>OZ007598.1:39011367-40219510 GCA_963931845.1 Maratus michaelseni
AGTGTCATATTTGTTCATAACAAAACATTTTAAACCCATTTTAGCAATTAATAAGAAAAACGCAAGGCATAAATATTAAAAAAGTATTTTGATTTTTGTACTCCTTCTTAAATCATAAAACACAGAATTAAATTTTAAATATATATATATATATATATATATAACAAGATTTTAAAAACACAAATTATTCTTATTATTTTTCTCAATATTTAAACACAAATAAAAGTTTATTGGCTTTTTCAGTCGCTAGTCAATTGTGCAGTTTGGGCTTGTTTGGCCAAAATTAGAAAAGTTTTTCACTGATGAAGCAATACAGCCATCGTAAAAAAGTATGTAAATACCAAGCTATTTTCAAAAATATCAAACAAATCCAATATTTTGATTGATATTGAATAATATTTTCAATAGGTTAGCCAACCTATTAAACTTACAAGCAAGAATTAAAAATTAAAATACTTCACTTAACATAAAAACTGTTATTCTACATTTCTTAATAAAATATTTTAAATTATTTATGCATTCAACAACAAAATTGTGATAAAATTTAAATATCAACAAACACAAGAACAAAAAATATTTTTCTAAATTTTCTCTTATAAAAGAAGTATTTTAATTTTGAAAATGGGGTTTAAATTTATTTAAATATTATACTTAAATTGAGGATCAGATGTTTGAACTAATTTTTCAAGCTGATTATTTATATATTAACTGATTTTTAATTCCAAGTTAAAATTAATCTATGTAATTTTTTACTGAAAATATGGAAAACCTTATACAAACAAGCAATTAAACATTAAAAACATGTAATAGGATACCTATAACTGATTTTACAATGTTTTTGTATGCATCCAGAATAATTATATCGTAGGACTAATAACTACATACAAAACTTTGATTACACTCTAGAGACTCATAACTAGAAGCTTTAAAAATCAATACAGAGCAATACTTTTTATGCAGAATTCATTACATGGCAAAAGTAGTAAAATGAACACTTTCTGCTATTCCTGTAATGCAAGGATCAATCCAGGCAAAATTTGGGGTCTATTTAGGGCTCCTTCACAAAAATCTATTTAACAAAAGAGGTCCCTTTACAAAAATCACTTTAATAAAATAGGACCCTAAACAAAAATCAATTTGATAAAATGGACACCTTCACAAAATTTTTTATAACAAAACAACCCCTTTACAAAATTCCTTTTAATAAAATAGGCACTTTCACAAAATTCTATTCCATAAAAACTTACTATTTATTAATTATTTATTACATTGTGACATTTTAAAATGTGTAATATGTAAACAAACACGTTCACCAGAGAGGAAAACTTCGGCAAAAGGATTTTTAAAAGTTTTTGTTAATAAATGCTTTGTTCGAATTTGAGCAACTAGATAACTTTCGTTACAAAAAGTTATTTTTCACAAAAATATAATAAATTTCACAAAAATAACCTTTACTTTTCACAAAATGGACCCCAAGAAAAAAACCCTGCATCAACCCCTGTAATGTTTACAAACATTGGCGATCAAACTAGGCAAGCCAAATCACGCCAATCTCATTTCATAGCAAAGAGGCGTTCCAAACGCCTCCCTCTGATTGTCTGAAATGTTGGAAGTTGGATGAAATGTCGCTCCTAGCCACGATTTTTTAGAGCTGTGCCAAATAAATTGGGGATATTCTTGTTTGCTATCACATTGGGTGTTGGGACGATTTTTCACGGAAAATCGGCTCAAATCAAGAGTTGGCTCAAAAGTTGCTCGAAAAGTTGGTGAATCTGATAGCGGCTTTAGGATAATATGAAACTCCTTGTAATTTTTAAAGAGTGTACGTACCTTGTAAATGAAACAAGACAGCAGACATTTCCCCCCCCCCCATAATCAGGTTTAATTTAGGAGTTTTCGCAAACGGGATTTCTAGCAAATAATTTACTTTCATTGTTGTAGTCATTGTTGCTACTGTCATACTCTTAAAACTACATAGCTAGATAGCTAAACATCTTGGAGATAAAAGTAGGTCGTCATAAATGAAAAAGTCGTCATAAATTTGCGATAGCTGACAATTTTTCAAAATTTCCAAATATTGACGAAAATTAGGAATCTTCTATTATCGTGTTCCACGCATTTTACCTTCGTGTGTTTGAGTAAAATTCGTTTAATTCTTAAAAACAAGGAAGAGGAAAACTACCTTTTCCTCCTGTACAAGCCGGAAGGACTTTCCTTCCGTCTTGAGGAAAAAATTGGTTATTTTTTTATTGGGGGGGGGGGGAGGGAGGGCGCAAAATTTGTTCTTTGCCCCGGGCGCCAAAAAACGTAGCTACGCCACTGGCTGCAAAAGAATGCAGGAATCTGAGAGTTATTTTGCAGTACCTTCAATGTAGTTGTACGTGAGCTCCGTTAGTAGCGCAAAGAATGTCGAGCCTGTGCTCGATTTTCCTCCAAGTATTTTTTAACATTTGCGGTGTAACAGTGAGAATTAATGAGTGATGATTTCATGATTTGTCATTTCGTACCTCAGTCAATTGGTACCAGAAAAAACTCTTATATTTCTTCATTCTTTTCCAGAAAACTGCATTCCCTTTCCCCTGTTAGTATTTTTGTTATTAATGTTTAGAATGATAAAGATCTTTCTCGGACAGGCTGTACATCCGTTACTATAGCAATGGAAGAAATTAAAATTAACTACATTTTTCGAAGTTCCATAGTTTGTGAGATATTGCATATTTTTTAATTTAACGGTGTTTTTAGCGCCAAAACCTCAAAAAAATTATAACTTTACCAATGATAATTTCTAAAAATACATGTGTTTTTATAGCAAAGAAAGATATTCAAACTGTCGATAAAACGCGTTGGACTTATTTTCATCGTTATCCTCTTTAATAAAACGCTACGCGTTGCCACAGAGTTAACATAAATAATAGAGAGTAAGTAAACCGTAAAAACGGCTTGCAGTATGAAGCCGGTTATCGCTCAAATAATTTGGCCCAAACAAGATATTTCATTGGACAGAGAGAGGGTGCACGTGCACGTGGAACGAGGACTGGATTTTTTGGAGGGGGAGAGGTTTTCAAAGCAAGCCGCCAGTTGTTTAGGCCGAATCTAGGGTTGCATTTTTGGCGTCACGCCAAACGTAAATATTTCGCCTCCAGTTCCTCTTTACTCCTTGATGCGTTGCTGACGACTGGCTTTTTTGCTAATCGTTGCCACGGATTAATCTCAGAAAAAGAAACATTTGAAGTTATTGAAAAAATTAATAGCTCGAAAAGTATTTGTCAGAAAATTGTTAGACAAATTGCATTTGAAAAGTAAAAAATTGTATTTTTCTTGATATAAATTTCAAGTCTAATGATTATGTCGTTTTTCAAATATTGAATTTCAAAAATTACCAAATTTCACAATGGAGTACCATAGCGAAACCTTCACGCGTATAAATATAATGATAACGGCAAAGTGTCTTGACGTGTATACTGGATATAGCACGAGTCCCAAATTATAGTAGCTTTATTAATTATTCTGTTAAAATATAAAAGTGAATTATGATATCACGAGTTCATGATTTGTATTTAATTCTGGACAAATAGCATATTTTAGTCCACCTCAGTGAGGCAAATTATTTTCATTACTTCATTCAAATTCAACGGAAATGATTTTTCCCCATAGACACCATAACGTAACACAATTATTCATTTTTTTTTTTTTAAGTTGACCTATTCCATAATAGAGTCTACAGAGAATTGACCTAATTTGGAACGAAGTTTTTTGGATACCTTTTGGTACTTTTCCATTGTAGCATCATCATGCCAAAATGTATGCTAATGCGCCATTTATTTCAACCCTGAATGTGCAAATAATTTTTATTTCAAACCGTGCCAAGCACTGTGACTCGCTATTTATTCAACGCAAATCTCTTTTATTATTATTATTATTATTAATTAATTGTAAGCATGCAAAATATTTTAATTTACTATTTTTTGAATCGTAAATACTGTTTTTTAAGTTATAACTTACATTTTTCGCTGATTCAAAAAGGAAATGTTTATAAACCTTTCGCAATGGATTTTGACGGGACTTGCACTGTTAGTTATATAATTTATCAGAGATGGTTTTAGTATCTCCCATATTGTTCTACTTTGCTTAGTTGTAGAACTATTGCGGAAAGTGTGGCACAGATGTCATATACGCACCACATTGCCGCTATTCCTCTCCCCACCCCCCGCCAATTTGACGAAAACTTTGTTTTTGAATATTAACGTTGTAATTTATATTAACATTATAACATTAATGTTTTGAATATAACGTTATTTTATTTTCATATTGAAATAAAAAATCACGTGCTGTTATTGCATGCTATTTGTAACTAATGTTCAAAAACAAAGTTTACGCAAAATCGGAGGGGGGAAAAAACGCGCCAACGTAGTGCGTATATGACATCTGTGCCGAAAGTTTTATAATCAGATGAATCCGATTACGAAAACATAGCCTTTTAAAAAGATTCTGCCGAATGGATTTTGACGGAACCTTCACTGTTAGTTAGATGAGTTTTCAAGGATGGTTATAGTATATAGCATATTATGTTATCGGTCTTCCCCAAATCCTACTGTAAATGATCAATGAAAAGAGTTTGTCCTTAACAGCCCAATTTTTGTCTGACACATTAAAAATGTAATAACGCAATGGTGTTCGTATCATTTTCAGAAATGCAGGAGGACATTCCAAGTAAAGGTTCATATGGTTTTAAAACACAAGGTCAATATTTCATTTGATTAAAGGTTCGTTAAAAGGAATTGACCAGCGTAGCGGGCGTAGCTTGCTAGTACTGTTATATGATATTGTTATCTATATATATAAAAGCCGTTCTTGGTATGTATGTATGTTCCTTATACAAATCTGCAGTTTTTGTCCGATTTGAACGAAACTTGGAGTACATATACTTTAGAACACGAGTAAAATTACTGTCAACTTTAAAAATTTCTCAGACCATTCTTTACCACTTTTTTTCAAACATTTCCTATAGTTTATCATTACAGAAATCTATTTTTTTCCCTCAATTTCTAATTCAATTTCTTTCCCGTTGCCATTCAAAGAACTGCGTATGGACAATATTTTTATAAACCAATTTCAGATTAACTCGCTAGAATTTGAAATCTGAAAGTGACGTCAATTTTGTCAGTTGTGATTTTTTTCGCATATTACAAAGATTACAATAAGTGCTTTAAACGACATAGCACATACATTTAAATGTGTTTGGAGAAAAATAAATAACTTACCTCCTAATTTTACAAAGGCAAATAGTTTCCACCGGTTTGTTAATATTAATGTAAATTTTCTAAGAAATAAAAACATATTTTTTGCGCATTCAAACTTCATGATTCAATTTATTCAACATAATCAAAAATCGTTTGTCAAATATTGACATTTAGCAATCATTACATCGTAACTTTTTTTCAGCTTGAGCCTCAACCAAGGAGGCATATTTAAATTCCTTGGATGTAGGTGGGCAGTAGATGCCCTATTAATAAAAATTGAATTTAAAGAAAACAATACAGTATTCCCCATTATTTTTTTTAAAAAAATGGGTGTTAAAACAAATTGGTTTAAAAGTAAAATGGTTTATCGGAAAAAAATATAAATGCATTTTTTTAAATATAAAACATTTATTTTAATATAAATTATACATATATATATATATATATATATATATATATATACGTTTGACTATGTGGCGACATTTTCATTTCACCAACTTTGAAGTTATTATCCAATTCTTTAGAGAACACTATATTTTTGAAAAATAGTGTTATGCATCAATTATGCATCGGATTAATTATAATTTCGGAGTTAAATTTAGTATTTAAGCACATTGTTTAATTTTTTTCTATTAGTACAGTAGTATTGGATTTCTTTAATCGCTTTCATGTTTTAAATACAAATGAGCATGTGACGTCACGCACTCAAGTAAAGCCGTTTTTCTCAATTAACTGTAGGCGAAAAGTAACAGTAATTCATAATTTATTATTTTCTACACATAATATAATGCATTTTAACTATTTGAAAATTACAAGAAACTTGGCGAAACTTCAAGCAATTTAGCTCAACGTTTTCTCTACGTTAAGTTGACAAACGTGCACATTATCTATAAATATAAATGCATATTTGTACATGATTCATGAAGTGAAAAAATTTGTTTTAACTAGAGACGTATCGGTTCAGAGGAAAATATACCCCGGTGAAAGTGTCGTCATATTTTAAATCATGTGAAGGTTTTCATTTACAAACTATTAGTATTTTATAGCAATTACACAAATTAGCGTAATTTCCACAGAATGTATTGGTCTCCAAAGTATAAGTTTAACATCCTTTTACCGCAAAATTTTCTAGAATATTAAATTACTTTAAAATTATACTTTAAAATCCATAAGACATCAGTAAATTGAGATACGCTTTTCAAACGAATAACATTGAGAGTACATTCATTTTATTCGACCGCATAAAAATTAAATGTCCTATGTTTAGAAATAAATGTCTTTACTTTATAGAGATCAAACAAGTTAATCTTTCGTAATTGGATTGGACGCAGATTTAAAAATATACATGCTTTAAAATTGCTTTAAAATCCATAATAAATCAGTAAATTGATATAAACTTTTCAAACTACATTTATTGCATTTTTTTCGAATTGATAGTTTAAAAAATTAAATTATGCGATATTTAGTAGTTACAAATATGAAGTTCAAGCAAAATTTAATGGTTAGGTCGGTGCTACCGTCCATATGATGGCGACATTACTCACGGATATATTTTTGTTTTATAATATAGATAGATGCCATATGAAAGCGAATTTCGCAAAATGTTAAGACATTTGGTAATTTTTTTCTCAATGTCAGGAAAATCGTATATTTTTATATTGTATGCGCAAAAAAAACGTGCATTCTCATTTATAAAGTTGAGAAATTTTACTATGGTTGAGTTAAAGTAACGATTTTTTTTCTAATTGTCTTTTTTATCGATTTATGGTTGAGTATGCACAAATCGTATTGTCGTCATTGTTATTGTCTTATTATTGTATTTTAATTTATGTGAACCCGGGCAAAGCCGGGTTGTTCTGCTAGTTTATTATATTGCAATAAACATAATAAAACACGAGAAACAAATGCTAAAATACTTGTACATTCAGTAGAAAATTTATAAACATTCTAACTATATTTTATTTATATTCATTACGAAACTAGACGGTAAACCACATGTATTTTACCTCTTTACAAAAATAGGCACTGATATTTCTAGTTTAAATAACGTATATATTTTACATTTTATTTTTATAATATTTTTTACATTGTAAAATATGCTTTGCATTCTATTCGTACTAAAAATTCACTGTTGAAGTACTCATTATAAAAACATGGAGAATTTCGTGCAAATTGACTATATTTTCATTTCTTATTTTACATTTGCTAAAAAGAAAAAAAAAATAATAATAATGTTTAAATATTAAAAGACACTGTAATGTAAAATTTTAATCGTAAAATAGCTGAATTTGTCGTATTTAATTAAATAAGTAATTGTTAATAATATCAAATTTTGCTTTTATAAAATATATTCCATTAATCATGACAAAGCAACCGATTAAACATTTTGAAAAAAAACAACAAAAAAAAAAAACAGAAAAAACATGAAAAAAAAAACCAGAAAAATCAAACAGAAATTTTGGGGGATCGAACCCGCTACCTCCAGAATCAAGAGCAGTGCTCTAACCATTCGGCCACCAAGTTCACTTCTTACTTCAACAAAATATCATTAAAATACGCTAATTAGTCAAATGAAGGACCGTGTTCATTATCATTGATTTGGATGTCCAAATCAATGATAACGAACGCAGGCCTTTCAGTTTCATTCACAGTATAGACTCACTCGATATTTTAATCTCCATCGCCCGCGCGCCGCCTGATCTTCTGTTCTGAACAGCCCCATCTAAAAGACGTTGCCATCTTTCCTTTATAAATTATTTTCCTAGAAATCGATTTCTTTTTTTTTTTGTTATCGATCACACTTATCGATTTGTTTAAAATTTGGCATCAAGGATACATAAAATAAAAGCACATAAATATAAACGCTTAAATAAAATAGCAGCAAACGTGCTAATTTAATATATTTTGTTCGAGAAACCCCCCCAAGTCCAGACTGTAACAACCATTAAACCATCCAATCAAACAATTCTTTATTCTATTATTCTATTCTATGTGCGTGTGCAGTGCAACCGTGCATGAGAAACAAAAGTGTTCTTTGTGTAAGCAAATTTCCAACCCTGAAAATGGAAAAAGAATTTTCTGAACCAGTTTGTATCTTTTTCTTCTTTAATTCCCTATCCTTTCATTAGATAGATTAGAAATTTTTTAAGAATAATTTTTGTGCCATTTGCTATTCTGAAGTTGTCAGTCTAGAAACTTACTAACTTGGTGCTTAGAAACAGTTCCATTTATTTTCTGGTACAGCTGTCGTTGATCGCAGAAGCACCGGGGTATCTTTTTGGCGCCAAATTGGCGATTTAATGCCTAGGCATAGATATATTGGTGATTTGAGCGAGATTTTGCTTCGTATGGTAACCCGGTAGGGCACAGATGTTGTATACGGACCACATTGGCGCGATTTCCCCCCCCCCCCGCCAATTTGGCGAAAACTTTGTCTTTGAATATTAGTTACAAATAGCATGCAATAATAGCACATGATTTTTTATTTCAGTATAAAAATAAAGAAACGTAATAAATGAAATAGCTTCTATTATTTTAAAAAAGGAAATAAAAATAAATAAATGATAGTTTGATATAAATAAATATTGATATACATAATAAAAATAAAAAATAAAAGTAAATAAACAACAATATAAACAAAATAACCGGGTTACCATGTGAGGCATGAAATTGCCATTTTGTTGCAATAGTGCCAATGTGGTGCGTATATAACATCTGTGCCCCTGGGAGAACGGATTCCGTGTTTTTTTTTTAATAAAGTTTCGGTAGTTTTCAGTTAGCCGGGCGCCAGTGATATATGTACATATATAAATACATATGTATATACATGAATTTGTATATATATACATACATATATGCATATATATGTGTATGTATATATATGTGTATGTAGATATGTGTGTGTGTGTATATATATACACGTATATATACCACTGGCGCCCGGCTAACCGAAAAGTACCAAAGTTTCATACTAAAATAAACTTACAAGTTATTCCTAATCCGAAATGGATTCCGTGCGGATTTCCGTGGATTTCTTGCCAAAATGACACAAAACAAAAATCGCGCCAAACCAGGTGCGTCTGCCACAGCTATTACTATTTTTTTTCCCAAATTCTGTGTTGATTATTTTAAGAATCTATTTCACCTGAAATTTGAGTGTTACCAACTGGATTTGAAAGGGGGGGGAGGGGCGTTAGATGAATGATTATTTATTTCACATTAAAATATCAAAGAAAAAAAAATTGTTTTGTTGAGGGGAGGGGAGCAAGCATTTACAGGATTTTCTCACCCCCAGTATTTACCTTTTTTACATCTAAATTAATGATAAAAGTAGGTTTTTTAATGACTTTCAAAACTCGATTATAAGCCCCCCCCCCCCCCCCCCTTACAAATTTAACTGTTTTTGCTTTTGAAAAAGGGAGGGTTTGGGGAAACTCTGATTTTAAGTAAGCGAGAAAAAGCATCTTCTAAAAATTTCAACCTTCAACAAATACAATCAAACCTTGTTTGTACGCCATGGCCAAGTCCATTTAAAAAGGATTTACTAAGCAGAGTGACTTCTTAAATGGAGTTTACATTAATGTTAAATAAAATTTCAAGTGTTTATATATACCTATAACTAAATTATATAAATTAGTAGAATACAAAACAAAAATTGGAAATGAAGAATTGGAACAAAAGGAATTGGAATTTGTAAAAAGGATGACAAATTAAGGAAAGTATAGTATGTCTCAGTATTGTTGTAATGTAAATTGTACAATTCAATACATACCCATTTGTTACTGCTTTACCTATTTTTTTTTTTTATGTCAGTTTTCTGCAGGGCTGCAAAAAAGCCGGCCGGCTTTAATTGGAAACAAGTGGGTAAGTGTGATCGAAGATCACACAAAAGGTTTCATTTAATATTCCTTTCAAAACACTTTATCCTTTCTTTAATAAATCCACATAAATTTCCTTTTCCAAAATAAAAAATTCATGTTTTTTGTAAAGTAAAAATTTACCGGTCTATTTTTCTCGTTTTTTAAATATATCAACCGGCCGATATCAGGCAAAGCCCGCTATTATACTCTGTCATAATAATATCTGTCATGTGGACTAAATGTGATATTAAAAAAAAAAAAAAAAATATTTCAAAATTAAACATTGTATAGAGACTTTCAAAATGTTAAAATATGTCAATATTTCCATAATCTGGTTTTTATCATGATTCAATACGTTCCTAAAACTCATATGATGTTATAATCACTTGCTGATGTCATATCTACTTGCTTTCTCTATTACTCATATTGATACTCTCTTTGTATTATTCTCAAACATTTAAAAAAGTCCGTTAAACTTCCAATATGACATCAGATTTAATTTTCTTTTAAGTTCTCTAATGTCATTTTAACCTGCTTTCTGTACTTACTCATACTCCTTGTATTATTGAGAAATGTTTGAATATTTCCGTTTTATTACTAATATGACGCCATATTAATCTTTTTTTCAATTGGCAAAACTTTTTATTTCATTTTCCACGTGGAAATCTTTCAATAGAAAATTAATTATTGTAGAAAGAGTCTTATTACATAATTTTAATTGTTGGCTACTGCTTTAACGAGAAATGTTTAAATTTAATAGGAAAAGGCTGTTAGATTTTTGGTTTTTTATCTCTGTATTAAAATATTATGATTTTTTCAAAATTTTATGTTTTTATGCGTGACATTAGGTATTCAGCTGTAAGTAGTACACAAAATTTCAAGTCTGTAAGTTATACAGTTTTCTGAGAACCGGCTCTGTGACAGACGGATAGACAGAGAAGTGGGATGAATAGGGTTTCGTGAGATGAATGAAATCCTAAAAATGGCACATAATCCATAATACTCCATAATTCGCAATCTTACTTATAATAAAATCCGAAGGCAAGAAATTGTCTGTAACCAATCCGGGCACAACCACTCTGGTCCGCGAATCGACGGTAGTTAAACACCATGTTGGGCTTAATGAAAAACGTATGCTAGCTACAGCAAAATGAGATAATATCTTCTACTTAAAATCATGCCTGTTCAGCATATTTTCCTATAAAACATCTATATCATACAGGGTTGGCAAGTTTTTGACAGTGTGACGGTTTTATCCGGTTTTAACCATGGTTTTAACCGTCATGTCAAAAACCCCTTTTTGACATAGTTTTTGACAACAACTGTCAAAAACCTAAAATTGAGTCCACAAACTGCTTAAAATTATTTTTACAACAACATCCAATTTGCCATTTTTCATAATTTTTAGTGCTAGATAAATGGCTAAACTTTGTGACAGTTTTAGACATTAAAAACTACATACTCTGTATAAAATCAGGGGTCAATCCATAAAAAAGTTAAGGCCTATCTAGAATCCCTTCACAAAAATCGATTTCATAAATCAGGTCCTTTCACAAAATTCCTCTTAATAAAATTGGTCGCTTCACAAAATTCCTCTTAATTAAATTGTTCCCTTCACAAAAATCGATTTCATAAATCAGGTCCTTTCACAAAATTCCTCTTAATAAAATTGGTCCCTTCACAAAATTCCTCTTAATAAAATTGGCCCCTCCACAAATTCCATTCCATAAAAACATACTCTCCATTACTTTGTTAGATTTTAAAATGTATAATTTACAAAGAAAACAAGTTCACAAGAAAGGTAAAACTTTAACAGAAGGACTTAAAGAAGTTATCATTAAATGCTTGATTTGAATTTGAGCAGTTGGATTTCATCTTTCATAACAAAATGTTCACAAATTAAATTTAACAAAAATAATTTTTAGTTTTCACAAAATGAGCCCCAAGAAAAAAAATCTGTGTCGACCCCTGAAAATTCAAAACATGATTTTGGTTTAACAAATTAATTAGAAAATAATTGTAAGCTGTAAATTTATAATAGAAAAATAATTAAAAGTATCGTTACATTAAAAATATAAACTAATAGAACTATTAAATAGTACTTG
Source organism: Maratus michaelseni (assembly GCA_963931845.1). NCBI lineage: Eukaryota > Metazoa > Arthropoda > Arachnida > Araneae > Salticidae > Maratus > Maratus michaelseni. The sequence continues at coordinate 39,023,572 of OZ007598.1, forward strand.
CAGAGTTTCCCCCAGGCAGTTTCAGAAGGGTGCTGCACCCTGCCTACCCTTTGATTTACAAAAGAGCGCCCTTCTTGCTCCTCAGTAAAAAAAGTGTCTTTTCTCCTTTTTGTATTAAAAAATTTGCTTTCATAGTAAAAAATTACTCAATGTTGCCTTAAAAGGAGTACCCTGACTTTTAAATATTAAAAGTTGACTTTAAAAACCAAAAGTATGCCTTTAGCAATAAGTGCCCTCAAGAATCCAAAAAGTACCCTTAAGAATAAAAAAATGCCCTTTTCTCACCAGCAGCACCCTGCCCTTTATTAAACATGGGGGAAATTCTGGTAGTTGTATAATTTAATGTATAAAATTTCATATAAATAATATACTTATTTTTATATTGTTTTAATGTTTGTCCCCCAAAAAAGGTACTAATGAACAGAGGAATGTTTTTTTCAACTAGGTAAATCATATTCAAAGGTTGGAGTACCATAGGTGAGATTTATTCCAACAGAGTAAAAAATGCCGAGACTAGGACTCGAACCTGGGTCTGTTCATTATGACCTAATTACATGGTATACATGAGTTCCGTGTTGTATCACATTCATCATGTAAAAATGCTATGGTTATAGCTTAGATGAATAAAATTAGCGCTGCAGTTCCCAGCCATGTCCAACAAAGAGTGAATTATGACAACCGGTATATCAAGGGATAGCTCTGTGTCTGTAGGAAGAGCGTAGGCACGTGAAGCCAAAGTAGCCAGGTTCGAGTCCTGGTCCCAGCATTTTTCGCTCTGTTGGAATAAATCTCAGCTATGATGCTCCAACCTTTGAATAAAAAAAAGGTATTTTATAATGTATAAAAATTTAATTTAACATAAAGAAATAGTTCTAAATAATTAAACTGAAAGTAACATAATAAAATGTGTAAATATTGAAAATAACAAACCATCTTCTATTAAGTTATTGATTTAAAGAACGTTTAATTATATAGATTTCATATTATAATTCCTTTAATTACTCAAAGAGCATTGGTGTTGCAATTGTAGTTTATATTTAATATTTATGAACAAAAACAAACATTTAGAATCATTAAAAGTCTAGGTAACTTATAATCAGTCATTGAATAGTGGCCACTTTAGCTTTACACAAGTTTTTATTTATTTTAAGCATAAATTAGATTGCTAATTATTATTTTTTATAATAAACCGAATACTTAATAGTAATAAAGATATAAAAAGTACTTTGAAAAATGCATTTAATAGTAATTTCAATATTTTTAGCTATTTTTCCTAGCATGGCAATTGACAAATAATTTGAATTATGATATATAATTTCATTACAACTTAATTATGACTAAATAAAAATTATTTACATGATATATAAATTAATATTTAAGCAGTTTTTAGCTTGATTTAATATAAAATATCAATGATTGCTAAAAAAAAAAAGAATGTGTACAAGGTTTTTGACACTTTTCGACAGTTCTTGACACTTTTCGACAGTTTTTGACACTTTTCGACAGGTTTTTGACATGTCACGTCAAAAACCACTTTTTGACGTCAAAAACCCAACCCTGATATCATATCCTATTATATTATTTTAAGTTCTTAATTAAAACTCCAGATTAAACATCGGAATCCCAACGATGAATCCCAATCAACAAACGAACACTGTTATCCAGTATATGCTTTCTTTTTAAATATTCTGGCACCATTTCTTCTCTTGGCAGATAATACAACAGGCATGAAAGAGTTCCTCCTAAAAGAGGAATTCAATCTTTTTTAAAGCAATTTTGGACATTCTCTAGATTGATGCAAAAATGCAAAGAAAACTGTAGGGGGGGGGGGGGGGTCTGAAAAATTTAATAATCTGACATTTCGTCTACTCAAATCTTTGGAGTTTGCTTTTGAATTGCTATGCAAAAGAACCATCAAATGAAAGGCGAGCTTATATTATAAGTATCTGAAAGTCATGTATATAAATGAAGTTGTTTAAAGTGTCTTTGCAGAGTAACATTTTTTTTAAAGGAAGTTTTCATAAGGTTCTCTTTTTGATAGACTAAATTGTCTTATTTATACAACACTTTTGGATAATTTCACTGATGCATTTTTGGAGATTTATTTCTGGAACAAAGATTGATTTGACGTGTAAATATTTAGCATGGAGAATTTTTTTTTCTTTTGGAAAAAGGGGAAAAATCTTCAACAGCCAAATCATCCAGAATAATATTTGTTTTGAAAAATTAATCACTGTACATAAGTTGATCATCAGATATATTTGTATTTATACCTTTAGCAAACTGTATTCAGTTTTATTTTTTGATGCAATTATGTTATGCATTTATTGTTAATTTAAATTTGTTTTTAGTACTTTCTAAGTTATGGAAAAAAATAAGAATCATATGTACAGTTATATTGAATTTTATTGCATAAATAACTGTTAAAATGTGTCTAAATTATAAGAGTTTTGCGCCATTGTATAGATGGAAAAAATTCTTCAACTTTTTTCCTGTTTCCCACCTTCATGCCTTATACAAACAAATTTTGAAATTTTGTTACCATCGTAAATAAAATTATTTTTTCTTATGAAACGTAATTAAAATATAAGGAATAAATAGTATTGAGTAATTTCCATTTAATTTTGCTTAATATAATCAAAAAATGAGCTATGTGGTGAGTCAAGCTCTTTAGAAACTCATTGATAACACTTATTTACAAAAACTTTTGCACATGGATTATTTTTTAATATTTAATTTTAATGTTTTGTCCAATCGTTGAACTATTTCAAAGATTTAATATTGAGTAAAAAAAAAAAAATTTCCTCATCATTTGTATTTTCAGAAATCATTTGTCATTTTTAAAATGTACTTTTCTACAATACATACCTTTCAATAATAAAATCTTCATGCTGTTTGTTTGTATGAAGTCTTATGAAAATGCAGCGCAGATCAACTATCTGTCATTTTTGACGGAGGTTAAATACTATAATTTCATATAAAGCATGTATTCTGTAAACACTTTTTTTCAAAAATTGCGGTGATTTCTTCCGTAGAGAGCCTTTGGCGGTGATAAATCCAGTATTACGCTTCTGTTTTAAATATTGTTTTGGTACCATCTACCGGCTTTAAAATGTACTTTTCTACAATACAAACCTTTCAATAATAAAATCTTCATGCTGTTTGTTTGTATGAAGTCTTATGAAATTGGAACGAAGATCAACATTTCGTCATTTTTGACGGAGGTTATATACTAGTATTCTATAATCTGCACAACCTTTGGTCCTAACTTGTGCGGCTTAAAGAACTTTGCCTGTATTTTTCACATTCTCAATATCACTTTTTTCAGTTTCAAAATAAACAATTTAAAGTATTTTGTGTCTTATAGTTATATTTCTCTTAGATATATTATTTTATTTTTAGCTGCCATCGTCCGATTTCCAAACTATGGACGAAAGTCTTGAGTTCATTTTTACTACTATGGTGGATCAGCGAGAAATGTTAGATGCAGTTGACTTTATCCGTTCGATAGAAGTACAGTTTTTGCCTAGTCCTACTATTATGAAAACGCTCATATTTCAGATAATAATGGTAAGTTATTTTTTATGTAAGATGTTTTAGTATTACACAGGGCTTGAAATTCAATTTTTCCAAGGAGAGGAGGGGGTCTCCCTCCCAACATTTTTAAACGGAGGGGAGTTGTAATGTTTCGGAGGGAGAAAAAAAATCTTTAAACCCCACTATTATTTTACTACGTGCTATTTAAAGAATTACATTAATGCAGACATGACAAAATACCATTGAAAAAATTAAGTCAACTCAGAATGATTATGTAAAATGTTTATTTTTAATTTTTATTATAAAAAAAAAAAGGAAGAAAGTTAAATTTTATATATGCAGTGTATTTTTCAAGTTCTACCAACTGTTAGGGACCCTTAACAATTAGGTTTATAAATGAATTTCTGAATTTAGATTTTATTTGATTTAGGATGCTGAAGCCTCTTTCACAAGGTACACTTTTATTCCTTTACAAGGATTAAAAAGGTTTACTCCTTTACCTCAAGGAGTAAAAGTAATAAAATCTTTGCAGCTCTTCTAATCTCATTTTTGTTTAGTGCTGACTCTAGACCACTTTGACAGGATGCAGCGACCGGTGGCTCTTACTGCCCTTTTTTGTGCTTTTCCCTCTTTTCGGTTGCAGGAAAAAAATATCTTTAAATACGTCTATTGGTCGTTGGAAAAAATTGTGAATTTAGTCAATTAGTTGAGGGAATAAAATAATGAAATTCGTCTTACGCATGAAATGAAATAGATAAGGACTTCTAACGAAATAGTGTTAATATCGATTTGTGACTTTGGAACTACATGGCAGCCGTACAACTGTGCTAAGGTGATGCCACCTACAAACAACAATATGGATAAATACCACATAATAAACGTATTATACCTACCAGACAATGGCTGTCAAGCAGACTATTTGAAGAAGTAGGCAAACTAATACAACTGTCCTACACAGACATTGTATTTGAAACCTTTTTCTTCTTCGAAAGGCTATTTTATTAGAAGTCCTTATCTATGTCTATGTTCATAGAGAAAAAAAATCGCTAAAACAAGAATTTCGTCGATCGACCGTGGAATAAACACAAAGTTCGTCGATCGATCACGGAATAAGCGCAAAGTTCGTCGATCGATCGCGGAATAAACGCAAAGTTCGTTGATCAGTCACGAAAGAAATGCAAAGTTCGTCGATCAGTTGCAGAATAAATGCAAAGTTCGTCGATTGATCGCGGAATAAACGCAAAGTATAGGTGAAAACTGGGAAATTTAGTTAGTAGCCAGTGGCCGGTAGACTCAGTTTCATTAGTGGCGACTTTTTAAAGTTAGTAGCCTTTATTATGTTTCAAACTTTCTTGACATCTATATAAATTATAATCGTTGTATATAAACATATTTTTCTATAAGAGTTTTATACCTATTGTATGAGTATGAGTGTATTTCGCATGATTAAACGGTATCTCTTGAAACAAAATAATCCAACTGGTGAGCATGTGACAGGAGTCGAAATATTGAAAATACTGAAATGTCCTTAAAATCTGTTTGTATCCGGTGGGAAAAAAGGAATAAATTACTTGAAATGCATGTGGAATCAAAGCTGATGAATATATTTTTCAGAATAAAACTGTATTTCCTCAAAAAATAATCAAACTAAAGAGTAATCATAACATGCACGTAAGAGCACATGAGAAAAAGCCGAAATATTGAAAATACAGCTAAGTCATTGAAATCTGTTTGCATCTGGTAAGAAAAATAATTAACGAGTTCTCTAATTAGATGTAATCAATGTAGAGATGCATATTTCCATGAAAAAAGGTGTATTTCACTTGGCGATCAATAACAGATTTTTTAATCGCCACTTGGCGAGTGGCGACTAGGGTGGCGATCGATGGCTGATTTTTTAATCGCCACTTTTTAAACTTTAATCGCCACGTGGCGAGTGGCGACCGCTAATTTTCACCTATAACGCAAAGTTCGTCAATCAGTCGCAAAAGAAATGCAAAATTCGTCGAACAGTCGCGGAAGAAACACTAAGTTCAACGATCAGTCGCGGAAAAAACGCAAAGTTCGCCGATCAGTCGCAGAAAAAACGCAAAATTTGTCGATCAGTCGAGGAAAAAACACAAAGTTCGTCGATCGATCGTGGAAAAAACACGAGGTTCGTCGATCTGTCACTTAAAAAATGCAAAGTTCGTCGATCGATCGCAGAAAAAACGCAAAATTCGCCGATCAGTCGTGGAATAAACGCAAAGTTCGTCGATCAGTCGCCAAAAAAACCCACAAAGTTCGTCGATCTGTCACTTAAAAAACGCAAAGTTTGTCGATCAGTTGCGGGAAAAAGACCACGAAATTTATCGTTTGGTTGCAGGTAAATTAAATAACGCAAATTTCTCCGAAAAATGGTGAAATTTTTTGGGCGGAAGGATCCCGCCCACGATTTTTTTTGGGCGGGATTTCAAAATTTTTGGCGCGAATCCTGCAATCCCGCCCTGATTACAGTAGATTTCAGATTTTGTAGCACTGTTATTTGGGCTGCTAAAATACTAAGAACAAAATAGAAAAATATCATTAACTTTGTTGGCCATTCCAATAAAAAAACAGTGTTTCATGTGGAAGACTTAAAAATAACAGCTCCTTTAAAAACATAGTTGTTTATTATAAATAAGATGACAGACAATAAAACAGCATAACTTCGCTGTTAAATGAACAAACTAAAGAAAATAATAACATGCAGCTACATTCTAAAACCAACCAGCATTACAAGCTGGAGGAAGGAAAAGAAGGCAAAAACATCCTGGAAAGTCCAGCCTTTTAAACACAGCATCAGCGAATGTTTTACATAAACATGTTGCCATTTAACAGTACACAAATTCGTATCTGAAACGCCATTGGTTACGAATTCAGCAAGTTGCGATTAGCCGGCTACGGTGATTAACGCGATCCTGAAATCACAGGTTACTTACTGTTACCAAGTAACGTATTTTGAATTGAAACTCGTGAACGAAAATGTTAGCGCTGGCCGTTTCAGATACGCAAGTATGTTTATTCAAGAGATATTGAAAAACCGAAATGCATCAATGAAAAACTAAATACCTTCACTTTAAATTTAAATTAAGGATTTATTAATGATGCATAACAATCGGCCTCCTTTTTCATCATCTCTAGAATATTACAAAAACATGAAAAAGTTTGCATAAACATGAAAAAAGTTCAAAAAGTTTACAAAAAAGTTACACTTGAAAAAATTCAAAAACTAACAATCTGATCAGTGTCAGGTCACATAAGACTTTATTGGCAGGACATTGACCAGAGTGAATAACATTGTAAGAAAAATTATAACCCCCCCCCCACATAAAGATTTAAATATCAAAAATTCTTTTACAAAAATTCATCAGCTGCTCTTTCACTTGTGTTAGTAAAGCTATCTGCAAGGTTAAGTTTACTAGAAATATATTTAAGTTTAAACATTTTATCAAAAACAAGATTTCTTAAAAAATGATATTTTATATGAATATGTTTTGTTTTCTGATTTTCAAAAGGGGAATTAGAAAAAGCTATGGCGGCTTGGTTATCACAGAATAAAGTCCATTCTCTCAAATTTAAGTTAAGTATTTTATTTTACAAAACATTTTTTATCCAGATTAATTCTTTAGCAGTTTCAGTTAAACTGACCTATTCGGCCTCCATGGTTGAAAGACTTACACATTTTTGTTTAAATGTCTTCCATGAAATAGGAGTTTCATCCAGAAACAAAATATAGCCACCTATGGAAACACGACCGTCTCTGTTTGCTGCAAAGTCTGAATCGGAATAACATGAGATATTTAAATCGCTAACTCTAGATAACTCAAGTTTAAATTTTTTAGTATATTTTAAATAACCTAACAATTTTAATAAACAATTCCAGTGAGCAATGCCAGGATTGGTTTGAAATTGGGATAATAAATTGACTGCATACATGATATCAGGTCTGGTCCTTCCCGCTATATAAGACAAACATCCTATAAGATTTCTATAGGGAAATCTAGACATTTTATCAATTTCTTCCTTGGTGGAAGGTGAATCTTGCTTTGACAAAACCAAGCCCTTAGGAATAGGTTAAGAGCTAATTGGAAACTTAAAGTTTGAATACATTTCACAAACTTTCTCAATATAAGATGTTTGGTGTATGTAAAGACTATTTCCAATCTCTTCAAACTCTATGCCTAATAGCTTTCTGGTCGTACCCAAAATTTTTAAGTTAAAATGTTTTTGCAGCAAATCTCTCCCAAAATTCAAATCCTCTTTAGTTTTGCCAAAAAGAACAATGTCGTCAACTTAAAGCAAAAGAAACAATCTGGCTTGAAACATATGTACACAATTGCACCAATCTAGTTTGCAAAAATTTAATTTGGATAAAGCATCATCCATCTCAAAAAACCATTGCCTGCCACTTTGATGCAGACCATAAATGGCTTTATTTAACCTACAAACTTTATTTTTTTCTTTTTCAAAACCCTCAGGTTGGTGCATGTATATAGTTTCATCGAGACCAGCATAAAGATATGCATTGTTGACGTCTACCTGGACATTAACCCATTTTAACAGACATGAAAATATGGCAAAGAACAACCGAATTATTGAAAAACTAACAACTGGACTGAAAACTTCATCATAACTTTCTCCTTTAACCTGATTAAACCCCTTTGCAACTAACCTAGCCTTATACCTTACAATCTTACCATTTTCATTTCTTTTTAAGGTATACACCCAACCCAACGATTACCAAGTATTTTTGCATCTTTTGGAGGTGTCACAAGATCCCATACGTTACGTTCATACATAACGTTCATTTCTTGGTTCATTGCGTCCCTCCAACTAGATGCTTCTGGGGTTTTACGGCTTGATTGTAAGTTTGGGGGATTTTAACCTCGGTCAAGTTTGCTTCATCTATTTTTTAAAAATTAGAAATTTTACCGGATTCTTTATATTTACTGCTAAAGTCAAAAAGGTTTTTATCACATTCTATTTTATTTAATTTACAGTATTCTAACAATTCATTAAAAGATCTTATTCTAGTATTGGTTCCTTCTATGCCATTGTAAATGTCTGTTTTATTTCCTACTTTTCGAGGTACTGTTTTACGTATCCAAGGAATAGTTGCACAAGTCTTCTAACTACTATGTTCTGAACTTTGGCTAGAATCTGATGCACCTCCCAATTCAGATGTAATCTCTGGTTCTACATAAAAAATATTTCCGTCCTCTGGGAAATCAAAAAGTGAAAAATTTAATTTAGGTTCTTTAATTTTTGAAGCTATATCTACCCCCCCTTTTAGTTTCATCAAAACGAACATTAATGGTTTCTACAATTTTCTGTTCATCTAATAACCAAATTCTGTAGCCTTTAGTTGCCTGAGCATACCCGCACATAATCCCTAGTTTAGCTCGCATATCAAGCTTCCTTCTGACTTGTTTGGGCACTCCAACATAAGCTAAACAGCCAAATGTTTTTAAATGTGAAACTGAGGGTTTTATACCAGAGTACATCTCAAAAGGGGTTCTTTTTTGTTTGTGACAGATTCTATTCCAGGTGTACGAAAAACACATTAAGGCCTCAGCCCAAAATTTTTGTGATAATCCACTTGAATTGAGGAGAGCTTTAACACCATCAAGAGCAGTTAAATTAAAATGCTCCGCGACATCGTTCATTTCTGGACTGTACGGGTTCGTTTTCTCATGTAAGATTCCCTGCTTTTCTAAAAATTTCTCAAATTCATTGTTGCAGAATTCTAAACCCCCATCAGTTCTAGTAGAAATTACTTTCTTATTTAAATACCTTTTAGCCCTATTCTGAAATTTTAAGAATGTCTGAAAAACGTCAGATTTATTTCTGATGGTATATACTGCAACATTACGAGAAAAATCATCAATAATGGTGAAAAAGTATCTATTCCCTCCATGTGATGCTACAGGTAAAGGGCCACACAAATCCATGTGTAAAAGTTCTAGAGCAGTCTTAGACCTTATTTTTCCTATTGATTTAAATGGCATTCGCTTAGATTTTGCAAGTTTACAGGAGATGCAATCCTCGGTTAACCTTGACAGCTCTGGCAAACCTCTAACACTTTCATTTTTACTGGTATTAACCAAATATTCACTATTTACGTGACAAAATCTCTCATGCCACAAGTTACTCAAGTTTAAATTTTCAATTTGGTTAGCTGAAATGTCAACCGAGTTGCTTTCTCCTTTACAAGTTTTATAGCCAAAAAGTTTAACAAAATACAAATCATTTTTCCTGACTGCATAAAATAACCACTGCCAGTCCTTGTCATACACAATTAGCTTGCCTTTACTGCCAACAAAATTTATGCCTAATTTTTCAAGTTTACTACCAGACAAGAGATTTCTACGTAAATGAGGATTATATAAAACATCTTTAAGAATTATTTGATTGAAACTTCCATCTTTACATTTAATTAAAAAAAATGTATTGTACCCTTTCCCTGAACAGGACTATCTTTTTCTCCAACAGCAAGTGACATCTGCATATTTGAAACTGACTTAAAATTCAAAAAAAGATTTTTATCATTACAAAAATGAGCAGTAGCAGCTGTATCAAAAACCCAGCTACTATTTTGACCAAAATTAGATGAATTTGCCTCAAGAAAATTACTTTGAGCTACTTCAATTAAACTAGTCTCATGTTCAGAGAAGATACATTTTACATTACTATTGCTATTTTCATTACTACATTTTACATTATATTTTAATTCTGCATTACTAGTTTAATTAAATTTACTATTTGACTGATATTTTTTAGTTTGAAAATTTTCAGACTGGAAATTTTTAGATGATTGATTTTTAAATTTACAATTAGCAATTAAATGACCATAAGATTTACAAAGAAAACAAGGACCTATTGATTACTTTGATTAACATTATAATTCTTATTTTTAAAAGATTTACCTGTTTTACACTTTACTACTTCTCCAGAAAAAGCAACACTAGCACTAGAAATGTCCTTTTTAGCCAGTTTCAATCTATTTTCTACAAGTAGCAATTCAGCCTCAATTTTGTCGGGTACAAACTCTGCATCTGGCCACCTATACATCGCTTGGACTGTAGACTGGAATTCCTCGGGCAAACTTCTAATCATCTGGTATCCCATGTACAAGGGTTGAAGAGTATGTCCTACATCACGTAGACGCTCGGCTGCCTGCTTGACACGACACAAAAAAAGTCCTAAATTTTCTCCAGGAAAATAACGGACACCGAAAAAATCATCCAGCAGTTGTATAACACGGGCTCTTGTGGTAGGTTCAAAATGCTCTTTAAGGATCTTCCAGGCCTCAGCTCCATTCGTTATGTGCGAAATTAGTGGCTTAAATTCTGATGACAAGGTCTGGTAAATAATGGTATACGACAATTCTTAAATTCACCTCACTCTGTTCTCTCCATGTCAGCTTGTCTGTCACAGGAACTATTTTGTCTGATGTCTCACCGCTTTCACTCTTGACGTTCTCGATATATTCCCAAGCGCCATAATGCATTAGCAGAACTTTCACTTCTACCTTCCACGTCTCCCAGTTTGACGAGGTCAAAAGAGCAACATTCTGAAACTCCATTTTCTATACGGCCTCCGTCAAATAAGTAGGGAAAAACACTTTAATAACACATGAAAAAGGCAAAAGTCTCTCTTTAAAAGCTCACTCCAGGGAAATAAACATCAGCTGTAAACATCAGCGACACGTCAGCAGAAAAACATCGCGGCGACTTCGGAAAAAAAACATCGGCGACGACGTCTTCACTTCCACCAAAACAAACTTTAAACTGCTTTAAAAATCCCAACCAAACTTTAGTACTTCTAATAATTGGTGTGGCCACTTTATCAGGGCAAATTTTGCTACAAGTCCCGACTAACTAGAATCTACTGTGTTTTTATTATAGGTGCAGATTCTCAAAATCTGTTAGGAGCCAGTGGCTTCTAAACTCAAAAAATGCAGTGGCCACTTTGTGAAACAAATACCTAAAAACATTATTTTTTATCCATTAAATTTGTACGACGGGATTTTATAGAATCTTCCAGCCATAATTGTATACAGTTTGTAAGAATAAATGTAAGGCCTGAACATTTTATGGATAAACTATTCTCTAAAGTTTTTTGTTCTATAGAAAAATTTTTTCTTCCCAAAATATATTTCATAGCTGAAAATAAACGCTCAACACATATGTCTGATTTGCATCAAAACATATGTCTATAAAAATTAAAAATATATATGAAAAAAATATGGAGAAGATTTATTTTCATTTAGGTTTTTGATTTTACTAAAATAAATTGAACAATTTCTGACATTCGGAGATGATGGAGTAGATCGAACACTATAAGCCTCGTTTGAAGCTTTTGTTGGCAAGGGGACTTTTTAAATGTTCTTTTTTTTAATCCCTATGCAGACAATAAATTACAATTTTCATAGCTGAGCGCTGATTTTCACATTTTATTATTGTGGCACCTTGACGAGATTCGTTGTTTTTTTTCGCGGCTAATTGACGAAATTTGTGATTTTTTTTTTTCGCAGCTGATTGATGAAATTTACGTTTTTTTATGTGAATGATTGATCTTTTTTTTTTCTTTTTTTTTTTTTTGAAACCACTAGACAAAATTCACAATTTTTTTCTGGAACTGATTGATGAACTTCGCATTTTTATCGCGATAAATTGATGAAAAAATTTGCGAGTTTTTTTTTTCTCTGAACCGGTTGACGAAATTTGCAGTTTTATTTTGTGAGTTATTAATGAAATTTGTGGTTTTATTTGCCGAGCTATTGATGAAATTTGCGGTTGTATTTGCCGAGCGATCGATGAAATTTGCGGGATTTTTTCATGATTGTTTTCACGAACTTCGCGACCGATTGAGGTAATTCCAGATTTCTTTTCCTGACCGACTGACGAACTGATTTTGCGGAAATCTAAAATAAGAATAATAGTAATAATTCGAGAAGTTCTGCTAATTCATAGAAGAATCACATGCCGATATCTATGTCTACCTGCAAGAACATATCTGAAAAATCCCAGAGCTACAAATTTATTGAGTAGGGCCCAAAATTATTATCTTCTTGGCACGAATTTTTCTGCGTTGTGGGCTAATTGCGGTATGCTGCCGCCGCAACAGAATTTATTTGCGACGTATATCAACATTTTTTTTTTCTTTTGATTCCATGGACATCACAGTTTTTTTTTTTTTTTAAACAAGGAAACAGGAAAGTTGCAGATCTGCAGAAATCTGGTATCCATGTTCAATCATAGTTTTTAATTATGGACTAGCTGGCTCCGCCCGCTAGCGGGCCCCTAATTTACATCGGTGCCTCGAATTGTAGAAAATCTTGAATCTTGTAAAACCTCGAACCGGACGAACCTCCGACCCGGGTCCCCGCTGCCTTTGGCATCGTATACCGGTCGTGCTATGCACGCGCCGGATAATCCCTTAATTTGCACATTCAACAGTACAAACCTCTAATCGAACGAACCTCCGACCTTGGTCCCCCCTGCCTTCGGCACCGTGTACTGGTCGTGCTACGCACGCACCGGATAATCCCTTAATTTGCACATCGAATAGTATAAACCTCTAACTGAACGAATCTCCGACCCTGGTCCCCGCTGCCTTCGGCACCGTATACCGGTCATGCTACGCATGCACCGGATAATCCCTTAAATTGCCCATAGAATAGTATAAACCTCTAACTGAACGAACCTCGGGCTTGGGTTCCCGCTGCCTGCGGCACTGTATAGCAGTCGTGCTGCGCACGCGCTGCAGTATACGTTAGATTACTTTAATTATGATGTTTGGAATCAGTTTGGTGGAAATCCGTAACATAGTTTCTTAGTTATAGAAACGGACCACAGTTAAAAGAAAAAAGCGGGGGGGGGGGGGGGGGGGGGCGATGACACTGCTTTTCCTTAAACAACTTATTTAGACTACCTGAGTTCTAGTTCAAAAACAGTAAACTGTAGAAAAACTAAAAAAAAAAAAAAAAAATCTGTAACGGGCGAAGCCCGCTTTTCCCTAAAAATACTCGTAATGCAGTTTTTAGGCACGGCCTACTTCTTAAAATCATAATATCTAGCTGGCACTGTCATAGAAATCTTTCTTTTGCTTTAATTATACGAATAATGATGATTAATTATACAATTAAATAATATATTGGCTCATAATGCAGATATGAGAATAATTTTTAGATATTCTGAAAGCAGAAACAATTTTGAGTCGCCCTGTAAAAGTTAGGAATTACTGCGCCCCTTAAATTCGGAGATGGGGCGCCCCTCTGAAAAAACCCAGTTGAAACCCATGTGACCTCCGTCGGAGAAAATGCACCTCGACTCTGGAAAATCTATCCAGACGATCGTCTGGCAACGTGTCTGCGATCTGGCGTTCGCAGTGCCGAAAGAAGTGAAAAATTATTTCTTATCGATGGATTTTTAAAGGATTTTTTCGGTTCTAATCGTCGTACTGAAATGATTTTGCGAATTTATGAAAGCAAATGCTCTCCTGAATCTGTATGTCCGATTTCCGAATTTCTGAACCCCCGACTTCCGAAGATACCGGTCGTTTAAAAACCCGCGCTGTGTTTTGGGGTGCTTAATTTGCTCCGCGGCGAACCCGCTGCCTTTTCGTTCCCCGACCCGAGAGACTGGCAACCCTTGCCGGAGGCGAAAATTTGTGGTTTTCCTTTCTTTTCCAAGTTCGGTTTCGGTCCGTAATTAAAACACTTTCGTTGATTAATAACTCCCCGGGTCCGGGTCGGAATCCCGACTCGATCAAAACTTGAGCATCGCGCTATTTTTCCGAATTTTTCGGTCCGCGTCCGCCGCCGGTGCGTCGATTAGTTCCAGAGCCTTTGCGTGTACAGCGGGGAGTGCACAGACAGACAGAAACACACACAGACGTTTATCGCTCTTAATATTAGGGACAATAGAAAAGAGGAAAAATGCACTAAATATTGCAGAATTATGGAGGACAGTATGCAGATTTTATATAAAAAAAGGCGTCAATCTACTACTTAGTGGAAAAGGGGCATCCCTATAAAACACATGGTGACTTAGGTATCAAACGTTAGTGGCCAAAGCAAAAAATTTAGTCGCCACATAGTGACTGGCGACCATGAATCTGCACCTGTAATTTTTATTTGTGTGATAACACCAGTGTTGAAAAAAAACAACTGGCTAAATTTTTCTAAAAGCCATGCTGATAGTTTTTATTGTTTTTAACTGGTTTTTATGGCAATGGCAATAATTGCTTTAAAAAAAAAATAATACAAATTATTAATTACCTTATATACTAAAGCATTTTAATTTTAAACACTAATTTTTTGAATGATAAATTTTATAATTTGGCTCATATTAAAGGTTGTGTAGCATTACAGGATTGCTATGCCACCTGGAAAACACAAGGAATTTTAAAATTTTCTGGAAGGTACAGAGAATTTTAAAATTGTTAGTTTTTTACACCGAAGAAATGGTGGTCTTATTAGGAGAAAATGACCATAGCCGTAGATTTCTTCTTAATTTGTTAATTTTCTTGGTGCATCATGTTACGCGACGGCTGTGTATTAATTCTATTTTAAAATTTAAATATCTTTAATTTAAATCTTTTGCAATTTAATTATTTTAAAATCTATATTTTAATTAAGTCCTAATTTTAATCATTTTAAATTATTTATTTCTAATATTATTCTTCATTTTCACTTTAAAAGATAGTCCTTTATAAAATACTATTACATTCATAATATTTCTGCATCTTCCTTTTTCAATATCTTATCTAACGTTTCTGTTTAGTCTAGAAAGGAAGAATCCCCCTTTTTCGCCTCTCAGTAACATTCCTTTCATAGCGTGTCTGCGCGGGTGCTGAGGTCATTGACTTTACGGTTCACTGCTTCAGCGACATGCACCCGTTCGGGGATTTTGAACACAGCATCGGTTAATTGCGATTAACCCGATCACGAATACTTTTTTCTGATTGGAGGAACTCTTCAGTCCCAGCGGTTGAGATAATTTAACTGGCTTTTAACGGCTAGTGTTTCCCGCGACTTCTTAAAATTTTTCGTAGCGTTCTCTCTCTTGCAAAATGATCTTCATGGAATAAGGATGTAAATTTGAACGTCTATAAAATCTTGGACCGATCGTTCGAACTAAACGGGTTCGACGATCGGTACCGTTTAAAATTTCTAAATTATAGATTCCTTAAAAGGATAACTTAATATACATAATAATTATTTAAATAAAATACTCTGTTTTATAAGTCATAATAACTATGAGATAGTTACTGAATTTGAGATGAGTGCTGGAAGTGAATGCTAGCTATGAATGTCATCTAGTATTTGTTCACTGAGTGTGGAGAAACTGACAGTCACTTTTGATGTCCTGCTGTATACTCTCTTCAACCACCTACTTGAGTAAGATTTATAGTTCATCCAGAGGCGGTAAGATATCTTATATATTTAATTCGTTGATGCTCTAAAGTATCATACGAGGATACTGCTAACCAAGTACTGAATGCTTCAACAATTAAGTGAACACCTCATTTTTTTAGTTCTTATAACGGAACATGCTTCAACAATTAAGTGAACACCTCATTTTTAAGTTCTTATAACGGAACTTGTGCCTATTGAGATGACCCTAGGCTTAATCATTTCAAACTTTTGATGTCAAGAACATTTAAAGCTTTGATAAGCTCTTCATTTAATGTTTATGCATTGTATAAGACAAGATATCTGTTCATGAACAATCTAATTTCGCGATTCTTCAGTTTCATCTTATTTTCACGGTACTTCTGTAGTATAATGCACTGTTATAATATTCGTACAAGACGAATATCGTCATACTCGTATTCATGTCATTAAGTAAATTTTTTATAATGTTTTGCAAAGTTGAAGGAATGATAATATAATGTTCCTGATGATTTTATTATTATATATGTAAGGGGGTCTGCGCAGTACTTTCCAATTATTTCTAATATTTTATAATAAAGAATTTTAGTATTATTTTATTTGTTTGATTGTTTATTTCTCTAACAAGTGCATGATAAGAATTTAGAATTATCATAGATTCATTGATATTTTCGATTCTAGTTCTAGTTATATTATGTATGGATTAGGTTTATGGATTTTTATTCAGGTAAGATATCTTTCTGTTATTCACCATGAACGTTCTTCATTATATATTTTCCATGTATTACCACTATACTTATAATAATTATTTTGATCACTGGCTCTTCTTCAAAAATCTCAAATTCTTCTCCTTTTTGATATTCCAAATTTTAAACATTCCCCCCTCTCTTTTACTTTCCCCCCACTTTCAAGTAATTCTCTAAATTTTAATTAAATTTTAATTCACCCCGGTACCATTTTTTTTTTGTCGTTACACATCATATACACAGGAATTTTTTTTTCCAGATTTGAGTAGCAACCCTGAAATAGCAAAGGTATTGAGCTAGATGCTAGAATTTCATAAACATTGTTTCTTAACAGTATTCGAATAAGAATAACAAAAAGTACTTTTCTTCGTTCAACACCACAAAACTTTCTGACACATCAATGGGCTCGTTGTTATATGTAAAAGAATTAAGTTCACAGGCAAGACTATTAAAATCATTTGGAATCTAATAACTTTTTCGATAAATTTAACATGTAACAGGCAGGCATGAAAGAGTTCCGCATTTAGGCGGAATTCCACCTTTTTGAGGACGATTTTGGCCATTTTCTGGATCGATGCAAAAATGCAAAGAAAAATTTTTTTTGGAGGGGGGGGGTCATGAAGTTTTGTCGGACTTTTCGCTAGCTCAAATCGGAAATTGGATGCTCCCTAGATCGAAAGTAATCGTGTGTGGAGCGGCATATTTCGTGGGGTGAAAATCTATTTTTAGACTTTAAGATCAGAAGCAGTTTTGCGAATGATTTCGGAGGAGTAGAGGAATGGTGTGCGTTTGCTAATGAGTTGTTGGGTCAAAGGTCATCTTTATGCGGAAGTAAATAGCGGTGGAAAAAATCTGCAGATAAAGATGATTCATTCTGGACTGAGGTGTTTTAAAGCGGTAGTAAATAAGAGCTTTGCTACTGATCTTTCAGATTTTTTTTTTTCTTTCTTTCTTTCAGAGCTATATCATTTTCATGCTAAAAGTTTTTAATTTTTTCCAACGAAAAATCACCGTTTTAGAATAACTTGCTTAATATGTTAGAAATTTTATTTCAGGAATTTTTTCTAAATAATACATATGAATGAATACATATGTATTCATTCATATATTTGGACATAGAAAAATAAAGAATAATGCATTTATTACAAATTTGATTGCCGTTTGTTTCATAAAGATTGGTACTACGAATTAAGAGGCATTGGGTTTGGTAACCCCAGGGTTTAATTTCTAAGAAAAAAAAAAGTACCGGAGCCCTAATATTGCTGCAGTACTAACATCCTTAGCGTACCCCCCCCCCCCCCCCCTACCTCCTCCGTTACTTGAATCTGCCTTTTCATATTTCATACATTATTTTCAAAATTTAAAGCATTGTTTTTTTATTTAGCAAAATAAAAATTTTAAATACATTTATCTGCGTACACTTAGCTATCAACTATTCCACTTTTTTAGTTATTACTACTTCCAAATAGAAACCTTTGCCCAATCTTAATGTTAATTAATTGCAGAATTCTGCGATTAAATAAGCTCAGGATTATGATTCGGAAAGAGTGTTAACACAAAAAATTAATAGTTCGCAACTGTGCAGAATAGAAAAAGACCATTTCTGTTTACTCTTTATTCTGATCAAAATAGCATTAAAATGATTTGAAATGGAAATAAATAAAATTTTGAATTTAAGACAGATTGAGATCGAGCCTGTTCAAACCCGGAGACTGATATAAAAATCGAGCCCATTTCATCTCCATCTCTTACGTGAGCGACACATTACATCAGTTATAATTGTTTTGAAACAAAAGAAGGCAAAAAATTGGAGATGGGAGGGAAAGGAAAGTGTTATTTAGGATTCGTTTTTCGGAAGCGTTATTGCACTGGGCTCCGGAGCAAACTGTTTATGAGCTCCGGTGAATCCTGGGCAATATTTAAATTTTTACTTAAAATAGAGAAGTACCGGCGCAAATTAAGCCCTGGGTAACCCGATTGTACTGGAACCTGGCCTGACCCGTGGTCCAGATTCGTTTGGCAGTAATTTGTTTTGTTGTGGGTCGCATTCGATTCAGATCAGTTTGACTTTTGTTTACATTTTGCGGGTCAGATTCGATTCGGGTACCGTTGACTTTAATTTGTTTCGTGTTCGGACCACGTTAGGTTTCACTTTTACGGGTCCGGGTGAGATAAATGAGGAATATTCTTACATTTGGTGTTCGGGTTAAAGTTTGTCAAATTTTGGGTCAATGTTTTAGTTTGGGTTGACTACAAATAAAATTTTCGGATATAACCCAAAACCCGGAACTATAACCTTACTAACTATGAATTATCAGGGACCGATTGACAAATGCGCTCTGGGCACACAGATGCTTGCACGTCCCCTTGCAGGTATGTTTACAGCAGCCTTGAGTTTAAAAATATATTATTGAAAGTGATACTTATTAAGATAACCACTACTGACTTTAACAATTTTGTGATATTTAATGTTTTCATAAATTTTCTTCTCAATTTTTTAGCATTAAAAGTTTTTATAACATCCTCATAATCTTAAGTGTTCTATCTCGCTGACACGATTTTTCGAAATCAGTTCCGAAAGTGAAAGTATCCTAATAATAATTTTAAAAAAAACTGTAAACAAAATCGACAAAGTAAAAAACGGCCTTTGTAGAGATCAACCTCAACTATCCAATGAAAAAAAAATATTGAAATGCAAACGAGATATTTAAAAAAATTTCTTCCATAGGATTAACATTAGCGAACAGGTGTTTTCACGTGAGTAATGTAGCCCTTAAAAAGTTATTTTCAAATGGAAATAATAATAAACAGATTTTTCTCATATTAATTTTATTTCTTTATAGTTAAAACTTCATCAGATTTTGGCCAATAATTGAAAATACTTGCCAAGTCTCCTGTTTTTCAATAGAGACACCTTTATTTTGAGATTTACAAAATTTAACACACATCCATTTAAAAAAAATCTGTTTTATTTATCTATTTTTCTCCTTGTAATTTTCCTGTTTATGTAAAATTTAAAACTGCACTCTACTCTAGAAAATGCCCATAGTAGAATCTCCTTACTTTTTTCTCCAAATTTGGCGTATGAAGTCGAAAAAGTTCAGCCTTTTTTTCTTTTCCTCACTTTCATGCCTGAACATGCTGGCACCCTTGCATATTTCTGCTTGAAACTGTTCATTATGCCCTGGTCTATTGACTATAAAAATGAAATTTCATTTGTTTGGGAGATACTTCACTAGGATTGTCTGAAGGCCAGTCTTCTTTTGTGTGCAGTATAACTGTCCACAATTAGAAGACCTGTGCACTTCTCTGCTGATAAATGTCTATCAAAATCTCTGAACCATGTTTCGTAAATACATCGGTCATACAAACCTTTGTGTTAGCCTAGTATGCAAGAGGAATCATCTGAACATTTTTGTAACACCTGAATTTCAGATACTTTCCAAGAAAGATCTTTCAATAATTACCTGAATTATTTTCCTTTAGATATTATAACTGTAAAAACATTAAGTAGTTTATTTGTTTAATGTAATGTGTTAACATAATCTCATAATGCTACTTTGGAATTTTACAGAAAAGCGATGAAATCAAAACTATAGCCTTTGCTACAGATTATTTATACACTGTTGTAGAGGTTTATCCACCAGTAAATGAAAAGAGGAGAAAATTTTATTTAGATTCTATTCGATATGATCATGGATTTCTTGCTGATTTGTGGACTGTATTCAGTCACATTGTAATGTAAGTATACTTTGTTCTAGCAGTTTGTAAAAAAAATTATAACTGATTATTATTCTGCTAATATATTTAATACTAATTATCTTTTTTATGAATTCTGCTAATCTTTTTTTTTTATATAGTGGCAAATAATTTATTATTATGTGATTAGATTTCTGTTTTTATAAAATTCTGTGCATATTTGAACATTTTTTAGGTAGCTTCAATTACAAAAAGTAAGAAGCTACTACCTATTGATACCATTTGCAGGAAAGCAATTCCAGAAAATTTCGGTATGTTTTCATCGATAATGACCCCTAGACCCCCAAAACCTTCTTTCAATCAAATGTTGATTTATATGTATGTAAGTAGATGATATGTAAATAGTCGCTTTACTGAACCAATAATCGATAAACAACAAAATACGAACTTTAATTTCAATTAATACACTTTTGGTTAAAACTATATAACAAATTTACCTTACAATAATCCAACTAGGCCTAATAGCGCCTTTTTCGGCTATATCCATTTTATATATCTTGCTTCATAACAAAAATTAGAAGACTGGCTCTTAGCCAAATCTTGCGATTCAAACTATTTACAACTCTCGCATGTCTAACCATGGATAATAATAGTAGTTAGTTCTTTTGATGAAGTGAAGTGTCTAACCATGGATAATAATAGTAGTTAGTCATTTGATGAAGTGAAGTGTTCAAACTGAAATCCTACTGTCCACTATAAGCTTCTTTAAATCCATGATGAGAATTATTTTTATGTGATGGTTGTGAATATTTTTGTTCATTATAACTAGCCTTGTATGATCGTTGGCCACCATAATTATAATTATTTTGACCATGATAGTAGCCTCTATTCATGTATCTAGGGGAAAAATTTGAATTGTTCCTTGCTTTTGAATTATGCGAAGTATTTTCTGTTATGTCTTAAGGTTTCAAAGAACTCTGTTTCCCATATCTATATTTATTGTAATTTCCACGGTTAAATGACTGTTCAAAATATCTCTGGCGATATCTATTATTGCTTCTGTTATCAAATGGTCTATTAAAATTTCTGTTCTTTCCCTTATGATTGAAATTCCTATTGCGATCTTTCACATAGTCTTTTCTACCATGTGCAGGACTATACTACTTTCATAATTTTCTTCTGGAGATGGATAGTCAACATTCCATTCATCGGATAATCCTGTATCTTTTGTTTTATTCAGCTTATATGGTTTTATTAATTTTCTTATTTTCTTTCTGTTTGCTAAATTTGTAATATGCGTCAAATTCACCCCGTCATTTACGCAGTCTATTTTAACCATATCTTCCCAACCTCGATTATCGTTGTTTACACTTGCTTCATCAATTTTTGTCGGTACTTTGTTAATTTTAATGTATCCTACTCGTACTCTGTTGCCGCTTATTATTCTAACACCATCTTCCGTTACTTTTAACATCATGCTTTCTACTGCTTTTCTACCTATTATTACATCGCAGTCCGTCTCTTGTACCACATAAAATTTATCCTGGATTTCTGTATCGTCCATGTAGATTTTATGCCAGAAAAAAACCTGTTGGCTTAATTTCTTTTTCACCTATGCCTGATATAGATGTATTGTCGCTGGTTAGTTTTGGCGCGTTTATTGCAGTATGATATCTTGAACTGGCGATTGAAATATCGCTTCCTGTATCGATTATTACGTTTGTTTTTATTCCGCTAATATCTAAGATTCTTCCTTTTTTACCATTTAACATTCCCATATTAACTATTTTTCTTTGTGTGTTTTGGGTCTCATTTTGGTATTTTGTTTCTCGCCAATTTTGATTATGTTGCGGGTAAAAATTTGAATATTCTCGTTCTGTATTACTCGGCATGGCACATTTCGCACTCACGTGACCAGGGTTGCCACACACAAAACAGATTATATGCGACTCTTTGCTTTCATGACCTACATAATGCCTATTATTAACTTGGCGTCTTTTCGAATTGCCATAGTCAGCCACTCTCGATCTTCTGTCATCAAAATTGCTGCTTGTATCCTTAACTGATTGTTTATTGTAAACCCTTCGTGCTGTTTCGTAATTATCTAATTTATTAACTAATTCATCAATTTTCTTTATTACTAATAATTCTTCTATGAAATGTGTCTTTGTTTCCGTAGGTAAATTATTCTTGATTTGATTAACAACAATTAATTCTGCTAAATCTTCAAAGTTATTTACTTGAAGACCTTCAATCCATTGTTGAAAATACACCTTTATCTCATAAGCGAAATCTCGCCAATTGGCTGATGGCTCCTTTTTAGATGAGAAAAATTTCAGCCTCAACTCCTCTGGTGATAGTTTGTAGTGTTTTAGTAGAATATTTTTTATGTAATCATAATCCTGAATTTCAGGTTCGTTTTCCCTTGTTATTATATTGATCACATCTAACGGCATTAGATTAATTAAATAATTTACCCATTCTTTTTTATCAATGCCCGTTTACGCCATTTGCCTTTCGTACATAGCTAAATATAAACTGATATCATTCGAGCTATCATATTTAGTTAATAATCTAAGCAATTCAAATTGCTTACCTGGATTTGTCCTTGGGTTTTCATTAATGTGTTCTCTTGAATTTTCTTGTATCTGCAATTTCATAATTTTAAAATTTTGCTCCAATTCTATTTTCCCTTTTCTCTCTTCCATTTCCATTTTCAATTTCTTTTCTTCTGCTTGTAATTTCTTCTCTTCCAGTTCTGCTTGTAATTTTTTCTCTTTCTCATCTCTTTCTTCTTCTGTTTTTTCTTTTCTAGCTGCTATCATTACTTCCAATCGATCTCTTATAAAATCTTCTTCGTAACTTTCCCAACTCTTGATCAGCTTTATTAGGACGGGTATTGTCGGTTTTTCTGGTGCTTCAATTCCGCATTCTTCGCAGAGGTTTATTAGATCTCTTAGCTTTATTGAGAGTTCCCATGCTTATCTTTCAAAAATTGTACTTGAAGTGATACGATTACGGCTTCACCTTGCTAATTCATAACCCAACTTTTGATACTGGCGTTTTACAACACTTTACGTTTGGTTTCCATTTCACTACTAGTGGCTTTTACTTTTAATAATCTTGGCATCCAAGCCCCCAAAAATGTAAGTAGATGATATGTAAATAATCGCTTTACTGAACCAATAATCGATGAACAACAAACTACGAACTTTAATTTCAATTAATAGATTGTTATAAATAGTGAAATACTGCTAGCATATGGCTAATATGAAGATAGCAAAATTGCATTTTGGTGTAGTTGGTGGGCAATCTTAAGAAAAATATACTAAATGTAAAATATCTATTAGATTAATAGTGATCGGGTATTGTCGGTTTTTCTGGTGCTTCAATTCCGCATTCTTCGCAGAGGTTTATTAGATCTCTTAGCTTTATTGAGAGTTCCCATGCTTATCTTTCAAAAATTGTACTTGAAGTGATACGATTACGGCTTCACCTTGCTAATTCATAACCCAACTTTTGATACTGGTGTTTTACAACACTTTACGTTTGGTTTCCATTTCACTACTAGTGGCTTTTACTTTTAATAATCTTGGCATCCAAGCCCCCAAAAATGTAAGTAGATGATATGTAAATAATCGCTTTACTGAACCAATAATCGATGAACAACAAACTACGAACTTTAATTTCAATTAATAGATTGTTATAAATAGTGAAATACTGCTAGCATATGGCTAATATGAAGATAGCAAAATTGCATTTTGGTGTAGTTGGTGGGCAATCTTAAGAAAAATATACTAAATGTAAAATATCTATTAGATTAATAGTGATTTTCATCAATGTTCTATACACTGGGTAGTATACTAGGCATCTTTAGCTTGTTTTAAATTGTCAGGTTATTTTAAAATCCATAAATAAATCAATAAATTGAGATACAGTTTTGAAACAAATTGTATTTGAAAGTACATTTTCTTCTTTATTAACTGGTGTAAAAATTAAAATTATGAAATGTTAAGAATTTTGTGGATTTCTGGTCACTGTTTTGTTTACATTTTTAAACAGTAATTTGAATTTTATAAAGCACTCGAAATTATAATGAAGGCTTAGTACAATAAAATAAAATAATAAAAGTTAAATTTTTTTTTTTTTTGTAATATTAAAAGTAAAGGTTAAGTAAATAATTAATAATGCATAATTAAATATGCATAATGATAATCAATTTTTCTTGAATTATTCAGTGAAACTCTCCTTATAAATATACACTAATAATTCACATCAAAATCGTAAAACAACGAAGTTTAGCCGTACTTAATAACCAAAAAGCTTGATTAATACATAAATGTATTTGGTAAAAAGATTGTAATCTCCACTGATATCAGCGCTATCTTGAAATTTTTCGGAAATAAATTTATGCTTCCTTCATGAGAAAACTCAAGTTCAATCATATTAACCAGAATTCTATATTAAAATGTGTACAGAGTGATATAAAAATTTAAAAAAAAACTTAAATTGTTCACCCAAATCTTAACTGTAAGTTTCATTGTTTACATCTGAAATGATGTGCAGATTTGATGGAGTCTACTGTATATATAAGTTTATTTTTCATTTCTGGAGTTGTATTTATACATTGTTTTATTTGTGCATTTATTCAAGATGTGTGAGGGGGTGAGAATTCCTCCTGGGAGTGTATTATTTTGATGTACTTCTTTGTTTAAAAAAAGGGGGGGGGCTCTTAATGTTATTCAGAAATATTATTGCATTAATATATACTTTTTTTTTTTAATTTCAGATCCAATATTATTCAGAAAGGCATTTATGTTGTAGAAAATAGCCATACAGATCCAATAAAGTATCCTAACTGCAAATTTCTTCTTGAATTTTATATAAAACTCTTTATGGCAGATTTCCAACATTATACATGTGACAAGTGAGTGTGCTAAATTGCTTTGGTTGTATTTAATAATAGATTCTGTTATTGATGATTTATAATTTTTTAAAAGTTTTTAATCTTTAAGAACAAGGATGGCATATTGTATACACTGCTCAGTTAAAAAACAGCTATAAATTACATAATAATCACATGATCCTACATCACCTACATCTTATTTATCCTCTTCCCAATGACTCTTCAGAGTTTAAAGATGATTTTTTTTTCTGCTCTCTTCTGTTATTTTCACTGAACAGTGGCTACTGGCATACAAAATATGCGACTTTCCAATTTTACACGTAAAAAAACATATAAAAATAACCTGACCCATCTGTGAAATCTGCTACAATTGTTCAACAAATCCCAATGATTTTTCTCAGTGACTGAAATTTTTTTTGTAATTCTGAATTTCTTATTTGTTTTTGTTTAAAATTCGTCATGCTGCAAATTATCAACCCCTTTTTTGCCTATATTTTGAGTTGACATAACACATTCTAGCAAATATCTATATTACTAAAATGAAATGTCTGCATGTCTATTTGTGAACAATGGGTAGTAGAATCTTATCTATCGCATATAAAGGTCTGCAAGTTCCTGATTAGGACTGTATGATTTAGAAATTTCTTAAATCGATTTATTATCTATCTTTAAAATTGCGATTTAGTGATAAATTTATGAAACACAGATTTTACTTTTAGAATATGGAAGCCTATTTTTTAATTTATAGTGACAAAATACAGTCTTTATGTAGCCCAGTCTCCCCTGCCCCTTTCTGTATTATAATAGTATACTTAGCTGTTAATTTTCCAAATATTTTGAAAAAATATATTTAAATGTAGACAAACATGTTATAACCCTTCCATCCCATTGACATAAATTCTTAAATAGATAATGTTGATGAATATCTTTTATAACAATGTAATATCAATAAATCAAGTTTTTTAAGAGGAGTATATAATTTAATTTGAAGTGTAAACAATAGATTAAAAAAATAATTGCCCCCCCCCCCCCCAAATAAAAATTTCATTGAAATAATCTTTGCATAATTTGTTGTACAATACTATGTGTAAACAAACTATCATTTATTTGTGCATGCTTATTCATTTCAAAGTTTTGATTTTTAAATAATTTTTCTTCATTATAGATAATATAAATGTAATATAGCTGATAGGAAAAATTGTTAATTTTTCCTTCATTAAATGCTTAAGTGTAACACATTATATAGTATGATTAGTTTTCAATTTTTCAAATAACTTTGGAAAGAGGTATATTTTATACATAGAAAAAAAAAATTGGAATGCCCAAAGACACTTGCTTTTTGCATTTAAAAAATTAGTGAACTGTTGTAATAAACTGACAAAGGATGTGAATTAATTTTCACTTTGCTAAACAACGCATAACCAACAGAAGGAAAAATGTGTCCAGACCGGGGATCGAACCCAGATACCCTGGTATAGCGTACCAAGCACTTTACCATTTAAGCCATCTGGACGACATCCAGTCTGGCATTTTTTCACTTATACATTGGCAAGGCTGCAATTTCGCAGCGCAAGATAGAATGTCATACATGAGCACACTACCCAGTGACGTACATGAGACGAATAAATTCCCAGCATCGGATAATATCTAAATTTCCAACAGGACTGTTGGAAATTTGTTTTAATAAATTTGATAATTTCATTCTGAAATAATATAAAAGAAAAGGTTTTTTTTTTTTTTTTGTCTAACTTGTGATGGCTGCTACAATCAAAATTTCTTTGGGAGGATGACTCCCCCTATACCCCTTCCCCTCCAAATGCCACCCCATTGTTAACAACATATACAATTTTTGTTGTTGTTTTTTCTTTTACTGACACAGTATTAAAAAGTTATTGAGGTAAAACAGAATCAGATTCAATGAATTTAACCATTCATTTACCATGATGAGAAAAAAAGTTTTAAAAAAAAGGGAAAATTTATTAGAAATATGGTACAGTTTTATTTTCTTTTAGGTTTCAGATTATAATAAAATTTGTTTAACATAAATGTTGCATTCATATAGTGGATGGTAAAGCATTGAAAATGTGGGCCTAAAACACCCAATTTCTGAAATTGCTGATGTTTTTGCGACTGTAGGGCACCCTGTAAAGATTAGTAATAAAATATATCTATTTTTAATTAAGAGAAAAAATATTATTTCATTGTTTATATATATATATATATATATATATATATATATATATATATATATATATATATTCTTTATTTTCAGCTCTTCTATTTGCTTAATCTCAAAGCTCTTTTGGCATAATTCTGACATTCTCAGTATCTGTCTAAATAATCAAACTAACCTCTTGTTTAAGTGGATCAATGACATTTATGCTTCTCCATTCGTCAATGATGCGGTAATGTATGATAAGTAATTTGTATATTACTCAGTGTATTTAAATTTGTATGTACCTGATATTTTTAAATTATTCTAAAAAAAAATGGATTAAGACTAAGATTTCTTATTAAATGAGTCATACAATTGAAAATGTTGTGATTTTCAGGGAATTTTAAAAATCTTAATTTAACATATACAATGTTTGACCGGACTCTTATTATCTAGGTTCTACTATATTTTATTGTTTTATTTTTTAGGATAATCTTCTATTTCTTTTTGGTGCCACAGTCTCAGGACTGATTTTAGTCTTGACGAAGTTTTTGACTGATAGTAAATTCTACTTTATGTACTTAAATAATAACAATTTTTCTATCAAAAACTTTTAATCACATTCATTTATTGTTAGATATAAATTTTTAGCCATAATGCGAGACATAGAAATCTTCTAGCCTGTTTTCATGTGGTTATTCCTAATATTAGAAAAGTTTTTAATCTTGGCTGGAATAGACTTCTTGCACCCATGCTTTTTAATCTTGATCTTGACAGTTAATTTTTATTTATTTACATAAGAAATAATTTTTTTTTTTTTTTTTTTTTTTTGTTACTATAATTTTTCTTTATTTTTTTATAATTCAATATGAAATATCAGTGGGGCTTTTAGTAAGATAATATTAACTTATCTTTATGCATGATGAAAATAGCAAAAAATGCCCAGTCAACATGAATATATATGAAAGGATAAGAAACAAAAACCTTTTTAAAAATTAACCTTCTCATTGATACACCGTGTTAATATGTTCACTAAGCTCCAGGTTTCATTGCAATAAAAGCATTATTTGAATTAATATAATTATACTGACACAACGCAATTTTATTACATGTAATTATGATTAATGCTCTCAAGGATTCCAATCATATACGTAATTGTTTTTTATGTAATGTTGGAGGAATCATCATCTTTTTTTAGCATTTAAAATAAAATACATTGAAAACAAAATTACAATTTTTCCTTTTTGATGGACAGTCAGGGGGTTAAAAGTCACAGTTTCTGTTTTTGTAATTATTAACTCTAATATTCAAAACTGATTTTCCTCCTGTTAAACATATTGCTCAGTCCAACATTTATTACTCCAAGAAGAACTCAAATTTGAATTACCTTTAACATAAAAACTACTGATCTAAATGCAATTCTCCTTTATCTACAGTTTTTTATGCACGCGAGCTGGGGCGATGCCTTGCTGTCGTCATAAGCCCAGATGTCAATCAGAAGTTGTAAACTAATTAAATTTAAATTTCCTCCGAAAGTGATTCTTTAGCTTCCAAGGAGATGTACAGAGTAAAACCATTGTACATGGGAAAAACATGTGCTATTTTGGTAAAAGAATTGCTAATCATCTTCACTCTTTAGCCCTGTTCCGGAACAGTGCAGGATTAAAATCGGACCAACTCTTGAAGGAGCTAACTTAAAAGGAATATCATGTTAATGAAAAAGGAATAATGTCAGGTCCTCTTGAGAACTTATTTTATCATTTGCCATGCCCATGACGCAAAACTAAACCCAAATGATGGTATCTTACAACAACAAAAAAAAATAACGAGAGCCCTTTCATTATATATATGTGTATATGTGTGAAAAAAATAAATTCATGTTTTCATAATAATGGAATGATTTTAAGTTTGGTTAAGATGATTTGTTTTAAAAAATTAAATACATTAGCTTAGGGCAGCAAGAATGTCATATTCAAATTATTCTATTTACCCATGTATGGCAAGGGGTTTTTATACCAAAATTTCATTTTAAAATCGAAAGGGCATATGATACATGAGGGTTTGATATTTAAAGATCCCTGCTACATTCAAAGTAAGGTTTTGATGCTCTTGAGTGATGACTCTAGGATTCATGCAAGCACAAAGCCAGCGCATGCTAATTTAAATTGGGTAGTTCTCTAACGTCCACTAAGCAATTTACAGTGTATATCAAATGAGTTGGTGGGTGAAAATTAGATTTTGTATGACAGATGAAAATTTAGTTAATACAAGAAGAGAAAGAGAGTAATATAGATCATGTAAATATAGAGCATTGAAATCATGTATATAAGATTGGCATTGGAAAAATTAACAGCTATTACCTTATTTAATCATAAATTTCTGTGATAAAATAATGTGAAGATTATTATGGTGTTTTTTCTATTGTTAGCAATGGCTAGGGAAATATATTGTTGATAGAGACTGCAGAGCAAATTTGGTTCCAGTTAGATGAAGCCAGACCCAAATGCACCTGAGATTTAAATTTTGGATTTTTGTATTATACTTTTTTGTTATTTTACATTGAATGAAATGATTCTCATATTTTCTCAAACTTCCAAGCTCATAGTCGATTTTCACCTCTTAGAAAAGCAATCCAAATTCAATCTTTTTTCCTGATACAGTAAAATTTGTAATTTGGCCGCTGAAAATAAGAAGTTTGTTTTTTAACAATCTGTTTCTATTTTATACCTTATTTATCCAATCTTTTAATTTACATCCCTGTACGAAACAGACTTTTGGGAATCAATCATTTTTTTTTAATCATGAAATTGTTTTTTATTTAAATAATTATTAATATAAATAAAGCCATAAATTTTTTTTCTCTAAAATTCTGCGAAGAAAGAGAGGAAAAAAATATCCAGTGATTGTTTCCTAAGTAATCCCCTTTATTACCAAAAACCATTATTAAGACCTTGTGGTCAGAAGCTTTTTCTTTTATTTTAGTGCATGTAAAGAGGTGAGGTTCGTTTGGAAATGTAAAATGTATTTAAAGTAAACTCAGAAGCAGTAAGATTATTTTAGCTGGAAATTGGGCCCAAAATTTGCTTATTCTTTTATTTTCTCTACTCTTAAACAGCATTATTTTAGACACAGCAAAACAGAAAACTTCTGTCAGTGAATATGATGTCATGCTTAATAGAAAAACCTACATTTTCAAATTTATTAAATTTGTACATTCTAATTTAAGTGTGTAAACTGATGAGATTTAAAATAATTTTTTGATCACTTGTGACTAAGTTCAGGGTACTAGTCTCAGAAGGACAAAATGCTGCCTCCCATGAAAATATCTTTTTACAAAAAACATGTATAAAACTGAAAAAAAGGAGAGAGGACTTTTTCACCTTTTTTTCATACTATTTCCTGTAAAAAAATTAAATTGGATTTTTAAATTCTCTCTTCAAACTAAATACATTTTTAAAAATGCTTCATCATAATTATGTGCATTTTTTAAAGTACAAATAAGTTTTGGAATAGATCTTATTTTTAGAGAGCGCTCAATATTACAAGCTCCCTGAAAAATTGTTGGTGCTTATTTTCCGATTAGGTCTTATTTTTGGAGAGATTTCGGTATATATTTATGTTGATTACAATAAATGTTAATTTCTATACATATAAGCTAATGTTTTGAATGCTAGTTTAAAACATTTACTTGTAGATTAATTTTTTTATGTCCTCAATTCTATTGCACTTTTGATTTTATATATACACACACACACACATATATAATATATATATATATACTAGCCGGTCTTCGCCTGTCTAGACGATCGCTTGATGGGCCCAGATGACTTCTGCTGTGTATAGCCTGGACATTGGCCAGGGCTCACAAAGGGTATTTTACAATCAAACAGATAATAAATAAATAAATAAAATACTTTATTTTAAATATTACGAAAATAACTCATAAAAATATCAAAAAAGCATACAAATACAGATTTCACGATTGTTATGTGACGGCTGTAAATTAATTCTTATTTTAATATTTTAAAAATCATTATTTTAAATCTTTAGTAATTTTAATATTTTAAACTCAATATTTTAATAATTCCAACTTTAAATCATTTTAAATTCTTTATTTCAAATATTAATCATAAAATTTTCATTAAAAAATATTCTTTTCTTAAATGACTTTAATATTATTTATTATAACATTTAATTTCCCTAGCTCAATGTAAAATTACTTTTCTTAAATATTATTCCATGCATAAATATAAGACTTCATCTTCCGTTCTCAGCGATATAATTTTCGACCCCATCTAGACTGTAAAAGAAGCATCCCTTTTTTCGCCTCTTAAGTCGAAATTCCTTTCCTAAGCATGGCGCAGATTATGAGGTCATTGATTGCACCCTTTTCCCTCTTCAAAAATGTGTAGACGTTCACTGATCGTGAACACACTAATCGTTGTGGTGCGTTCTACTGATC
Source organism: Maratus michaelseni (assembly GCA_963931845.1). Taxonomy (NCBI): domain Eukaryota; kingdom Metazoa; phylum Arthropoda; class Arachnida; order Araneae; family Salticidae; genus Maratus; species Maratus michaelseni. Next base: position 39,055,498 of record OZ007598.1, read on the forward strand.
GTAGAATTTTTTGATTGGCTTATTAGCAGAGTCGAGCGTTTGGAAACTCTTAACTGTTCGGTGTCTTCCTGCCAATTCTTTGATTTCGGGGTGGCTTAGTGTCGTCTCACTCTCTTCCCTTCTTAATTTCCAAGATGTTTGGACGTTCCTGAGTGCGTTCTCAGGCGCAAGTCCGACCGTTGGGATAGCGAGGGCCATCCTAATGGTAGAGTTTGGAAAAAGTTAAATATAATAATAAATTATTACCAAGCCATCTGAATGTGAACGTAGATTCTGATGATTAATTTGTGAAAGTAATATCGATGTTTCATCAAGCCAGTTAACGAGATGCAACAAGATGCTGAATACTTCGAATTTCCTCCGGAGTAAAACAACCGTTGAGGATCGTAGTATTGCTGTACAAAGATGTATCATAGGTGAAGGTTTTCTGATGTTTAGTCTATCAGTCACAGGTAACAATAATGAATTCAGGTTAATATGGGATTTTCTCGAATACAAGGTTCGCTGTTATGGGCGATAGTAGATAACAGAAATTATGCAGACTCTGCTTAAAAAAAAAATTCGTGCTTCTCTTCGAGTTGATAGAACAATTTAGATTTATCTTCCGTTACTGTCACAGAATTTCCGATTTCCAAATATCAAGATCGCATTATTTCAGCTTTGTTAAGCTTTACTTTATTCAGTTGAATCTTCAGTATTGTTATGAAGGTGTATATACCTAAAATCAAGATAACACCTGTGTATCTAGAACTATATTCTTACATCAATAAATGAAATTTCACTTACATTCCTAGAACTGTATTCATGCATCCAAGATTGTATTCACCTTTATTGTAGCTGTCTTATATATTTATATTCACGTCTTGACAATTTAATAATTACATTCTTATGTCATTCAAAATCTTCTATATTTAAATTTTAAATAACAGTATAATAATGATCAATGAATAATATGTAAAGGGTTACTACGCAGTTTACTCCTATTTAACATTCATGATAATAAATGGTAAATTTCGTATAGTAAGTCTTATTCATTTGTTTATATTTACATCTCAGATAATTTTATTACATGTGTGTCAGTTAGTACAATGAAGGACTTCAGTTGAATAAGTATGTACATATGGATCAGGTAAGATGTTATTATGTGTTTTTCGCCATGAATGTTCTCTTATTAATATTTCTACATTTTAGTACTGCCACTAAATTATACTTATAATATTTTTTGATCACTGGCTCATTTTCAAAATTCTATTGCTTCTCATTTTAATAATCTTCCAAATTTAAATATCTCCCCCTTTCTTTTGCTTTCCCCCACTTTTAATTATTTCAGTAATTTTAATTTATATTAATTAACCCCATTTCCCTTTCTCGTTGTAACAACGATATAAAAAATAAATTTTATTCATAAGCTCGTTGACAGAAACCCGCTTAGCCCTGCCGGTTTTAATCTTGAGAAAAGAGAGAGCTTCCGGTTGAAATAAACAAAAATGGGATAACTTAAGATATATGGTGAGTTTTGTAAATGGGGGTTTCGCACCCATAAATTGTTAATTGGATGATCAAAATAATGGACCCTGTGTGCTTCGCAACCATATATGGTCAATTTGGCGATAACTATAACGGAACTCCGTGTATTTCGTGCCTCATAAATCATTAAACACCAATCCTATAACAGGGCTCTGGGAATTTTGCGTACATGAACAGTTAAAACGACAAGTATTTTAACAGAGCATTGTGGATTTCACACCTATAAACTAATTATACAGCAATCATTATAACGGAGCCTCATGCATGCTCAAGCCCATAAATATGGCCATCAGTACGTAAACCTATACTCCCCAAAAATATTCTTTGAGAACAGGAGGAAATGTACTATATTTTCTATATAGATTGAAATCCGATAGAAAAATGTCGTGCGCATAATATTTAATCAAAAATCAGCAGTACTTTTCTTTTTCCTCTAATCTTTCATAATCGGGTTCATAGCCAAGGTTAGTGATAAAAATGATCGATGCTGGCAACAATGTAGCTTCAAGATTATGAGAGTGATAACAATAGTTACAACAATAACATGAGTTTTGCGCCAAACCACGCTTGCTAACACACACAAGTTGGCAAAGGGTTTTTGCTTCATTTCCGCAGAAAAGTTCTTTCCATTAATTCCAACGAACAGTGAATGCAAATATTCTCTACATTTTTCTCTTACACTAATAAAAACAATTTGGCACATTTTGTTACTCTGACATCATTCTCGCCAAGCATAATAGTTGGCACCAAATGAAACATTTGAAATTAAAAATGAATTGTTGATGCAATAGTGATCATTTGAAAATTACAAATTTTCCCAAACTGTCATATTAAACCAATTAAAATGTATACTTAAAAGAAAAAAGAAATAAATATCATGCAATAAAATAATAAAATGAAACTCAATTTAAATTGTTGGCATGAAATTGTTAATGTCGTAGCCGGCATATCACACAAAAAAAAAAAAAATTATGTACAATTCCATAGTCCTGAAACAATTTTATTGCAGCTTCATCATCATCAGGTAACTGCCAAATGGCTAAATTCATTTCGGCGTCAATAAAAAATGTTATTTATAACTTAAAAAATATTGCAATTCGAAAAATAGCAAATTAAGATCTTTTGCGTGGATACCATTAAATAATAATAATAAAATGATTCACGTTCAATAAATAGCAAGCTCACAATGTTTGTCACACTTCTAAAACTAAAACTAATTTCATTGGTTCATAATGAATGACATTAAAGTTGTTTTCTGATTTTATTCTCTGCAAGCGATTAAAGTTTGTTTTCTCCGTGGTCTGAAAACGGTAAAAATGACAATCAATTGAATTCATTTTGAAGCGGGCATCCCGGAACTGTTGATGACAGTCACATGACTTATGCTTTTATTATAGAGATATTCTTGTTTCCTGACATGCACAAATTGTAAATACTGTATTATGCTAAAAATACAATTTTCAAAATTGGGATGTTCTGACAAATAAGGTTGACATTCACTCTCATTTTACTAATACTTCTCCAAAAATTTATGAAAGCTGACTTGTTGTATTACAAGGGGTCAGAATTGACTTACATTGACCCTTCTCCCCCTCCACCTTCCAAAAATTTTAAATAAATAAAATAATAATAATCATTATTTTTCTAAAAAAAATGTTTAAAGATACTTTCAGTTTGACTAAAAAAAAAAAAAAAAAATCACCTTTCAATTATTTCAGCCACGTGTGACTATTAACAACTTATTATTTATCTACTCTCACAGTGTGTTTATGAAAATATGAAATGTAACATGAATTTTTTCAACAGAAATCACCTTAGAAGCTTCAAATATCTGAATCCAAAATTACAGTTTTATGCTTAATAAATTACCTGCATTGCAATCTGTTTTGCAATGATTACAAATGAATTTAATATTAGGAGTACCAAACTTTAAAACCTTCATAATGCCTAAACTACTTAACCGAATGACTTCCGATGGTAAAAATGCTATAGTAAAATTTATCAAAAAAGCCAAATATGATGTCCAAGTTAAATGTTCAAATTGAATATTTCAGTATTAAGATATGACACGTAAGCTTATTTTTTTAACATAAATTGAAAAAAAAAGACAATTTCTAATTGAATGGCTATTTCTGTTTGTTTTTTTGTTTTCTATGACAGTTTGGAGATATTTTTTTTGGCTGACTCTACTTGAATGTCAGCTGTTTTTCATGTGTACAATTTTTGTTGTCCCTTTAACCTTCTGAAGGGCAGTGGTAAATTTTTATATCAGTTAATTTTAATCATATATAATAGAATTTTTATAACAAAATTTTACTTTTATAACTTTGCAGGAAAAAAGCTGTAAGATTGCATTTTCTTATTTTCAAATAAAATTTTTCGGAAATTCTTGTGCAATCTCAAAATTACAGAAACACAATTACTTGTCCCTCAAAGGGTTAAATGATTGTTTATATGGTGAATTTTTCTATTAAGAATATTATTTCTAGCCTATTACTATTGTTTTTTTGTTTTATTTTTTATCATTTATTTTTTATTTTAGCCAAATCTTATTGAGAGTATGCATGAAATGTTAACTTTAGTGGTCAGATGTATTATAGAAGGAAAACACAATTTAACGGAATATGAAGCTTTCAGTTCAGCTCCCCTGAGTGAAGTAGTTGTATCTATTGTACATAATTGCAGAGGTAAGTTACATTATAACATTAATTTATTACATTTATATTAATAGTTTTCTTTCTTATTACAAAATCTTTAACAATTTTTTCATTTTACAGATTTATATTGAGAAAGTTTTTAATTTAATTATTTTTCATGAAATTATGCAAAAAAATTTAGAAAGTTAATTTAAAAAGAATTTTTCTGTTTTTCTTTTTATATATATATTCTTCTATATTCTTAAAAAGAAAGTATATGATATGAAAAAAATTTCCAACTTTTGGTTGTTGATGAATTTACACATTTTGTGTTATCCTGAATACAATTTGACTTTTGGAAAATGCCTATCAGTATGTTACACAAATTTTGTGGGTGCTGTAAACTCAAGAACTATAATAAGACAAATTTGATCTAATTTAAATGAAATATGTCTTTAAAATCTGTATTTTCTTTCAGGAGAAAAATTTTGCATCATAACCAGTAACACTGTTGTGTTACTATTAGGCAAGGATATGACCACATGGAAACCCATGTTATCTGCTAAAAAAAAAAAAAAATACATATTTTAAGTAAGCGTAGAAATAAAGAAATTCACTGGTCAAAGTCTGCCAAAAGTGCAGGGCTGCCATTTGCAACTAAAATGCTACTAAAAGCGACTATTTTCAGCATCAGGCAACTATGGCTACTATTTTAGCCCAAAAACCTTCAAAAGCGACTATTTTAGAGGAAAACCAGAAAAAAGGAGACTATTTTCCAGTCCCAGCTACTATTTTTGTTAAAAAAAAAACTCAGCACTGCAAATTTTTTAAGTTTTTTATGCAATTTTTAAAATATGTAAAAACTTCCATTTGAAAAAAAAAAATACTCTTTTAATATAAATGTAGTGCAAAGATACCAACATCCAAATTTCAGTGGAAAACTAATTATTGATTTTTGGTTTGGCTACCACCCATAACCCTTATGCTTTACAGTATATTTGTCCAATTTTTGATTGTTTTTAAAAGCATTTAACCCTTTAAATGTCGTATGAACCACAAACGATTAACTGTAGATTTGTTCACTATGCTGCGTGAATTGTATTTGTTTCTAACCTCGTATAAATGCTTCATTCCAAAAATTTAAATTAATAAACAAGCTGAAATGAATGCTACTTAGAAATAAGAAAATCTTGTTTTCTATCGCAGTTTTTCAATTTAATAACAGATTAAAAATGTTGAGAAAAACATTTAGAATATTGCCTTTTTTACTTATTTAGATAGCTTTATTTGGCCCATTGGTGTCTATAAAATCAGACTTTATTTTTTTCGGACGATTTTGCTATTTTATTTTACAAAAATTTCTTCTAAAGAATAGGTTAGTATTCTTTATCAAATGCATCCTTTTTTGATAAAACCACTTTCAATTGGTTCAGTTAATTTCTGTTTACAAAATGGAATTAAAATTGCTGCTAATAACATGCAATAAAAATTGTATTGTTTTTAGTTGCCTCACAGTAATGCTCAAGCACAAGTTAAGAATATGTTCAATTTAGTTTGGAAAAACCAAACTGCATTCTAATCGTATATCTCAGATGATAATTAAAAAAATTTCTTCTTTCTTTCCGTTTGTGTGTGTGATTGTATAATTAAAATACAAAAAGTAGAAAATTTGGATGGTAGTAGCATACCTGCCAACTCTTCTGATTTTTTCAGAATTCTTCTTAATTTCAACTCTACCTTCTGATTTTCTGATCAGAAGATAAAATCTTCTGTGTTTTTTTTTTTTTTTTTTTTTTTTTTTTTAAATGAAAAAATGGTGTTTAGAAATATTTGAAGAAATTGCAGAAGTAAATTTTTTTAGTGGCTGTTTCTTGTCATCTGTTAAATTTAGCAGCCCAGCCACCAAAGCAACTTATAGTATATATTTGGAATTCGGTGCCGATAGGAAGAAGGGGGGGGGGTGGAATTTTCAATTATTATGATGTTGAAGTTAGGAAAACTCGATAGCTGTCTCTCAGCTGATGCTTGCAGAGGATCCAGTATAACCATTAGCAAGCTTTCTCTTAATAATAATAAATTTGTTGAACTTTGAATTTAAATTTTCGGAATTAATGGATCATCTATTTGATAACAAATTTATCTAAATAATGAAGAACAAGTGGTACATTATCTATTAACAGGAAATTTTTTTATCAGTTGCTTAAAAAATGAAACTACCTTTAGTTTTCTAAAAGGAGAAGAATTCAGATTTAAATAAAGTTTACTTTGCTTTCATTTAAAATAGGAGTAGTGAATAAAAAAAAAAATCTTACTATGTAACTTTTTCTTTTTTGTGGAAAAATTTCAATTTTTTTTTTAAAAAATGATGAAGATGATGATGTAGCCTGGAACTTATTACAGAATCAGTTCACAGGACTTCAATGTCAAAAAAATACCTATTATGGCACATGCAAATTCGTGCATTGCCATGTTAGGAAAGATGTGTTCCATTGATGAAATTTTGAAATATGGTAGGATTTGCAAAGTATTAAAAGCTGTATTGACTATTCCTCACAGCAGTGCTGAATGCAAATGTATTTTCAGTTTGATTAAGAAAAATATGACTCTGTTCAGCTCATCAATGATGACGAAAACTAGAAAATATTTTGTTAGCGAAATCATTTACTGACAATAAATGTTATAAAGCGCAATTTTCTAATAACTTTTTTAAAAAGGCTAAGCAATCTACTATGAACATGTTGTCAAAATAATTTTTTTCTACTCATTTTTTTTTCAGTAATATATAATAAAGTTTTAGTAAATTTTCTATTCACGTGTGTTTTTTTTTTCTATCATATAATATACAGTATTTATTGTAAATATTTTAATGGTTCATGTGTTGTCAATTTTGAATAATATAAATATTTTTACTCTGTTTTGGTTGTATATGGCGACAAAAAATATTTTACTGGTTGAATTGTTTAAGCGGTGTTGCATAACACCACCAGTTAACTAGTTTAACACCAATATTCAAATCACGGCCCTCAGCATAAACATCAGTTATCCTTGGTTACTAAATGTTAGGAAGCTGAAATTTTAAGTGTTTTTTAATGAAAAGTAAAAAATCTATTATCAATGTTCTTTTTTTTTTTTTTTTTTTTTTTTCTTTTTGTAGTAGTTGTAATTTTTTTTATGTATTGAAGTTATTCTTGTCTGTCTGTAATATACATTCTTTACTTGCAAATTAGTGACTATTTTATTTTACTCTTGCTTGTCTTTTAAATTTGCTCATTTGTTATGATCCCAGCTAGTTTTATTTTATTCATGTTGAAAGTTTTATAAAATTTTTAAAATCTTCTGATTTTTTGACAAAATCTTCTGATTTCTTCTGATTTTTTGTCAAAATCTTCTGATTTCTGGTCCAAAATCTTCTGATTTTCAATGAAATTTAGTTGGCAGTTATGTAGTACGGAAAATGTGGATTTTCATGATGTTATTTTTATGGGAAATAAGGATTCTTGCCCCTCTTTTCTTAAGTAAGCATGCAACTATTTTGGCTACTATTTTTGTGCAAATGCTACTATTTTGGCTACTATTTTTTTCATTGTAGGCTACTAAAGCAACTATTTTGTATGCCATTTGGCAGTGGCAGCCCTGAAAGTGTGAAATGTTGCCTAAATCAAAAATTAATGCCATTTCTGGTGTATTTTTTTTATGCTGAACCTAAGTTATATCATATAGGGATTGCAAAATATGGAAAATGTTGCAGTCATCTAGCACTATAATATTATCACGGTCTGTTTACTGCAACAGTATTTTGACACTTGGCAGAATGAGTTTTATTGTAATTATTTTTAAGGTTTATCTATGTTATCAAATACAAGGCTTATTTGTATTTTAAAATGAAGTTAGAATAATCTTATAATTAGAATATCAACATCTGCCAATGTTCAGCTGTGGTTAAATTTTTGAAGTATGCATAAACAATTTTTAAAGTATTGATAAAGCTCATATCGATTTTCACCCCCTTAGAAAAGCAATCCAAATTCAATCTTTTTTCCTGATTTAGTAAATTTTGTAATTTTGCCGCTGAAAATAAGAAGTTTGTTTTTTAACAATCTATTTCTATTTTATACCTTATCTATCCAATCTTTTAATTTACACCCCTGTACGGAACAGACTTTTGGGAATCAATCAATTTTTTTTTTAAATCATGAAATTGTTTTTTATTTAAATAATTATTAATGTAAATAAAGCCATCAATTTTTTTTTCTCTGAAATGCTGCGAAGAAAGAGAAGAAAAAAAAAAATCCAGTGATTGTTTCCTAAGTAATCCCCTTTATCACCAAAAACCATTATTAAGACCTTGTGACCTAGAACTGAAAGTTCTTTTTTATTTTTTTTATTAAACTATGAATTTTATTTGTACCAGGGGGAAAAAAAAAACATTTTTTATTCTACTAGCAAAACCACCTGGGTCCACAGAAAGGACTGTACATATATTTCCATCTGGGCCACAAATAACAAGTTTTAACTGCTGAATAAACTGGAAAATGTGAAAATGACCTTCAGAAAATAGTAATTTTTGAAATAGTAAAAAAGCACTGTTGCCATGAAAGCAATTTCTTCTATATCGAATTCTATAATGTCAGCGTTCAAAATTGGAACCAATGTGAAGATTAGTTTCAATGTAGTAAATTATGGTGGAAATTGATTTTAAATCCTCAACAGACAATTTAATATCAGAATTATTGTTCAACATACAACAATCCCAGGCAAAGTTGAAATCAGAATTTGAATTTCCGCATTCAATCCACATAAAAATGAAATAATTGGAATTGTCGAAATTTTGTCAGACAAGCCAGCAAAGTTTTCAACGTAATCTTTTTATGTCATTGATGAATCATCATGCATATCCTTGCTTTCATCAATGTATAGACAAAAATAAAATAAAAAGGGGGTGGGGGGGGGGGGCAAGGGCACATACATTTTAATCTAAATAGAAATAGCCATTTGACTGAAAATTGTCTTTTCTATTTATTATAAAAATAAGCTTAGTCATCATCTTCATAGTGAAATTGTATCAAATGCTGAAATTTTCAATACAAGCACCTAATTTTGACATATTTGGCTTTTTTGGTAAATTTTACATTAGGATACCAAATGGGAAGTCATTTGGTCAGGTAGTTTAGGAATTATGGAAGGTTTAAAGTTTGGAACACCTAGTGTTAAATTAATTTTGCAATACAGGTAGTTTTTAAAACATAACTAAACTACTTGGCCAGAATGAGCTGTAATTTTAGATTCGTATGTTTGAAGCTTCTAAAATTCGATTTATGCTTTGAAAAAATCATAGGTTACAATTCATATTATTTTCAAAAAATATGTATTTTTGAAACAAATATGAATTGTAACCTATGAATTTTTTTAAAGAAATAGATTTGTAGAAGCTTCAAATATAGAAATCCAAAATTTACACTCATTCTACTAAGTGAATTTTGATTTATGCCACCCGCATTGCAATCTGTTCTGCAACAATTACAAATGAATTTAACTGTAGGAGTTCCAAACTTTAAACCTTTATAATTCCTAAGCTCTTTGACTGTCAATGGTTTTCCTGTCTGTATTCTAAGGTAAAATTTATCAAATAAAAAAGAAAACTGCCCAGTTAAACTTAGGGCATTGAGCTCACAGGCTATTCACACTAATCGTATATTATACACTTATTTCAAAGAATTTGAAATAAGCTCCTCGAAAAATAGAGAAATCGAAAATATATTAAGGAGGGATCTTCCCCCCTGTTCACCCACCTCCTTATAGTTAACTTTTGAACACCCAAACTAATCAGGGAAGCCCCCTTATTACAATGAACATATATGCTAAATTCGAAGCAAATTGGATAATTCTGCATGAAAAACCCATTTATCTAAATTAAGGGGGATTACCCCCCACCGTATCCCTCTTTATACTTAACCAATGAATCCCCAAAACTAACCAGGGAAGCTCCTTACCACAATGAGCCTATATACAAAATTTGAAAAAAATCGGATAATTCTCCATGAAAAGCACATTCATTTAAATTAAGGGGGGAGATTAGCCCCCCTTTTTCCCTTTATACTTAATCAACGAACCACCAAAACTAATCAGGGAAGCGCATTATCACAAGGAACCTATATCCAAAATTTGAAGCAAAACGGTTATTTCTATCAAGAGTTATCGCATTACGTACATACATACATACAGAACGGGCAGGCACATCTCAGGCTTTGTTAGCCTGTGAGCTAAAAAGGCCCAAGTATGATGTTAAAATTTGGTGTTTGTATTGAAAATTTGGGAGTTTGGTACAATTTCACTATGAAGCACCTAAGCTTATTTCCTTTTAAAGATATATTGAAAGACATAATTTCCAGTCAAATGGCTATTTTCTTTTGATGTAAACAAAAATATTACGTCTGAACATATTTATAACTATATTAAAATCATTAAAATTACAGACATTACATTACAATTACATAAAACATTAAAAACATATTTAAATTGGACGTTTCGGATTTATATAAAAATCCCTCATCAGTAAAAAAAATTTTTAAAGTAAGTCACAATAAGTTCTAAAACATCAACACATAGAAAATATACTGCATCAAAATGTCGAGGCCAAAGTTACAGTTATATTAATACTGAGTATTCATTTTGGATTGAACCTGCTTCGTTAAGAGGTAAATCTGTAATTTTAGTATACCAGGCTTCTAAGAAAGTACGAGTTCTATAGTTGCTGCACCTCGATCTAATTACAAAAGATTTAGCAAAATCTGGAAAATGGTCGTTTTTTAATGGATGATCCTCTATCTTGGAATTTAAATTTTTATTTTGAAATGCATATCTGTGCTCCTTGAGTCTTATCTCAAGTTTTCGACCTGTCTCCTCTATATAGACTGCATTGCATTGTTGGGATGGAATACCATACACTACATCTTTAAACTGAAAACTGGGATATTTATGTTTGAAGTTGCCTAAAACACTATTTAAAGGTTTCTGTGAGATGAAAGCTGTATGGATACCGAGCGGTTTCAAGAGATGCAAAATCTTTTCTGAAATACATTTGTAATATAAAATTGCTGTGAACTGGTTCATCTTAGTATGTTGGAAAGGTGGAGGGGTATTCATGTGTGCTTGTAGATGTTCCGAGATTACACGATTACAAAATCTTGCAAGATAGCCATTCAATTTTAGAACCAATAAAATTCTCTTTTTTTAGGTAGATTTCGTAAGAAATACTACCTATTACATTCTCACCTAAGTTGGAAATTTTGAAAAATTTTTGCAGATCTACGCCGATCATGACTCCCAGAACCCAAAACCACCCACAGTTCAAAACTTTATCTATCTATCTATCTATCTATGTCACTTTTTTCTGACCACGATAACTGAAAAAATTCTGCATAAATCTCTTCCAAACTGATACATAAAATCAAGGATCATAAAATCTCGGTCAAGTTCGTTAATGGGCAAAATCGAACCGGGGGGGGGGGGGGGGGGGCTTTTTTTGAAAACAGAAAAACCCTCATAATTTCTTTATTATTATACGTATCGAATCCGTTTAAAGTTATTATTACTTCTAGGAAAAGGGCCGAAAATTTATGTATGACAGATTTTTGATAGAATTAAAAATGGCCCCAAGGGGGGGGGGGAAGGGGGGGTTTTAGAAGAAAAAAAATCATAGCTTCGTCAATTCACAAGATATCAAATCCGCGTAAATTTATTATTAATCCTCTTAGTATTATCTAAAACTTTTATATTCACAAGTTTTGTATAGGACCAACCGTTATAGCAAAAAAAAATTTTAAAAAAAAAAAAATCCCTGCCGGCTCCGCCTGCAAACAAGTTATTTTTCGAAGTAGGCGGTTCCAACTCCCGCATCTTTTCGAAACTGATACATAAAATCAAGGGGCATAAAATCTCGGTCAAGTTCGTTAATGGGCAAAATCGAACCAAGGGTGGGGGGGGGGGCTTTTTGTGAAAACAGAAAAAAAAAAACATAATTTCTTAATTATGATACGTATCGAATCCGTTTAAAGTTATTATTACTTCTAGGAACAGGGCCAAAAACTTATGTATGACAGATTTTTGATATAATTAAAAATTGCCTTAAGGGGGGGGGGTTTAGAAGAAAAAAATTCATAACTTTGTCAATTCCTAAGATTTCAAATTCGCTTAAATTTATTATAAATCCTTTTAATATTATCTAAAACTTTTATATTGACATGTTTTTTATAGGACCAACTCTTATAGAAAAAAAAAAAAAAAAAAAAAAAAAAAATCTTTGCTGGCTCTGCCTGCAAACAAGTTTGGTTTCGAAGTAGGTGGTTCCAACTGCAGCATCATCGCAAAAAGGTCATTTCTTCTGCAATTCCCGACAAACAGGCGCCCCACGGTCTGCGTCTTCGAAATCTACCTGTGCCTGTAGGCCGAGCCGTCAGGGATTTTTTAATATTAAAAAGTTCCTCAGTACTGCAAAGCTCTAGAGAGTAAGGTCTTGATAACCGCAAACTTATGGGATTTAGGAGATTCAGAATTAAAATTGAGATATTGACCAGAGAAACTTGTTTTTCTGTATACTGAAGTAACAATGGTTTGAGAGTCGGGTCCTTCGCATCTCTCGATAAGGATGCAACGAAATGCTGATGCAAATTTTTTGAAAAACCACATGATATTTTCTTTTGATATAGTGGTCCCATCCATTTTTCATCAATCACACAATTAATGTAATATCATATGTGACTTCTTCGGATTTTTACTTTTAGCTTCAAATGGCAAGTTTGAGCTGGACCAGTTTTTCCAGTACTTATATTTCAAAAGTTTGAAGTGGTAGAAATCTAAAAACAAGTAGGTAAGTGTGATTGAAGGTCGCACAAAGGGTTTCGTTTAATATTCCTTTCAAAACATTTTATCCTTTCTTTAATAAATCCAAATAAATTTCATTTAGCAACAAAAAAAAGTCATGTTTTTTATAAAATAAAAATTTACCAGTCTATTTTTTCGTTTTTTCGAATATCTAAACCAGCCCAATAGCTGGCGAAGCCCGCTATTATACTCTGTCATAATAATATCTGTCATGTGGACTAAATGCGATATTTAAAAAAAAATAATTTGAAAATTAAACATGTTGTACACCTTTAAAATGTTAAAATATGCAAATATTTCCATAATCGGATTTTTATCATGATTCAATATGTTTCTCAAACTCATATATTTACTATTCTCTATTACTCATATTGATACTCGCTTTGTATTATTCTCAAACATCTGAAAAATTCGTTAAACTTCCAATAGGACGTCAGATTTTCTTTTTAATTCTCTAATGACATGATATTAACTGCTTTGTGTACATACACATACTCATACTCCTTGTATTATTGCGAAATCTTTGAAAATTACGTTTTATTACCACTATGACATCAATCATTTTTATTTCATATTAATCTTTTTTTCAGTTGGTGAAACTTTTTATTTGATTTTCATTTTTCACGTGGAAATCGTCTGATAGAAAATTAATTATTGTAGAAAGAATTTCATCGTCTATTTTTAATTTTTGGCATCTGCTATAACAAAAAATGTTTAAATTTAATAGGAAAAGGCTGTTAGAATTTTTGTTTTTTATCTCTATTTATTAAAATAATACGAATTTTTCAAATTTTAATATTTTGAGCTCTTTATAGCTACTATTCAGCTATATACACAAAGTTTCAACTCTGTAAGTTATATAATACACAAAGTTTCAACTCTGTAAGTTATATAGGTTCTGAGAACGGCTCTGTGACAGACAGACAACGGCGAAGGAGTAATAGGGTTTCATGAGATGAACGAAACACTAAAAATAGAAGTAATTATGTCACTAACCCATCCACCCTCTTCTGAGGAATGATAGCAAAAGTTGGTTCAATATTTTTAGTTTGTTTTTTTATAGCATCCATCAGAGTGAAGCTCTGCAAATGAATCCCACAACTATAACAAAGTTTTTTAGTGCACACAGATTTTAAATATTTTTAGCCAGTTCTTAGTACTACCCACATTCATCCTGGTTTTTTAGGTGATACCACAATATGAGAATTCAGCACTCTTTGTAAGAATGTTTTGTCTATAAATTGATATTGAATGGGAAGATTATTACGAAAGTTGAAATACTTAGATCTTTACATTAAAAGATATACTATTATATATTGTAGCAATATCTTTAATGTATTGCGTACAAAATCTTGTATCAGTGCTCTCAAATATTTGTATTAATTTTTTTTTTTTGATAAATTGTTTTCTCAGAAACCTTTTTTGTCCTAAATTTCTTGACTTATAAGTGAGTGTATACAGTATATTAGAATGCTAAACGAATGTGATTAACGTAAAAATTTATTACTTTTGATAACTATATTTATTGAGTTATACAAAGTTCATTCTTCTTTGTTTTAAAAATGGAATAATTGATAAATATAAATACCTATCTATCAAGTAGATTTTTTTTTTCAATTTATTAAGTAGATTAGTTTGAGTGCTTTTAAAATGTGTATACTTAATTTTCATTCTTTATCAAGTTATTTTTAAAATTTACGTTCATTTTTCCAGATGCTCTTTCCAACCTATCAAACGTCAAAAAATTTCTGAATTTCATACCCGACTTGAAATACTTACGTATGAAACTCTGTGAAAAATTAATCAAGCAGATAATTAAAGTGTCATTTAGAAAATATTCTATTCTCACATTGAAAGATATAGTAAGTATTTTAATGTAAATATAAAAATGTTAATACTTTCCACTGTGAATATTTAGCATGTATAGCAAAGCACTTTAAGCTGTTTACAAATACAATCAAACTCATTTATAGCAAGATGGAGGGACCACAATATTTGCTCATTATATAACAGTAACAAAGCTTGGGATATCATATGTAAGAAAATGTGTGAAAGTTCAGTTAAATTATATCAAAGCTTACTGAATAATTAATCAAAGAGGTTGTTTTACATTTCTATATTAGCAGGTCTGAATTAAATTAGTAATAGTAATTTGGCATTTATTTCAGTATTTTTTTTATTCTGAATGTAACAATGCAGGGTTGCCACTGGTGACTATTTTGTTCACTAGTATTTCTAAACTATAATCATTACAGTAGATTTCTGCTAATCTTTGAAGTATATATGTATATAATTTTTTTTCTTTTTTGAAATAGTGGTAGAGAAAATAATAGTAAAAAAAATATTTGACAGTGGCAGCCTTGGAGCCTTGGGATGCAAAAACTTCTATAAAAATAACTGAAGAAATCATGCTTGTCATTTATTTGTTATGTTAAACAGGTTTTTAAAATAATTATTTTTTTGAGGAAGAAGAGAGCAGATACATTCACATCATGTTATCATACATGGTTACCATGTGTTTTTGCCTAACTAATTTAGTGAACTCAGAATGGGTAAAATATTATCATTTGTTTGCTTTGTTTTAAAGAAGCTGGGTCATTTAAGAAGAATGACTGTATAAATGATAACTTCTTCAACATGTTTCATCCAATTTCATTGAAAGTCAAGAACACTTACTAAAAAAGACATTTTGTTAGGGAAAAATAAAGAAAATAAATTTTTCTGAGTTTACAAAATTCTTGTTCGGTATATCTGACTCTCTCAACACAACCAAGATTAATGCAATGCTAGATTTCTACCCTTTTTAGGTGCGTTCGTAATTATATAAATATGTAGCACCTATTGTCGTCTTCTGGTCCGTCCGTCCGTCTGCATATAACAACGCAAAAACTACCCAACCGAATGGTTTGAAATTTAAGATATATTATCTTTGCAGAATTTTGTCGAGACATTTCAAATTTTATGAAAATCGAATCAAAACTTTAGAAAATATTAATAAAAACATTTATTAAGAAATTTGAATTTAAAAAAAAAAAATCGAAGCTTTTTTGTTATAGGAGCTTCCGAGGTTTAATCGTCAAGCGACCGAGATACTTATTTTATTACAGAAATTAATCTGCAGACGATATAATCCATTTTACAGAAATAAAAATCATCAAGATCTGAATATTTATATAACTAGCGTACATTTATGTAACTAGTGTACGAACGCACCTCGTTTGTCATGTTTTACGTACAATTTCCAACTTGTTTATTGTTAAAACAGTTATTGTAACATCCAAGCTCAACTATAGTAAAACTTTTATTATTTGTCACCATTTTAACTATTGGTTTTTATTATCTATCAGCCATTACATCGACAGAAAACAACTATAAATATATATATATTAGGGATGCAATGAATATTCAGTATTCGGCCAAACTACCGAATATTCGGTTAGGCCAAATATCAAACTATTCGGTCTGCCGAATATCGAAATATTCGGCCAAACCGAATACTTTTAAAAAATATTTTTAAAAACCTTACACAGCTTCTACTTTTAACTGTCAGTTAACAAAGATATTCAGAATAATTAGAAATAGAATCATATTTAAATAAAAGAAATGTTTTTACATTATGAAAAGTGTCATTTAACAAAATTAACCATTAAATAATGACCTTCATACTTCATAGGAATTAATGATATGTACAAATGCCAAATCCTGAACATTGTCTGTGAAATAATCTGTTTCTTGCTTTTTCACAAATGTTACTAAACAAAATGGAAAAAACTTTCAGAAGTGATAATAGTTATAAAGACAGACAAGTTTTGTCCAGAAAAGCAGTCGTTTGTTACTTTAACACTAATGAAGATATTGCAACTATATTTTCAAGTTTCAACAGAATTACTTTGATTTCTGTGAAATGTGATAAAATGGCTAGAAGTACTGGAAATTGTCACCATTCATATCGAACCATCACTGAGCTAGACATTCCTTTAATCGGAATACAGCTGACAATATTTATACTGTATCACTGGCTAAAATTCAGTAACTTCCAATATCATCATCACATTTTATTCAAGAAAAATTAATATGATGCAAATCTCTCAAAAATATCCTCATCATTATTAAAGTTGTGAACAAGAATTCAATTTCGGCTTTTAGTGACACACACTGTATTTTTTATTGAATGTATTTTATTTTAGATAGGATAAGTGGATTGAAATGTTGTCTCTTGTTCAAAGAAAGATTTCTTGTCAGGTTGTTCTTGTTCTTCATCAATTGTCTTTTTTGACCACATTACCTAACCTGAAAGTTTATTATAAGATTTTAGGAACAATCTGTATGTTTACAATCTCTCAAAATGATCGCCCACTCCATACACTGCACTTTGTTGCATTTAAAAGCTTCCTTGCTAAATAAAAAAGGAACAGAAACGTTATTCTTGCTGAGTTGTTGCCATTTGAATAGATTGTATTATTATTATTATTTTAACTTTAGTTCCTTCCTGACAAATAAACAGTATGACTGTAAAATTTTAAATTTTTCTTCCAATTCCTTCAAAATTTCTCTTTGATTTTAAAATATTTGTTTTTAGCATATAAGAAAATGTTATTTGTTTGTTTTAATTCACAAAAGAAGATATGAAATTTAAAATTTTATTAATTAAAAATGTTCCTAAACTGTCCTCTTCTTAAATAATAACTGAAAATATTTTTTTTTCTTCTTTTACTGTAATGTTTATTTTTAAAAAAGTTTTTGTTATCAAAATGGAAGTATCTGTGTTAAATATTATGTATAAGTGTTTTAAAATTTAACTTTTTAATGTCTTTAAACTCTGAAATATAAAATTATTCGCCCAGCCGAATATTCGGTATTAGGTCGAATAGTTACTATTCGGCTAGCGGCTTACTTGTATGCCGAATATTCGGTATTCGGCCAAAATCACTATTCGGTATATCCCTAATATATATATATATATATATATATATATTTGTAAAGTAGATGATGACTTTGTAAACACATCAGGAAAATCTGTTCATTATATGCAAACAGACTAGACATTGAACAAGCACTGCAAATCAAGTCAGTAAATTTAAGTTCAGTAGTATTTTTTTACTGTATATAAAATACTAGTTTGGGAGTTATGATAGTACAATCAATTTCCAGTTCTAATCTTGTTCTGTGCTAAAATTTTATCTTTGTCCCCTATTGCCAGCATTTGTTGTGAGAGCGAAGTAGAGATGTCTTCTATCCATCACAGTGACTGGATGATAATCTAAGTTTTACTATATTTTATTGCTTGTAGAAGTTTTGTTCTAAAGTTTACAGTCTGACTTAAATAATAGGAAAAAATGCTTTAATATGCTTTTATACGACAGATCATTTCCCAGAATTTTGATAAATTTTATTTATGTATTTATTATTATTTTTGGTTGCTATACCATTTTTGATTTTTCACATATTTTGTATGTGAAAAACTATATAGAAAAGAACTGAAATCAATTTGTAAAAAAAAATATCTGTCTTAAGAAACTTTTTTATGATTTTGCACATTTTTACAAATTTTGGAGGTTTATAAAATCTTGCTTAATTTTTGAACTACTAGATATAAACAACAAAAAAAGATTCAGAAACATCTAAAATCTATACCATTTCTACTTTCTTCTGACAACACAAGTATTAGAGTCAGAAAATGTTTTTGACTTCCAGTTTTCAATGTATTTATATATTTTAGAAGGTCCTGAACATGATATGATTGTTTTTAGAAAATGTCTGTCCATGTATCTGTGTGTCTATCTCTCTATTTGTGACACAACTTTTGTGGGCGCTCTAACTCACGAACTACTGCATATAATAGGATAAAATTTCATATGAAGTTCTATCCTTACGTGAATTGATGCTGATTAGTCTTTGAACAAAATTCCCCAGAGAGGGGTGACTCAAAGCGATGATTTGCTCAATTTACGCAACGCTTCTATCCCCAGTTTATGTGTGCAGAATTCAACAAAACATTAAATTTAAAATCCTCCTGATAGAAATAGATTGTCATTCAATTTTGGTTGTGTCATCTAAAAGGGGGTGGCAAAATTCGATAATTTGTTTGAAATATGCAATGTTTATATCACCAGTTTAGCAATGTTTATATCACCAGTTTTTGTTGAATACACAGAATTCAACAAAACTTCATGTTTAGTATCCTCAATATGGGTATACATTATCATTCAAGTGCCAAAAAAAAAAAAAAAAAAAAAAAATCAACTGTTTACTAAATCTGTGTAATTTCTTTTGCTATTTAAATAATTTAATTGATTTGATTTATATAGAAGAAAGTTTTGTGATAGCCTCAACATACTAGTTATTAGATTATGTAATTTTTGTGGATTTATCTGTATTTACACAAAATTTTGAGTACTTTAAAACTACTAAAATGATTGTTAAAAATGAGTTTTTGGAAAAATATATCTCATGAAGGGAAAGAGAAAAGAGCATGGATTTTTTTATATGTGTTATTACTACTACAAAATATATCCTGGGAAAACAAAACAAAGCAGGCTGTTATTTCCTTTTCCTCCTAAATTCAGGGTTTGTACAAACTCCTTACACTACTTAGAAATTCCTTAGAAATAAAAAAGTTTCAAGGGAGTACTTGAAACTCCTTAAATATTCAAAATACTCCTTAAAATCTCATTAAATTATCTTGAAGCAAAATTTAGTGGCTTCAGTGATTTAACTGCAGTATGAAGAGTAGAAAATGGAGACATGTATCTTACACATTAAATAATACTATTATAATAATTTTTCTTAAGGTGGTTCTACACGTTCCCTGCTCAACAACGTTAATTTTTCTGACACATTTTTAAACGTAAAGACATAAAATTGGTAGGCCTGACTATTGAAGCAATTTGGAATTTTCCATTGCATGTAAAAATTCAAAAATGGCATTAAATGGCAATACCATTTGGTGTTTTCCATTTTTTGATAAACAAATTATTTAACGAGTTATAAGTGATTTTGTCATGTGATAGCAGGTTTTTCTCCTTTCCTGCAATGCCGCTCGGCATCACGTTTAGAAATTTGGTTCAAAATGTCAACTTTGACAGTATTTTCTAAAAGATCTTCTGCCTTTACCAAAAAAAAGAAAAACACCATTCGATTACATAATTTCTTAATAAAAACACCTGCAAATTTCATGCGATTTCAAGCAAAAATGAATTCAGAAATGTGTCTGTAAGTAGCTCCTTTGGATTTGAGAACAGCCTTAAGTATGTATGGTGTGAAAGAGATTCACCTTTAAAGGAAGAAAGATGAAATTTACTTTTGAGAACATGAGAAGATTTTTAAGTTATCATTGCCATGTGGTTTTCCCCCTTCAAAATTTAATTTAAAATTCTAGCTGCATGTGATACATGATGAGTATTTGGGATTTGATTGCTCTTTGTACATATGACCATTTGTCACTGCATAAAATTCAAATTTAGGAAACCAGTAGGCAATTTGTGAATATTCTGCACTTTTAGCTTTATCAATAAATTTTAATGGAATAAAATATAAGTAAATTCCAATTTGTTTCAATTATTTTATTTTATTCTTTTTTTTTTTCAAGGAGGGAAATTTGTCCAAAACTAATGAGTAACAAACAAGTGGATTTTTCATTGCTAAACTGAGCGTTAAGCTGACAGAGTGAAAAATGTCTCAATCTGGTAATCGAACTTGGGATCCCAGAAGCCTCAGAGAGCTAGTCTAGGGTCCTGGGTTTGATTCCCGGCTTGGGACATTTTTCACATGGTGTAACTTTCATTGTAGCAAGAAATAAAATATGTTTGAAATGCTTTTCTGTACATTTTTTTTCTCTTCAAAATGGGTATTAGGATGTGTGTTTTACATGTGAGCACGACATGACATATTTGAAAAAATACAATTAGTCCTTTTAAAATTCTTGGACTCCTTACCAGGGAACCACGCTTTAGTGTAATAATGGAAAAAATCTAAGTAAGCAGCAATCGAAAGAGCATAGTGAAACTTGTTTATTTGACACATAAATCATTTGCCCTCATCTGCCCATTATCGAGATATAAATTCTTAAAGTTTGCTAATTTATTTATTTAATTTAGGCAAGAAAAATCTAGAAAAGTCGCGGTTCTGATTCAGAAATTTTAATAATCAGATTAATATAACATTTATATTTAGATATAGTAATATAAAAATGAAAGAAGCCTGCCAAAAAAAATGCTATTGACAAATATGGTGCTGAACAAAAAATGATTGAAGCATAGAAACTCAGGGCATCAAGAACATTTCATGAACTAAAATCTAGTGCAGTGTTTACAATGGTCAACCTCCTGTGAAAAACAAAAGTGCAAGTGCATTTCAAATGGAAGTGGCCGAGTTTGTACAAACCCAAACTTGTAGCAAGCTTAGCGAATCATGTCGGTCGGAGTATTGAAGTGCACTAAACTGGAAATGGACAAATGACTGGAGTCTATGTTCTACAGACTTGGTTCCTAGTTTGAGCAGTCCTTCTCGGGCAATAAAGCTAAAGTGACTGGAGTTGGTGATGTTGCTACGTTGAAAAATATCAATGCCTCCTTCCATCAGTGCCCTGTCGGATATACGTCAAACTAACTGCTTCCATGATCACAATCCAGCATCCAAAGGTTGAACTTTGCCATTAGCACCTGTTGGAATTTTTCTTGATTCAGATGTTAAGCCTTCAGGAACTGCTTCACTGATGATGTCGTTGCAGTATTGCTTTAGGGCATCCACTACGAGATGAGACTTGTTGCCAGCAGAGGGGAAATGAACATCTTGCAGCCATGTCTTTATTAACGGATTCATCATCTTTCCCGTAAAAAAGAAATGTAAGCAAGGTCACTATTTACTCAAACTTTTGTGAACATAGTTTGCTTTGCACATGGTCCCAATTCACTTTTGGATTCTTGAAGTACGACGAGCATTGATGAGAGCAATCAAACTGTGTTGATTGAGCAGCAGCTTCAACTTTCTTCATTCCACGTGTGTTGAGACTCCTGTCACAATGCATATCTCCTTCTGGAAACCACTTTGATCTGAATTGTACCAGGTGGCTGGATTATTTGTGGCACTTGGGCATATTTCAATGGTGAAGCTTGCAATCGCTGCTTCATGTTGAGCTCTGGTCTGTGTAGTAATCCTCCGTATGAATCTCATAATTTTTCATGACACAATGTTGCATAAATTTTTAAATTCCTGTGCCCAAGTGGGAAATGCTGTGAAATCCGTAACTTGTAGCACAGTACTTTGTTCCAAAGCCCATGTAAATCTTCGTCATGGATAGGATAACTTTGTTCACAAACTCAGAAGAATTTCTCATAAACATGGCTGGAAATCTGCTTGTACTTTGATGCTTTGACACACTAGTGCATGAGGCTTGTAGTTGTTTCTCCTAATTGTACAACTTGGAAAGGGATGTTATGAACCTGAATGACTTTTGTACTGTAGCCAAGTTAAAATTTTTAGTTTTTCCAGATTTCCAGTATGCAACTGCCCGTTGCTGTCTTCTTCTGTAATCTCACTTCGCGGCTTCTTTCTATCAGGACTTGGATGATAGCTTGATGATGGTGATTCGTGTGATACTTCACCTTCACTGCCTTCTAATACTTTTCACCGTCATCGCTTGACATATCATTGAACTCTCCAAATTAGTCTTTCTGTACTTCAAAATCAGCACTCCCTGATGCAATCATCACATTAATTAGTCCTAACTGGTGTGATTTAAACAAAAAAATATCCTCATTAATAAAATATAGATTTCCTTTGTCACTAATGAAAAATTAATACTTACGTTTAATTTCATTGTAAAGCAGTAGTTTTTCTGGATAAGGTTCTTTTCATTCCATTTTAAAAGCTTGATAGTTTCCCATTACTTTAGAACACACAAATAAAGGATTTATATGAGACATTTTTCAGTATAACACATGCTTCACACCGAGCCTAAAACGAGAATGAGGTGTTTTACTGGTCTGTAGGCAAGCAGCATGTATATAATATTTTTAACGTGTTTTGACAGGGTTTTATCACATCCCTTCCCGCTAATTCCTTTTTGCTTCCTCATTAAATAAATAGAAAAAAATACATTAAATAAATAAATTAGCAAACTTTAAGACTTTATATCTCAATAACGGGGAGACGAAAGCAAATGATTTATGCATCAAAAAACACCTTTCACTATGCTCTTTTGATTGCTGCTTATTTATTTATTTTTTTTTTTTTATTATTATTACACTAATAACGTGGTTGCCTGGTTAGAATTTTTCTAGATTTCTTTGATTTTTTTTTTTTCTAAAGTCTGTACAAACCCTACGATTTTTTTCAATTTAAGTTGTTATAATTCAGGAAAAAGGGTAATAACAGCCTGATTTTTTTTTTCTTTCAGGCTGTGTTTATAAGTAGTAAACACATATTAAAAAAATCCATAGTGTTATCTCTTCTCTTCATGAGTTATGTTTTTCAAAAATTGGTATTTTGACCAATATTTCAGTAGTTTTTAACAAATTTTTTTAATTACATATTGCACAAAAATTAAATGATCTATATAGGTTTCTGTATACAAAATATGGAAATATATAAAGTCTGGAAACTCTTGTTTGTTATAATTCTGTGGAATGACCTGCAATCTCTCATTGATATGAATTTTGTTGTTTTTCAGTTGATGACTTGAACTATTCAAAACTATCTATCACTATAACATTGCAGAATTCAGTCTTAAGTTATTATAAGATAAATATTTAAATTTAAAATAAGTAATTTCTTTCCTTAAAGAAAAGTTGGGTCTGAAGGAAAATAAGCTGTAAATGAAAAAATCTCTTCTCATTTATCGTGAGGAAGATGTAAAAAAATAACAATAATAATTAATCTATAACATATTCTATACATATATTATAACCATATTGAGATATTCACATTAAATGTTGCAATTTAATGTATTTTGTTCTAGATTTTTTTTTTTTTACTTTGTAAAAATATAAATATCTTAAAAATATTTTAGGTAGAGCAGTGTATGTTTCCTTCAAAGCTTGCTACATTGAAAAATAATAATAAACATTTAGTGTAAGTATCCAATTCACACATTATTATATCAGTGTTTGATATTTGTTGTTATTTTATAATTAATTTATTATTAATTTATAAAACAAAATTTTGTTTATACTTTTAAATTATTGCTGCTGTATTTTTACTACAGCAAAACAAAAATTATGTGTGTGTGCAAGTGCAATATTCATATTTCTTGAGATATATTTAAAAAAATTATTAAGAATTCAAATCATCACAAGATACCCCTCCTCCCTTACCACTGGATGTTGCGACAAGTGTTATTGCTTTAATTTTCATTGCATTTATCTTTGCTTCTAAATATTGCATAATTTCAATCTTTTATTTCATTGAATAGAGCAAAAACTATGCTTTCAAGCAAAATTTGTTTGAAAACTGAAATTTAATTTATGATTTTTTATCAATAGTTTTCAACCACATATAAATGGTTTAAATGATCAATACATGATATACCAATAAACATTTGTTTGCCAGAATAATGTAAAGTGACTTTTCTGCTATGTGGAATAAATATGCAAAACTAACAGAAAGTTATAGGGTTGCCTGCCATAAGACAGTTTATAGCCCAAACTTGAGGAGGACATCTGTTTAATATAACTCTGGAAAGCTTACCCTAATCAATGTGAATAGTTTAATAATTTCAGTGAAACTTTATAAAAAGGATACTTTTATTTCGTTTTGCTTATACTGTACTTTACTGTATTTTATACTTGTTTTAGTATGTTAAGAACTGAAATATTATATTGATTAATAGCTCAAAAAATATATTTTATTGTAGAAAGGAAAAGAAAGAATTACGACGAAGAGTTGTTGACAAAAAGTATTTTGCTGACATAAAAATGGGTGAGCAGTTTTCTTAATATTTTGATGATTTTCTTTTCAAATAATATAATAAAATCACTTATTTGTTAACTTTAAATTAAAGTGTAATACAGTTGACGCCCATTATAGCGAGCGTTCCATTATAACGACCTATGCAAAATGTCCCGAAATATATCCCCTTTATGCTATGTTATTTTTACATCCAATATAACGACCGACCAGTAGCTTAGTTCCAATACAGCGACCAAATGGGCAACTGTACTGCCCATCTTCAGATTACGGATTTGAAGTCTATAACAGTGAAATATTTTCTGCCCAATGTCACGTCTGTTTTTCAGCTTCTCGGTCAAGGCATCATCCTAAGTTTCAAACGCATTTACAGGAAATTACTTTTGAGAAGAATTGTTTCTGCACTAGACGAAGACAAAATTTATAAAGTGGATATTCTTTCAGCATTACACCTTTCCAAAGCAGCATGGAATGCAGTTACAGAAGAAACCATTAAAAATTACTTTCGTCATGCTGGTTTTGAAGTGCAATCCAAACCTGTGAAATTGACCGATGGAATGTTAGATAATAATCAGCGAATCAATGATGAAAGTTTTGACGAGGAAGAAGGAATACTGTTAGAAATTTGTGAGAAAATGGATTTGAAGAAAAAACTAACTTTTAATGATAGTGTTTTGATTGACTGTGATGTAGACTGTGTGGAAAATCTGACGGGAAATGACATCATTTCTTGCTATTCTATACAAGAAAAAATAGTCATTGGATGAAGAAAGTATATTACCATCACTGCTGATACCTAATGTAAAAAGTGTTTCAAATGCTATTAACAATTTAAAACATTTTTTTGAAAGACAAGAAAACACAGAATTTTCTTTTAAGAAAATATCAAATGCACAAAAAACAAACAATTTTTAATTATTTTGATAGAAAATGAATGTTAATACGTAAGTAACTTTTTTTAGTGATTTAACTTTAATTTAAAATTTTATTTTAGAAATATATAATTATTTTCTTAAATTGATTTTTTATAATTTTTCACTGTCAATGTTTATTTGATACAAAAGTAAACAAAATTAATTGTGTAATAAGATTTTATTATAGAATTTCCTTTGAAACCTTAATTTTACCTGATTAGTTTTTTTAAATTCACTATCGTTATAGCGACCTCCCATTATAACAACCCTCTTCTTTGGCACGCGAGGGGTCGTTATAACGAGCAGCGACCGTATCTATATATTTAAAACGCTAGGTTTTTTTTTTTTTTCGACAGTTCATGAGAAAAAACTACTTGAGCAAATTACATGATTCTTATTTTAAATGAAAGATATTTGGCCACAGATTTTGTTATTGTGCATTTGTTTGTTCAATCCCTAATATTAAGAACGGTAAACGTCTGTGTGTGTTTCTTTCTGTCTGTCTGTGCACTCCCCGCTGTACACGCAAAGGCTCCGGGACTAATCGACGCACTGGTGGCGGACGCGGACCGAAAAATTTGGAAAAATAGCGCGGTGCTCAAGTTTCGATCGGGTCGGGCGTCCGACCCGGACCCGGGGCGTTATTAATCGACGAAACTGTTTTAATTACCGACCGAAACCGAACTTGGAAAGGAATACAAAACAGCAAACATTTTCGCCTCCGAACAGGGTTGCCGGTCTCTCTCGGGTCGGGGAAGGAAAAGGCAGCGGGTTTGCCGCGGAGCAAATTAAGCGCTCCAAACCGCAGCGGGGGTTTTGAAACCGACCCGTATCTTCGGAAGTCGGGGGGCCAGAAACTCAGAAATCGGACAGACAGATTCAGGAGAGCATTTGCTTTCATAAATTCGAAAATTCATTTCAGTACGACGATTAGAACTGCAAAAATCCTTTAAAAATTGATCGATAAAAAATAATTTTGCATTTCTTTCCCAGCTGGGAACGCCAGAACGCAGACACGGGGATCTCCGAATCTAAGGGGCGCAGTAATTCCTAACTTTCACAGGGCGACGCAAAATCGATTCTACTTTCAGAATATCTAAAAATTATTCTCATATCTTCATTACGAGCCGATATATTATTTTATTGTATAATTAATCATCATTATTCGTATAATTAAAAGCAAAAGAAAGATTTCTATGACAGTGCCGGCTAGATATTATGATTTTACAGGGCTAGCATTCCCCCTAAAATTCCTAAATTTCCTAACTATTATTTTATCCCCTAAAATTCCTAAAATTCTCCTAAAACTTTCTTCTTGTTCCTAAAAATTCGAGATTGACAAAATTTTACCGAAAAATATCACGAATTTCGACAAATGGTCACCAAAAAAGACACGTATTTTGTCAAAAGATCGCTAAAATAACGTAAATTTCGTCAAAAGATTGCTAAAATAAAGCAAATTTTGTCAAAGAATAGGGGAAAAAACTTAAATTTCATCCAAGGATATCGTGGGGGGAAAAAAAGCTAATTTCGACAAACAATCCTGAAAAAAAAAACTCATTTAAGGATCACAACAAACACTAATTTCTTCAAAAGATCGTAATTTTTTTAAAAACATCTCGGGAAAAAAAAACTAGAATTTCTTAAAAAGATCTTGGAATAAACGTGAATTTCGATTTTTAAAAAAATAATCGGGAAAAACCCCTCCAATTTCATCCAAAAATCAAGGAAAAAAGATAATTTTGTCTAAGAATCGTGGAAAAAACATGAATTTCATCAAAAAATTGTGGAAAAAAAAAAACACCAATTTCATTGAAGGATCACGAACTTTTGTCAATCAATCGTGCATATAAGGCAAATTTTGTCAAACGATCGCACAAAAATACAAATTTCGTCAGCAAAAAGATTGCCGAAAAAACGCGAATTTCATCTAAGAATCGCAAATTTTGTCAAAAGATTACAGAAAAACGCGAATTTTGTCAAAGGATCACGAAAAAACGAAAATTCCGTCAAAAAGTCGCGAAAAAAAAGCAAATTCCGTCAAAAGGTTGCGAAAAAGCAAATTCCGTCAAAAGGTTGCGAAAGAAACACGAATTTCCGACAAAAGTTATCCAAAAAAACGTGAATTCCGTCAAAAGATCACGAAAAAAAAAACACGAATTTCGTCAAAAGATCACGAAAAAACGTGGAATTTTGTCAATACATCGTGCAAATAAGGAAAATTTCATGAAAGAATCACGAAAAAATGCATGTTTCGTCAAAAAAACACGGAAAAAATGCAAATTTCGACAAAGAAGTGTGAAAAAAAACCTTTCAGAAGTTTTTCTATTAGCTTCAGAATTTTTTTTTCTCATAATCACCCCTGCTTCCTGCCTCTTGTTCTCTAGGTTCACCGAGAACATCCAAAAGAGAGAGAAAGAGAGCATTCATTCTGGTTAGGCTCAATGATCCAGGAATTCAAAATTCTAATTAATATAATTGTAGTAAGCATAAGCTGTCAAAACGGTTTGTAATATGAAACCGGTTATTGTGCAAATTTAAATGCCCTCATTCGCAACAAACAACACAAGCACATGGAACAAGGGCTGAATTCATTGGAATGATGGGAATATTCTTTGGCAGTGTACCACATGTGCCTGACTAGCACGAAAATACTGTTATTACATACTTGTAATGTTAAAAATATCGCAAATGCCCCTAAAATTTTGAAAAATCCTAGTGCTAGCCCTGATTTTAAGAAGTAGGCCGCGCCTAAAAACTGCATTACGAGTATTTTTAGGGAAAAGCAGGCTTTGCCCGTTACAGATTTTTTTGTTTTTTTAGTTTTAAGTTTTTCTACAGCTCATTGTCTTTGAACTAGAACTCCGGTAGTCTAAAAAAGTTGTTTAAGGAAAAGCACTGTCATCGCCCCCCCCCCCCCCACTTTTTTCTTTTAACTGTGGTCCGTTCAGCGCGTGCGCAGAACGACTGCTATACAGTGCCGCAGGCAGCGGGGACCCGAGCCCGAGGTTCGTTCAGTTAGAGGTTTATACTATTCTATGTGCAGTTTAAGGGATTATCAGGTGCGTGCGTAGCACGGCCGGTATACGGTGCCGAAGGCAGCGGGGACCAGGGTCGGAGGTTCATTTGGTTAGAGGTTTGTACTGTTGAATGTGCAAGTTAAGGGATTATCTGGCGCGTGCATAGCACGACCGGTATACGATGCCGAAGGCAGTGGGGACCCGGGTCGGAGGTTCGTCCGGTTCGAGGTTTTACAAGATTCGAGATTTTCTACAATTCGAGGCACCGATGTAAATTAGAGGTTTATACTATTCGTCTAATCGAATACTATAATCGAATACTAGCTGGCTCCGCCCGCTAGCGGGCGGAGCCAGCTAGTATTTTTATTAAATAGCAAAATTTTAATTTTAAATGTTTTTTTCTAATTTCTTCAAGATGGTGGTAATTGGATTACTTCCATTGATGTGAGTATAAAAGAGAAATAATGAAAACATATTCAGACACATGGCTTTTTGGCTGAATTTTTTAATTTGCATGTTAAATTTTTGTAAAAACACATGCACTTCATTTTTATAAGCGAATAAAAATTTATATTTATTGTGAAGTTACAGGGAATATTGTCCATTGGGTTTATTTTATTTTTATGCATTATAATTTTGTTGATGTCATTTTTTTCATTACAATTAAGTACAAAATATCTATATATTTAAAACGCTAAGCATTTTCTTTCGACAGGTCATAAGGAAGAACTAGATCATCAAATTACATTATTCTTATTTAAAATGAAATTGAGTCACAGATTTGCTATCGTGCATTCATTTGTTCAGTACTTTTTTTAATTAGCAGAATTTTAATTTTAAATGTTTTTTGTTTAATTACTTCAAAAGGGTGGCAATCAGATTACTTCCATTGTTGCGAGTATAAAAAAGAAATAATGAAAAATATTCAGGCATGTGGCTCTTTATTTTTATAAGCAAATAAAAATTCATATTTATCGTGATGTCACCGGAATATTGTCCATTGGGTTTATTTAATCTTTATGCATTATAACTTTATTTATTAACAAAATATATTTTTATTTGTATACATGGTGCTAAGCATAAAAGTAAAGTATATAAAGTATGTGTGAAATGTTTGTGCCTGTGAAAATGAAGTTATGCCTAGCTTGAAATTCATTTTACATTGATAAAACTAAAGAGAAAAATTTATATGATTGTGTCAACATGACGTAATTTTAACCAATTTTTCAATTCTTAGTTATAAAGATTAGAATTGGAGCCTTTATGGATTGCTTCATCTTCATTGCATATCTTGATTATGTGTTACCAATTACATTTTTTTATTATTATAGGTTAGAGGATTTCATTTTTTAATAAAAAATTCACAGAAGTAAAGGATTTAAGAAAAATAAAAATTATTAAAAATAGTGTTACGGTAAAACAAAAAAAAAAAAAAAAAAACAAAAAAAAAAAAAAAACGTGAAATAATGATTGTATTTTGAGTTAGAATAAACAATGTAAGGCTAATATTTTATTCTAATTATTTTTGTATGTTTCTTATTTATTTTACTGTGGATTTTTCTGTCGACATCAAAAAATATTAGTCTACTTTTGGCTGCCAGCAAAAACCCAGTATTATTTTTTAGAGATGTGACAACAAACGACACTATCGCTTTCGCTTTTATTGCGCTTACATCACTTCTGAATACCATACAATTTCAATTTCTATATCCTCAATTAGAAAAATGCTAACTTTCAAATGAAATTTATTTGAAAGCTGCTGCTTAATTTAACGACTTTTTAAATAATGTTCAAGGGTGAATAATTTTTCAAATATCTCAACAATGGCCATCATTTTGCTTCAATAATGTAAAAAAAGCCCCTAGGGAAGTTGCTGTAATTGGAAATTGATTTCCCTAACCAATATAAAAATTGAAAAAAATAATTAAAAAAAAAACACTTGAGTCAGAGTAATGGTTTTGTATGACCTAAAATCCCATGTTCCCAAATCCACCTATGCCCAAACTTGATCCCTTTGACTGAGTTTGGGCATGATGATTTCA
Organism: Maratus michaelseni; assembly: GCA_963931845.1. Classification (NCBI taxonomy): domain Eukaryota; kingdom Metazoa; phylum Arthropoda; class Arachnida; order Araneae; family Salticidae; genus Maratus; species Maratus michaelseni. The sequence goes on from OZ007598.1 coordinate 39,086,421, forward strand.
CCACAACTCTTACATGCCGTTACGCTGGCTGAGAGGATCAAGTTATGGTATCGTCAGCCAAGTGATTCATTTCCCATTGAGTGTCAATACCAAAAAAATTAATTTGATTTCAATTTATTGCACATGATTGACGTTTTCACAAAAATAACTTTGGCATAGTCGAACACTGCCTATCCTTCTTTTATTTGTTTACCATTTTGCCTTATTGAAAATTCGTTTCATTGGGGAAGAAAACCAGAGATTTAACTTCTTTTGAGATTTTTCAATTTTGTTTACAGTTTTCTTACTTTTTCAAAGTGACTTTTCCTTCGCTGCTGTGTCTTTAACTGTCCTCTTCTACAAACATCCCTTATGAAAATAGTTCATAGAGCTGTATAGAACTCTATAGAATTCTTTACAAGCTCTATAGAATAATATTTCTATAGAGTTTTGAAGGGTTTTATAGAATACTTTTTCTAAAGAAAATGTTTTTATAGAATTCTTAGAAGCTCTGTAGCATTTTTTTTTTCTATAGAGTACTATAAACTTTAAAGAATTAAGTTCTATAAACTAATGATTCTATAACTTGTTTTTGTTTTTTATATAAAAAAAAATATTTTTGGGTCTTTTAAAATTTATGTGTATTAAGTTATTTATAACTATATATTAAAATTAAAAAGAAAAACGAGTGGGAAAAATTCTACTTACAGCAGAATATAGATTGGCCACCCACAGCTTTTATCGTTGAGATTTTTTCAGCCAAGTCTAACTCGTCAAACAAAAAAAAAAAAGTTTGTTAGCATAAGCCAGCTTCTCCACTTTAGAATTTAGTTAGCGCTCTAAGATTTTTTGTGAGGCTGGTGAAATATATTAGGCACGAACACACCAAGTTTTAAAAAGATTCGGTGACTAGAGGTATTTTTAATAAATATAATAGTAAAAAGACGTGGCTCCAGGTGGCTGAGACATGGCGAGGTAGATGTTGTTTGCAAATGTGCTGGCTTAATGACACCCTTTAAACTGTTTTTAATGGTTCAAGACACTTCAGCACTTAATAGATAACTTAAAAAAGGTAATGAAAAGTTCTGTGATAGCAGCTTTTATGATGGATACAGCTAAGAGAAGTTGTTTAACAAATGATGAGTTAGCATTAATTGACGGGCTCTTGGAAATCGGTGGGAGAACGGGAGGGGGGAACTATACAAAACACAAGTGCTCTACGAGACCTTTAAAATGAATCCTCACTTGCAGTTGAGAGATGGGACTTTAAAAGTGATCCCCCTTTTGCCCCCCCCCCCCCCCCCCCCCGAGAGATATGTGAAAACAGAGGGCACCAAAAGAAGCGGGGTGGGGGGGGGGGGGAATACCTTTAGGCGGTTTACAGCTAATTTTGTTGAAATTTTGGAGCTGTCCGGCCCATAGGAACAGAGAAAAATGGGAAAAACTAAAATAATTATGAGAAATTGAAAAAACAACAACAAGGAAAGTGCTCCTGACAGGAGACGGGAGAGAAGGAGGAGGAGGGTAAAACCAGACAAAAGTGCTTGATGAGATCAAACTTTTGATATGTTACATGACGAGGTTTGAACACCTTGAATGTCTCCCCCGTGGGAGGGGGGGGGGGGAACTACAGTCCTATGGGAGATAAGGCCTCGAGACCCTCTTAGAAATGTTGGCCTCGACGAGTTTAACTTCATTGGATCCTTTAGAAGAGGCCTATGCCCTCTGTGGGGCTTAAAGGGGCTGAGAAAGATGGGAAAAACTAAAATTTAAAAAGAGTTGAAACATAGAAATATGCTTCTTAAGGAAGGGCGGGGAGTGAGAGGGGGATAGGACCAGACCATAGTGCTTGACGAGATCTATCTATTGATATGTTACATGAGGGGGGAGCACCAAAAAGGTCTTACTGAACCTTTCCCCCCCGGAACTTACAAGAACTTATCCCCTGGGGGGTAACTTCATTCCTATGGGAGATAAGGTCATGGGAGCCCCTTAGAAATGTCCACCACGACGAGTTTAACTTCGTTAAATCCTTTAAATGGGGTCTGCACCAGCTGTAGGGCAATTAGGTACTGAGAAAGGAAATACAAGCAGAAGTATTGGCATAATAAAGAGAGGCAATTTGATTTTTAATACCGTCGGTAACAACCGTTTGTATAGCTATGTATAAAGGATGTCCTCCTTTATATATGGAGTGGCTGTGACTTTTCATAAACATGAGTTTTACTATAGACTGAAAGAATTAGCCCTGTGTGTGGCTTAACAATTTTTTTTTTTAAAATACCGTACTTTTGTGTTATAGCGGCTCTCACAATTATGATTATGCCGAGGTTGCAGTTATGATTTCGCCAAGATCATCGCAAAGCTTATATTAGCATCCTATATGTGCATTCTGCATATATATATTCCAAACACTCCTATGTGTGTCATATACGTCATTATACACATTATTTATGTATTATATGTCGTATTATACATCATATACACATGTCATATATATATACATCATATATGACTATAACTTGGCCACATACATCAAGAAATGTTATATATATATCATATATTATTATAATGTCATACATGCTTTATAATTTGGCGATAAATCTTGGCTGCTTGGCAGTTCATCCCTGAAAGCCGCTATAACACGAAAGTACCAAATTTACAATATATTAATGAAAACAGAAACAAAAATATTTCATACTTGGTGGCTGCTATAACACGAAAGTACCAAATTTCTTCTTTATTTTTCATATCTGATAATTTGCATCTATCCTTTTTGTAATTTTAATATTTTTGTAACGATTTTATGCATTTCTATTGCCTAATCAAAGAAAAATTCTTCTAAAGTTACAGAATTTCGTTAAAAACTGTTAAAATATTAAAATGCGAACATCGTTTGGTCCATTCTCGACCGAAGGCAACAACCGTTATCATTATCTTTTTACGTGTGAAGGTTTCGCTATAGTACTTCATTGTGAAGTTTGGTAATTTTTTTAATTCATTATTTGAAAAATGGGATAATCATTCAATTTGCAATTTCTATAAAAAAAAATACAATTTTTTACCTTTTTTACCCAGTTTGTTTAACAATTTTGTGACAGATACTTTTTGAGCTATTGATTTTTTCAGTAACTTCAAATGTTTCATTTTCCAAGATTAACTTGTGGCAACGATGGATTGCTGTGACTTTTCCTAAACATGAATTTTACTGTTGCGTGAAAGAATAAGCCACCCTGTGGGCGGCTAATAATTTTGTAATATATCAGTTTAATATATAATAGTACTCCATAGATTTTACATGATTATATATATATAATTTAATTCAATTTTAATACATTGTGATTCAGTTGTCAATGTAATAATATATCAGTCGAACTACTGATTTAAATTATGGTTAATTTGTTTGTTTGTTTATAATTCATTAATTTGTTGGTTAATTTTGTAATCATTTATTAATTAGCTTTTAAATTTAAAAAAAAGTCCATCTAATTTATTAAACTTTATTCACTTTAATAGTATTGTAATTATTATTCAAATATTTTAATCTAACGTATAAAAAGAAAAAAGTATAAAAAGCTGAAGTATTTAAACAATTGTTTCAAGTTTAACAAATAATAATTTATTGGACTTTTGAATATTTTTCAAGACTGTATATGATTGGGAATGCAAATCACAAAAGAAACAGTTGAAATAGAAGCAATAAGAATTTAGAAACTGCCAATAGTTACACCATGCTAAAAGTACCGGTTCTTGATATGATCATCAAAGTCAAGCGCAGTTAGTATTTAGGAGGTATGACCATCTGAATTTAGCTCTATAGAAGCTCTAATTATTTCTATAGATATTTTTATAAAAGCTCTTTATTATTTCTATAGATATTTTTATAGAAGCTCTATAGACATTTCTATTAAAGTTCTACAGATATTTCTATAGCCTTTGGTTAAACAAGCTTTTAGAAAAATGGGCCATAATTCTGTAGGATGCTATAATATGTTTTATATTAAAAAATATATATATAATTCTATAAGAAATTTTTATAAGAGATAAATCTGTATTTAAGGCTGGCCACACACTGAGGAGACAAGTAGTACAACCCATGACCCCATGAGTCATAAGAAATTCAAATCTTTCTTATTTGTTTCCATCCTGTTAAGGAAGAAGAAACAAGTTTCAATTTCAGAATTTGTCTCCGGACTCCCATGTTGTATCTCTTGTCTCCCTGATGTGTGGTCCACCTTATATTTTCAGTGACAATCTTGCAAAACATTGTATCTGAAATGTTCAGTTTTCTTGCTATATAGCAAGATCTTCATTTATAATCTCCTAGATTCTGTGCACAATATCTGGCTATGGCCAGGTTGTTTTCGAATTTCTCGTTTAAATTTGAATATTTTTAAATGATTTTTTTTTTGCATAAGATAGCTGTGGTCAATCCCTAATATGGCTATTTTGTACTTTTTCGATTTCAGTTGCAGATTTTTTTAATAAAAAGGTACTTTCACTTTCGGAACCGGTCTTGAAAGTGAAAGTACTTTTATTAAAAAATCTGTAACTGAAATCGAAAAAGTACAAAATAGCCATATTAGGGATCGACCTCAGCTATCTTATGCAAAAAAAAAAAAAAATTTTTTTTAAACATTCAAATTTAAACGAGAAATTCGAAAACAACCTGGCCATAGGTTTAACATTAGCGAGCGGGTGTTTTCAAGTGAGTGAAGACTCCCTTAATGCTATCCTTGTGTATCTTTTGCCTTTTCCTTTGTGGTGTGGCAACATCAGGATCAATATTATACACCTTCATTATTTTGTAAACTGTAAATAAAGATGTACTAGGTGGCTCAGTCCCCTGCTCACTAACACTTACCAACACCCGTGATTTGCGAAGCAATTCTCATTAAGACTGCTACAGGTCCCAGCTTGCTCGACACTTTTTGTTTTTTAGCAACTCTAGCTAGAATAAGTACTATTATCAATCATTTTAACATATGAAATTTACAACTTTAATTAATGTAAAAAAAGTAATTGAAAACACAATTAAAAATGCATTTAGTAGGTGCTACCAATGGGTATAAATCATTTAAACATTATAAAAAAATTACCTTGGAAACACAATTAATTTAGAACTGATTGTGCCTATAATATTGTACAGCCTGCATGATATTGTTTTTGAAGATGGCTGAAATTATTTTATTTCTAATATCGTAAGAGGAAAGTATCATTGCAGTTATGTAAAAATCATACTCAAATTTTATGAATTAGAGAGGCAATAACCCCTTAAATAAATTATTTATGTTATTCTTTAATGGTCACAGAAAGGAGAAAAAAGATCTTGCCAAATTGAAGCATGTTGATGATGACACAGGAACTACACTATGTTGAAATTAAAATAAAGTTATTTTATTCACCAATTAAAAATGAAGAAAAGAAGACTTTCCTCTTGGCCACTAATTTAATCACTGAATATACTATATTTAAATTACTATATGAAGACATCATAGTTCAACAAGAATTCGGTACTTAAAAAAAATTAAAATAAAAATGACAAAGATTAAAATAAAAAGAATTGGCACAACTTTATCAACAGCCCCCATCAGAAAAACTGACTAAAAAAGTAACGGTCAAAGTATATATATGACGAATTAGAGAAAGGCCAAAGTGAAAACACGGCCTTTCAATTTAATTGATTAGAATTTAAAGCCAACAGTAATTAAACAAATAAACATGCCGAAAACGAAACCAAAAGTAGAGCTGTTTTCTATTCGGCCACACAACACACGTAGATGTTTTGAAAATATGACAAAATTTAAAATGCCACTCGAATGAAGTTTTCCAAGAGATGATTTCAAGGACAGAGCCATGGATACTGAGCATGCGCGGGATGGTTCCGAAACAGGAGAGGATAAATGAAAAGGCTGGGGATAGCGAATGATGCTCTTGCACTACACGCGGTAGAGCATTGCGTTTCCTGTGATAATGTAAACAAACACGTACGAATATCGCTGTAGAGAATGAATGAAGCGATATTTAATACAAACAAGAGGGCTGGAATAAAGATACACATTGAAGCATGTAACACATATCGTATGAAAATGCCGATAAATAAATAAAAGCACAGCAAAAGAAATAATGTGAGAATTCATCTCGCAATACCCTCCAACGATGTATGAAATTTTGATGTACCAGACAGATGTAAAAGGCAAGACCTTTTGGACAGGATGGGAAAAGCAAAATTTTGTAAGTGAAATAATAAATATTTAAAAATTCCAAAAATAAAATGCAGTGGCCAATTACGAAAGAGAGGAAAAGGAATACATAGTTTTACATCAATTCCATATACATATAGAAAACATGCAGAATTACAAATATTTATACATATGTATTTTTGTATTCCAGAAATTGAATAATATGGCTAGCCAAAAAAAAATTTTGTGCACATCTATATACATAATATTAACAAATATTATAACTTACCATATAAGATCTCAAATCAAAGAACCATTACAATAGAGTTCTTGCTTTTGAAATAAGCAAATGGTTAAAAGAGATCATGAAAATATGTATTTATTTTTATGGAATTTTCTTTATTCCAAAAAAAAAAAAAAAAAATTGTTGCAACTTTCTTGGTAAAATATGATCATTAAATCATAGAAACTATAGTATGATATTAAAATTCAATTCACCAATTCTATATTTTATTTAATCAATATCAAAATAATATTCTAGTCATGAAAATTAATTTTCTTTGCATCATGTCACTAGTAAATGTGATGTGACCTTTACCACAATGTTATTGACCAATAAATCATATAACCTTTACCACAATGCTGTTGACCAATATCAATAAATAATATATATAGTAATGTCAATTCATATCAAAATAATAATAGTAATAAACAACATATCAAACTCTTAAAAAAATGAAAAAAATCAACATCACTAAATTTTTCCTTAAAACTTTAATAGAAGTACAAACTTTCAACTTTATCAACTTCAATAAATATGTCAAAAAATTGTAAAAGAAATGTCAAAGTAAACTTTCTTTCAACAAAATAAACTTTCTAATTTCACTAACTTCAATAAATCTCTCAAACATCAATAATAAATTTCATGAAAATAAAGAAAATTTTATGGGATTGAAAATCTCAAAAAAAAAAATGGATTTGACTATGTTGTGTAACATAAAAATGAAATTTGGTACCAGAAATAAATAAATAATTTTTAAAATATTATGAATATAATTTATAAAGAAAATTATTAGGAATAATTTAATTTAAAGCAAACAAACTCTTATGGCAGGTACTGCAGGTCACAGGCTATTGGCTATATACCTGTAAAATAAAAAAATAATTATTAATTTATATTAAAAAATTACATAGTTGTATCAAGAGTTCATAGTCTGTTTCTTAAGTTATATGAATGTGTTATTGGAGGAATTTGTGGAACAGGTGGTTGCTGCAACATTAAGTGTTGATGACGTTTCTGTGCATCATACTCTATTTATATTTATGGTGAAGGACTGACTGATCAAGCTCATCTTCCAACACTTTGACTGAGAGTAGCACATTAGATATCACTTTAGTGACTTCATAAGGACCAATGTTCCTGGGTTTAAAGGCATCATTAGTTCTGATGTAAACAATGTCACCACATTGAAATTTTCATAGTTTAGCACGTTGATGTTGACACTGGTTACGTGAATGTTGAGCACCCTTCATGTTGTTGTAAACTTTCTGGTAGACATCGTTCATCGAGGACATGTATTGGTAGTAGTCATAAGGATATGACAATGCTTTGAGATCAGGATATTCAAGCAGATCGAAGATGTTGGATAAGGATCTACCAAAATGGAGAAATGCTGGTGAATATCCTGTTGACGAATGGACTGTATTATTGTATAAACTTTTATGAATCATTAAGGCCTGTTCAAAATTGTAAGCCTTCTTGAGCTAGTGTTGCAATAGAGTCTTTAATACTAGTATTTATCCTCTCAGATGATCCTTGAGTCTGAGGATGTCCAGAAGATGAATGAACAATGCTAATTTTGAGGCTCTCTGTAAAATTATCAAAAATTTGTGAATAAAATTGAGGCCCAAGATCGGGCATTAAAGAAGCTCGATGACCAAAGGTAGTGATATAATTGGTCAAAGACTTGACAACGGCCTGTGCAGTAGCATTTTTAATAGGATAGAGCTCTAGATGTTTTGAAAAATGGCCAAGGAATGTCAGTACATGATATTTATTAGAAAATGGACCAAGAAAATCCCTTGAAACGAACTGACTAGGTTTTGATGGTATAAACATTTCTTATAATGGTGCTGATGGTATTCTTCTATGCTTGTATTTAATGTATAAATCACAGGATAGAACAAAATTTTTTATATCCTTATAAATTCCTGACCAATAAAATTTCTTAAGTAGTCTTCTATAAGTGTTACCAAATCCAAAGTGAGGTATATGGCAGATGCATAGAATTTTAAATTTTAAGATATGAGGTGCAATTATTTTAATATGGTGTAAACCTGTATCTGGGTAAGTGAAATAATTTTTGTATTTAGAATCAGGTTTGTCAGATGTAATGGAATCTATTATTTTGATTATTTTGGGATCATTTCGTTGTTCACAAAGAAAAGTAGATTCTGATACTTCCATACTCTGGTCTTGAGACTGTTGGTTTTGTTGACTGTTATTATCTACTAGCTGACCCGCCCGGCATTGCCCGAGCACGTGATAAAATTAAACAAACCTAAATTTTGTATGCTTTTACATCTTTAACCTGATTTAGTAGGAAAATATTTATTTAAAAGTGCTGCGTAGGCAAGGAACATTCCTTATTTCCACTTTCAGCCGATAGGGGGGGGGGGGGGGTGCATTCTGATATAAATGAACCTACGACATATGTTCCCATCGCATGCAGCACCGTATAGTAGGCGTGCAGCACACACTCTGCAAAATATTTTAGTTTTACCATCTGCCGCCAGGGGGAACACTGTTCCGCACAAACCACCTTCCAAACGAATCTCCGACCTCAGACACTTGTCCCCGCTGCCTCCGGCACCATATAGCAGGCTGCAAAATCCTTTAGTTCCATTTTCCACTGGCAGAGGGCGCAATTCGTTCTATATGAATATTTAACATGGTTACCCATTGTATCAAGGGAGTTGAATGAACAAATTCCCTTCGAAATCGGGGCCATAGAACTCGAGAAAATGATGCGCCCCTTCAATTTATATCAAGCTGGAGCTTGATATAAATCACCCTAAGGTAATTTATGATTAATGAAGTTTAGCAGAGCATTAGCACATGTGGTCCGTGAATGCTGTCGTTAACCAGAGCTTAAAATAAATGTTCAAAGGCAATTAAAAATAACTATAACTGAAAGTTTCTAATATACTGATGAATGAAAGAATCGCAAACAAAAAAGATTAAACTTAACCAAGATTTTATTCATATGTAAAACAAGTTTAAAATACTACATCTCTAATAAGCTTGAACTTGTATGATGTGACATTAACATGAACACGGAAATACATTTCCGTCAGTCAAAAACAGAAGGCTTGAATCTTACACTAGATATATCAAAACCCTCAAATCAACATGTTATGATACATTCCATTTATACTTTTAAATTCAATAGTTTTCATTAATTATTTTACTTAAATTAAATATTTAATCCTTATTAATCATTAATTAAAAGTTTTCATATTAATTAACATTTAAATTAATTATTTAATCATTATTATTTAAACAGTCAATAATTTCTATCTTTTTAAAATTAATCTTTTTAACTTTTCTTCTAAGATATTATTATTAATTAAAAATAACTTCTATAATTAAATCAATTTTTAAAATCAATAATCACTTGTAAATTAAATTATAATCATGCATTTAAATCTCTGGATAGAGAATTAAAGATTTCCGTTTGTTGACATCGATTCCGGTAAAGTACCGCGATTTTTCTTCTAAGTTAAAATATATAATTTCTACTTTTTAAATATTAATTATTTTTGTTTTAAAATTGATTCAAAAGATTAAACTAAATTAATTATGCAGTCTGCCAAAATCCTAGCAAGTTTCAACGTAAATCTTGGCAGATATGATTTTTTAAAACATTTTCTCTAATCTCAATGTTTACTTCGTTTGCTTTCACTATGATGCCTGGCCATTTTGAATCGCATCTTCGTGCGTTCAAAAAACAACAACTTAAGAGGTAATTGTCACCCATTTTGGTGTAGGGGTCGTTCGAGCGGACATTCCAAGGTTAGGGGGTGCATTTTTCAGTGGGGAAAAAGGGGAATTCAAATTCTTTCTGGAACATTCTCGAACGAAAGATCTTAACTTCCGCTACTTGTTGCTAGGGAGTAGGTGTTTTCCTTTCGCCAGTATCGTTCGCGTGTAGAGTTGAGTTGTCACACTAATGCTTTTTAGCAGTTACGGTTGAGAGTTAAGCCGTACGAAAAGAAGAAGAGGAATTTTTCGACTCTTCTGATTGGATAGTTTTGGCGTGTGCGTGAGTTGACTTGGTGGAGTTAAAATTCAAATTTTGAGTCAGTCGGTTACTTTGCTCTACTAGAGTAGGATGTAGTTAGCGAGTATAAAAAGGGTGTTTGGCCGAAAGGCCAGACACAATGTAAAAAAATCTCTTACGAGAATAAGGTCTAAAAATTTGGATGGATGTCGGATTAAGTTTTGCAGAACTAAAATTCATCATCGACAATTTATGTTCATATTCTGAAGATTTCACCGGCTGTATAGAAATAACATCAACTAGCTGCTGCATCATTTTTCGTCTTCGAAAGTGCCAATGGAAGATGTTTTCGTATTCAGCGATTTTCACTCTTCAGCAGTAATTCTTCTGATATTTAGAGTTCTTTTCTTCAATAAGATAAAATTCAGCATTTGCTATGAGCATTAAAAATTTGTTAATTTCGTCTTTCTTCATCAACGTGCTGCCATGAAAGCAATCTTCAACAGTAATTCTTCAGATATTTCGATTTCTTTTCTTCAATCATTCTTCAACAGTAATTCTTCAGATATATCGAGTTCTTTTCTTCAATAAGATAAAATTCAGCATTTGCCATGAGCATTAAAAAATTTATTAATTTCGTCTTTCTTCATCAACGTGCTGCCATGAAAAGGCATTCTTCAGCAGTAACTCTTCAGATGTTTAGATTCAAATATTAATGTCAAAGTAAATTGTAATATAACCAATTAACATTTTGAAAACTTTAATGGATAAGAACAATCTCATTTTTTTAGTGAACTCTTTTAGCTGTGAAACATAATTAGAATTGAACTGATCTTTAAATAATGAATATACATGTTCTGTAATTGCTTTGCTTCGATGAAATGGACAATTAATATCATGATATAATATGTGTTTTATTTTGAATAAATACTGCTGTTTCATATCCACCATACATCTGTTTGTCATCTTTTTGTGAGTCGTATTTTTTTTATTTATTTTTCAGATATTTTCATCTCATCGTAAAGTTAAGATTATTATGAAAATAAGTATCTTTAATTAGCAAATGTAATTCATATTTTACATTGAAGTAAATTTTCAAATTCTTCAATTTTCAGATAAATTATAATTTTAGAGTTTTCATTAAATTTTCTTAGTGCTAGGTTTAACATCGTATTTGGTGCTTCCACTATACGCGCGACCTGTATTGAGGAGTTGGAGTGGGATTTAGAGTAAACATTTATTCTAATTTTCTGTCTTGATTTAGACATTTTAAGATTCTCTGTTTGCTTTATCTCCTAACCCAACTATTCCTTACACAACATCTCATAGTTCAACTATGAAAACTGGAGCACCAAAAGAATTTAAAAATATGTTTAAATATGAAAAGGTCCTTTAATAAATTTACTTTAATAATTTAAGCTCAATATCAATTTAACTTGAAATGAAAACAGTTACTTTTAATTAAATGTTTAACTTAATAAATTAACTTAAAGAAACATTTAATTTGCTTTAAAGATTCTATAAATAAATCAACTTAATTATGTAAAATATATATATATATTAACTTTAACTGAATTCCATTGACACAAAACCAAATTATACTTATATTTAAACAACCAAGAATAATATTTCTCCTCGCAACCCAATCCAATGTTTCTATCCAATCAAACACAACTCCTACTTAACAACTTGTCCGGTAACGGCCAACGATATTCTGCTCCAACCTGAAACAATCATATGCTAAGCTGCCGGACAAAACATGTCATTCCAGGGTTAACTATACATACAAAAAGTAATAGTCATAATGACATATGATCTACCGATGTAAAGTACTATTCTTAGAGACCTAAATCGAATCACCGAATTTAGTGTCGTCAATAGAAAAACAGTGACGAATAATTTCGGCTTCCGAAATTATTGTTACAAGTAAACAGACATACGGTATCAACATTACAAAAATTGAATGACGTTATGGTCTGACAAACATCAGTAGTATTTTGGAAAAGCGAGAGCCAATATCTAAAAGTCCAAAACTACAAGATCAGGAAAGGAAAATATAACAACTTACTTTAAATGAAAAGGCATTATATCTAATAAAACAAATGAAACATGTCGATTAGCTGCACCTAATAAAATGAAGAGTTCCTCTTTATTTTAATTAGGATGTATTCCATTAAAAGCCTCTCTATCAGCATGATGAATTTCAAACTCTCTTTAAAAACACAAGACGTTATATTTCGTAAACACTATCTGGAATACAGATTTACTTTTTCGCACCAAGATATCTTCCAATCTATATCAAAGCAAAACACTACCAAACAGCATCACTTAACACATATACAGTAGAGGGCCAGAAATCCGCACTGTTTGGGAGAGGACATTGTGCGGATTTCGGGATTTTGCGGATTTTAGGCCATTGGAAAAAAATAATAATAAAGATTAAAAATAAATAAATAAATAAAAACATTAATAGCAATAAAATATTAGATTATTAAGTTATTTTATTATGAATGAAAAAAAAATTGAAAACAATATAAACAAAACAACTTATTTTTTGAACTTTGAAAACATTTGATCAATACTAGTTGTCTGTTTCAACATTTAGTTTTTTTTGCAAGTTATAAATAGTCATTAATTCCTATTCAGTAACACATTTTTGTTGTTTTAAGAAATTAAGATATTTTTCCCCCAAATTCAAACCCTCTTCAAATTGAACTTTTTCAGAATTATCCAACTCATCTTCATCATCATCATCATCAGTCATTTGATACTGTTCTTTAAGTTCATCCGAATTAGACATCCAGTCTATAATCTCATTTTCATCAAATATGTTGTCATTTTTTGTAACAGCTTTTGCAAACAACAACAGTTCTTTTGCTTTTTCTTTTATTGGATCGAGATTAAATCCAGCAAATTCCTTATCAATTTCATTATCAATAAACAGGAAGTTTGGCCATATATTATGCCATGCATTAGTTAATGTTTATTGCGAAACAAGATTCCATGATTCAGCCACCAGATTGACACAGTCCATGATATTGAAATGTTTTTTATACTCTGGAAAATCTGTCTTCTGGTTTCCGTCATCGATGAGAATGTTCTGAATCGATCATTCGCTTTGGAATGACGTCATCATTTCTTTAACTTCGTTCTTTTAGTGCCACGGAAGAAAGATGAAGATGTTTAATGTTTACATCTGCAAGCTTGTGCGGATTTCGGACTCTGGCTGGATTTTAGGTCAGCGGATTTGTGGCGCTCTACTGTATATATATATGGCTTCTTTCTTTAAAACAAAAACAAGACAGACACATTCTTAAAAGCACCGGAGAGCGAGACAGACGAATCCAGCCAGCTAGACAACCAACACACAACGAGCTCTCCTATAAATACTATCCGCCTCGTATGAGCACCGATGATGTAATCCCCTCATCCTGCAGTCAACACGTCACTTCCGGCTTCTAGAATATTACATGACGATCTTTTACGGTCACACGTAAAAACGCAGGTGAAGGCAGTTTATCACAGACACTTGCTGTCAACCGCTGTAATCATTTGTTCTGTGACGTAATTGATCAGCCGAAACCGTGAGGATGAAGAGATACGAAAATGTAAACATGCCGGAAAGATGTCTGTAGAAAGCCTAAACGTGATGCAAAGGTTTTGAAAAGTAATTGGAAAAAGCCTGGAGAATTGAAATAACCAATATGGCCAAATAGTAAGTAGTAATAAAGATATTTTGATTTGAAAACATATTCAAAATGCTTTAAATATAAATATAATTTTATAATAGAAACTTAAGTTATTGTATTGAAAGATTTAATTAATTGAAACCAAATGTGACTAATACTTATTACTGAATATAAATGAATAGAGCTAAAGATGAATAGGTTAATTAAGAATTTGAATGACTGAATAGAGTAATTAAGCTATGATTTGAATGAGTGATAAGAACCAATTGGAGTCAGCTAGGGTAAATGTCTGGTTTTCCCAACAGAGCTAAAATCTGCAATGCAATCAAAAACCAAGTCGAATCATCCAAACCCAGCTGTGATTGGGGCCATAAAACCGATATAAGAATGCAAGTGCTCAACAACAAATCATTTACTTTGTTGGTATACATCAAGTAAATATGGGTTGTGTATTTTTATTAGAAACATAAATTTAATTTTTATGAAAGTCGTCATTTGAAATTTCCGTTATTCTCTATATATAACATTTATAAAATGCTATGTTAGAAACTAAAAATGTTAAATTTCTTAAATGGAATTTGTTTTATGTAAATCAGATCAAGGCGTTAACCCCCTGTCTCCCCATACCCACAAATATAACAAATAGTTTGTTCAAGTAAACCACCTTCACCTACATTAACGCAATCATTAAAAAAAGAATTAAATTTTTCTGATAATTAGAACATAACAAAGACGTTACGCTAAAATAGACGGCAGATGACACCCCTTCCCATCCTGAATTTCAAATCTATATCTTAATTAGTTATCTAAATTTTTGTTCATTAGTAAAAATTGGCAATTATTTTCTTTCATTTTCACAAACTAAATTGAGGGATCGGCCAGAGAAACAGATCTCTTTGTAGTTCAGTTTTTAATGAAAGCAGATCTCTGTCTGAAAATTTCTCGGATTTTTTTTTCACTGGAGCTGGCAGATTTTTGCAAAATTAAGAAAAATTACCGCCCGATTTTTTCAAAAATTGCATAGTCAGATGCAGAATTTTTTTTTGTATATGCTCAGAAATTTTCAAATTGATATATCTTAATTAGTTTTCTTAAAGTTCTCTAATTTGTAAAATAATTTCAAATTTGTTCATTTTCGCTTGCAAATCCAGAACAGCAGTTCTTTTCTTTAGCCATTTTGATTTAAAAGATGGCATTTTTGATACGATGTTTAATGAGATTATAGTTAATATGTTGGGTAATTATCAAAATATTAAAATTCTGAGACTCAGGTGCACATGGCCAGATCTTGGACTATCCATACCTAAATTTTCAGACTTCTAGGTGGGCTAGATTTTGCTAGCCATCGCCAACAGACACATACAGAGCGAAACTTTATTTTATTAGTATAGATATGATGCAATTCAATTGTTGGTGATTTTGTTGTTAATGGAAGAATATTTTCATCATTTATTAATTCAAGGTTGGTATTAAGATCTTGGGAATGTTTTGTAAAATTTTCACGAGAGAAGTAATCTGCTAACACATTACTCTTGACTTTAAGATATTCAAAAATGAAATCATAATTATAGAGATCAACTGTAAAATCTTCACAAGATAAATAATCTGCTAACACATTACTCTTGCCTTTAAGATATTCAAAAGAGGGATAGAAATTGGGAAATGAAAGGTAGGTGTGAAATGACGCCTATTGTAAATATTTTAGGCGTCAAATAAAAATTTCTAGTTGCAATTTCTGAAATTCCCATAACTGTATCATTATATACTACTTTATAGAAAATCATGAATATTTTGTTTTTATTTAAATTATTGAAGTTCATAATCTACAAAATTATAATAATTGAAGCAACTGTAAAACTGATAAAGCCATTTTAATTAATACTACATTTTCAAATTAGTAGAAAAATGCACTTAACCATGTTAAACAAAATTAAACCTAACAAAATGTTATATACATTGTTGATAATTACACTTAAATTTAGTAAAAAAAAAAAAGCTATACATATAAATATAATTGTCTGAGTGACACGAAGACTCATACACAGCGCAGTATTACTTTGCTCCATATATAGCTACGGCGGATATTAAAACCTTTCGTCAAGCATAACTCAAAAAATATTTAACGGATTTCGTTCAAATTTTTACAGCAGGTACCTATAAAGGTGACAACGACGTCTATTTATTCCCAATAATAAATTTCAAACCATTTGGAAATTATATTAAAAAATAGATAAAAAAGCACAATTAAAGTACATACGTCACGGAAATTTAGTGCATACGTCATTTTCACCGGCGGGAGATATTCGTAATCAATCGGATTTCAAAAGTTCATGGAGCATGAAGCAAAAAAATATGCACTGTCTAGTATTCAGTACAATAAAAGGTACTTTTCGGTTAGCCGGGCGCCAGTGATCTATATACATGTTGTGTGTATAAGATACGCCAGTGATATATATACATACACACATATGTATATATATACACATATATATACACACACACACATATATATATATTATATACATATATGTATGTATGTATATACATATATATATTTATCTATGTATTTGTTCATATATCATTGGCGTCCAGCTAACCGAAAAGTACCCAATAAAATATATTTCAATTTTTTATAAAATGGAACATAAAAGTACAAATATATCAAATGGTATGTAGTATGTGAAATGAAACAATTTTATTATAGCCACCTATCGTACAATAAAAATAGCTAATAATCTGCATTCAGAGGGAAAAGTTCCATATACTGTGCCGGTAGATTTGGCGAGTTATTTTTTGGTGATAAGTGTTTCGATGTGGTTGTGGCGATCTTCAGTCTTTCGGTTACCTTTTTTAAAGTTATGTTTTGTAGATGTAATATTATGTAAACATATGTTTTGTAGATATTTTTTTTGTGTATATATGCCAATTGTAATGGCAGTTAGGAATGAGATTTTTACCTTTTTATCTATGCTTTCGAAAATATTAAAACATTAAAAAAAGATGATACAGATGTCGCAGGCGCACCGGGGTATCTTTTTGGTACTAAAATGGCGATGTTATGCGTGGGCAACCTGGCGATTTTGGTGAGATTTTGCTTCGTGTAGCAACTCGGTAGGGCAGATTCCGTGTTATTATGTTAAATTAAATCTTGTGTGTTTTATAATAAATTAATCACTGTTTTTGTTGTGTAATAAAATAAGGTAAAGATGTCATATACGCACCACATTGGCGCGATTGCAACAAAATGGCAATTTTATGCCAAACATGGAAACCCGGTTATTTTGTTTATGTGTTAATATAAGTGTTAATATTTACGATTTATTGTGATATTTATATTATTATGTTTATTATTTATAACTGTTCATTTATTATTGCATGCTTTTTGTAACGGTACTTCTCTATTATCCCGTCGACCACTTTTCATAACCAAAAACTATCGCCAAACTGTAAGATTAAACTTCAAAAATGCAGTCCCATTTACTTGATGTCAGAAGCATTATACGTGATTGTTATGTCATAGTTCATAAAGTGGTCGACGGGATAATAGAGAAGTACCTTTGTAACTAATATTAAACAAAGTTTTCGCCAGATTGGCGGGGGAAAAATAGCGCCAATGTGGTGCGTATATGACATCTGTGCCTAAAATAATTTCTGTGTGCTTAAAATAAAAATTGTGTGTGTTTTATAACATAATAAAATCAAACTAGCATGCTGTTTTAGCAATCTTGCCCTAACGGGTTCTCAAAAACGGGGTTTTCTGGCCAAAATGGCGCAAACAAAAATCACGCCAATCCCAGTGCACTAGCGACAGCTGTTCCAAAAATATTTATATCAAGTGTATAATATTTTGCATTTTTATACGGAACATTTCTCCATTTAAAGATTTTAAATGCTATTTACATCAGATATTTTTTCCTGAGGTTCCCAAAAGTTAATTTAGGTATATTTTTCGATCGTTTATTAATTTTTTACAATTTGACCCCTGACAATAACAATTATTTATCCCAAAAATACCTCTTAGGTTTGTGAAATATGTTTGTTTATGTATTTTCATTACTTATTAAAATTTCGAAAATTGCGATAAAATTTTATTTTAGCATCGTATTTATGTTTTTAAGATGGTTCAAAAACATGGTTTAATAAAAGTACGTTTGTAAACATTTGAAAAACATGTTTTTCCGCTCTCTGGAAAAATTTTGTAAGATGCTCAATTAGATGCTTTTAGTAAGATGTTCAATTAGATGCTTTTAGTAAGATGCTTTTTTTAAAGTAGATGCTTCGGTAAGGTGCTTTTGGCACCATGTTTAATTTTTTCGCCAATCGCGCCAACCGGCACAGGATACGGAACTTTTCCCCATTCAGATACACAGGCAATGCTGGTCTCAAACAACAATAAAGATAACAACAACATTGTTTTAACTGTATAACAGTTACAATAATGATATTAAATGCTCCGATTGGCTTTGGGCCCGATTACGGTAGTTTCCCCTGGAAAAAACTGTAGAAGAAGTCTTTTACATTTGTTTTGAAAGCTCGGTGAACAAAGTATTAATTAATAATACAAACAACACTAACATAAACATGGAAGCAAAAGTTTGAATTCAAATGTATATATTTATTAATCTTTCCCCCTCACACCAACTCTTTAAAAAAAATAAGAAAAATAAAAAGAAAGTTACAGCAATGAATTTAAAATGGCGTTAAGCTACGCTTTCTGACTTAAGCAATTAACTTCAAACCTGATTATGAAACTTTCACTTAACTATAACATGCATGCAATATCCCTGAGGATACTTCCCAGTTATACGGACCTTTAGGCTATTTTAAAAAGCTTGACACAATTCGGGTTTAAGAAGTTGAGATTTATTGCCAAATTATATAAACAACTATGAAACTAAAACTGATAAATTATTTTGCTGGTTTACGCATGTATTTTTAAAAATTGCATCTGATTACACTTATTAGATGAATTACTTCTGTTTGTATTTAATAACGGTAAACGGGCTTCTGTATAGTGAATGAATTGTGAAACTATTGGGAAGAGGTAGAGAGACGAGTAAACAAACGGGTAGACAGACGGATAGTGAGATGGGTAGAGAGACAGGTAGTGACAGAGATAGGCTAACGGGTTGCGAAACGAATAGGTAGACGGGTAGCGAGACCAGTAGTGAGACCGATATACAGGCATGTCGAGTAAAGGTTGAGAGACGGGTTGCGTGGTGGATAGAGAGACGGGCAGACAGAAGAGCACAGAGACGAGTTGACAGACGGGTAGAGAGAGGAGTATGTACACAGCCAGACGTATCGAGAGACTGGTAATTAAACGGCAAGCAAGACAGGTAGAAAGACAGATTAACAGATGGATAGCGAGACAGGTAAAGATTTGGGTAGAGGAAAAAAAATAATTCAAATGTAAATATTTGTCACAAGGAAAATGTTGTAACAATGAAATTAAATTTGCGTCAAGCCACGCTTGCTAAAATACGCTATTGGCTGGAAATCTGATTACGTAACTTTAAAAAGGTTTGCGTTTTATAAGATCAAGCAAAAAAAAATGGGACTATTTGCCAAATGTTATAAAAACAAATCTGATGGGCGGTACTTTATTTCTATTTGTTTAACAGTGTATATGGATTTATGTATGATATTTTGTAATGCTATCATTTAATTTTCTCTTTTCCATTATGTCGTAATTGTTAATCCTACGTTCTTAACAATATCACTCAGACTAATCCCTTTGAGGGAAATCCTAGTTACAAATGAATATTGTTAACATGAAATCTAAAGGACCACATTTTTTTTTTTGTGTGTGTGTGTTAACCGTTAAAATAATAGTACCATCTTATCTGTTAGGACTGCATTATCAATTCATGTTAAACAAAAATTCACATTAAGCGATTTAATGCTAACAATGCTTGACTGCATATAGATTGCAAAGATGAAAGACAAACAATACCCACTAATTTTAATAAAGTTAGATAATAAAATCAGGATGTCTGACCGTCCTTTAGCTACATCATTTCACAGGGATTTATAGCTTTATCTGGACAAAAATCTGCTAAATTAGGTCTATACAGTTTTACCATTAATAAATCATTAACAATATCATTGGATAAACGGTTATGTGTATAATTTTTTATTAAATTAAACTGACTAAATCCCTTTTCACATTCAGCAGTGCTAAATGGCATGTTCAATATAAAGTTTAGAAGTTTGCATAAATTAATATATTCATTTGGATTTGTACACTCTGCTAAAAATCGCTGTCAAACTGTTTCACATTAGAATTTATGTTTGGTGTGAGACCAATATTTCAAAAGCGGGTGATTAGCTAAGTTAAACAAAAAATAAATGTTTAAAAAAGTTAGGCATCAAATTTGACGTCCGGGAATAATTTTGTAGCCGTGAAATGCTATAATGTAGTTGCATTTGACGACTAACGACTGCTAATTTCGAACACTGTTCAAAAGTGAAATCATAATTATAGAGATCAACTGTAAAATCTTCACAAGAGAAATAATTTGCTAACACATTACTCTTTCCTTTAAGATATTCAAAAGTGAAATCATAATTATAGAGATCAACTAACCATCTGGTAGTAAGATCAGCTGGTGAACTAGTTATTGTAATGTTCAATTGGTTTACTGTCACTATGGATAGTGAAATGTCTATTGTATAGGAAATATTTGAATGCATTTATTGATTTTACTATTGCCATGAGTTCTAACTTTAGAGCAGGATATTGCTTTTCCAGAGAGAGATAAGGTTTTGCTAAAATAGCTTACAGTAAGTATTTGACCATTTCTTTCTTGTAAAATCACACCATAGATAGCAGTACCACTTGCATCAGTATTTAAATAAAAGGGTTTAGACTAATCAGGTAAGGAGAGAAAAGGCTTTGAGAAAAATATGCTTTCAATTTCTTTGAAGATTTTATCATGATCTTCTGACCATACGAAAGGAACTTTTGGTGAATTAAGTTTAATTAACAGATCCATTTGTTTTGAGTATTTAGGAATAAGTCTACGATAGAAACCACAAAGGCCAATAAATCTTTTCAAGTGGAAAGGAAGTAATTTTAGTTATGTTAGAAGATATTGGCTGAATAGTATGATCCTGTAAGTGAAAAGCAAGGTAGTCTATGGCAGTTTGATGAAATTGACATTTAGCAGGGGACAAGGTAAGGTTATGTTTTTGCAGAATTGAAAATAAAATCTGTTGTTTGTCAATCATTTCGTGAAAGGAATTACTAGCAACTATGATGTCATCTTGATAAGCATAGACACCTTGTAATTTACTTTCTTCTATTATGGCATCAATTAACATTTGAAATGAAGATGCTGTGGATCCGAGTCAAACATTAAACGAGAAAAACTGTAAGTACCCCATTTAGTAGTAAACGAGAGTCTCTTACGAAATTCTTCAGGGAAATTTATTTGATAAAACACAGATGGAAAATCTAATGTTATGAAATATTTATATTTAGCAGTATTACTAATTATAGTATCAATTCTAGGTAAAGGATATGAAGAGCTTCGAATCATAGAATTGATTAATCGTAAATCAAATGCCATTCGAAAATTAGGTTTTTCAATTGGAGATGCTGCTTTCTTCTTAACCATTAACATTGGACATGCCGATTCAGAAATACTTTTCAATAATACCAGCTTCAACCAACATATCCAGTTGTTGTTTCGCCTCCTACTATAGACAGGGGAACAGGGAAGGGCAGGGTTTTAACTGGAACATCTGAGATAAATTGAATATGAGGTATGATTCTATCAGTATGACCAAAGATTTCATGAAAGAAGAAAAGACTATCATATTTTGATAAAAAATTTTGTAGATCTGCTTTTTGACATGGGGGATAAATGATTTAGGCTAAAATTACTAAGTTTAAATTCTGATTTTCTTAATTTTAAAATATCAGCTGATGCTTGAATTACATTAATTTCATGAGGAGAAATAATTGTTTCAGAATCAGTATTTTCTTAAATATCATCTATTTCATGAATTGTACCCAAAAGAGAATTTTTATTGATGTGAAAGGCTTCTTCAGCATTATTAGTAATAGGTATACAGAAATAAATGCTTGGGTTGTTGTCACATTTTGTTTTAGAGTTAAGTTCAGCAGAAATTATGGATTGATATGCACATGTTGGTAAGTCATGGTTGTTGGGTTCAAACAATAATTTTTGGTTGCAAAAATGAAAGGAAAACATTGCAGGTATGTATACAGTACTGTTAGGTGGAATGACAACTTTCTTTCGAGAATAACAAGAATTGTTTGAAGACTGAGAATGACATATTTGACTATTGGAATTTACAGATGCTGAGTTGTTTTAATTGGAAGGAATTTGTTGAGGTAAGCTATTGATTTCTAAATGTTGTATTTCATAAACTTCTTGTGCAGAGGCAGAGTCCAATATGTCTAGTACATTGTTGTTTATTTTTATTTGACTAGGTCAATAATTACTCTGAGATTTCAAAAAGTCAAATCCAAGAATACCAATGAATTTAGAGTGTTCAGGAATATCAATAAGAAAGAAAGAATGCTTATAAAAATGCTTTCCTATTTTGAATGATAAATTTATACATCCTGAACAAATGACAGGAGAATTTACAGTAATCTTAACATCAGAGGGGATTCTGGTATAATGAACAAATTGCTTTATCTTATGGAAGTAGTATTTTGATAATAACGAAATACTCGCACCAGAATCAAGAAGAAAATTGGCAGGATTTTTATTGATAGACAATATAATGATTGGAAGAGTGGGTTGATCAACTTCAGCATGAAGAAGAAATTCTATTGATTCAGCAAAAACTGTGTTATTATCAAAAGTAGTAGTTAGCATAGAGGAATTCGAAAAGACGAATTTCTTTAGTTGTTTGGATAGCAGCAGATTTTACAAGACTGTGATGAAATTGGATACTGAGTTTTAGTTAAAGGGGATATTGATACAATGACTTCATTATGAACTTCAAAAGGAGCAAAATTATTACTTATTGCTGCAAAATCATTAGGAGATGATGGGGGAATATTTATATCAGTAGGTAAATATTCATTAGGCCTATTAGAATTGAAAAATGTCTCGTATTATATACTATTGGAGGAGTACAAGAGTTCACATGAACATATTGTTTTGGATCATGGAAAGAAGTGGCATCAGAATCAGACTGTGGAGAAAAATGACACTGAGGTGAAGCAGCTCCACACCTACGCAGCCCCAAAATGTGTCAACCCTTTTTAGGATTTTTAT
The DNA here is from genome assembly GCA_963931845.1 of Maratus michaelseni. Lineage (NCBI taxonomy): Eukaryota > Metazoa > Arthropoda > Arachnida > Araneae > Salticidae > Maratus > Maratus michaelseni. The sequence continues at coordinate 39,109,817 of OZ007598.1, forward strand.
GTGAGTTGTTCTGATGGGAGGTTGAATTAGAGAAATGTCTTGGAGCAAATGAAAGTGAATTGCCATTTGAGAAGTTGTGTTGCCATTTTTCAAAAGTGTACTGATTATTATTTGAAGCACGTTTTGATCTGAGTTTGAAACACTTGTTTTCTGAATGTCTAGGACGAGAACACCATTGGCCAATCACTCGTTTGTAAGATGAGTTGAAATGCTGAATAGACTTTCTTTTCGAAAAGGAGTGTACCTGGTGTCTATATCACGAGAAGAGCTATCATCAGAAGCAGCAGAGTGAGGTCTGTTACATACCTCTGAAGATGCTGCAAAATGATTAACTTGAGATCTAAGCTCAGGAGTGTGGTCATGTAAGGTATTTAATGCATTATAGGATGTAGGAACGACACTGGAACTTGTAGGAGACTGCACTGAATCTATAATTTCTTGATATGCAGAAGCAGCTTCTACCATTTTATCAAAACTATCCAGGTGTTGGGTAAGAATATGGATCTTTAAATGGTTAGGTAATAAATCTGTAAACTTAGACATAAGAATTGGTTCATTGGAGGAATCGGGTAAGGTTGGAAACTGTTTATGTACAATGTTGTCTGGAATTGTTGCTCTGGAAACTACAGTTGTTTCCAAATGGCAAGCAAGAAATTCCTGCGCCATGTAAGAGAAATATATATATATATATATATGTTATATTGAAGTGCACAATTTCTTTAATACTTTGCTCTGCACACAGTCCAGAAATTAATGGTTATTCTAACTTTGTACTTCTTCGACATGATGATTGTTATCATGATTAAACACTTATATCTGAAAATGAATATTAAATCATAATCTTAGAAACATTATTTTTCAAAATTAATAAAAAAAATTTTGTGAGGCTGGCAGAATATATTAGGCACGAACACACCAAGTTTTAAAAAAGATTCAGTGAATAGAAGTATTTTTAATAAATATAATAGTAAAAAGATGTGGCTCCAATGGGCTGAGACGTGGCGAGGTAGATGTTGTTTACAAATGTGCTGGCTTAATTACACACTTTATTTTTAATGGTTCAAGACACTTTAGCACTTAATAGATAACTTAAAAAAGTAATGAAAAGTTCTATGATTGCAGCTTTTATGATGGATATAGCTAAGAGAAGTTGTTTAACAAATGATGAGTTACGATTAATTCACGGGCTCTTGGAGAGCGGTGGGGCGGGAGGGAGGGGGAGCTGTACAAAACACAAGTGCTCTACGAGACCTTTAAAATGCATTCTCACTTGCAATTGAGAGATGGGATTTTAAAAAGGATCCCCCCTTTTGCGCCCCTCTGACGGGCACCCCTCGAGAGATACGTAAAAACCGAGGGCGCCAAAGGAAGCGAGGTGGGGGGGAAATACCTTTAGGCGGTTTACAGCTAATTTTGGTGAAATTTTGGAGCTGTCCAGCCCATAGGAACAGAGAAAAATGGGAAAAGCTAAAATAATTATGAGATATCGAAAAAAATAAATAAGAAAAGTACTCCTGACAGTAGACGGGAGAGAGTAGAACCAGACAAAAGTGCTTGATGAGATCAAACTTTTGATATGTTACATGATGGGGTTTGAACACCTTGAATGTGTCTCCCGTGGGGGGGGGGTGGTAACTCCGGTCCTATGGGAGATAGGGCCTCGGGACCCTCTTAGAAATGTCGACCTCGACGAGTTTAACTTCATTGGATCCTTTAGAAGAGGCCTATGCCCTCTATGGGGCTTAAAGGGGCTGAGAAAAATGGGAAAAACTAAAATTTAAAAAGAATTGAAACAAATATGCTTCTTAAGGGAGGGGGAGAGTAGGACCAGCCCATAGTGCTTGATGAGATCTATCTATTGATATGTGACATGAAGGGGTTTACATGAGGGGGAGCACCAAAAAGGTCTTACTGAACCTTTCCCCAACGGAACTTACAAGAACTTACACCTCCCGGGGGTAACTTCATTCCTATGGGAGATAGGGCCACGGGACCCCCTTAGAAATGTCCGCCACATCAAGTTTAACTTCGGTGGATCCTTTAAATGGGGTCTGTGCCCGCTGTAGGGCAATTAGGTACTGAGAAAGGAAAAATACAAGCGGAAGTATTGGCATAATAAAGAGAGACAATTTGATTTTTAATACTGTCGGTAACAACCATTTGTATAGCTATGTATAAAGGGTGTCCTCCTTTATATATGGAGTGGCTGTGACTTTTCATAAACATGAATTTTACTGTAGACTGAAAGAATTAGCCCTGTGTGTGGCTTACAAAAAAAAAAGTACTTTTGTGTTGTACCGGCTTCCACAATTATGATTATGCCAAGGTTGCAGTTATGATTTCACCAAGATCACTGCAAAGCATATTTATGCATCCTATGTACGCATATATATAGTCCAAACACTCCTACATGTGCTATATACGTCATTATACACATATTATTTATGTCTTATATATCGTATATACATCATATACACATGTCATATATATACATCATATATGCATCATATATGACTATAACTTGGCCACATACGTCATGAAATGTTACATATATATATATATCATATATTATTATAATGAATGTCATACATGCTTTATAATTTGGCGATAAATCTTGGCCGCTTGGCAGTTCATCCTCGGAAACCGCTATAACACGAAAGTACCAAATTTACAATATATTAATGAAAACAGAAACAAAAATATTTCATGCTTGGTGGCAGCTATATGACGAAAGTACCAAATTTCTTCTTTATTTTTCATATCTGAAAATTTGCATCTATTCTTTTTGTAATTTTAACATTTTTGTAACGATTTTATGCATTTCTATTGCTTATTCAAAGAAAAATTCTTCTAAATTTACAGAATTTCGTTAAAAACGCTTAAAAAATTCTTCTAAAGTTACAGAATTTTTTAAAAACAGTTAAAATAGTAAAATGCGAATATCACATCGTTTGGTCCATTCTCGACTGAAAGCAACAACCGTTATCATTATCTTTTTACGCGTGAAGGTTTAGGTATGGTACTTCATTGTGAAGTTTGGTAATTTTTTAAATTCATTATTTGAAAAACGGCATAATCATTCGATTTGAAATTTATATCAAGAAAAATACAATTTTTTACCTTTCTAACGCAGTTTGTCTAACAATTTTGTGACAAATACTTTTTGAGCTATTAATTTTTTCAGTAACTTCAAATATTTCATTTTCCGAGATTAACCTGTGGCAACGATGGATGGCTGTGACTTTTCATAAGCATAAAAAATGATAGAAATTGAAAGAATAAGACACCCTGTGGGCGGCTAAAAATTTTCAGATTTAAAAAGAATGAGCTCGAGCCCGTCTGATCTCAAGAATTTACCTGCTTCCAGCTGCGTAGAAACATTATTATTTTCTGTTATTCACAATTTAACTGTGATCCTTACAAAACTTTCCGACGGTATACCATGTAGTGACCACTGACATAGACCATAAAAAACACTTAAAGTATTAAGGAGGATGCAATTTGAAGCATATTTTATACTAATTATCTATTATACTGTCTTAATTTAAAAAAGAAATAATTAAAAAAAGAGAATGATCCTATATGTATTAACTAAATTACGATATAACTTATATATTTCCTAAACTTGTTTCCCGTATGCACACTTAAATGTAAAATGTGCCCATAATCCCAAAGTGATCCATGAGAAAACCTATGTTATGTAGAAATGTGCACATATTTATTTAGCATAGTCAAACCTCTAAATAGTGAACACACCCACAGAATTGAGACTTGAAATTTGACATTTTTTGTTAGCAGCCAGTCGCCGACAGACTTTTTTTTAGGTTAGTATCTACTTCTCTGCAATCTTAATTCTTGTTGAATTAAATTAAATTAAATATAAATAGAGCTTCTGCTAAAATTGATCACAAAAATGTGGGTCAAACTATTTAAAAATTGGAATACTTTTTAAAAAATTTTTGAAAAAACAAATGTGGCTGGTTATTTATTTAGTAGTCACATTTTTTTTTTTTTTTTTTTTTTTTTTTTTTTTAGTCGCTGGTGACTGGATATTTTCAAGTCTAGCAAAATTTGTCTATTATTCAGAGCTAAAAGGAAATAATTATATAGGTTTTGGGATTTAAAAAATGTTTCAGTGTCCGTTATGGAGGTTTTGTTGTATTATGATGTAATATATTATATTCTTCAATATTTTTTTTTCTTTATTTTTTTTTTCAGAAACTACAAAGCTTCATGAATTGTGCCGAAAAAACAAGTTTGCCGACTTGCTTGAGGAATTGAGCAATTCATCAGATGATATTAATGCAAGAGACCCTAATGGAAATACTCCGTTACATGAAGCTTGTTTTGTTGGCAGTCTGCTATGTGTCAGGCATTTAATTGACGAAGGTATTAAATGTTTGACAATATATTTATACTATTTTTATAATGAAGACAAATTAACTCACAAATCCCTCAAGCCATTTTTAACATATTATTTATTATTATAAATAAATAAAGCAAATTTTTATCTTGTATTTTTTTTTTAGGATGCTCAGGTGCTGTTCAAACTCTAGATTTTGCTGCGTTTAATTTAGAAGGCATCACGCCATTGCACATCGCTGTGATGAAAGACTTTGTTGACATTGCTAAAATGCTGCTATCATATGGAGGTATAATTTTATTTAGAAAATTAAAATGCATTTGCCAACTTTCTCTTTTAAGCATTTTATTGTTCAATTTCAGAATGTCAGTGAGCAGCACCTCAGCAACTCTATTTGGCGCCTTGTGCAAAATACCTTGTTAGTTTTTAAACTGATTGTTGGTGAATCAGTATGTGATAAATGTCATCGCCAGGGTGTCTAGCCACCTGGAAAACCTGGAAATCATGGAAAAGTCATCGGAATCTCAGGGAAATTTACCATTTCTGAGGAAAAATCAAGGAAATTAAAAAATTCTGAGAAAAAGTTAAAAAATTTTAAACTTATATTAAAAAAAAAAAAAGGAAATGTTTCTTTTAAAACTGAAATTGCAGCACCATTAAAATCAAACTTTGCTCTTCATAAGCACTGCAAAGAGTATTTCAACCTCTCGAGCAAATCATTTTGTCTACCCCCTTTCAGTTCTCCTTCGTAGCTCGGAGATTTTTAGTTCCATTTTCACTGAAACTTTCTACTGAATGTTGTAGGATTGATTGGTGTTTCACTCCACTTAGTTATCTTTGTTTGGGAACCAAACATTTGTTAGCTTAATTTATTGAATATTTATTATTTGTATTAAAATATGTCAAAGCAATCTGTATTTAACTGTGACTGATGTGATAAAGAATTTCATCCTGATTTGACAAAATGGATGGAACCTGATGCTAAAAGTGTGTATCTGCAAAATGTTTAGCATATAAAAAGTTCAACAATTTATAAATTTTTCAAAAAGTTATGAAACAAATCTGTAATTTGTGCCTCAGAATCAGTTGTGAAAGTTTCACTCTCAAATTGACAACTTTTAAGATTTTTTGTGTATGACATCACAAACTCTCGATTCCTGGAATTTTTCTTTTATTGGTATGGAAAAGTCAGGAAAATTCATTGCTGATCTGGAATAGACACCCTGCAGCGCCAATTAAGTCTGTGAATATGTATCCTAACTGATGGTGCCTCGTGTGGAGGCACTGCCCATACCACCCTTGCTTTGGCTCTGTCAGTGAAAGTGGTAAGCTCAATTCAAGATGTCGATAGCTACCAGTCAACTGGAGATAATATGTTTGTCTTTTCAGAAATTGCATAAAGTAAGTCAAAACATAAATATAAGTCTGTGTAAACATCATTCATCTTCAGAAATATCTATGAGGTATGCAATGTATTTATTTGAAAAGCTTATTCTGTATCCAAATAATGTGAAGCCATCTTTTCAAAAAAAGCTTGTGTGGTAAAAAGGGTATGTAGAATAGTAATCAATAGCTGATCAATTATGCTTGTTAGTCTTATCAGCAGTGCCGTATCTAGAGGTTTGGGGGGCCTTGGAGCAGCAGATAACAAGGGGCCCCTCTTTATTGCCCCCAGGTCTATCCCACTTTCTTTTAATATGTCTTGTAGATGTGTATTAGTGTGTGTTTTTGTTCTTGTACAAAAACTATCGCAATGCATTTGGACTTTTCCAATGGAAGGTAATATAAAAGAAGCAGATTCCATATGACTAAGGTATATATTTACCCAGTTGATTTGCAAATTATTCATTCCACTGGCTAATACAATGAGATATTATACTTTCATATCATAAAGGAATAGAAGCATATAAAACAGCATTAATGTTGTTATACTGCTAAGTTTAAGATCAAACTGATTAAATGAATAAATAAATAGTATAAGTTTAAAAATAGATCACAATGTAAATATGGTAGTAAATTGCTTAAAAACTTACACTGACACACTTTAGTTTTATAGTTGGGAGCAAAAAACTTGGCAAACATATAAATAAACACTACTTTGTTAGAAAACATTTATTGTAACAAAGCTTACATTATTTTGTTCAAAAAATTCTAATTTACAAAATGTATAATAATTCATTTTTAATCTTTTCACCATGTCAGAAAATACTCTTGCAATCTTCTTTTCACACCAATGAAAAAAATACACTAAAAGGTAATGCAACAGCTTGTCCCATAAGTGCCCACTCCATAATACTGGCTGAGTCCTCTTTAAAAGAGTACTTTTACCAATAATTCTCTAAATTTAAATAGGACAGAAAGGTAGAATGTTTAGTTGATGATAATTCCATTATCCCCAAGAAAGTTTAATGTTTGGTTCATTTTTCAGGACTTATTTAAAATAACCATCATCTTCTAAAATTCTACCTATAGTTTATCGAAAGACTAAAGCATTATGTTTTCATTTTCAATCTTTGCAGTAACTTTCAATGAAAAGCTTTGAAGTTTTCATTCAAACTTTGAGTGAGAAGCTCCAAACTGCATTCAGGAGACATTAGCGTGCAAAATGTACTACTGTTGTGCTCAAGCCTTACACTAAATGCCTTCATTATATTCAAAACTTTTCCTCACTCAATTACAAATTCTAAAGTGTTATCTAACTCACAGTATATACTCGCCACTTATAGCTTTAAATTGGTTTAAAACTTACCTTTTGTTTAATAGCTTTCTTTGCAGTGACTTTGATATTTCAGGTCTATTTATTTTTAGCAGAAGTAATTTGTTTTATTTAAATGAAATATCACTTGTTTTCTTAAATATAAGTTCAAATAAATGAGTTAAACTTACTTTGATATCGTCGTGTTTTGATAATGTGCATAGGTTTTATTTATCAAAGAGTTGGATCGATTTGGATGCATAAAACACATGCGATAGTATCAATAAAAGCTTTTTAATCTCTTGCTTTGTCTTCTGCTTTTGTATTTGTTTTCCTTTCCTTCTTGTTTAAGTTATTTTAATTTAAATATAGTTTAAGTTTCGTTCAATTAATGATTTTTTGTACGATGCTATTTTATTTAATGTAAATAGACACATTTGGTGAAAATAGTTTTTATCAAGGTATGATTTAAGGAACTTATTTTAAGTTTATTTAAGTTTATTTAAGGAACTTTGATTTTATCTAAGATTAACAGTTCAACAGACTTTTAACTTTTAAATTCAGTTTAACCTGAGTCAAACATGATCGTGATATATGAATTAAATATCCTGGTTATTGTTTCCTGCTATAGTTTGAAATAAAGTTATGAAATATTTTTAGCAATAGAAGAAATTGGATTGTTGCTTTTAATTGATGAACCTTAACAATTTCAATTTTGTCGAAGTTTGGTCTGAATATTAAGTAAAGTATTATCCAAAGTGCTTTTAACTGTTTACCAATTAAGTTTTATCTCATTACTTTCTGCCTTCACACTGATGAATTAATTACATACAAATTGCTGTCACCAACAAATAGCTCACCTTTTTTTACTTGCAAACTTAGCACTGGAACAGTAAGTTTTCCACTGTGCAAATGAAGAACTCTGCAATTGCATTAAGTATGAGACCTGTTTCACACAGACTAACATAAAGAGTGTCCCTGTTCTCAGAACAGCTTAGTACCATGTTTGCTTAGAAATTGAAGTCCGTTTCTGATTTGTATTTTCAAAATGTTTTGACTGTATTTATATATTTATAACAAAAATCCTTATCTTACTGTAAATAAAATTACTGTGCATTATCATAAACTTTGTTTTTGTTGTTTGTTTTAATGTTAAAAGTGAATTGGTTATTGCAATATTTATTTAAAGGAGTTTAAACCTTCAAAAAATTCGATTTCTGAGCATTTTAAAATAAACTGCACAGAACAATACTTATAATTACGGTTGTTATGACTAAAAATGTGTCAGGTGTTCACAATGTAAGCAATGATTAAAAGGATACTTTAAAACCATTTATCTCAAAATATTAAAAACATGCTCTTTCGTTTTTAATTATGTGCGGAATTTCTCTTAGATTACTTAATATTTTTAGATGCAATATTCGTGGATTTATAGATTGTATCTATACCTTAAGACTGAACCTAAATTTGTTCATTATTCTTGTCAAAAATGAAATATGCATGCATAAACTCTGAAAAAATATTAAATATTTTTAGTTTTATTTTAACAATATACAATTTTCTAAAATATACACAACTTTAGGTTCAGTCTTAAGACATAAATACAATCTATAATTCCACGAAGAATGCATGTATAAATATTAAGTAGTTCAAGAGAAATCTTGTGCACAATTTTAAAAAAGCATTTTGAGATAAACCGCTTTAAAGTATCATTTTAATTGCTAATTGCATTGAGAACACCTGACACTTTTTAGTCATAATTAGCATAGTTATAGTAATTTTTTGTGTGGTTTGTTTAAAAATTTCCAGAAAATATTGCTTTACATATACAGGACTGCCATTTGCAATAACATGGAATTTTTTTTTCTTTTTTGTTTGCAGTTTTTCACAGTAATGCCTAAGTACGAGACAAGCATATATTCAATTTAGTTTGGGAAACCCAAACTGTATTCTGATCGTCTACCTCAGATGATAATTTAAAGTTTCTTTTTTTTTAAATTGTGTGATTTTAAGATATAAGTACAAAAAATGGTAAATTTGGGTGATAGCATAAACTGTAGAATAAGATGCGAGTTTTCACGAAACAGCTTTGGTTATTATTTTTATAGCAAATGAGGATTCTTGCTATCTTTTTTAACTAAGCATGCAGCTGTTTTGGCTAATATTGTTGTACAAATGCTACTACTTCGGCTACTTTTTTTTTTTACATTGTATGCTACTAATGCAACTTTTTGATGCCATTAGGCAATATCAGCTCTAATATATATATATATTTCTTGAAAAATTTATTTTTTTGGAAAATTAACAGTAGTATGCCCCTTTTAAAAATTTTTATGTTTGTATAAAATGAATTTTCACCATTTTGCTGCTCTATGCTATACATTAATACTGGTCAAGTGTTTACACTGTAATTGGTGAATAATAGTATTTTATTATAAAAATATGTGTTTCCTGAGTTTTATCTGTCAAAAATAATAGATAAAAAATAAACAAAGTCATTGGTTACTCTATCGAAGTTAATTTAGTGAACTTGATCATTCTCAATTGAGATCAAAGCTAAACTGCTGAATCTTACCTGTCCAATACTATTTTATAATAAACATTCAGTCTTAGCTAAAATCGTGTGATCGGTTAATTACATAATGTTCTGTACATACACCAGGATAACTTACAAAAAATGAACCTAGGCTAATTATATTAACAGATTTGTAAATTTTTTTTATGATTTCTTAAGTTTGTCTTTAAATGAAGTTTTAACTGAACATATTTGAGATGGAAATACAGCAATGTTAGAGATACAGCATCAAAGAACATTATAGGTCCTTCAAGATTGAGAGAGACTTTAAGTCAACATAAAGGTTGGAAATTTATGCCAAGGAGTTCCCATTTTTTATTTTTATCACTGATGTGGTGATATTATAATAATTAAATATATAAATATTTGTTTTTCCAAAGAAATCTATTTAGTAAAAATAATAAATAATTGTAAAAATGGTCACACTTTTTTTTTTTTTGTTTGCTTTCTTTATCCATTTTTAAACAATATAAACAACTTTTTTTTAAATAACAAACCAACAATTTTGTCTTTTGGGCTTTCATTGACTGAAGTAAAGGTAATAAACTACAATTGTAAAAGCTGCCAAATCGCATGTGCTTTTATATCTTTTCAGTCTCTGTTAATTTTGAATTGACTATAACTGCATTATCATTTCTTCCCCCAAAATATGAAAAAAAAATATAATGTTTCCCTAGTAGCTTGCCACCCTCTTGTGCTCTGTGACCTCAGGCACAGTCCGTCTGTCCCATTGGTAGTTACGGGCCTACTTATCTGTCTTGCTTCTATTTTTATAGTGAATATATGTGCTTTTGCTTGAAATAAAAGTGTTTGCTCTTTCAAAATTTATTATTTTAACTATTTTTTAAAGAAGTTTTGTGTGTTATTAAACACATAGTAAACACATTTTGCTGTCCATATATGAGGTTGGAGTGCATTGAAAACTCTGTGTACTTTTGTGTACAATGTATAGTTAATGTCACCAAAAATAAAATGAAACTTATAAGAAATATTTCAATTTTCATAGTTTTTGAGATTTATAAAAGGTAAACAATTTTTATTTCATAATATTTATTGCATGTAAAAATATTTATAATGTGGTATATAAATTAATTATCATGTATAATTTCTACCACCACCATGACCTATATTAGAAGGGAATATTTATAAATAATTTTATAACAATGCCAATGAAAAATGTAAATATTTTGAGAATAATTTAAAAGATAAAAAAAATCTTTTGTACATTTTGAAACTACTTTTAACAAATTACATAGCATTTTTCTCTTTCTGCTATTTATAATATCCAATATTTGTTATTAAATGTTAAAATATTTCATTTGTATTGAGTGTTGTTTCTTACATCTGTCTTATGTGTACAATTTTTTTTTTTTTTTTTTTTTTTTTTTTTTTTAATGTTTACAGATCCAATAATGTCAATGAACTTTTGTTAATAAAAAGTATGATGAATTTTCCTCCTTAAAGTTATGGTTGAAATCTATTATTATTACCAAAAGCTAATCTATTATTGCTATTTTAACCAAAAAATGTGGTTTAACTAGCAGATATGTTAATAGAAAATTATGTTTATTTATAATTCTTATTTATGTTTAATTATTTTTATTTTTGACTTTAATGCCCTTCAGTGATGCCATTAATTAGACTTTTGGAATTCTGTGTCTCTGGCACCCATGTATTTCCAAAAATCTATTTCTACAAAAGCGGGTCCTTTTTTCTGTAATAAGATTAAATCTATACTGATTTCCAAACTTTATTGTTATATAACCAGGGCTAGCATTCCCCCTAAAATTCCTAAATTTCCTAACTATTATTTTATCCTCTAAAATTCTCCTAAAATTTCCTTCTTGTTCCTAAAAATTTGAGATCGGCAAAATTTCACCGAAAAATATCGCAGATTTTGACAAATGGTCACCGAAAAAGACACGTATTTCGTCAAAAGATCGCTAAAATGACACAAATTTCCTCAAAAGATCGCTAAAATAACACAAATTTCCTCAAAAGATCACTTAAATAATGCAAATTTCGTCAAAAGATGGTGAAAAATGCAAATTTCATCAAAAAATCACGAAAAAAAAACAAATTTTGACAAAGAATTGGAAAAAATTTCATCCAAGGATATCGTGGGGGAATAAAAGCTAATTTCGACAAACAATCCTGAAAAAAAACTCAAAATTCATCTAAGGATCGTGACAAACACGAATTTCTTCAAAGGATTGCAAATTTTTCAAAAACATCTCGGGAAAAAAAACTAGAATTTCTTAAAAAGATCGCAGAATAAACATGAATTTCAATTAAAAAAAGACATGAAAAAACCCTCAAATTTCATTCAAAAATCAAGGAAAAAAGATAATTTCGTCTAAAAATCACGGAAAAACGCAAATTTCATCAAAAAAATTGTGAAAAAAAGAAACGCCAATTTCATTGAAGGTAGCGAAATTTTGTCAATCAATTGTGCATATAAGGCAAATTTTGTCAAATGATTGCAGAAAAAAGCTAATTCCGTCAAAATGTCGCGAAAAAAGCGAATTCCGTCTAAAGAACTCGGGGGGGGGGGCTTGAGAATTTTTTTTTCTTCTCATAATCGCCTCTGCTTCCTGCCTCTTGTTCTCTAGGTTCACCGAGAACATCCAAAAGAGAGAGAAGGAGGGCATTCATTCTGGTTAGGCTCAATGATCCAGGAACTCAAAATTCTAATTAATACAATTGCAGTAAGCATAAGCTGTCAAAATGGTTTGTAATATGAAGCCAGTTATTGCGCAAATTTAAATGCCCCCATTCACAACACAAGCACATGGAACAAGGGCTGAATTCATTGGAATGATGAGAATATTCTTTGGCAGTGTACCACATGTGCCTGACTAGCACAAAAATACTGTTATTACATACTTGTAATGTTAAAAATATCGCAAATGCCCCTAAAATTTTCCTAAAATTTGGGAAAAAATTCCTAAAATTCCTCCCTAAAATTTTGAAAAATCCTAGTGCTAGCCCTGTATAACTAATCTAATATGTAAAATCTGCTACTGGGTTCCCTTTTATTCAATATTCTTACTAAATAATATCAGTAATTTTCAGTCTTAAGTCCTATGGGTCTGTGAAGACAGAGGGAATACGAAAAGAGTCTGTGGTAATTAACAGATTATGAAGTGCTGTGCGATAATACATCCAGTTCATTACTAATTTTTAATATTGTTATTGTCTGTTTAGGGGCTGAATTACTGGCTACATCAGATAATAAAGGACAATTGCCTGCTGACTTGAGCAAGAGTGAATCGATGAATAAACTCCTTCAAGAATATGATTCCCAGTTATGTGCAAGGTTAAGTGAATCCAGTATAAAAGACCCAACTGAATCAGATTCTTCTACAGAGAGCACGTTATCAAAAGAAAATCTTGGATCAGCTCCTTCTTTAAAAAGTTTTAGAGAATACAGCATTTATCTTGATTGTTTAATCTGTTTATTGTGTACTTACTGTGATATGTTCAATCTGTATGATGATGTTTCGCAGCAGAACCCTGAAGTATCTAGTCATAGTGATAAAAGTTGCTGTCACTTTGTAGGTAAAAATATTTGTTCTGAAGATAAAGCTATCATTTCTGAATTGTCTTCGTTGATAGAGACATTCATGGAGTCTATCAGTAAAAATGCTTCAAAATCTGAGCTGCTTATTGATATTGAACTTATTCCTTTTAAAGGATTTATAGCATCTTTGCAAAGCAATTAAATAATTTCATTTTGCATTTTTAAAAACATGGCTGATTGCTCTAAGTAAATATAAAGTATAGTAGATCACCATTTATGTGCCTTTCAAAGAATTGTTAAATAGCTTAAGTTAATGTCTTCATTGATAGAGACATTCATGGAATCTATCACTAAAAATGCTTCAAAATGTAAGCTTTTGATTGATATTGAACTTATTCCTTTTAAAGGATTTATAGCATCTTTGAAAACCAGTTAAATTAACTTCATTTTACATTTTTAAAATCATGGCAGATTGCTCTAAGCAAATAATTTCTTTAAAGTACAGTAGATCACCATTTATGTGCCTTTCAAAGAATTGTTAGCTTAAAGTTAACGTCTTCATTGATAGAGACATTCATGGAGTCTATCACTAAAAATGCTTCAAAATGTAAGCTTTTGATTGATATTGAACTTATTCCTTTTAAAGGATTTGTAGCATCTTTGAAAACCAGTTAAATTAACTTTATTTTACATTTTTAAAAACATGGCAAATTGCTCTAAGTAAATAATTTTTTAAAGTACCGTAGATCACCATTTATGTGCCTTTCAAAAAATTGTTAAACAGCTTAAAGTTAACTTTAGCTCTCTGAGTAACAAGAGTCATATTTACTAATAAAAAATAACATTGAAATTAATTTACACAAGAAAAATAAAATATCATAAGTAAAATTATTACATTATACAGTTTTATATCATTGATCCTTAACTAAATTATTTACCTTCCATAAAATTAAATAAGAAAGAGAGACAGAACAGGAAGGCAAATTGAGAATTGATTTCTTTCTCTCACCCTCTCTTTTTTTGTTTTTTGGTGGGGGGTGGGGGGGGGTGTAAAATTAAGAATTTGCTTGTAGCACATAAAAAATATATATTTTTATAAAATGTATGACATGAGTTCTAAAATGAATTGTGTAAAAATACCCAAATGTCAAGCATATAAATGATGTTCTACTGTATAAAAGTGAATATATATATATATATATATATATACCAAGTATTCTTATCTTATTAATTGTTCATTTTCTATGTTATGTTATGCATGTTTCTATATTTCACACGTTCAGTTAAATATTGTTAAAAAAGATTATTTGGAAGAATCATTCATCACATTGTTTTGTATTGAAACTTTTTTAGTATTGGATGACCTCCTCTGTCTATGAGTGGTTTAAAAATATTTTTATTTCTTATAGAAACACCTTTATTACAATTTTTCTCATTTTAATGCATATAAGTTTTGTTTTCTTCTGATGTAAAATTAAACATCTGCCTCAAATATTCTTATGTTACCATTTCTTCAGTTTCTGTATTACATGCTTTTTTATTTTACCTGATTCAGTTGTATATTCTTAAAAGTTATTTGGGAGAATTCTTCATCACATTATTTTGTATTCAAATTTGTTGAATGTTTTCTCCTCTGTCTGCGAGTGGTTTCAAAATATTTTTTATTGCTTATAAATCCTTTTTAAATAATTGTTCTCATTTTAATACATATAAGTTTCGTCTTCTACCTAAATAGAATTTCTTAAACATCTGCTTAAAAATTTTATTTTGTGACTTTCAATCTGTTCTTCTAAAATGCAATATGTTATTTAATCTTGCTTCTTATTTCAAAGTAATATTACTTTTTTTTTTTCTTTTTTTTTGCCTGATAAAGAGCAGCTATCACTCTCAGTTTAATTTTAATAGTAACGATTAAAAAAGAATTTTTAATTTGGTATTTGCTCATTTTGTTTGACTAATCAACTGTTTCTTTTATTTCCCAATTATTAATTTCTTCAGAAAATGTTGTTTCATACTTATTTATTCATTTATTTATTTAAGATTTAGTTTAATCTAAATCTCCATAAGCTAATACCCTAACATATCTAAATAATTATCACTTCGTTTTGTCTCTGAAAGTGCTAATATCTTAACCTTTCATGCCCCAAATTATTAAGGGAAAAAAATATATTTTAATCATTTTCCTCCCTAATATTAGAAAATTTATGTCATAGATAGTAATATGAAATTTAGAAAAGATTGATTTGATTCATTAGAACTGATTTATTAAATTGATAGTTTTTTTTTTTTTTTTTTTTGTAAAATAGACATGACAATATCTAAATTAATTAACAAAGATTTTTTTTAATTATCTTAATTTTCCTAAAATAATAAAAGTAAATGTTTTGTGATTTTATCAGTAATATATATATATATATATATTTAGTGTAAAATTTTTCACAACACATCTTTTAACATCATAAAAGCTATCCATAATTTTAATGGTTGAGAAAATATCTATTTTTAAAAACATAAAAGTTTCATAAAATTGACCGTGCTTTCTAAAATGGTAAAGAAAAGTATTTTAGACCAAATCTAAAATCTTCTGTTATGAATAACTATTAATTTTATGTCAAATTCTTATTAACAGGGGCTTTAAAATCCTGCCGGGCATAAAGGGTTAAATAGATTTCTAAATTCCCTATGTGTGTAATTTTGTTGACCTTTATTTTTCAGCTTAATCTTAATTTCCTTGGTCTAATATAGTAACTTATCGATGCTTACATTACTTGTAATTCACTTTTCTGTATGTAAATGTTACCATTTTCTAGAACATATGTATTAATTTCATACAGAATATTTCATCTTACTGTACATAGATACATAAATAAAGTATTTGAAAAGGAATCCTGGCCTATTATTTTATTAATCATTAGTGAATTGTGTTCTATTATTTGTCTATTATATACTAGCCGCCACTGGCGACCAGTTTGGTCTCCCTTAAATGTATGTTAAACATTGCAACACGTTACATTTATTCATAATTTAATTTTCCCTTAATCCTTCGCCAAATCGGAAGATTCTAATAGACAAATCATGAACTTTTGCGATCATGGTAGCATTTCGCATATTTTTTGGGCACAAATGTCACATACGCACGTTGGTGCGATTCCCCCCCCTCCCCCGCCAATTTGGCGAAAACTTTGTTATGGAAATTGTTGTTTATTTACTTTTATTTTTTATTTTAATTCTATAAATTATTTTTGATATGTATATCAATATTTATTTACAACAAACTATCATTTATTTATTTTTATTCTTTTTTTTAATTATGAGTATTTTTGTTAGCCGGGAGCAGATGATAATTCGCCAAATATCGTTCCCATCACCGTCATTCATACTACAATTAATTTAATTTTAAATTATAAACCTGTCACTCATTTCATTTAAAATACTTAACTTTAATCTAAAATGCTTATATTACATAAATTTAAAATACTTCACACTTTTCATTTAAAAGAGAAAATAAATAAATAAATAAGAAATAATATCATAAATCAAAACATTTGATTTCAAAATCAAAGTATCATTTCTAATTTGTACACGCGATAAATAAAAGCTGTATTAGCGATTTTAAAAATCTGATTCATTAAATATTATTGCATGAGTTCAATTTACGTCAAGAAAAGGTCCGAAAGTTGAGTTGTATAGCACATAATTATGGTAAACTTTGATTGTCTCACTGGTGCGAATTATTTTTTTGACGCGAGGCAGCGGTCCAAAAATTCATTCGCGGAGAACTTGCTTTGCGAATGATTACCTCCATGATTTAATATTTTAAATGTTCACGACGAATCAATCTTTTTTTTGTTTACTTTTATGAATAGAGAATTTGAACTGCGAATCTTTCGACTGAAGTTATTGCAGAATATATACATAATTGAACGCAAGTCATCTCTCAAATATTAATTTATTTTGAACGATCTTTCTTAAAATGTAACTTTTATGCAGTTTATTCGAAAAAATAATTTTGAATAAAAATGGTTGCTTGGCATATGAAAAAGCGATGCGGCATCCCGGAACTGTTGAGGACAGTCACATGACTTACAGTTTTATTATAGAGATTGTTTTATTATTAATCACTTAGAAGTTGTTAATATCTTACTGGCAGAGGTTTTTTGATGTGCCTGATTTGTCACATTCCTGTTATTTCACTACTGCCACAGCCATACAGGTGTAAGTGCATTTGTTCTAAATGAATTGACTGTTTAATGTTCCCAATATTTAAATCCAGATTACAAATTAAAGTATATACTTTATAATTAATAAAATGATTTCATTAAAATGTTTATAGTGTGATATAAATAATGATGTTTTAGTGTCATGCTGCTATTTTTAATAAATTATACTATTTAAACATGATAAGTATGTTGTAATCCGCAAAAAACCTCATACCATTGTATGTTCTTCTTTTTGGTCAATGGAGAAAGTAAAAATAATAGAAAGTGTTCTTACTTGTGATGAAGGAGACAAAAACGTATTAGGCTTGAAGAATGACAAAGTTGAAATAGATATATTCTTATTTTATTTAGCATCAGATCAAGGAAGAGATCTTGAGTTATTCACTTTTTGGTCATGATGATCACAAGTAATTTAAAATACTGCATGAGCTCTTATAGAATTTCACAGAAATACTTTTGATAATAGATGGTCAGCAAATATCTTTATAAATTTTAATTATTTTGAATTATCGCAAGGATTTAACACAACAGGACATCACCCAAAAATTTTTAAAAAAACATGACCTTCTAATATTTAAATTCATTAACAATAAACTCTAGAGCAGGCACTAGGGGGCATTGACTTCAAAAACAAACATACTGAACTCTATGCCATCACATTGAATACTGTGTCATCACATCGGATTCTGGCTGAAAATACTGTTGCATCCCGCATACTGTATGAATAAATAACCGTATAAATACGAAACAAATGGAGGCTACAAAAGTAAAGGAATACAAAAATTTAAAATAATTGATTATTAATTAGTGCGAAAATCAAATCAATAAACTTTTAGGAAAATAGCTTAAATTCCATAAACTCGGCAAAAGATACACACCCCACAACAATAGGAGAAAGCAAAACCAGATCTCACTCAAAGAGCCAACAGCAAACACAATATTTGTGCATGCGCAAATCAAATGATTAAGTGCTCCGGCCACAAGAGGCGGGGCAAACTGTGCTCCTAAGCATGAGTCAACATGTGTGAATGGAGAAACCATGGCGATGTCAGAATCTGCGATGGGAGAAAATGTCGATAGCACATTTGTGGTAAAACAACAGCACAGACAGTGGATAAAATAAAAACAATGTGATAGTAATATCACATATAGGTTTTTTTATTTTTGAGTATTTGATTATTTTAGTTATCAAACTACAGAAATTTGTGTTCCAAATCAAAATATTCAATTTAACAAAGTCCTTTTCAGAGCTTTTTAACAAGACTAGTTTTTGTATATAAATTACCAACGCATTATAATCTATGAAATTGTAAGTATTTCTTCTAAAATATTTATATAATTATATTTTTATTTTAATGTTTGTCTTTACATCTCAAAAGAGTTACTAGAGCTGTTTTGCACAAGTTTTGATATTTTGTAGTTGGCAATAAAGTTAAAAGAAGCAGAATTGTCCCTTTTTATTTAGTGTAAAAGATTTAAAAAAAAAAAAAGAAAAACTACTACTGTATAGTTTTATCCATTGAAAAATTCAGTTTAGTATTTTTTTAGTCAGATTAGTATTTTTAATATCTCTTGTGAGTGTTATTACCTATGTATTTAGTTTTTACTTTCTTCTATCTTTACAAGAAGAAAGTATTGGAAACATGAAAATTTTCGACAGATTTATACATTTTAAAAAGTCTTGAACACGATTTGACTGTTTTTAGAAAATGTGTGTTTGTATGTGACAAAAATTTTGTGGGCGCTCTATCTCAAGAACTAATATGCAAAATTTAATAAAACTTTATATTCAGTTAGTCCCTAATATAAATTGGTGCTGATTAGTTTTTGGTGAAAATCGTCCGACAGATGGTGCTGCTATGCTGCATTTTTTTTGTGATTTCCGCAAATGCTCTATCTCAAGAACTAATGCACGGAATTTCACAAAACTTCAGATTCTGTTAGACCCTGACATAAATAGATGCTGATTACATTTTGGTGTAAATAGCCCAACAGGTGACACTGCTTTGAAACTTTTTTTGCGATTTCCGCAATAGCTCTATCTCAAGAAGTAATGCAGTTATTTTCATCAAACTTCAGATTCAGTTAGACTTTGTCCTAAGTTATTGTTGATTAGGTTTGGTCTAAATCTCCCAACAGGTGGTGATATTATGCTGCATTTATTCTATTTTAGCAATAGTCTTATCTCAAAAACTAATGCATGGAATTTAATAAAATTTTAGATTCAATTAGACCTTGATATAAATTGGTTGCTGATTCTTTTTAGTGTATGCGAAACCTGTGTGAGATAGAAGAAAGTTTTGGGATTGACACATACGACTAGTTTTTTGAGAAAAAATTCATTTGAGATTAACTTGATCTGCCTTGAAATAACATTTTTCATTGTCAAAATGCTTTGGGAAAACTCATGAGTGTTACTTGAAGTAATATTAATCAAAATCATCAACTATCAAGCATTTTTTATTATTATTTAAGAAAGAAACGCATAAATAAACACATTCTTACTTTGTGTTAAATCACAAGAAATTAATAATACAGTCCTTTTTTACATGAACGCCAAATTAATTTTTTGTGTGAAGTAGCAGCTCATTTTAAAAAGCCCAAGTATGCTACAAAAAAAGTTACTTAAAATTTCATGTAAGGTTTTGCAATATCTGAAGATAAATAAAAATAATTTTAGCACTTTATTTTGCTTTTATTTATCTAATATAGTGTTTTAGTTAGCTTCCATTAAAAAAATAATAATAATAGAAGCTACCTATTGCAACAATTCAGAGGGAAACAATTCCAGAAAATTTCGATATATTTTCTATGCTCATAACCCCCAGACCCCAAAACAAACCTCAGTTCAAATGTTGATATACAGTATGCCCACTAAAGTCCCTTGCCACCTTCTTAACTTTGGAACGGCTGTTGCTATATTCATAAAAGTGATGTCTAGGTATAGTAAAGTAGCATTGCGCTACTCAATTAAACTGTCTACGGCGTCACCTGGTGGAATGCCGTGCAGTTAGCATTCCTATCTCGAAAACGGAAAGAGATAGGGTGAAAAAGTGATTTACAAAGTTGTAGAGCATCATCGATTTAGTACGAAAAGACGCCTTGTGGACATTAATGCGAAGAATAGAACGTTCATAAAACGTGCATTTTGTCTTTTCATGATTTCCTACACTGTGACGTGACAAAGCGATCTTAGAAAGAAAAAAACAACTAGTTATAATAATATACCTTTATTTTTTATGTTCAAACTTCTCACCGTCAGCTGCAATGCATATTTGGGTCCTTGTTTGAATTTCACATTGCACACTTTGGAGCATAGATGGTGACACGTTGGCACAAGTGTCCTTAATGCATCGTTTAAGGTCCTGCAATGTTTGTAAAGGGGTCGCAACACCTGCTGTTTCATAACTGGTT
Source organism: Maratus michaelseni (assembly GCA_963931845.1). Taxonomy (NCBI): domain Eukaryota; kingdom Metazoa; phylum Arthropoda; class Arachnida; order Araneae; family Salticidae; genus Maratus; species Maratus michaelseni. Next base: position 39,130,607 of record OZ007598.1, read on the forward strand.
GTTTTTTTTCTTTCTAAGATCGTTTTGCCACGTCACAGTGTAGGAAATCCCGAAAAAACAAATGCGCATTTTAACCGTTCTATTCTTCGCATTAATGTCTACAAGGTGTTTTTTGTACTAAATCGATGATGCTCTACAACTTTGTAAATCACTTGTTTTCCCTATCTCTTTTCTGTTTTTGAGATAGGAATGCTAACTCTGCAGTTTTCCACCAGGTGGCACCGTAAGTGGTTTCATTCAGTAGCGCATGGCTACTTTACTATACCTGGACACCACTTTTATGAATATAGCAGCAGCCCTTCCGAAGTTAAGAGGGTGGCAAGGGACTTTAGTGGGCATACTGTATATACTGGGTGAACCAAAAGTTTGTTAAAACTTTAAAAATTCATAAAAAAGGAAGAAATTATGATAAAGAAGTGTGGTTTGCAAGAAAGAGCTCACAAAGTAATCAGATTTTTTTTTTAGCCACAAAAAATTTTTAGATAAAAATGTCACTGGTATAAAGCGCTGACGACCTGAAACACAATGAACAGGACAACAGTACGTTCCATCCATTTATTCTTGCAATAACAATTGCTCAACATGACCTCCAGAACATTGTATGACACAACTAAGACGACTCATAACGCCGTTACAGCTGAATTGCAGAAACTCTCCGTTCAAATAGAACAATTTCACCAACAACGCTCGATCGGATAATGATAACATTCTGAAAGCGAATGAGAAATCCTCGTGTATCCTGGTCTTTTATTGCAGGATTAATTTGCATAATTCTGCTGAATCTCTCGCATGTTAGGGCCATCTACAGATGACTTTTTTAACTAAAAATATTTTTTCTCCTAAAAAAAATCAGACTGCCTTGTGAGCTCTTTCTTGCAAACCACACTTCTTTATCGTAATTTCTTCAATTTTTTATGAATTTTTAAAGTTTTAACGAACTTTTGGTTCACCCGGTACATACAGTAGAATCTCGTTACAACGAATGTCACTTCAACGAATTTATCAGTTTAACGAATTACATATTAAAGAAATTTTAAAAATAACAAATTTATTGATGGCTTAAAAAGAATAGTCATTTCAGTTTTACGAATGTTGAGTTGAGTTGGCAAGAAAAAAAAATATCTCTTGAAAAACTAGAATTTTGCAGAAAACTTTCATCTGAAACCCAATAAATGGGAGGCAGACGACAGTGAAAATGAAGCTGATGATGATTATCCATCAAGTACAAAGATTGTGTTGTACGATCAAAAGGTATAGAACATCAAAACTCTTAAAAAGTAATTATCCCAACAAAATAATGTTCTGAAAACATTTTATACAATTTATTTAAAAAATGCGTTGTCAACTTTAGTGCAGAAAAAATACTTCCTCATTTCTTTACAAAAAAAAAAAAAAAAAAAAAAAAGTTACATTAACAGCAGATGTTAGTGAAGATTTTGAATCTGTCAGGTATGTAAGATAAATTATAATTCTTTTATAATTTTCTTAACTAGCAAGTTCACAATAGTAATATACTGTATATTTAATATTTACTGACATGTTTGCATGTTAACTGAAATTCAATATAAGTGTAGTAATAATATATATTTTTATTCAACGTGCATGGAAATTTCCTTTTTAAAAAAACGCCATATTGGAATTTTACATTAACGAATTTTTCAGTATAACAAATTTACTTGGTGGTCTCCAGAAATTTGTTATAACGAGATTTTACTGTATACATATACTAGCTAACCCGCCCGGCGATTACCCCGAGAAAGGCGTTAACCCCCTCCCTCCCCATACCTGCAAATATAATGAATAATTTGTTCAAGAGAACCACCGTCACCTACATTAATGTGATCATTAAAAAAAGAATTACATTTTTATTATAATTAGAACACAACGAAGACGCTACGCTAAAATAGCCGGCAGATGACACCCCTTCCCGACCTCAATTTCAAATCTATATCTTAATTGGTTACCTAAATTTTTGTTCATTAGTAAAAATTGGCAATTATTTCCTTTAATTTTCGCAAACTAAATGGAGGGATCGGCCCGAGAAACAGATCTCTTTGTAGTTCAGTTTTTAATGAAAGCAGATCCCTGTCTAAAACTTTCACGGATAGTTTTCACTGGCGCCGGCAGTTTTTTGCATAAATTAAAAAAAAATTACCGACCGAATTTTTCAAAAATCACATAGTCAGATGTAGAATATTTTTTACATATGCTCAGAAATTTTCAAATTGATTTCTCAATTAGTCTTCTTAAAATTTTCTAATTAGTAAAATAATTTCGAATTCTTTCATTTCCGCTTCCAAATCCAATGCCCCGGTTCGTTTCTTTCGCCATTTTGATTTAAAAGATGTCATTTTAGAAGCGATGGTTAATGACAATCTAATATCTAGGCTAATTATCAAAATATTAAAATTCTGAGGCTCAGGTGCACATGGCCAGACCTTGGACTATCCACACGTAAATTTCCAGACTTCTATGTGGGCTAGATTTTGCTAGCCATCGCCAACAGACACACAGAGCGAAACTTTCTTTTATTAATATAGATATACACGCATTTGTTTGTCGTGCAATAGCACTCATATTTATGAACAAATTTGGTTGCGACTGAGCATGTGTACAGGATCTACCAAGGTCTTGACAGAGTTCTTTTGTCAACTTCATCCGTAATCTTGTTTCAAAATGGCAGCTACTTAAAGATTTCAAATAAAAAAAAAAATTAGATATCCAAAAAGTTGATATAATTCTTGATACAAGGATTCCGGAGCATTTTTTGTTTTGCCTCTATCTTAAAAAATGGCTGAGCTATAGAAGTTTGAAATTCTAGTAAAATGGTTGATTTTTCCATAAGGTTTCATGTATGAGCTTTATAAAACGTTGCAAATTTACTTTAATTGTTGTAACCATTGTTACTCTCATACGCAAAACTACATAGTCATATCCACCAGCGTCAAACTTGGCAAAATATTGCCAAATTTGGTTACCATAAATGAAGCCAAGTTTGTGATAGCTGACTAGTTTTCCGAAATTCCCATTCAAAATTCAGTATTGATGAAAACTGGGAATCTTCTATAATCGAGTTACATGCATAAAAATAAGGAATAGGGAAGTTAAGTTTTCCTCAAGGTACAGGCTGGAAAGACTTTTTCAAAATTTTTTATCTCACGGCACGCCTAAACTCATAGTTAAACTTCCACGGCACACTTATGAACTATAGAGATTAAAAACATACAAACTTTTGAAATTAACCTATACTATTTTATTAATTTACTTTTTATTTAACTTGGGTATTAACTTATCCTTTAAATTAACATTACCTTTTAAATTTACTTAACAACACCAACAAAATGGTTTATCACAGCAAAAACCTAACAAGAACGAAAAATCATGCGTCAAGCATAGATTATGTAACACTTTCCAACACTTCCAAAACAATTTTGCAAATCTTTACCGTAAGATGATATCTAACTATAAACAATTTTGAAAATGCATAGCACATTTAAAATTCCAATTTCAGGAATTACCAACAATATTCGGAAAAATATCCAAGCTCTTTAGTGCAGCCCTGTATAGGATCTATAGATTTGTATTTGTATATATACTAAAAAAAATGCTAAATTTGAGTTCAGTTAGGAAACTCATAGCACAGTTTAAAATTTCCCTTCTGCAATTTCCGACAATAAACGGAAATGTACTCGAGAACTTTTGTGCTTCCCTGTATACAATTTATACACACAAAGTAATAGACAAAAAATGAGTTAAATTTAAAACGCATTCAGCAACTGAAAAAGCATTCCCAGTAATTATTATTAATAAGCAGTACTTTAACCGAATTCTTTTGTGTGTCCCTGTAAATGAACGATGAAAGCTATGCACACAATATTCTATAGTAAGCCTCTTGTAATTCACATTAGTGATATATGTCAATTTCAATATGTTTGAAATAGTGAAACATAATTAAAATAAACTGCAAACGATTTTTCTTCATAGACCATAATGTAACGGAATTCTTTTGAGTATCCCTGTAAAGGAACTATAAGTGCTATGCACACCCTATTCTATAATTAGTCTTGTAGTGCACCTCAGTGATATATATCAATTTTAATATGTTTGAAATTGTATAACGTCATTAAAATAAACCGCAAATGATTTTTCCCCGTAGACTGCAATGTAACGGAATTCTTTTGAGTGTCCTTGTAAAAAAACTATTAGTGCTATACAAGCTACACACTTCATTAGGTAGATTTCGTAAGAAATACTACCTATTACATTCTCACCTAAGTTGGAAATTTTGAAAAATTTTTGCAGATCTACGCCGATCATGACTCCCAGAACCCAAAACCACCCCCAGTTCAAAACTTTATATATCTATCTATCTATCTATGTCACTTTTTTCTGACCACGATAACTGGAAAAATTCTGCATTAATCTTTTACAAACTGATACATAAAATCAAGGGGCATAAAATCTCGGTCAAGTTCGTTAATGGGCAAAATCGAACCAAGGGGGGGAGGGTGGGGGGGCTTTTTGTGAAAACAGAAAAAACCCCATAATTTCTTAATTATGATACATATCGAATCCGTTTAAAGCTATTATTACTTCTAGGAGAAGGGCCGAAAATGTATGTATGACAGATTTTTGATATAATTAAAAATGGCCCCAAGGGGGGGAAAAAAGGGGGGTTTTAGAAGAAAAAAAATCATAGCTTCGTCAATTCACAAGATATCAAATTCGCGTAAATTTATTATTAATCCTCTTAATATTATCTAAAACTTTTATATTGATAAGTTTTTTATAGGACCAACCGTTATAGCAAAAAAAAAATTAAAAACAAAAAAAATCCCTGCCGGCTCCGCCTGCAAACAAGTTATTTTTCGAAGTAGGCGGTTCCAACTCCCGCATATTTTCGAAACTGATACATAAAATCAAGGGACATACAGTCTCGGTCAGGTTCGTTAATGGACAAAATCGAACCAAGGGGGGGGGGGGGGGGCTTTTTGTGAAAACAGAAAAAAACTCATAATTTTTTACTTATGATACGTATCGAATCCGTTTGAAGTTATTATTACTTCTAGGAAAAGGGCCGAAAATTTATGTATGACTGATTTTTGATATAATTAAAAATTGCCTTAAGGGGGGTTTAGAAGAAAAAAATTCATAACTTCGCCAATTCTCAAGATTTCAAATCCGCTTAAATTTATTATTAATCCTCTTAATATTATTTAAAACTTTTATATTGACAAGTTTTTTATAGAACCAACCGTTATAGCAAAAAAAAAAATTAAAAAAAAAAAATCCCTGCCGATTCCGCCTGCAAACAAGTTAGGTTTCGAAGTAGGCGGTTCCAACTGCCGCATCATCGTAAAAAGGTCATTTCTTCCGCAATTCCCGACAATCAGGCGCCCCACGGTCTGCGTCTTCGAAATCTACCTGTGCCTGTAGGCCGAGCCGTCAGGGATTTTTTTCAATACCGAATATGCCACAGTAAGCCTCAATAACATATATCAATTGCATGACGATCCGAGCATATTTCGGCGAGCTAGAGCACGGACAGACAGACAGACAAACTGAATTCATAAACACTTTTCAACTCTGTTAGAAAGTGTTAAAAAAGAAAACATTTACAATTGGTAACAATAATATAACTAGAATTTTGTACTTGTATTTTTCTTACAAACTAGCTGACCCACTTGGCGTTGTCCAGGTTCATGATATTAACCTTAAATATACCTAAAATCCGTGTTGAGTGATTTTATATTTTTAAATGAAAATCTTTGTAAGCAAACCTCGTGTTGGGGTCCTCACCACCTTCTGCAGTGTATACCCTCGAATTTGTATGATTTTGCATTTTTAAATGAAAAGCTATCCAAGCGAAACTAGAGTTGGAGGCCCCACTGTCTTTAGAAGAAAATATTTTCAAACGAATCTAATATTGGGGGTCCTGGCTACTTTCGGCAGTGTACACCCTTGAATTTGTATAATTTTATATATTCAAATGGTAATCTATAGAAACGAACTTAGAATCAGAGACCACAATGCCTTCAGCAATGTACACCGGGCATGCTATGCATGCTCTGGTCTGTTTTGATTTTATATTTTTAAACAAAAGACCGACGTGGGCCCTCAACAATAATCTTAAGTATACCTAAAATGAGTGTTAAATGAATTTATATTCTTTTAATGGAAATCTTTCCAAACCAACTAAATGTTGGGGGCCCTACTGCATACGGCAGCGTACATCCTGGGATTTGTATGATTTAATATTTTTAAATGAAATTCCCCCAAACGAAATAACCAACTCTCGTTATAGTAATTGCCGATTTAATTTCTGACATTTAGATATATTAAACTTTCAATTTTGACCAAAAGTTCCTGAGAAAACCTAAATAATATAAAATACATCCCCGCGCGCCTTCACTTTTAAAACTTGAAACATTTTTTCTCACTGTTGAAAAAGGTAGAGATTTCCCAGTGCATGTGCAGAAACGAAAACCCCTCTGAAAATGTTCTAAAGAAGAATTAAAACAGGAAACTATTCAAAAGCACTGAGAGAGAACTAAAATAAAAGAGAGGTGAATTCGTGAAAGGACTTCCAGTGAATAATTTTCTTAAATAGAAAATCTTAATTAATTTTTAAACAACGTTGAAACCGGAAAAATGCCAAGAATAAGTAGGTATTTGGATTTGAAAAGCAGATGTGGAATTTTAAATCTACAGGAAAAAATGAGAAATATGAAGTCTTCTTTAAGAAAATATTTTTTTGGGGAAGGTAAATATTAATATTTTTTTTAAACAAATATATCCTTAGAAAGGTAAAGGTACCATGAATGAGTGTGCGTTCTTTTGTTTTTAGGGTTTCGTTCATCTCACGAAACCCTATTAGTCCCGCTTCGTTGTCTGTCTGTCACAGAGCTGGTTTTTAGAAACTATATAACTTACAGACATGAAATTTTGTGCACTTATAGCTGAATATGCCTACTATGAAGCTACTATATAGCCTACTATGAAGCTCAAAATCATAAAATTTGAAAAAATTGCATTATTTTAATATATAGAGATAAAAAAAAAAAAAAATCTAACCTCCTTTTCCTATTAAATTTAAACATTTTTCGTTATAACAGTTGCCAACAATTAAAAATCCACAATAAAATTCTTTCTACAATAATTAAATTTCTATTGAAAGATTTCCACATGAAAAATGAAATAAAAAGTTTCCCCAATTGGAAAAAAAAAGATTATGACGTCATATTGGTAATAAAATAGAAAATTTCAAACATTTCCCAGTAATACAAGGAGTATGTGTAGATACAGAAAGCAGCTTAATAGGACGTCATTAGAGAATTAAAAAGAAAAATAATCGGACGTCTAACATTTTGAAGGTCTCTATACAACATGTTTAATTTTTAAATAGTTTTTTTTTTTTTAATATCTCATTTAGTCCACATAACAGAGTATAATAACGAGCTTCGCCCGCTGTCGGACCGGTTCAGATTTTCGAAAAAACGAGAAAAATAGACGGTAAATTTTTACTTTATAAAAAACATGGCTTTTTTTTTTTTTTTTTTTTTTTTTAATGAAATTTATTTGGATTTGTTAAAGAAAGGATAAAGTGTTTCGAAAGGAATATTAAAGAAACCCTTTGTGCGATCTCCGATCACACTTACCCACTTGTTTTATTTTGATCAGGGTAGCAGATGTGGACTTGTAAATAGACAGAAGGAATAAAAAACAAAATCATCGTTTGGGAAATATATAATTTTTTGTAAGGGTAAATATTAATATTTTTTTTAAAAAACGAATAACACCATGAGGATAAAAAAAAAAATACCCAGAATAAGTGGGTACTTTTTGTGTTTTCTTATTTCGATGTGCAAAACAGATGTGGCAGCTCCAAAATGCGAAAAAACATTTTTCGCCACTTGTTTCTTCTGCTTCAAGATTTTTGGAAATGCAGTTTCCGAACAGACAACTGCAACAGTGTGCCATTTTGTACTGTTCATTATGGTTTTTTATTAATATCTTGGCTAATTATCAAAAAATTAAAAATATGAACCTCAGGTGTATTCAGACCTTGCCTTCATCTATCTCATCCAAATTTTCAGACTTAATGACCATTCCTCTGTCCTCTTGCATAGCTGCCAACTTTTACGCTTTTTTGCTATACCACTAAAAATTAATAGAAATGTTTGCCTTATTGAATTACATGATTTCGACAATTTAATAAGATTAATTTTACTACAAAATTTTAGTGGTAGGAAAAAAGCGTAAAAGTTGGCAGCTATTGGCATTGCATGCTTTGCCGCAGCATACATTTTGGCATGGTGTCCGTATATCAGAAAAGCACCGTTTGGAGTTATTTTGCCATTAGACGAGTGCCTTTTTTAAATGACTTTTTGAAGGGAAAGCGGCCTGAATTCTCATTCTTGCGCAAGTAAGACCCAGCACTGCCACTCCGCTTAGACCATGCTGCTATTGAACCTGCAAAATTCAGTTTTGAGCTCCTTATTTCGTGGCCAACACATGAACACCGGGCTGGAAAATTCTGGCCCGGACTTTTTCGCCTAGTTGGGAAGATTACATCTCATATGATTTATTTACCAATTGGAATAATTGTGTCAAAATTAATCTCGTATAATCACGTTTCATGGAGGCCCCATTACCTGTGATTTATTCTGCTGTGGTGATTCAGATATCAGACCAGATGCTACGATCACTAAGGTTAACTGGTTGAAATTGTTCATCCATATTCGTCCGGAATTGCTCAGTTGGTAGAGCATTAGCCGCTTCAGCCAAGGGATCCCGGGTTCGAATCCTGGCCCGGACTTTATCGCCCAGTTGGGAAGATTACATCTCATATGATTTCTTTACCAATTAAGAAAATTGTGTCAAAATTAATCCAGTATATACAAGAGGTCCCATCAATAAATGAAAGTCGAAAATTTTCACAATTCCTGTATTTCCTTATATGCGCACTAGCAGGTTCTTCCCGCCACGCTGGTCGGTTTTCCAAAAAAGGTTAAAAAAATAAATAAATAAAATAAAACCTATCTTGTTTTGGCGCAATCTTAGTTTTTGATTAAAAAAATTTCTGCTAAAAATTATATCATTTTCTCCTGAAGTAAACTTTTTTTTTATTTACAAATATTCAATCTCCATATATCACTTCAAAATTTCTTCTATTTTACTGTGAAATGAAACCGTTTCAGGTGACGTCACTTCCATGTCTACGTCTATCGTGACATCTACGATGGCACATTCGCATGGATACAAAAGTCTAATAATAACTCTTAAAATTTTAAATTTAAAATATTAAAAAAGTAATACAGTCGAACCCCGCTATAATGAACCCGGGATATAGTGAACTTTTTTGCTGGTCCCGTCCGATCTCCCATTTAACTAATGTTATTTTATACGCTTATAGTGGACAGCTGAGATTTTGGTAGTTCGTTTATAGTGGACTCAAATTTTATTTCCCCAGATTTCTTTTTTTCAGTTCTCCAACTTTAAACTTGCACTAGTTGTGACTGCAAATGATGACATGACTTTATATTGTGTCAAATTTCACTCTTTCACGCTCATCGCCTAAACAGAACATGATTCTTCTTCCCCTCTCTTCTTCGTTTCTCCCTAATTCTAGGAATAAGCTCTGGTGTTCACTTGCTAACTTCGTCCCCCTCCCCTCGGTATAATCGGAACAGTCCAAGGATGTCCCTAGTTTTACAGTGTCTCTCTTTATTATTATTTTGATTGATTTGAGATAAGAAGACAAGAGCAGCTAAAAATTTTGTATGGCATTTTCCATTGTAAAAGCATTTTCCATTGTTGATAAGGTTAAAATAATTAAAAGTATTGAAGATGGAACAAATCAATCGGCATTGTGCAAGGAATTTTCCTTGTCAAAATCTACAGTTTCGAACATTTAGAAAAATCGCAGTGTGACTCTTGCTGCACAGAATAAAAATTTGGATTCTTTGAAGAAACTACATCGGGCTGAAAGAGAAAATGTGGAAGAAGCTCTATTAAAATGGTTCGGTTCACCATTCAGCGGGGTAGAAATCTTCCTGTGACCGGACCCATGCTTCAAATTAAAGCGACTGAGATTACCGAAAAATTCGGAGAAAACAGTTTTGTGTGCTCTAATGGATGGCTGGATAGGTTCAAAAAACGGAACAATATTTCTTGTGGAAAGATTGTTGGTGAAGCAGCAAGTGTTTGTGCATCGCATGTGGAAAAGTGGAAAGCTCAAGGTGTGGCCGGATGCATTCCAGGGTTATGAAGATAAGGGTATTTTTAATTCTGACGAAGCTGGATTATTTTACAAAATGACTCCCTATCAGTTGTTAAAATTTAAAGGAGAAAAGTGCACTAACGGGAAGCTTTCGAAAGTTAGAATAACTGTTCTTGTATGTGCAAATATGAACGGATCAGAAAAGCGAAAATTAACTGTCGTGGGTAAATCCCAAAAACCAAGGTGTTTTAAAAATGTTAAAAAACTGCCCGTCAATTACAAAGCTAATCAAAAATCCTGGATGACTTCCAGTTTTTTTGAAGAAGAACTTCACAATGGGACAATGATTTGTTGAAGCAAAAACGTAAAATTGTTCTCCTTGTCGACAATTGCACAGCTCATCCCCATTTAGAAAATCTGAAATGCATTAAGCTCGTTTTTTTGCCTCCACACACGACTTCTGTGCTACAGCCCATGTACGAGGGCGTTATTCGCAGACTGAAGTCCCACTATAAGAAACAGCTAGTGATGCGTATTTTGAGAACTATGATATACAGAATACAACATCTCACTTTTGGAAGCAGTCGTTTTGTTGGAAAAGTCATGGAGACAGGTGACAGCAGCAACAATCCCAAAACTGTTTCCGACGCGCAGGTCTTTCGAAAGATGTGTTATGGGAAGGAAAATATGCCAACGTGGAGCGCGAAGATGATGAAGAAATCTTACCAATAGCTCTGTGGCTGGAAAAGCATAATGTGGACATTTTTCCAAGGGACGTTACTGAGCACTTCGAATCTTGCGATAATGAAGTGTATACTTCTGGTACCCCCACAGATAATGACACCGTATCTGAAGTTAAACAAAAGAACGCTGTTGAAGAAGACTTAGAAGACGATATTGAAGAAGAATTTGAAATTTCGGCACCTTCTATCTCGGAAGTGAAATCGGCAGCAAATATCCTGAACATTTTTTTTCTACAGAAAATGTGGACCAAAAAATATTAGATTCTTTACTAATTGTTTATAAGAAAATTGATGAACTCTACTTAAAATCGAACTGCATTCAATCAAAAATCACAAATTTCTTCCATAGAATATAAAAATAAAATCAAGTTTTAGTAAGTAACTTTTTTCTTTTTATTATTTAATTTATTGTCAATTTAATTAGTTAATAAATTACAAGTAAATAACGTATTATAGCAATCATTATTTTTAACAATACATCATACACTAAAAAATCAATAATAACAATTATATACAAAGAAATATTTTCTTTTTAAAGAATTTGGATATAGTGAACCATCGGTTATAGTGGACATATTTTTGGGTCCGTAGACGGTTCACTATAGCGGGGTTCGACTGTATTTATTTGTTTTAAATTTTAATGGCATTTCTATAATAGCGGCAACAAAATTTTTTCATTGCTGTGGATAATAGAGAGAAATATGCAAATGATGTCATTTTCTCATTAAAATTTAAAACCAATGAGGAAATTTAACCTATTTGCATTCAGTTAAACAATTATTACTTCATTTTTAACACTTTCCAACCTAGTTGAAAAGTGTTTATGACTTCGGTTTGTCTGGCCGTCTGCCGTCTGGCCGTCTGTCCGTGCTCTAACTCCCGCAAATATGCTCGGATTGCTCTGCAATTTTTATATGTTATAGTCGTTATCTATAGCATGTTCCCTATTTCAACGGAAGTGTGTAGTACTTATACTTTTTTTTACAGGGACACTCAAAAGAATTCCATTACATTGCGGTCTATGGGGAAAATTCACTTGAGGTTTATTTAAATAATGTTTCACTATTTTAAACGCATTGAAATTTATATATATCACTAAGGTACATTAGAAGAAGCTTATTATGGAATAGGGTGTGCATAACACTTATAGTTACTTTACAGGGACAGTCAAAAGAATTCCGTTACATTACGTCTATTGGAGAAAAATCGTCTGCGGTTTATTTAAATAATGTTTCCCTATTTTAAACGCATTGAAATTTATATAAGGTGCATTACAAGAAGCTTACTACAGAATATTGTGTGTATAGCAGTCATCGTTCATTTACAGGGACACACAAAAGAATTCTCTACTGTCTGTTAACAATAATTCCTGGAAGTGCGTTTTAAGTTACTGAACGCGATTTTAATTTTAACTCGCTTTTTGTCTATTACGTGGTGTGTATAAATTCTGTAGATCCTATACAGGGAAGCACAAAAGTTCGCGAACACATTTCCGTATTATTTAACTCCAGACGGAGAATTTTAAACTGTGCTACGTGTTTCCTAATTGAACTAAAATTTAGCATCCTATGTAGTATATATACAAATCTATAGATCCTATACAGGGCTGATGAAAAGTATTCGGATTACTTAGATGTTATCTTTTAGCTTATTAAACGGTATGGTTTGTAAAATTATTTTGGAAGCGTTGGAAAGTGTTACATAATCTATGCTTGACGCATGATTTTTCGTTCTTGTTAGGGTTTCGTTCATCTCACGAAACCCTATTACTCCCGCTCCGTTGTCTGTCTGTCACAGAGCCATTCTCGAAAACTGTGTAACTTACAGAGTTGAAACTTTGTGTATAAATCAGAATATCAGCTGCGAAGAGCTGAAAATATTAAAATTTGAAAAATTCGTGTTATTTTAATAAATAGAGATAATAAACCAAAATTCTAACAGCCTTTTCTTATTAAATTTGAACATTTTCCCTTATAGCAGATGCCAAAAATTAAAAATCCATGATGAAATTCTATCTACAATAATTAATTTTCTATCAGACGATTTCCACGTGAAAAATAACAAGAACGAAAAATCATGCGTCAAGCATAGATTATGTAACACTTTCCAACGCTTCCAAAATAATTTTACAAACCATACCGTTTAATAAGCTAAAAGATAACATCTAAGTAATCCGAATACTTTTCATCAGCCCTGTATAGGATCTATAGATTTGTATATATACTACATAGGATGCTAAATTTTAGTTCAGTTAGGAAACACGTAGCACAGTTTAAAATTCTCCGTCTGGAGTTAAATAATACGGAAATGTGTTCCCGAACTTTTGTGCTTCCCTGTATAGGATCTACAGAATTTATACACACCCCGTAATATACAAAAAGTGATTTAAAATTAAAATCGCGTTCAGTAACTTAAAATGCACTTCCAGGAATTATTGTTAACATACAGTAGAGAATTCTTTTGAGTGTCCCTGTAAATGAACGATGACTGCTATACACACAATATTCTGTAGTAAGTCTCTTGTAATGAAGCTTATATAAATTTCAATGCGTTTAAAATAGGGAAACATTATTTAAATAAACCGCAAATGATTTTTCCCCATAGACCGCAATGTAACGGAATTCTTTTGAGTGTCTCTGTAAAAAAACTATAAGTGCTACACACTTCCGTTGAAATAGGGAACATGCTATAGATAACGATTATAACATATAAAAATTGCAGGGCAATCCGAGCATATTTACGGGAGTTAGAGCACGGACAGACGGCAGACGGCCAGACAAACCGAAGTCATAAACACTTTTCAACTAGGTTGGAAAGTGTTAAAAATGAAATAAAAAGTTTCACCAATTGAAAAAAAAGATTAATATGAAATAAAAAAGATTGACGTCATAGTGGTAATAAAACAGAAAGATTTCTCAATAATACAAGGAGTATGAGTATGTGTGCATGTACACAAAGCAGATTAATTACACGTCATTAGAGAATTAAAAAGAAAATCTGACGTCATATCGCAAGTTTAACGGATTTTTCAAATGTTTCAGTATAATACAAAGCGAGTATGAATATGAGTAATAGAGAATAGTAAATATATGAGTTTGAGGAACGTATTGAATCATGATAAAAACCCGATTATGGAAATATTCGCATATTTTAACATTTTGAAGGTGTACAACATGTTTAATTTTGAAATTAATTTTTTTTAAATATCGCATTTAGTCCACATGACAGATATTATTATGACAGAATATAATAGTGGGCTTCACCCGCTATCGGGCCGGTTCAGATATTCGAAAAACCGAGAAAAATAGACATTTTTTTTTTTAGAAAATGAAATTTATTTGGATTTTTTAAAGAAAGGATAAAGTGTTTTGAAAGGAATATTAAACGAAACCCTTTGTGCGAACTTGGATCACACTTACCCACTTGTTCCGAATTAGTCGTTTCATAAGGATTTTATATATATAGGGTAGATTTAGAAGAAAGTGAAAATAACAACAGGTCTGTGTATCACAAATATTTGAAGTAATTGCGTGAATTAACAATTCAAGATCTGTAGTTTCTCCAAACCAGTGAGTATGTCAAGTGTGTAAGTATGGATTAAAGAGTGTAGAAAACTTTAATATAGATACTTATATATTCAGTATGCCCGTATGCCATGCAGTTACATTGGAAAACAGAGGAGATATGAAAAATATTGTATTATTGACAAAATTCTAAACATTTATTTTGGTATTTATGGAAAACAAATTTCAAAATAAAGTTCATGTAAGTAGCGTTTTTTATCACATGGACAGCGGTCAGGAGTACCTTAGCAATGAGCAGGTCTGATATATCATAAGGGGTCTTGGTCATTACTTATTAAAGTTTATGCAATATTCCTGATGGCATCAGTTTAATAACAGGTATTGTATTCAAATCCTTTATTTACCTGAAGCAATTAATTAAATGAAACTTATTGAAGAACAACCGAATTCATAATAAACAGTGGTCTCACAGTTTAATTGTCATTGATATGGAGGATTTAAAAGTGTGTACATACCGACCAAGTATGAAATACAACTGTGTTCTTGACCAGGTTAGTAAATATTGTTTTAAAAGTAGACTAAGTCTAATTTAGATGATTTGGTATTTTAAGTTGAATAGTAAGACCCTGGCTTATAATATATAGAAGCTATTTCTTATTATAAATCTCTGTGTGCTGTGATTTGAAAACTTTTTTATTTTACTTTTTTCAACTTCTTTCCAAAAAATAAAAAATAAATAAACTTTAAATTAAATAATTAAAAAAAAATTAAAAAAAGCAATTATATTTATTGGGTATTGCCTTGTAAAGCGGACTCAGAGGATGAATCGCCAAGTGACCGAGATGTATCGCCCCGTTATATATGACAGACATACAGGGTCTGCCAAACGCCCCCCCCCCCCCCCCTCCCTCTCTATCTCAGGAATGTATCGGAATTTTGGAAAACTATAAAACACCTGTCCAGTCAATTTCAGGGGGACCTCGTTTAGATTGAATATAAACATTTTCCCCCATGTTTATATAACTGAATATACTTGAAGCCACATTGTCATTTGACATCTTTCATGTTTGACGCCAACTTTGGCTACAAATTTGATTATTGAACTTTAGCCTAGCTAGAAAAGTTTTTTATATATATACCGCTAATCAGCCCCCCTACCTTAAATAATAAGTAATTGATAAACACGTAAGTACAGAAACTATAATAATTATCAAAATGTTTTCTAAAGCCTTGCTATTCCAATACTCTCAAATTGAGATATTTATCATTAATGAGTATTTTGGCTAATATAAAAAATATATGCACGAAAAACCTAGCAATTGCTTATCAGCTGTGTACAACATAATCAAAAGAAAATGCGTCCCCATCAGGGCTAGAATTTTAGAGGTAAGTTTCCTTCTTTAGCTCAAAATTTTAAAAAGATTTTTTTTTTTTTTTGGGGGGAGGGGGTTAATTCTAGGTCTTAATTATTCCATTTTTCAATTTTGCATTGTCATATTATTTTTATTATAATCATTGCAATACTATCAAATCATTTGCTTTATTAAATCATATTATAACCCAACTAGGGGGCCTACCCCCTGCGCGCTACGCTCGCCAACCCCCACTCAGACTTCAAGGCCTCTAAAAACATGACAGCGTGCTTTATTTTAAAAATATTGGTAAATCTGTAATTGGGTTGCCATGCTTTTAACATTTTAATGGGACATTTTTCGATTATCATGGCCTCATACACAGCTGTTGCGACAACTGACGACTATTTTCGGGATTGATAAGTAAAATCAATTACTACTTGAAAACCAGCTTGTATAAAATGGTTAGGTTTAAATTGTGACTACCTCTCGGACTTTTATAACAACAATCTCTATTCTATTCTTCCTTTGCGTTTAAGGATGAGAAAAATTCCATCTGCTTGTGAATAACATTAAGAACCACGGTATTGAAAAGTACTATGTTATAAACATTTTCAGTAACAGGTTTTAATTTTTTCTCTATTTTAGTGCACCATCATGCATATTTTCATGTTATTTTAAATATGTAAATTATTTTTTTTATTAATATGTATATACGAATTTTCTAATAATTATTTATCATACAAAATGAATAAAATATTTTGTGCATGCATGCCTGCATTTATACGACATCAATTGATGAGATTATTTAAACAAATTTGCTATCCGCGGTAATTTTACACCATGTTCTGTCACTTGAATATTGTCCATAAGAAAATCGGGTACTTTTCCATCACAGGATCCTTTGCTTTTAGGTTTGGGAGTTTATTCGAGCTTCAAAAAGGGATAGATTCGTTAATATACATAGATTTGTTGCCAAATGTTATGAAAATAAACCCAATGAACTTTTGGTGCTTTTCTATTATAGGGGTCTTGACGCTTTTTTAAAAAGCTTGGTGGAAAAAACCAAGCAGGATAGAAAACCAAGCAGGATATTTTATTCTTCCGTTCAGTTGGGCAATTATTATTTTATATATTAGTTTCAAATATCCGAATTAATGATTTTATAAATTCGTTTATTTAAATTTTACAAAAAAATAACAAAATGATATCAATAAATAATAATTTCTATTAATTCCTTCCCCCCCCCCCTTTCTTTTGCGTTTACCTAAATGACGTCATTTGGACGAATTTATTCAAAATATTTTCAGTTTATAAATTAAATTAAATGCTGACAGACGATTGAATCCTGACGATAGAAATGTCATTTTTTTTTTTTCAAATTTTCCTGAAAAACATAATTTAATCATAATCTTGTCTTCATTATCGATTGAAATAAAAGATAAATTCAATTTCAATTTGAAAATGACGAATAAAAAGAAATCAATAATCCCTATCGGGATCCTTTTCAATTTTTTTCCCTTTTTTGTCACAAAAAAACTGAGTAATTAGTTGCCATCATTACAGAAATGTCATTAAAATTAGAAAAAAATTAATATCTCGAAAACTAATTCCAATTTCAAAAGTCTATTACCAGTTTTGACATCCGCGGATTTTTATGAACAATTGGTATTAATTTCACCATCAAGCGTTTAATATTTTATTAAAAATAGCCTTGAAACATAATCAGTCGTTTAATCAGTCGTTTCATAAAATCGTTTCATAAATTCGTTTCATAAAATCGTTTCACAAATTCGTTTCATTAGGATTTTATATATATAGGGTAGATTATAATATCTTAATAATCTCCACAGCCTGACACTAAAGTCCTGCGCGGATCAGGTTGTATCCGACCCGAACACGACTAAAGTGTCGTGTTCGAGTAAAATGGGGTTGACCGACCTCTACCTGACACCAAGGGTTTTGAAGATTTCTGAATTGTATGTAATTTAGATCATAGTCTGGATGTTTGTGTGCTAACTCGTGGCCGATTGAATTTTACGATTTTTTTCCACGACCATTTGACGAAATTCGCGATTCTTTTCCGGGACCGATTGACGAAACTGATTTTTTTCCGCGATTTGTCAAAATTCACGACTTTTTTTTTTTTTTTTTTTTTTTTTTTTGCGACCGATTGAGAAAATTTACTATTTGTTTTCGCGAACTTTTGACAAAATTCGCGATACTTTTCTACGAACGTTTGTTGAAATTCGGGATTTTTTTCCGCAACCGACTGATAAAATTTGCGATTTTTTGCGCGATCGTTTGACAAAATTCTCGATTTTTTTGCGCGATTGTTTGACTTAATTCGAGATTTTTTGCGCAACCTTTTTAAGAGGATCCCGATTTTTTTTCCCGCGATAGTTATACGAAATTTGGGATTTTTTCGCGCAATCGTTCGACGAAATTTGCGATTTTTTCCGTGATTGATGAACAAATTTGATTATTTTCGACGACCGATTGACAAAAATTGTTTTTTATTTTCGCGATCTTTAGGGAAATCCGTAATATTTTCCCACGGTCGTTTAAGGAAATTAGCGAATATTTTCCGCGACCAATTTGACAAATTAGCTATTTTTTCCAAGTTCAATTGGCAATATTCACGATTTTTTTCAGCGATTGATTGACGAATTAATAATTTTATTAATAATTTTGCGTAATTCCGCAAAAAAAAGAAAAAAAATCGCCTATTTCCACGAAAATGAAAAACTATTCGCGAAAGAATCAGATATGCCTGTGAAAAAAGCTAAGAGGGAAAGAGGGCAAAATCCCACACATCA
Organism: Maratus michaelseni; assembly: GCA_963931845.1. Lineage (NCBI taxonomy): Eukaryota > Metazoa > Arthropoda > Arachnida > Araneae > Salticidae > Maratus > Maratus michaelseni. The sequence goes on from OZ007598.1 coordinate 39,149,267, forward strand.
TTTTTTAATGGGCGGGATGGTCCTATTTTGCGCACGATTTGAGTAATCCCGTACGCCATTTCAAACCCTGTTCCTGAAAGAAAATCCCCCCCCCCCCCCCCCGCGCCCCCCAAGAAACTCTTGAAATGCTGCCCCCTGCAGTAAAACCTGCAAAGAAAGAGTCGAAAGGGACTGGAAAAAACCTCCATCTTAGCAAGTTGAGTTGTATGGTGTTATTTCATCAAAACTTGATTTTATTTCCCCGTTTGAGAAATAATTCTGTTATATTATAAGACAGGTTTCGTTTTTACTAGTTTTACTGTTAATACACCTATGCTCTTCAAAGGTGTACTATAGAAAGAATGTTTTAACAGTGTTCGAGGATGCCTGTAAAAATGGAACCTAGCTATAACGTAATCTTGTCATAAACGGAAATTTTTAATTTTCAATATCTTGAATTTTTACCTGCTAAGACGAAAACCTGTCTAAAACGGAATTTTTCAGCGGTCCTTTGCGATTCCGTATCCAAAGCTTTTGCTGTTTTGGTATCCATGATTCAGTAAACGTTTCTCGTTCGGAGGAAGGGGGATACAGCCACCCGAATCACACCATTGGCTATGCCATTGTCCTCAAAGAAAACTTTAACCCCCCCCCCCCCAAGAAAGTTCCGAAATGGCGCCCCTGCCCTGATATAGCTTCATCCTTAGTAACATACAGTTTCATATCGTGGTCATTTTCCCATAGTTTGTTGAGTAAAAGACCTCGCTTTTGAAAAATCCATCTCAGTTCTAGGTAAAACAAAGATTGTTTGCATATTTATAAAAATAAATACAGGCCATTAAAGAAAAAAACAATACAACATTCAATTAAAAAAAAAAAAAAAAAAAAAAAAAAAACATGAAAAATGTTCTAGATCTAAGACCATCAACGAAAAAGGAATCTGACGATAGCATGTAAACGCGATCAGTTTTTTTAGTACTACAAACTATTTGACGAGATTTTACACCCTAACTTGGCGACATATTTCCTTCATTTGGCGATTCATCGATATTGCCGCTATACAGGGCCGGCGCTAGACATTTTATTGCATTATTTTGCGAGCATTATTTTGCCACCCCTATGCCGAGATTGTTTTTTCACCACTTTTCAAACTTTTTTAAGAATGAGTAAATGAATTTTGCTAACTATGATTTATTTAAAAGAAAACAAATGTATATAAAATTAATTTACATTTAAGAAATTTAAAATAATCAAATGACTTAAGAAATTTTGCATCTATTTTTAAAATATAACAACAGTTAACTTTAAAGTAAATGAATAAAAATGTTATCATATTCTAGTAATATATACAAAAAATCATCATATCAAGAATTAAACTGACGCTTGAAAATCTCATTCGCTTTGCTTTTCCTTTGGAGAATGCATTTATTCTATCAACGTTATGAATATTAGTAAAAAAAAAAATTACATCAGGTGAAGCTAAGTTTAAAATATACATTTTTAAGCCAAAATATGTCAAACATTTAAAAACAACCTAATTATGTATAAAATTTGTATAGAATTTCAAATAGCAAAATAATTATATTAATAACAAGTTATACATCTTTTTGAAACATGCACAAAAATAAAATCCCTTAATAGTAGTATTTAAAAGAAAATAATTATTAAAAATAAAACAAAATTTCAAGATCTAATTTTCCTTGATTTTTCTTCGGCGAAGTCATTTATTATTATACGGAAATCAATATTATAAAGCAATTACATTATCAAGACAAAAATAGATAAACATAACTAACGCTAACTACGCATCACATTCATGAAATTAAATAGAAAAATTATGATCTGAATAGAAAATTACATAATCATTTGAAATTATATACATGAAGATTTAATTTTACATCAGTAATATTTACAAAAACACAAGTATCAACAGTGAAATAAATAATTCGATACTAATTTACCTTGAATTTTCTTTTTCAAAATCGTTTACCTAACGCACGCTAATATTAAAAAATAATTGTATTTTCATTTGCTAGAAAAATTTAACTAACTGTCCCGACCGGCGTTGCCCGGGCACATACAAAAAAAAAAAAAAAAAAAAAAAAAGCACGAAGCGCAAAAAAAACTAAAAATCGTAATATAAAAGCGCAAAAAATATTAAAATCACTCCACGAATTCCGAATAAACTTTAATGAAAAGAGGAAAAAATTACCATATTGGGCTAGAAGATTGATGCCGGATTCCTTTTACTAATGTGGAAAAATCGCAGCGAATTCTAGAAAAACACAAAAAGTTGCATACAAAAATCGCAGAGGAGAAAATTTACTATTGGGCTAAGATATTTAGAAAATATATTTTTTACGAATGTCCAAAAATCGCTTCAAAACACTAAATACTCTAAATATCGAACAAAAAAATTCGCAAAAAGTTAAAAAATCGCTGAATGAATTCCGAATAAACTTTATTGAAAAGAGGACAACATTTTCTATATTGGGTTAAAAGATTAAAACCTGATTCATTTTACTAATGTGGAAAAATCGCCGCGAAACACAAAAATAAACTCGATAAAAATTTAAAAAATCACAGAGGACAAAATTTACTACTGTATACTAATACATTCTAACAGTATTTTTCTCCAGAAAGTCAAAAATCGGAGCTCATAAACGCTAAAAATTGCATTGAAAATGGCAATGAAAATCGCTGAATGCAAAATTATATATTGGGCTAAATGTTTGAAGCCGAATTCCTTTAATGAATATCCAAAAATCGCCACAAAATGCAAAAAATGCTACAACTTGCATAGAAAATCGCAATAAAAATCCCAAAAACTTCAAAAATCTCGGAGAACAAAATTTAATATGATAGGCTAAAAGTTTGAAGCTGAATGTTTTTTACGAATATAAAAAAAATCAGCAAGAAACTCGAAAACTCGAAAAAAAAACCTGTAAGAATCGCATTAAAAATCATTAAAAATTAAGAATCTCGGAGAACAAAATTTACTACTTAAGGCTTAAAAGTTTGAAACCCAATTCCTTTTACGAATGTCAATAAATCGCCGCAAAATGCTAAATATTGTAGAGAACAAAATTTACTAATAGTGAACTAAAATATTGTAACATGGATTATTCACGAATGTCATAAAATTACCACGGAACGCGAAAAAAGCGAATTGAAAATCACATTAAAATTAAAAAATTGAGGAGGACAAGATTTACTGTATTACGCTAGAAGTTTGATGCTAAATGCCTCTCTTACGAATGTCAAAAAATCGCTGCAGAACGTGAAAAATCGCTAAAATTCAAAAATAGAGAAGAACGAAATTTACTATATTAGTCTAAAGGTTTGAAACCGAATTCCTTTTAACAACGTCAAAACATCGCCGCGAAACGGAAAAACAACTTTAAAAATCGCATAGAAAAATTCAAAAATCATTGTACTAATTCCGAATAAACTTTATTGAAAACAGGACAAAATTTACTATATTGGGCTAAAATTTCACAACCGGAATCCTTTTACTAAGGCAGAAAAATCGCCACATAACAACAGCAAAATAACAAACGCTAGAAATTTCATAAAAATTGCTAAAAATTAAAAATTCTCAGAGGAGCAAATTTACTATAGTTGGCTAAAACATTTTAAAAGGAATTATTTCCCGAATGTCAAAAAATCGGCGTGAAAATACGCTAAAAATCGCATTGAAAATCGCGGAAGACAAAATGTAATATTTTAAGTTAAATATTTGAAACCGAATTTCTTTTATGAACGTGAAGAAATCGCCGTGAAATGCCAGGAAATTCTAAAAATTGCATTGAAAATCGGAAAAATTTTTAAATCCGCGGAGGACAAAATTTATTAAATTAGCAAAAAATCGCAGCAGAACGCGAAGAGACACGGAGTCGCATTGAAAATTGCATTATATACTACTAAAAATTCCTAAATCGCGGAGAACAATATTTACTATATTAGGCTAAGTTTGAATCAGGATTAATTCCTTTAACGAATATTAAAAAATCAACGCGAAACGCAAGAGAAAAAAAATCTCGTCAAAAATCACTAATAATTCAAAAATCGTCGGGAACAAAATTTACTAAAGTGGTCTAAAACCTCGAAACCGGAATTCATTGTAATTATATGCAATTTCTTTGACTGTAATTATATGCAGCAATGTACTCCGTATTTTATTTAAAAAAAAAAAAAAAAAAAAAAAAAAAAATCTGAAGTTTCGACACATACAATATGCGAGCCAAATGCCGCCCTTTTAGGAGCGCGCTCTGAGGCGGCTGCCTCACTTGCCTCACCCCTGGCGCAGGCCCTGCCGCTATAACAAAGAAGTACCGATTTATCTGGGATGATCCAGATCCACAACGCAATCATCTTTCGATAAAACTCACATAATATAAGTATGCCTGTGGACAGTAACAACGATATAATAAAAAGGGGAAACTTGATCAAACAATAAAATGTGCAACTTAATGTTATACTATATTTTACTTTTCCAGAAATTGTAGCTATGTCATATATTTTATTGCATTACAAATAATCTTTAGAATAATAGTTGCCGTTAATCAAAATCATGAACAGCACCAGCCACTTTTTACAATTTTTATATTGTGTTCATGTTCATATAGAGTTAATGTGTTCATATTGAGTTCATATTCAAACTTCAAAATAAAAAATGATTTGCAAGCGTCTAGAGCAGCGGTTCCCAACCTGGGGTACGTGACGAGCCTTCAGGGGGTACGTAAATATAATATCGGTAATGACGGAAATCAAAGAAATGGTTTAGTTGAAAACACATAAAGAAAGTTGGTAGTTTTGAATTATAAAGTTAGCCTCATGTGTAAGTACAATACGTTACACTCAAAATGAGGGTAAAGGCTACTAGACCTAATAATTCATTGATAATTCAACGTCATTAACTCCGCCCATTGCTAATCATATTGCACGAGTACTTATATATTTTCCCCAAATTATATACAATGTTCTTTTCCCACCTCTTTTAGGTAGCTTTCAATACATAAAAGTATAAAGCTACCTATTGCAGCCGTTCGGAGGAAAGCAGTTCCGGAAAATTTCGATATATTTTCACCGATCATGACCCCCAGACCCCAAAACCACCCTCCGTTCAAATGTTGATTTATATATATATATATATATATATATATATATATATATATATATATATATATATATATATATATATATATATATATATATATATATATATATATATCCATATATATATATATATATATATATATATCTGACCTATGTCATACGATAACGCTCGTATTTATAAATCAATTTTGATGAAATTAATTGTGTGTATTAAGCTCACCAATGTCTCGACCGAGTTCGTTGGCCAGCTTGGTCCGCCATTTTGTTTCAAGATGGCGGCCAATTAAAAATTTAAAACTAAAATAAATGTACAAAAAAGTTAAAAATTCAAATTTATTTTTTAATTCAGTGTTAGGCCTTGAAACGAGGATTCCAGAGCATTTTTGGTTTTAAATTTATCTTAAAAAACGGCTGAGATAGAGCAGTTTGAAATTCTAGGGTGGCTGACATTTTGAAACAAGACAGCACATTACAAAAATTTTCATTGTTGTAATAATTTGTCCAATCAAACGCATAAAACTATATATTCATATCCGTAACTATATATTCTCGCCAAACTTGGCGACATTTGGCGAAATATCGCCAAATTTGGCGACCAAATTAAGTCTTCATAAATGAAGCCAATTTTTCTATTGCTCAATAATTTGGCGAATTTCTTATTCAAATTCAGTATTAACGAATCTTTTGTAAACGTTTTATTTGCATTTTAAGTTGCTGTTTTCGTGTAACATTAGCTAAAATTTTAAAACGAAGATATAGGAAAGCTACCTTTTCCTCCCGGTACAGGCCGGAAGGACTTTTTTCTTATTGTTTCTTTTTAAAATTGCAAAACGCCTAAATTACGGCAGTGTTGTTGGTTTTAATTTTTAATTTTAAAAGCGTTGAAAAGTAGGCCCTTATTTTCGTTTTCGAAAAGGCGGAGTTATATCATTAATGTATATTAATTGGAAAGCTTCCTTCCCTTTAATGAGTATTTAACTTGAAATGTTTACTTATTATTTGGATGATTTGTTTTTCTGTTTAAATTGGATAACTCGTTGCAATCCGGAATTCTTAAGAGTACTGCAACTGCGATTGAAATTAACCTGATGATTCTGGAAATAAAAGTTCTTCGAAACAATCTGATTATTTAGAAATGCAAGAGAACCTGGGTGCAGCTGTTATAATAGTTCCGTTCTGAATATTAATAAACCTAATTCTTTAAATAAAACTGAAAACATCAGTGCTCCCTTAATGAAAAGGAAATATAATAATGCATAAAGCTTGAAATCTGGATTTTCATTCATGGGAAATGAAGATTTTATTAATATGTGGGAGAAGATAGAGGGTGGTGGGTGTTAATGATAAATAGGGGGTACTCAGAAATGAAAAGCCTAAGCAAGGGGTACGTGAAAGAAGAAGAGTTGGGAAGCGCTGGTCTAGAGTATAGTGCTGTATCAGAAGATTAGTTTGACTATTTCGATAGTTTATCTTTATTACATTGAGCACACACAGTAGTATCAACTAAACTAAGTGCGATTTCATTCATGAAAAACGCCATACCTATAGCAATAGCATTTAAATTGGTGTGTACCATATACTGAGAAGAGAGCAGAATCAACTTCTTTTATCAGTGTAAAACTTAACAATTGAAACATACAATATGCTCGCAAACTCGCAACAAATTTAAATACTTATCATATTATGTAACAATTTACTTTGAGTGAGTAAATTTATCGTAAATGTCGACTCACAGAATGGCTTTTCCCAATTCCTTGCCAGGGGCGTAGCTTGAAATTTTTATTGGGGGGGGAGGACCTGACTTTGGCGCCCTTTTATAATTTTCATTTTCCACTTCCCCATCCCCTCTCTCGCCACATTGTCATCAGTCGCGCTAGAGGTCTGCAGTGCCGAAATTTCTAGGCCCAGGCAGGGCCTCGCCCGGCATAAAAGCAAAAAGTTCGGACCGGCCTGGACCGACTGAATATCTACAAAGCATGTCGATATTTCTGAGTCAACATTAACCTAAAATTAAAATTACACTTACTTATTCAAAAAGCACACTTACTTATGCATAGATTTTATTTTCAGACTATGTTCAAAATGCGTGGAATGCAAAATATCAACAATATTTATGATCACTTAGACAATGTACATAAACATTGATTAAAAAATTGAATTAGACTATTACATTCAAATGAAGATTCAGTAAGAGAAGAAAAACCCGTTATAGCCATAATCCATTCTTAGCACGTCTGTTGTATACATTGTGTTATTTTTATACAGATCAAGACATTTTTCCGTTTAAGAAAGATTTTCGTCATAGACTTTCTATTTCACAGGTTTTACTGTACCTTATTATTTTTTTTATTTTATTATTTATTTATTTTTTTTGCTTAGTATAGTATGTACTATTTTATAAAAAGAATTTTAATTGCAGAATAATGGCTATTTAAAAATATAATTATTTTTCGCAAAAATTGTTGTGTCAGGCCTAATTTTCTGATTTTTACGCTGGCCTGCAAATTTCGGTCCATGCAGACTTTTAGGAAGAATAACGCCAAAGCACAGCTTGGCCCAGAAAAAAAGACGTCTGGACTGTCCCGGACCAAGTCTGCAGAAAAAAGTTAAGCCCGGGCCGTGCAAATCTTTAACTCAAAAGCCTGTTAAAATATCAGTTTTATTTTTTACAGAAAAATACAATACTATTTTATTCTTAGAGACTTGATTTAAAAAATATGAAATTTTCTATGCAAACAGATGATAATGATTTTATGAATGTGTCAAACGTAATAATTTGAAATGGATTTGAACCTTAAGTAAAGCAAACATTTGTACATGCTCTTACATTCTGCTCCATCATCAACAATTTGAAACCACTCATTCATGAATGAAGTTACATAATCTGCTTTCTTCTTAAATTCATTTATTGTTTTCTTTTTGTAAAAGGTACCTAGTTTATTTCTTTATTTGATAAAGAATAATAAATGGGTCGGGGCGGGCCTATAAAAATATTAAGTGAGCCGACCGGCCTGATAAGAAATTTAAAAGGATCAAACTAAGCTGATAAAATATGAACAATTTTCAATGGATTTGTCTGGGACGAGAATAAGTAAATGTACTGCATGAGCCGATCACAAAATCAATACAGAAATATGTTGTAGAAATCGGCATTGGACACTTGCATCATACTTGAGCCTGGGCTTAATTTTTTGAGCAGACTAGGGCAGGCTGGGATCAGGCTTACATGATTTTCTATGTACTCAGGGTGGCTGGAAACTGGGCTTAATTGTTCCCAGGACGTGTCGAGTTGTTTCGTAATAATAGTAATAGCGGTAATGAACTTCTATTAACAAAATCTTTAGAAGTATACTTTAATAAATTACAGAGAAACATTTTTTTTTTATTATACAGCAACAAAAGTTAGGATGTTTTTAACCATCTTTTTCTTTTATTCTAAACTACATTAATTTTTTTAATGTCTTTATTTGAATGTAATACTCTAAGATTCTAAGTGATCATTAATAATACTATTCTGTGTGCTATGGCATATGGCATGTATAAAGTATTCTAAAATATACTGTAAAAATTTCCCATAAATATGTATGCAATATTCATTAAAAGAATCTTAATCGTATGTTAATAAAAATTGGAATTTTTTGTAAAAATTGAGTTGGTCAGGTCGGGTTGGGCCTGATTTCATTGTTTTTCAACGGGCCGGGCCTGTTTTCACTGAATTTTTAACGGGCTGGTCCGATTCCGTGCCAAACATTTATTTTTTAGACCGGACTGGGCTTGGCCAAGGTAGCTTTCGTTCGAGCCGGGTCTGTAAATTCTGCCCCGTGCAGACCTCTACCTTAGCGATCACAATCTACACGGTCCGATTCCCGAAATGAAGTCAAACGTTCAAATGGGCGAGCTAATAATAATAAAAAAATAAACAGGCTAGGCGATCTGGTAAAAAAAATAAGAGGGATTACCGGCACCGATATACCAAATTTAAAAGGATCGGACTGAGCCGCTGAAATATGAACAATATTCAATGGACCTGGCTATGCCAGAATATGTTATAAATATGTTGCATAATTCGATACTAGTTTGACAACATCAATACAGAAATTTGATATGCCTAACATAGAGATTTTCATCGGAAAGTTACATTGTGTCTGAGCCTGCGCCTAATTTTTCCTGTCGACTCGGGTCGTGTTCAGGCGTATATTTCTTCTATATACGCGGGCCGGGCTGGACCTGAACTTAATTATTCCTAACACGTGTCTGGCAGAAAATTTTTTATTCAAAACTAAAATTGATAATGGATTTCTGGTAACAAAATTTTCGGAAATAAACTTTAATGAATTCCGAAGAAATGTTTTTTAATCTAATTTTTGAATTATAAAACTTCAAAATTTGTGATGTTTTTTAACATTTTTTATCTTTAATCTAAAGTACATTTTTTTTAACGAGTCTTTATTTGAATGTAAAAGTCTAGAAGTCTAAGTATTCATTAATGTTGATATTCTGTATTCTATGGATTGCCCACATGTGGTCTGAAATATACTTTAAAATTTTCGCAAAAAAAATATATGCAGTATTCTTTAAAAGAATCTTAATTATATGTTAAGAAAAATGGGATTTTCTTTTGTAGAAATTGAACCGTTCCGGGCCGTGCCGAACTTTCGGTTTTTAAAACGGACTCGGCAGAACCAAGATAGCTTTCGTTTGTACTCGGGCAGATCCGACCCAAGAAATTTCAGCCCGTGGAGACCTCTAGACCACCCCCACCCTCTCTGAGCCGTTCTGTAACCTCTCTCCAGTAACTTCCATTTCTTTACCTTTCTTTAGATTACCAAAGGTGACCAAAAACTACTGACATAATGAAAGAATTGTACTTCTAAGGATCGAATTACACTACTGCCCTGCAATTGATTGCAATTCTTAACATTCAAAATAATGTTCTTGTATAATTACTTGCAACTACTGTTTAAACACTTTCTTTATGGGTGCCTGACGGCGCCCTTAAAGAATCTTTGGCCCCTTACATGAACGTATTGGAGAATCATTCTAATCCCCACCAGTCAGTTCCACTTCTTCACAGTTTCTTTCTACTACAAAGGGTGGCCAACAACTACTAAGATAAGAAGGGAATATTTGTATTTCTAAAGATCGAATTACATTTACCGTGCCGCAATTGATTACAATTCCTATTTTCAGAATTTTCCCTTTTGCATGTATAGTTTTTTTTTGGCTGGGAGGGGGGGGGGGAAGAGAGGATAGAAATAGTGACAAATCTAAAATTAAACCCCTTACGCAAATTTTGTATGTTAAAAGTAACACACTTTCTAATTTAAGATTTAAAATAAAGTGTTTGTATAATCACTTATTACTACTAATATACCCTTTCTTTATGGGCGCCTGACGGCGCCCTTAAACCTTCTGTGGCGCCCTACTACTTGAACTTATTGGGAGGGGAGACTCCCCCCCCCCTCCCCCCCCTAAAGCTACGTCCCTGTTCCTTGCTCATTTTTTTATCGCAAGAAAAGAATTGACATAGCTACCAAATTTTACTTTCTTTTTCTATTAAATAAAAATTTTGAAATAAAAATTTTACTTAATAAATGAAATCAAATAAATGCTACATAAAACATTTTATTAAATAAATTTCCGAGTTCATAAAAAGTTTATTTCACGAAAAAAAAAAAAAAAAAAAAAAGTTTCAAAATTGGCAGCTATGGATTTTCTCTAATAAGACGCTCTTAAGAAACTTTTCGATGTCACTGAAAACTTTTCCTTCTTAATATTCGAAATAACACGGCGGACCACTAAAATATCCTCGGCGAGCCATCCATGGCACGCGAGACCTCTATTTCAATTTATCTAAAGAAAACGTTCTGCTTTTAATTATTTTTTGTTAATTAAATTATCTTATTTATTTTGATGCAGCCTGATGTGGGTCGTGCGAAAATTCCACTATGCCGATTACCTGCCTTTGGTTTTACGTATGGATGTCCCAGTGGTGGACCTCGTGGAAGTGTGAAAGAAGGTAACTATTTTAGTCAAACTGCGAAGCTTACTTTCCAAAGTATTAAAAATTAAATTACCACCATATTTATTTTTTCCCCCAAACAAATATAGAAATATACTAGCTGACCCCCCGCCCGGCGTTGCCCGGGCCCGTGATAATAAAATTAAAAAGAAACATCAAGTTTATATCTTTAACAGGATTTTGTATGAAATTATATTTAAAAATGAAAAGTTTGCAAAAAAATATTGATATTTAGTGACAAAAACACTCATTTTCTTGTTTTTACTTTCTTCTATCTTTACAAGAAGAAAGTATTGGATTCATGAAAATTTTCGACTTCTGGTTTTCGACGGATTTATACGTTTTAGAAGGTCCTGAACACGATTTGACTATTTTTAGAAAATGTCTGTCTGTCTGTCTGTCTGTATGTGACAAAAATTTTGTGGGCGCTCTATCTCAAGAACTAATGCTCGGAATTTAATAAAACTTTAGATTCAGTTAGTCCATAATATAAATTGGTGCTGATTAGTTTTTGGTAAAAATCGCCCAGCAGGTGGCGCTGCTATGCAGCATTTTTCGCGATTTCCGCAATAGCTCTATCTCAAGAACTAATGCTCGGAATTTAATAAAACTTTAGATTCAGTTAGTCCCTGATATAAATTGATGCTGATTAGATTTTGGTAAAAATCACTCAGCAGGTGGCGCTGCTATGCAGCATTTTGAAGGATTTACACGATTTTGGCGATAGTCATATCTCAAGAACTAATGCTCGGAATTTAATAAAACTTTAGATTCAGTTAGTCCATAATATAAATTGGTGCTGATTAGTTTTTGGTAAAAATCGCCCGGCAGGTGGCGCTGCTATCCAGCATTTTTCGCGATTTCCGCAATAGCTCTATCTCAAGAACTAATGCTCGGAATTTAATAAAACTTTAGATTCAGTTAGTCCCTGATATAAATTGATGCTGATTAGATTTTGGTAAAAATCACTCAGCAGGTGGCGCTGCTATGCAGCATTTTGAAGGATTTACACGATTTTGGCGATAGTCATATCTCAAGAACTAATGCTCGGAATTTAATAAAACTTTAGATTCAGTTAGTCCCTAATATAAATTGGTGCTGATTAGTTTTTGGTAAAAATCGTCCGGCAGGTGGCGCTGCTATGCAGCATTTGGCTAGGATTGCTTATACGCACTCAGATCTAGCGGCCATTGTTTGGCGAGATTTGGCGGCGATGTATTTGCCGATCTGACTACCGGGCAGACTTTTGCCTTCTGGCAACCCTTAAATAATCTCCGGCCCGGCTTTTTTTTTCCTTCTCACTTTTTCTGTGAGCGTACAAGTGAGAGGTTGTATTCTTGATTTCTTGACTGTTTTATTACACGTGGTATCTTTGATCAGGTTGTATAATTCCAACTTTTTATTATTATTATTAATATTTGATTATTTTTTTTGGATTGATGATGTCTTCTGTTGTTAGTTTACCAGTTGTTGGTGATGTGCTGAAATATCAGCAAATTTTGAAAGCAAAAGTTGGTTTCAAGGTTTCGCGAGATATTATCTCGAAACCTAGGCCTATTTTTGGAGTGCAATTGCATTTTGCACTATTTTAAGTTTTATTTTTTATTTAATTTTGGAATATAATACAGATTAAAATATATACAGATTAAACATAAAAAAGGTACATTCAAGAAATTTTCGTAGAAACGTGAAGTATTTTTTGCAATTTATGCACGGAGATTTGATTTTTTAATGGATGTATCCATATTTGATTTTTCAAATTAATTCTGCAGGTGTTTTTCTGATGTTGTTTTTTCTAAGTTTGTTTAAAGATGTATTTTTTCAATTTATAAAGATGTATTTTTTCAATTTATGTACGCAGGTTGGATTTTTCAATTTCTGGTGTTTTTTTTTTTTTTTTTTTTTTTTTTTTTTAAATGGAGGTTTGTTATTAAGATGTATTTTAGAAATTTATGTACGGATTTTTGAATTTTCTATTTGTCGATGTTTGTTTTTTCAAATTTTGTATCGAGGTTTGTTTTTTTAAACGATAGGACATACGTTTTAATTAATTTATTTTTAGAGATATGTTGGTTTAATAATGAATCTTTGCGTTTTTTTTAAGTATCACTATATTTACGTTTCTGCCGTTTGCTCAGTATTCAGTGAAAATTTCTTGAATTTCCCTTTTTTATGTTTAATCTGTATATATTCCAAAATTAAATAAAAAATAAAACCTAAAATAGCCCAAAATGACCACTTGGCGACAAATTCTTGTTGGCGATAAACGGTTTTTCGCCAACAAAACAAGATGGCGGACCTGAGGGCGTGTAAGCAATCTGTTCCCAGCATTTTTCGCGATTTCCGCAATAGCTCTATCTCAAGAACTAATGCTCGGAATTAAATAAAACATTATATTCAGTTAGTCTCTGATATAAATTGGTGCTGATTAGCTTTTGGTAAAAATCACCCAGCAGGTGGCGCTGCTATGCAGCATTTTGAAGGATTTACACGATTTTGGCGATAGTCGTATCTCAAGAAATACTGCACGGAATTTAATAAAACTTGAGCTTCAGTTAGACATTGATATAACTTGGTGCTGATTCTTTTTAGTGTGTGCGAAACCTGTGTGAGATAGAAGAAAGTTTTGGGATTGACACATCCGACTAGTTTTTTTTTTTTTTTTTTTTTTACATAGGGTCGTTTCATAGTTTTAAAATAAAAAGTTCTTTTTGTCCGATCCCTTTGAAATCTTTATTAGTGATAAATAAAACAGTTTTACAGCCTCTGTAAAAATTTCGTGAAAAAATATTGTTATCTAAGTTGTAAAAGAAATGTTTTCTTCTCGTTTTTTTGTTTGTTTTCTCGTCGGCTCGTTTAACATAGCATTAAAAAAATTGTTCTCATCTTCCGAACTCTCTGACATTTCAATCCGTTATAAATATATAACTGCATCCAAGCTCTTTTTTAAATTTTGCGAAAAAATATGCATATTTAGTAGTGGAAACATGAGTTCTTAAAAAAAAAAAAAAGGCTTTAGCTTTTAATCTCAGAGCAAAAATATATTAGAAGGTCTATGCTTTCAATGCAGTGGTGACTCCATCCGTTTTCAATCAACACTTTTCAATTCCCTTAGGCTAAACAAGTGAGGGCTAATCCATCAGGTTTCCCCTTTCTGAGGGGAGAAGCCTACAAAAAACGTCGGCGCATGCGCAAAGAGACGGTATTCATGTGGAAAATTTGGCAAAATGCGCTTTCCGTTTTAAATATATAGATAGGTGTCAGGGATTCATGTGTTTCTTACTTTATCAGAATCCCAATTTTCCACTTAAACTCATGGCAGTATGAAATAAAATAATCAATTCCGACCAAACAATAAATTATTTATTCAATCCAAGTGCCATATTTCTAATCTAAACCTTTTGATTACGGGTTTGGGACATCGTACGTCCCAGGGACTATTTATTAACACTTTCCAACATAGCTGAAAAGTGTTTATAAATTCGGTTTGTCTGTCTGTCTACCGTCTGTCTGGCCGTGCTCTAACTCGCGTAAACATGCACGGATTGCCATGCATTTGATATATTATGTCAATGAGGTTTACTACACTGCAAAATAAACTAGTCGGATGTGTCAATCCCAAAACTTTCTTCTATCTCACACAGGTTTCGCATACACTAAAAAGAATCAGCACCAATTTATATCAAGGTCTAACTGAAACTCAAGTTTTATTAAATTCCGTGCATTACTTCTTGAGATAGGACTATCGCTAAAATCGTGTAAATCTGCAAAATGCTGTATAGTAGCGCCACCTGCTGGGAGATTTTTACCAAAAACTAATCAGCCCCAATTTATATCAGAGACTAACTGAATGTAAAGTGTTATTCAATTCCGGGCATTAGTTCTTGAGATAGAGCTATTGCGGAAATCATGAAAAATGCTACATAGCAGCGCCACCTGCTGGGCTATTTTTACCAAAAACTAATCAGCCCCAATTTATATCAGAGACTAAGTGAATCTAAAGTTTTATTAAATTCCGAGCATTAGTTCTTGAGATAGAGCGCCCACAAAATTTTTGTCACATACAGACAGACAGAGTCACAGACAGACATTTTCTAAAAATAGTCAAATCGTGTTCAGGACCTTCTAAAACGTATAAATCCGTCGAAAACCGAAAGTCGAAAATTTTCATGAATCCAATACTTTTTTCTTGTAAAGATAGAAGAAAGTAAAAAAGTGTTCATTTTACGGTATAATACTGGCAGCTGGGATGTCAGTATTATACTGTAAAATCAACACTTTTTTTTTGCAGTGTATGGTATGTTTGATATTGAAAATGAAGTGTGTAGCGTTTATAGCTCGTTTACAGGGACACTCAAAAGAATTCCGTTACATTACGACCTATGGGGAAAAATCACTTACGATCAGCGCTCAATTTCTAAGGAAAAAGTACCGGAGTCCTAATATTCCGCAGTACCAGCCCCCCTCTCCCCCCCCCCCTTCCGTTACTCCAATCTGTATATTTATGTTTCATACATTATTTTCAAAATTTAAAGCATTGTTTTTTTATTTTGCGAAATAAAGATTTTAAATACATCTATTTGCGTATACTTAGCTATCAACTATTCCACTTTTTAGTTATTACTACTTACAAATAGAAACCTTTGCCTAATCTTAATGTTAATTAATCGCAGAATTCTGCGATTCAATAAGCTCAGGATTATGATTCGGAAAGAGTGTAAACACAAAAAAAAAAAATGAATAGTTCGCAGCTATGCAGAATAGAAAAAGACTACTTCGATTTACTCTTTATTCAAAATAGCATTAAAATGATTTAAAATGCAAATAAATAAAATTTTGAATTTAAGACAGATTGAGCTCGAGCCTGCCCAAACTGGACGACTGATATAAAAATCGAGCCCGTTTCATCTCCATCTCATACGTGGACGACACATTACGTCCCTTGTAAGTGTGTTTTGATACAAAAGAAGGCGAAAGATTGAAGATGGGAGGAAAAGGAAAGGGTAATTTAGACTTCGTTTTTAGCATTTATCGTTCATTTACAGGGACACGCAAAAGAATTCTGTTACAGTACTCTCTGAAAACAATAATTGCTAACAATGCGTTTTTAGTTGTGGTACGCGTTTTTAAGATGTCCACACACCTTTAAAACGTCATTTTCGATGAAAATATCGATTTTTCATTTTTGCAATAATATTAAAATCCGATCTTTTATCTATCGAATTCTACTTTAATTGTGTCTGTATCTGAATTAGAACCCGAGTTACAGCCGTTTAAAGGTACATCTATTACGGCTTGCCGAAGAATTTTACAACCGGAAATGTCGTTCTGCAAACCGAAGTAAGCTGAAATGCATGTTTATATTCTTCTTTTTCGAGATTTAGTATTTAAATTAGATTATATGTTCAAGAAAATACATGCAGTATATAATTAAACCTTTAAAGAATAATAATTATTTTTATAGCAAGTTTAATAAGGTGCACAATGAAAGCCTTTAAAAAATACGCCTTTAAAAGTTATTTTTAGCTTTTTTTTTTTCAAACTGAAGTTTTTGAGATTTTTACTGTATGCGAAACATCCTATAGCAAAAAAATGTGCATGAAATTCCTTGAATTTTTTTTTTTTTTTTTTTTACTTATTTTACAAATGTTTATTGAGGAAATACACTACAATTATGATGATATATTAATTAGTTTTAGACTGGTATAAGTTAAAAAGTTGCAAGAAATTTTACGAATTTTTCATTACATTAGTACTTTAAGTGCCATAGCTTCTGCGATAGAGATGCTATTATAATGCGGCTAGTTTGTGTCCTAGTGAAAGTTATTCTCTTTATTATGCAATTTACAAAATGTGAATGCATTGATTTGATTTTGAGTTATGTTTTGCAAAAATGTGAATTTTTCACATAATTTGACTTTTTCACTTTAAAAAAAATTATTTCTGTGTAATTTCTAAAATGTTTATATAGTTTTCAAAGTTTTAATTTAAATGTAATTAAAAAAATTGTTATAAAGAGAAAATTTCAAAAAATCACCTCCGAAGGTGGGCGGATACGTTAAATTAAAAATGTGCTATGCGTTTCGTAACTGAACTAAATTTTAGCATACTATGTAGTACGGTGGAGCGAAAAAAATTAATTTTGTTTTACAAAAAACGGGTAGGTGCCAAAAGTTGCCTTTATACTAGTACATCAAATATCTGAAATTTTACAGCTGAAAAAAAATGACTTGAGTCTGCGCTTTTGGTCAAAATGTCGAAATTTTAGGCAAAATTTGACAATTTTTCAAAAAAAATTCAAAAATTCTGTAGAACTGATTATGATTTAATAGTATCATTTGAACCTTTATTAATAAAGGTTTAAAATATTGAAACGATAAAACGATATCTTTATTATTTTTAACTGGAGCAAAACTAACAAATTTTGGTAAAAATGGGGCGTTGCCATTCTGGTACAGCATACAACGATTCGTTGAAAAAAATTAATAGAAAGAAGATTAAATAAAGAAGCGCCGCAATTAGAAGATGCTGCATGTAAAATTGAAATAAACGAATCAGTATGCAATGATTCAATAATAGATAAAATTTAATTCCCATCTTCATCCTCATCTGCCGAAACTCGAATGAAGTGTTAAATTTTTTCTAGAGCATGTGATAGCTATAGAATCAGTCTACTGTAGTTCTTGCTTTAGCGGTTCTTCAGGATTGTGTACGTACAGAAAATGGCACTGGAAAACATAATGTACCCGTACCCGTTACAGATAGAAGCAAGGTAAGGTGTGAAAGCCAATCGGCTTGTTTGTCTCAACGTAAAGAACAGAACCCTAAAACAGAAATAAGAGCCTTATATTTCAACTCCTGAAAAGATGACACAATGTGTATAGAAAAGAGAAGTGATAAACATGCGTATCGTAGAATTATGAAAGAAGAACGTGTTACTATCTTAGAAGAGCCTGGCTCCAAATATTTGGGGACTAATTTTGCCTAACGTTTCCTCATCTGGAGCATCAAAAGATGTTTTTAAATGCATATCAAAGTTTTTAAAAGATGAAAATATTGATTTGTCCAGCCTCTCATGCTTGAGTTATGATGGGTGTCCGGTGTCCTGTGAATACGGGGAAGCATACTGAAGAAATCCGTCGAATGGAAGAGAAGCTCGCAAGAACATTGCAATAGATCATATACGAGCTCCAGTTAAATGAATTGCCTCTGCATAATTTGTTAGGCATGATCGATGGGAAAACTTCTGGCCCAAATGTATTAGGGAAATCCTTGTCCACGTACCATTCACTCACTATTGCAGTTTTTGAACCTATAAAGAGTAATTTAGAAAACATATTTCCTGAAATCGATGATAAGGCACTCAGCACAGACAAGAAATACCTGGTGGACATTTGCAAAGCTATTTCATCAGGATATTGCTCTAAAGAACTAGCGAGCCTAGGAAAATTGTCCCACGCAATATGGCTTACAACGGCGAATAGAATTCTTCACCTTAATTATTCGCATTGACTGCGCGTCAGAGTCTCTATTTTCACTCACAAAGTATGTGATCTATGTTTATGCCCCGGGATGGTTTATCAAATGTAATACACAGCTAAAAAATGTATCTAAAACCTTATGGGGAACTACTCGGTTACTAAACAACACAGCAAACGCCATAAAACGAATAGTAAAAAAATATATTCAGGACAATGGTTATTTTGCACATTCAGAGCAAATTCTGATTGGAATCACATTAAACAACTAGCTGCTCTTCCCATAAAAAATGCAAGAGGTAGAATAAATGATGACATACGCATATTTGAAATATACTGACAATCAACATTGAAGCAGATAATTATATAAATCTGTTTGATTGGAAAACTATTGCGATAACAGGACCACCAATCATTATGCATTTATCGGATGCAAGTTTGTTGAAGATAATGGACGGCTGGATAGATTCCCGTACTAACATCCCCAATGAGTTACTTTGGATGCCTTCTCATACTCAAGCAGTAGAAAGATACGTGAATTAAGTCACAGCCAGCATCATCCAAAGTCTGTGGATAGGAAAGAAGAGATGAATACACCAAGACTAGGTTGATATACAGAAAACTCGTGCCAGTCTGATAAAAAATCACAATTAATTGTATAAATAAAACATTGCGCTCAGATGGTAGGGTGATTGTGCTGGTTACGGGTGGGACATGATATGCACCCACTTCCACTCCTGGGTAGTTGTAAAACCAACTAGCGAAGAGCTGCATTCAAAACAACAATTCGTTGTATGCTGTACCAGAATGGAAATACCCCATTTTTATCGAAATTTGTCAGTTTTGCTCCAGTTATACAGATTAAAGATATCGTTTTATCGTTTCAATATTTTAAATCTTTATTAATAATGGTTTAAATGACACTTTTAAATCATAACCAGTTCTACAGAAAATTTTGATTTTTTTTGAAAAATTGTCAAATTTTACCCAAAATTTCATTATTTGGACCAAAAGCGCAGACTCAAGGCATTTTTTTTCAGCACTAAATTTCAGATATTTGATGTATTTGATATTAGTATAAAGGCAACTTTTGGCACCTACCCGTTTTTTGTAAAAAAAAATTAACTTTTTTCGCTTCACCCTACTATGTAGTATATGTACAAATCTATAGATCTTATATAGGGCTGCACAAATGAATTTAGATACTTATTTCGACTATTGATGGTAATTGCTGAAATTGGGTTGTCAAATACAGTCAAGGCCGTACAGAAAGACTGCGGATTCCCCACCATAAGCCAGATAAAATAAAACCTGCTTAGACGTAAAGGTACAGGAAATTCCGTTTTAAACGTTTTTTTTTTTTTTTTTTTCGTCTATTAAAAGGTATAAATGCATGGAATTTTTTTGGCTAGACCATGATTTTTTCTCCGTTTACAGCAGAATTTCGTTATAAACAGCCTTTACTGTACTAGAAAATAAATATGTTGAATAGTAATTTTTTAGAAAATCTATATAGTATTTTCTTACAATTTTATTATTTTTCTTTTACAGTATTTTACAGTAGTATTACAGTTTATGATGCATTGTTAACACCTTTTCATATAAAGATTTTAAATAGAAATTGAAAATATTGAAAATATAATTAAATTTCAGTTCAATTCATCAGTTAAGGCGCCGATTGCCTGACGCTATTGCAGCTTTTGTTATTGTGTTTTACAATTCAGAAAATATTTTTTCTATAAAACATAACTAAATAAATGCCTCCATTTTTTCTATGTGCGTTCTGCTGATTTTTAATAAAAGCTGGATTTTGTTAATGCCTCCTGAGCACCCCTCTCCCCCCTCCTAGCCAGTCCGTAAAGACGTTCAAGCAACTTCTGACTTTTGAATTTTATTATTTGTTAGTTATTTGAATTAAAATTTTTATTTAAAAAATACCAGTCTACTTTATCTGGTATTTATTTAAAAATCAGTACCGAAGCCGGTCCCCATAGAACACCCGGGCCCTATAGTAATTTGTACCGGCTGTACCCCACTCTGTACGGGTCTAAATACAGTATACGTTTTCCAAATTGTTTATTTAGAGACCATCTTTCACCTTATTATACTGTGAGGTTTTCTTACAGTATTCTGAATGTGTTAGAATGTGTTTCATAATTATGCTTGACGCATGATTTTTCGTTCCTGCTTTATTATGTTCGTACCAGTTTTTAAGAAATAATCTCTGCCATACACTATTTATTTTATAATTTTTTTAAATTGTTTAATTATTTTTGTCATTAGCTTTATTTAGCTGGTACCAAAGTAAAGACAGTAAGAAAATTAAAGATGACGCTCAAACTCCGCTCGTTCAAAATAGCAAGTTTCAGTACGAGCGAATTAAGCTGAATAAAGTACAAGACATTACTTTTGGAGATAAATCTAAGTAAGATATTCATTATATTAGATTCCTTTTAAATGCTAAAGGTGTAAATTCACAACATAATATAAATTAAAATAATTTTTATTAGTTGTTTTACATGTTTCAACTCTTTCTGAGTCATTTTCAAAAACATAATGAGAATATTCCAAAGTTGCACGGGCTTTGAAGTTATTATTTTCTAAAAAATACACACGTTATCTAATAATATTTCCCTCCAGTCTATACTATCCATCCATAATAAGAGAAACCATAGAGATACTAATACGCAAAAATACAATATGTAACGATGCGGCATCTTTTAATTTACCGAAACTGTGGCTCGAGTTACTCCGTGGTCACAGATATGAAAATAAACAACCAAGTAAAAAATAATAGATAACGTGCGTAATTTTTAGAAAATAATAACTTCAAAGCCCGTGCAACGTTGGAATATTCTCATTATGTTTTTAAAAATGACTCGGAAAGAGTCGAAACATGTAAAACAACTAATAAAAGTTATTTTAATTTATATTATGTTGTTAATTTACACCTTTAGCATTTAAAAGGAATATATTATTACAACGTGTTATAATTTATTATATTGTTAAGATATTTATTAACTTGTTTGGGTCTGCCGTCCTTAAAAGGACACGTGATATGGGAAGTGGCCGGAAAAACTACTTTTTTATTGTAGCGAACTAGTACAACTACTTCATCGAAAATGTAGTTAACTACACAGAAAAAAAATAAACCCAATTTGGGTCGAAAGATTCTTAGGTATGTGCCCCCCAAATTGGGTCATATCTGTTTTGCTTACCACTGTGTATCCATTTTGGGCACGGTTAAAAACCCATTTTCAAAAAAAAAAAATATATATATATATATATTTTTTTTTCTTTCTGAAAATGGATATTTAACAGTGCTCAAAATGGATACACAGTGGTAATCAAAACATGCATAACCCAATTTGGGGGGCACATACCTAAGAATCTTTCGACCCAAATTGGGTTTTATTTTTTTTTTTTGTGTACTTGTTTTAAAAAGTAGCGACTACAATCTACTTTTCAAAAGTAGTCACTACTTCGCTACTTTCAGATTTTGTCAAGAGATTCAATTTACATTCGAAACTGAAGACCTAAATTAAATAATACAACTATCTCTCGTTATATCGCATCTGCTGGGATACAATTAAATTAATGCGACATAACCGTGAGCATTAAAAAATTAAGAAAGGTAACATACAAAAAAATTTTAGTTGATACACACATTATGCATTTCGTAGAAAAATTAAGAGAGATATTATAATTTGAAAAGTTACCGAAAAACAACTCTAAATGCAAACAATAAATAAATCTGTAAATAAAGCAATTCCGATTAATAAGAAACCCAGTGTTAAAACATGAAGACCTAATAACGAGTAAAGAGACAAGTATGTCTCCAGCAAGAAAACTATTTTCTTTGGTGGGATTTTAGCAGCAAGTGTCAATGGAAAAAAATCTATGACTTCATGCGATGCGTTTTTATAAACCGCAGTTGAGATTCCCAAATTGTTGAGCAGAACAAAATTCGCACGAAAGAAACAAGTTTGAACCACGTAATTTACAGATTGGTACATTTTCCCCCTGAACTAGCATTAAAAGTAGCGTCTGTTCTCGCTACAAACTACTGATCTTTTGTATCGCTTTACTCGCTACACTACATTGTTCAAAATGTAGCGCGCTATACCTCAAACTACTGTAGTTTCGCTACTTAGAGCGCTACTTCTGACCCCCTGGATATGGGTTACATTGATTATCATTTTGTCTTAACAATTATTTTTGCTATATATTCTGCATATAGTAATGATATATATACACAGTTCAGAGGTCCCACTCGGTCCGTTTTTTGAGTACTACTTTTATCAAACAATAATCTTATTTTTAGATTTCTCCTGCAAATTTTGTAGAAACCTTCCCCGAAGGCTATTTCTGTTGCAAATGTTGTAAAAACATACTGCGAAAAGAATTCGTTTGAGATAATGGTATTAAAAAAATGCACTTAATGAGAGCCCTGATAGTTGCGCCACACCAGTGGCTGAGAGCTTCTGCACTCGAAGCTGGTAGACGGGAGGTGCTGGGTTCGATCCCAATCGCGCCCGTCGGCCTAATCGTTCGGAGTTTTCGTGGTTTTCTTCGAGCCGTGGATTTATCCATGCGTAAATACGGGTTAGGTTCCCTTAGAAAGACCCCCACGAAGGGCACTCCCCCCGGGCCTATATCCCAAGTGTAGATAATTGGCCGTCAATAATCAACCCAACCCAACCCAACCCTGATAGTTGCCAAGTCATCCGATTTTTTTTACTAGCACTAATTTTTAATAGAAATATTCGCTTTATTTGATCGTAGAAATCTGCAGTTATTTAAAGCGAATTTTTTTAAGTATTAATATTAAATATATATCTACATATTTACTATTAATACTTCATTTATGTTTGAGAATTTAGTAATAAAATAACAACAACAACAACAAAAAGTTCTGTTAAATCTCTTTACACCTTTGGTGATTCTTTTATTTCAAACATGTATTTAATTCATATACTTATTAATTTTCCAGCAGAGCTGAAATTACGCTGTAAATCACTGAAATACAAAGGTCTTGTGCTGCAAAGTTGTAGCCTAGCCATATAAGAGTGAGAGAATGCTAGACCGGATACGTCCGGATGGCTTAATTGGTAAAGCACTTGGTGTGCTATTCCAGGGGATCCGAGATCGAACCCTGCACTCAGAAAAAGGAATTGATTAAAACTACAAAACATGTTTTGTTGAGTACATTTTGGTTGTTTTAGCAAAATTCAAATAAAATTGAACCATTTTACTTGAATTAACAAAACATTTTTTGCTGACGATACAAAATTTTTTTTTGTTTTGTATAAATATAGGTCAATGGAAATTTTGTTTGAATCAACAAAAAAAAATTTTTTTTTGCAATTCCAAAAAAAATTTTTGTATCGTCAGCAAAAAATGTTTTGTTAATTGGAGTAAAATGGTTCAATTTTACTTGAATTTAGCTAAAACAACCAAAATGTACTCAACAAAACATGTTTTGTAGTTTTAATTAATTCCTTTTTCTGGGTGTGGTCTGGACATTTTATCACTCTGTTGGTTGTACGCTGTTTAATAAAGTGATAATTCACATCCTTTGTATTTCAGTAATTTACAGCGTAATTTCAGCTCGGATGAAAAATTAATTAGTATATAAACATTCACCAATACTGGGTTTGGTTTGTCTCAGATATGCTACTAGGAGTTGTGCTCATGATTGACGTTCCATCTTGTGCTGCAAGGTTGTAGCCTAGCCATATAAGAGTGAGAGAATGCTAGACCGGATACGTCCGGATGGCTTAATCGGTAAAGCACTTGGTGCGCTATACCAAGGGATCCGGGATCGAACCCCGGTCTGGAATATTTTTCACTCTATCGGTTGTGCGCTGTTTAGTAAAGATTCAAAATTGTAGCCTGTGTAGATCTGTATTGTCCAGGGAATCTCTGAGCAGAGGCGTGGATGGGTTCAGAGAGAACAGTTGAAAGAGAGCCCTGGCCTGAAGCAACGGTCGATTTCATATGCGTTACATGCATGTAAGGAGCGCATGTAACAGTAAAGGACCTATAAACATAATCTGCAACGGGCCCCGGAGTAATTATTACAGAGTCCCTCAATTTCTGCAAATGCCTCTGATCTCGAGCCCTTAAAATAAAATAAAATTACGAATCACAAGTGAGCTTAAAGGTTTATACCTACTCGCAAGGTTTTTTTTTTTTTTTTTTTTTTTTTTTTTTTTTTTTTTTTTTTTTAAAGAGTGTTTGTGAGAGTTTTTTTTCCAGCAAAAAGAAACAAGATATTTGAAAAACTCGCTTTTTTATTTTGTTTATAACACTTTAAAGAAAATAAATTAATTTTTATGATGACGAAATCAAGTTGGGTGTCCCCAGAAGACCCTCTCCACGGTGATGGTGTCGTTCTAGTAGCCGTCCACGGTGATCACCGTGAGCATAT
This sequence comes from Maratus michaelseni, assembly GCA_963931845.1. NCBI lineage: Eukaryota > Metazoa > Arthropoda > Arachnida > Araneae > Salticidae > Maratus > Maratus michaelseni. Next base: position 39,174,297 of record OZ007598.1, read on the forward strand.
TGTGTTTACTTCGGACACATAAAACTTCAGAGTAATCACAATTTTTTTGGAAAAATTGATTTTTAATAAAATGGCGGCCGCTCAAAGTTAAGGTACCGATTTTCACACACACACACAAAAAAAAAAAAAAAAGTGAACTTTGATTGTTTGTAGAAAACTAGAAAAATCACCAGATCATCAAAAGAAACGATTACTCTCTAGATAATATTGTTGTTAAAAATTGGTCAACATTTGAAGAAGATTAGTTGAGATTTTTTTTGAGTGATCATGATCACTGACTGTAAAAACATAGTTTTGAAATAACCACGTTTAAAGATTCAAGTTATGATTTATATATGATAGAAGAGAGTAAATTAAAGAGGCGTAACTTCCTTAATTTTTATCAGATTGATTAGAAAGTGTAATTGAATATTCTTTACTAATTGTACTTTCAGAAAATGTAATAAAACATGCATTTTTTAAGTTGCAGGTAGGTATAACACCTTAAAGAAGAAAGAGTAACCATTGGCGTATGCAGGGAAAATGATCATAACCCCTACCACCCTAAATATTTGAAAATAGTGAGATATAACTTTAAATACTACGAGACAAAGGGGCAAGATTTTGAAACCAATGTGCCTGAATTCCACGCCTTGTGCGCCTTTTCAAAAATACAAAAAAAAATATATAAAAAAAGAAGCTAAACCTACGATTTTTTATCAGAACACCCCGTGTAAGATAATTTTTAAACATATCAACATAAAAAGCAATACAAAAATTTAACATTTCATTAATTATTAAATATTCAAAAATAAGTTTTTACCAAAGTTTTTCAAAATGGAGAGTTGGAACAGTTCATTCTTTTATTTTTCGTAAGGAGGGGAAGAGTTCCCCCCCTCCCCTGAAGTTAAAACACATGAACGTAAAAAGAAAATAGAATTAAAAGTAATATGAGATCAGATGCATTCTGGTGAAAAATTCTTAGTTTCTTCTCTTTTAGCTTCTCTTTCTCTTAGTGTTTAATTATTCTAAGGTTCACTTGGGAAAAATAAATGTTATCATTTATTTAAAAATAATCAGAGACAAAGAAATTTTACTTAATTAATTTCAGGCGATCCAACCAGGTTACACGGGAGTAGATGGAAAGTGGGGGTTCAACGGCCACAGGAAGAGGAAGAGGTGTGGAGCGGTCTCCTACGTCATAGTATCTTTACAAGGTTCTGATCTCTTCATACCACTAGTTTTTTTTCGATGCTATGTTTGATATTAACCCGGCAAAGCAGATTTATTTATCTCTCTCTATATATGTATATATGTATGTTTGATATTATCCTGGCAAAGCAGATTTATTTATCTCTCTATATATATTCGTGTATGTCTGGTACTATCCTGGCAAAGCAGATTTATTTATCTCTCTCTGTATATTCGTGTATGTCTGGTACTATGATGGCAAAGCGATTATATGTGTGTGTGTGTGTGGGTAAAATATATATCCATATCATTCCTAAACTGGAAAAAAAATATTAAAAACATTTTTAAAAAGAATGCATAATTAAAAAAAAAAAAAAACTTTAGAAAATTACAAAGTATTAAAAAAAAAGAACTTTAGAAAATTACAAAGTATAAAAAAAAAACTTTAGAAAATTAAAAAATAGTAAAAAAAAAATTAAAAACTTTATATGGTGATAAAAATACGTATGTTTGTATATGTGGGTGATTATACGTATGGGTAGAATAGGTTTCAATAAAGTTCACATACATAGCATTCTACGAGAAATGTTTGTGTAGAAGTTTTTAATAAGTACACATATTTAAAATTAACATTTTTTATTAAAACAAAAAATACAGAAAGTTTTATTTACAGTAGAGTATTTACATCTCGATTTTGCATTAACAATACAAATCAGCATTTTCTTCTTTATTACAATCTTCATTAATGTCACAATGTCCATACGCTAAGCTGGATATCCCATCATCTAACAAGTAGCGCTTATCGTCAAAAGGACTTAGACTAATCTTATTCTGAGTTAGTGTGTATAGACGATGGTTATCTTGGGCGATCCTCGTCTGCTTCTCCATACTTGTTTTTTGCTGTTGTAGACACTCCAAATAGTCTTCATGCTTTATTTTCTGACGAAAAATCTGTGTTGACACACCTTTTGCTCGCTTCTTTACTTCTTTCATGGATTTTAATGAATACATTTTAGCCCTGAGGCCAACAAATTCAAGGGCTATTTCGCCATTTAGCTCGTCCTTAAACTTACCAATCACCTTTTTGTTATCATCAGAGAATAAATTATGGGATTTTGAATAGTCGGAGAAGTCAAACAAATCACGATGTTGCTTCATGTCATCAAAAATATTGTTTGTTTTTATATGATAAGCTAAGGAGTCTGTGTCAGTAAAAAGAAGTGTCGCTCGATTTTTGTATATGCTTTTTATATACCCATAATGAAATTGAAACATTAATAATTTAGATAGCTCTAAAATTATGAATCCGACATAAATAGGTCGATTCATTAAGATACTAGTATTAAGCCGTTCTACAGCAGCCAAGCCTTCATCATAGGTTTTAAAGGATTTAAATGAGGGTGATGCCACTAGTTTTTTAGCTCTTTTTTCATCATTACACAATACAATATTTCGCCTTTTTCGAAGATTTTCCATGGTTTTACCAAAAACAGAATTATTTAATAATTTAAAAAAATCCTTTTCAAAAGAAGATGTTGCTTCTTTCCTTTTTTGAGTATTAAAATTAATATATTTCTCAAGCCAAGGTGCTTGTTTAAATTTTATGGCTTTATGTACAGCAGTAATTTTTAATCCAAGCTGCAAATAATATTTTAAGTTGCGATAATGGGTTATATAATTCTTTTTATTATTCAAATTGGGTATAAGTTTAGGGGTTCCTATGAATTTTCTATTATTATTCACCAAGTTTCGTGCATAGGGAGATAGCATTTGTTCCTCCACAGTTACTCTCTCATGGGCGACAGGGTATTCATTGTGCAAAGGATGTAAATGTTTTGGATAATCGAGGTCCACCTCAAAGAGATACCCAATTTCAGAACTATCAGGTAGAGACAAAATCCAATCTTCTGTGATATGACTAGTTTCACACCATTCAAATCCGCAATAGGGTAAAAATTGGCTCATAGCCCACCCATATAAGTTATTAGCATCCCAGTACATGATGTAGCTGGGTGCCTCATTTTCTCTATAATCAGGCGTACCGGGTATGTTTGCCTTAGCATATCTTCAACTTATCATACTGACGCCTCCACGTATTCCATTTTCAACCATGAGCAACATGTTTATATCAGTAAGTAACTCTAAAGGTGTTTCAGACATCTTCAAACTCGCCTGCCATGCGAGCGAAGGTGCAGTGAACAGGTGAGCAGGATCAATTTCATAACACTGCTGACATAATTTCCTAAAGTTTTGAAACACGTCAGCAAGTAGTAGAACACCTGTCTTCACATACAGATTGTGATAACCCCCAAAGTTTTAAGACTGAAGGAGTTCCACACATTCTTTGCATGCTGATAATCCTCATCTTGAATATCTTCATTGGTCAGGCTATTAAAAAATGCTGAAGGTAGGGGGAGCTGCTTCTCTTCAAATTTTTCAAAAGACGTAAAATAATCATAGGGGTAAACCCCTTTACGTGTCAGTAAAGATAAATTATTATTTTGTGGGAAATTTTCTATAAGTATGGTGAATTGATCATCTCGAAGATTTTTAACAAGTTTTTCCAATGACGTAGGCAAAAATTGGAAAGAATCATTAAACACCATCTGAATAGAAGATGTAGGCGTTTTGATTTTAAATGTGATATAGTTTTCCATAGAAGTAGCAATAACATCAATTTCAATATCTTTAAATTTTCCTAACTTCGTCATAAGGTGGTGTGCATCATAGTTTTTTAAGTTATGGAAAATAACAGAAATTGTCTTTGATTGTCTGAAATTGAGGTTGCAATATGGGTGTGCAGCTCCTCTATACACACCTGACAGGTGATCATGGTCACGTGTACGTTTCTCATATAAAGCTTTTTTACAAATATGACAAAACTCTGCTTCTCGAAATGCCTTTTCTTCCTGGGGAGAAAGCTTCATAGGTTTCACATCTAATAACTTTTGTCCCAATATTTCCTCCTCTTGCATCATTTGGTTTAAAAAATGCTCAACACAGTTTCTACCACGATATACCTGTGCTTTCTTCACACATGTTCCATCGGATCCGACAACCACATAAGCGTACCCACACGGTAAGTGATAGGTTGTTTTCGCAGTATAGGATGTTTTAGAAAAGGGTGAGGCTAATGAAATGGGTATAAGTAGACTCTAGAAATCCGCATAAATCGTATAGGCCACAGGATGTTGTAGATGAATACCTGAAAACTTTAATATATTATCATTTTCACTAGGCATCTTTATAGCTTGTGCTGCATGACGAGAACAATATTCGCTATGCTAATCCAACAGGTCTTGTCTTGAAAATCGATGTAAACATCGATAACAATAATAGCCAGCGGCTCTATGCTTGGTAAGATCACTCAAAAGTCTTGAAAAACTTCTTATCAAACAATAGTGTTGCTTTTCTCCATTATCGACTAGTAACAAATTAATCACATCATGATCCTTCTTTTCAGATATATACAGAGGACAAACTTCATCCTCTTCATACCCAAACACATTAACCCGTAAATTGTTGAGTAGTTCAATAACAGGTATCTTCTGAAGGGGTACAGGACATTCTACACTGCCTAATTTAATATCATGTTCATAAGGTCGATAATGTGAAACACGTTCAGGCTTTTTTGTATAATCTAAGTTCAGTTTAAAAGCCAAAAGGCACCACACCAAACACTTGTTGTCTTCATTTTTTATATTCAGCACGGCTTTTTTATCATCCAGTTTTTTAGGCAGAGGAATGTAGGAACTCGCAGCAAGGGGATGATATTTAGCAATCTTGAGCTCCAAATGATGGATTTTTTTAAGTTTCCACCCAGAACCTCGTTGTACAAATTCTTCAAAGGACTTAGTTATCTTTGAAAATCCTTCTTCAATATGTTGTGAGATAGTATCTTCGATAAGTTCGGTCATACATGAGCATCGAAAAAAAGATTCAATTTCTTGCATCTCCTCATTATTTGTCATACATTCAAGTGATATTTTTTCTACCATATACCATTTAATGGCACCCTTTTCTTGAAATTCACTTACTAGGCGTTCATGTATCTCAGATTGTAAGTGTGTATGAAATACCTCTAAATCACTTTCTTCTTGTTCGTCGGGATACAATATTACTGTTTTAAATACATTAAGTACATCAGACTGCTTCGGTTTTCTAGACTTTACATTAGACAAAGTCATTTTTCGTTTAACACTCACAAGAGGTGTGCGAGAGTGTTGGGTGCGTATATGCTGTCTCAATTCGAATTTTCGTCCAAACACCTTATCACAATCACGGCAAGGGAATGTGGACTTCTGATGTGACTTTAAATGATACTTCAAATTATCCTTCCGTGTAAAAACTTGACCACATTCATCACACTTTAATGTAGACTGTCCAGTAGCATTATGGGTTTCCAAGTGTCTTTTTAAATTCGATTTCTGATCAAAAGACTTCAGACACATATCACAGGTATGCAATTTCTCATTACCATGAACCTTCATATGCCGTTTTAAATTAAAACAGGATGAAAAACCCTTATTGCAGATAGGGCAAACATTGCTCCTTTCGACATTCGTAAGGGTCACAGTCTTTAGAGAAACATCTTCTTCAGGTGACATCTCGACATCCATGAGACATGGGGATATAGTGTCCTTCTCTGTTTAAACTTGAGAATCCTCATAGAGTTCAATACTATTATGCATCTTCATGTGTCTAATCAAGATTGATTTCCGTCCAAAGGCTTTCTGACACGTCACAGATATACAACTTCTCATTTAAATGAGACTTTATATGTCGCCTCAAATTAAAAGGAGTTGAGAATGTCTTCGCACAAGTCAAACACGGGTACATCTTCTTCACAGACGTAAAATTTCTCAAAGGCGTAACTCCATCATTAGACATAACGCTATCTATAATATATCAACAAAAAAAACTTTTAAAACCAAAACACAATCTTCACAAATAAATGATCCACTTAGGTAAAGATAGAGATCAGGAGCGGTTTAAGACACGTCCGTTCACTAAAAAGCAAATCAACAAATGACACGAATCACACTTCTCGCCCGCTATTTATACCTCAGACCCCTCACGACCACCCACGTTGATCATAATCTGGCGACAAAATATTCCACTTGGTGAGAAAGCATAAAAATAAAATCGCCAAATCAAGACAAAATAATTCATACGGCGAGAAAACGAAAGATTCAAATTGCCAAATTATAAGACTATTTTTTCCCCGTGAGTGTCTCTTAAGATATCTAGCTAAAGACTTATAATTCTATTCATTCGTTAATTAAATCCTGTATACAAATGTTTAACTCATATGAAACTGCATTTATTAAAAAGGTTTTTCTAAAGATTAAATAAGATCGTCTATTATATCAGAAAAAAAAAATATATATACGAAGTTTAAAATGCTTCAAAATTTTTATATTATTAAATCCCGAACGATTAAAAAATATGTATATTATCAAACTCTTCTAATGAATTTATCTGTTATAGGGAGACTCGCAATATGAATCAGTCTTTCCCCACTACTCATTTCTAAAACTATATCCGTGAAACCCTCACTAGATGCCTAAGCTAGAAGATCTCAAATCAAACCCCACATAAGCAAATAATAAAAATATTTTCCAAAATACTTCAAAAACGTCTCATAGATGGCACTTTCAATTATAAACTAAACTAAAAAAATTCTAATTCTCAAAGACAGAGAAAAAAATCTGTACAATTAATTTACCCCACTCATTAAAACTAAAAAATAAAAATTATAAAGATACTAAATAATCCATCGTTAAAAATACTAACACACGAATGAATCATTCTTTCCCCATTACTCATGTCTAAAACTATATCCGTGAAACCCTCACTAGATGCCTAAACTAGAAGATCTCAAATCAAACCGCACATAAGCAAATAATAAAAATATTTTCCAAAATACTTCAAAAACGTCTCATAGATGGCGCTTTCAATTATAAACTAAACTAAAAAAATTCTAATTCTCAAAGAAAGAGAAAAAAATCTGTACAATTAATTTACCCCACTCATTAAAACTAAAAAATAAAAATTATAAAGATACTAAATAATCCACCGTTAAAAATACTAACACACGAATTAATCAGTCTTTCCCCACTACTCATGTCTAAACCTATATCCGAGAAACACTCACTAGACCCATACACTTCCTAAACTACAAGATCTCAAATCGAACCCCGCCTAAGCAAATAATGAAAACATTTTCCAAAATACTTCAAAAAGATCTCATAGATGGCGCTATTAAAGAGAAAAAAACCGAAACTAATTTAAAACACTTTAAAAAATAAATTCTAAACTTATTTCATACCATCTAAACTAAAATATCTCAAATCGAACCAAGCCTAAACAAATAATGACAATATTTTCCAAAATACTTCAAAAACATCCCATAGATGGCGCTATAAAAGCGAAAAAAAAGTCGAAACTAATTTAAAACACACAAAAAATAAATTCAATAAATTGTAAACTTATTTCACACCATCACAAAGTAGTATATATTTGGGGGTTCCACGCCACCTGAGTCGAGCAGGTGGAAGGTGGAGCTGCAGGTGGAGCACAGGTGGAGCAGGTGGACAGGTGAAGCTGCAGGTGGTGTAGCTCCGGCATATATATACTACTTTGTGATGGTGTGAAATAAGTTTAGAATTTATTGAATTTATTTTTTAAAGTGTTTTAAATTAGTTTCGACTTTTTTTTTCGCTTTTATAGCGCCATCTATGGGATGTTTTTGAAGTATTTTGGAAAATATTGTCATTATTTGTTTAGGCTTGGTTCGATTTGAGATATTTTAGTTTAGATGGTATGAAATAAGTTTAGAATTTATTTTTTAAAGTGTTTTAAATTAGTTTCGGTTTTTTCTCTTCAATAGCGCCATCTATGAGATCTTTTTGAAGTATTTTGGAAAATGTTTTCATTATTTGCTTAGGCGGGGTTCGATTTGAGATCTTGTAGTTTAGGAAGTGTATGGGTCTAGTGAGTGTTTCTCGGATATAGGTTTAGACATGAGTAGTGGGGAAAGACTGATTAATTCGTGTGTTAGTATTTTTAACGGTGGATTATTTAGTATCTTTATAATTTTTATTTTTTAGTTTTAATGAGTGGGGTAAATTAATTGTACAGATTTTTTTCTCTTTCTTTGAGAATTAGAATTTTTTTAGTTTAGTTTATAATTGAAAGCGCCATCTATGAGACGTTTTTGAAGTATTTTGGAAAATATTTTTATTCTTTGCTTATGTGGGGTTTGATTTGAGATCTTCTAGGTTAGGCATCTAGTGAGGGTTTCACGGATATAGTTTTAGACATGAGTAGTGGGGAAAGACTGATTCATTCGTGTGTTAGTATTTTTAACGATGGATTATTTAGTATCTTTATAATTTTTATTTTTTAGTTTTAATGAGTGGGGTAAATTAATTGTACAGATTTTTTTCTCTGTCTTTGAGAATTAGAATTTTTTTAGTTTAGTTTATAATTGAAAGCGCCATCTATGAGACGTTTTTGAAGTATTTTGGAAAATATTTTTATTATTTGCTTATGTGGGGTTTGATTTGAGATCTTCTAGCTTAGGCATCTAGTGAGGGTTTCACGGATATAGTTTTAGAAATGAGTAGTGGGGAAAGACTGATTCATATTGCGAGTCTCCCTATAACAGATAAATTCATTAGAAGAGTTTGATAATATACATATTTTTTAATCGTTCGGGATTTAATAATATAAAAATTTTGAAGCATTTTAAACTTCGTATATATATATTTTTTTTCTGATATAATAGACGATCTTATTTAATCTTTAGAAAAACCTTTTTAATAAATGCAGTTTCATATGAGTTAAACATTTGTATACAGGATTTAATTAACGAATGAATAGAATTATAAGTCTTTAGCTAGATATTTTAAGAGACACTCACGGGGAAAAAATAGTCTTATAATTTGGCAATTTGAATCTTTCGTTTTCTCGCCGTATGAATTATTTTGTCTTGATTTGGCGTTTTTAATTTTATGCTTTCTCACCAAGTGGAATATTTTGTCGCCAGATTATGATCAACGTGGGTGGTCGTGAGGGGTCTGGGGTATAAATAGCGGGCGAGAAGTGTGATTCGTGTCATTTGTTGATTTGCTTTTTAGTGAACGGACGTGTCTTAAACCGCTCCTGATCTCTATCTTTACCTAAGTGGATCATTTATTTGTGAAGATTGTGTTTTGGTTTTAAAAGTTTTTTTTGTTGATATATTATAGATAGCGTTATGTCTAATGATGGTCTCATGATGATAAAGTCTCATTTAAATGAGAAGTTGTATATCTGTGACGTGTCAGAAAGCCTTTGGACGGAAATCAATCTTGATTAGACACATGAAGATGCATAATAGTATTGAACTCTATGAGGATTCTCAAGTTTAAACAGAGAAGGACACTATATCCCCATGTCTCATGGATGTCGAGATGTCACCTGAAGAAGATGTTTCTCTAAAGACTGTGACCCTTACGAATGTCGAAAGGAGCAATGTTTGCCCTATCTGCAATAAGGGTTTTTCATCCTGTTTTAATTTAAAACGGCATATGAAGGTTCATGGTAATGAGAAATTGCATACCTGTGATATGTGTCTGAAGTCTTTTGATCAGAAATCGAATTTAAAAAGACACTTGGAAACCCATAATGCTACTGGACAGTCTACATTAAAGTGTGATGAATGTGATCAAGTTTTTACACGGAAGGATAATTTGAAGTATCATTTAAAGTCACATCAGAAGTCCACATTCCCTTGCCGTGATTGTGATAAGGTGTTTGGACGAAAATTCGAATTGAGACAGCATATACGCACCCAACACTCTCGCACACCTCTTGTGAGTGTTAAACGAAAAATGACTTTGTCTAATGTAAAGTCTAGAAAACCGAAGCAGTCTGATGTACTTAATGTATTTAAAACAGTAATTTTGTATCCCGACGAACAAGAAGAAAGTGATTTAGAGGTATTTCATACACACTTACAATCTAAGATACATGAACGCCTAGTAAGTGAATTTCAAGAAAAGGGTGCCATTAAATGGTATATGGTAGAAAAATATCACTTGAACGTATGACAAATAATGAGGAGATGCAAGAAATTGAATCTTTATTTCGATGCTCATGTATGACCGAACTTATCGAAGATACTATCTCACAACATATTGAAGAAGGATTTTCAAAGATAACTAAGTCCTTTGAAGAATTTGTACAACGAGGTTCTGGGTGGAAACTTAGAAAAATCCATCATTTGGAGCTCAAGATTGCTAAATATCATCCCCTTGCTGCGAGTTCCTACATTCCTCTGCCTAAAAAACTGGATGATAAAAAAGCCGTGCTGAATATAAAAAATGAAGACAACAAGTGTTTGGTGTGGTGCCTTTTGGCTTTTAAACTGAACTTAGATTATACAAAAAAGCCTGAACGTGTTTCACATTATCGACCTTATGAACATGATATTAAATTAGGCAGTGTAGAATGTCCTGTACCCTTCAGAAGATACATGTTATTGAACAACTCAACAATTTACGGGTTAATGTGTTTGGGTATGAAGAGGATGAAGTTTGTCCTCTGTATATATCTGAAAAGAAGGATCATGATGTGATTAATTTGTTACTAGTCGATAATGGAGAAAAGCAACACTATTGTTTGATAAGAAGTTTTTCAAGACTTTTGAGTGATCTTACCAAGCATAGAGCCGCTGGCTATTATTGTTATCGATGTTTACATCGATTTTCAAGACAAGACCTGTTGGATTAGCATAGCGAATATTGTTCTCGTCATGCAGCACAAGCTATAAAGATGCCTAGTGAAAATGATAATATATTAAAGTTTTCAGGTATTCATCTACAACATCCTGTGGCCTATACGATTTATGCGGATTTCGAGAGTCTACTTATACCCATTTCATTAGCCTCACCCTTTTCTAAAACATCCTATACTGCGAAAACAACCTATCACTTACCGTGTGGGTACGCTTATGTGGTTGTCGGATCCGATGGAACATGTGTGAAGAAAGCACAGGTATATCGTGGTAGAAACTGTGTTGAGCATTTTTTAAACCAAATGATGCAAGAGGAGGAAATATTGGGACAAAAGTTATTAGATGTGAAACCTATGAAGCTTTCTCCCCAGGAAGAAAAGGCATTTCGAGAAGCAGAGTTTTGTCATATTTGTAAAAAAGCTTTATATGAGAAACGTACACGTGACCATGATCACCTGTCAGGTGTGTATAGAGGAGCTGCACACCCATATTGCAACCTCAATTTCAGACAATCAAAGACAATTCCTGTTATTTTCCATAACTTAAAAAACTATGATGCACACCACCTTATGACGAAGTTAGGAAAATTTAAAGATATTGAAATTGATGTTATTGCTACTTCTATGGAAAACTATATCACATTTAAAATCAAAACGCCTACATCTTCTATTCAGATGGTGTTTATAGATTCTTTCCAATTTTTGCCTACGTCATTGGAAAAACTTGTTAAAAATCTTCGAGATGATCAATTCACCATACTTATAGAAAATTTCCCACAAAATAATAATTTATCTTTACTGACACGTAAAGGGGTTTACCCCTATGATTATTTTACGTCTTTTGAAAAATTTGAAGAGAAGCAGCTCCCCCTACCTTCAGCATTTTTTAATAGCCTGACCAATGAAGATATTCAAGATGAGGATTATCAGCATGCCCAGAATGTGTGGAACTCCTTCAGTCTTAAAACTTTGGGGGTTATCACAATCTGTATGTGAAGACAGATGTTCTACTACTTGCTGACGTGTTTCAAAACTTTAGGAAATTATGTCAGCAGTGTTATGAAATTGATCCTGCTCACCTGTTCACTGCACCTTCGCTCGCATGGCAGGCGAGTTTGAAGATGTCTGAAACACCTTTAGAGTTACTTACTGATATAAACATGTTGCTCATGGTTGAAAATGGAATACGTGGAGGCGTCAGTATGATAAGTTGAAGATATGCTAAGGCAAACATACCCGGTACGCCTGATTATAGAGAAAATGAGGCACCCCAGCTACATCATGTACTGGGATGCTAATAACTTATATGGGTGGGCTATGAGCCAATTTTTACCCTATGGCGGATTTGAATGGTGTGAAACTAGTCATATCACAGAAGATTGGATTTTGTCTCTACCTGATAGTTCTGAAATTGGGTATCTCTTTGAGGTGGACCTCGATTATCCAAAACATTTACATCCTTTGCACAATGAATACCCTGTCGCCCCTGAGAGAGTAACTGTGGAGGAACAAATGCTATCTCATAATGCACGAAACTTGGTGAATAATAATAGAAAATTCATAGGAACCCCTAAACTTATACCCAATTTGAATAATAAAAAGAATTATATAACCCATTATCGCAACTTAAAATATTATTTGCAGCTTGGATTAAAAATTACTGCTGTACATAAAGCCATAAAATTTAAACAAGCACCTTGGCTTGAGAAATATATTAATTTTAATACTCAAAAAAGGAAAGAAGCAACATCTTGTTTTGAAAAGGATTTTTTTAAATTATTAAATAATTCTGTTTTTGGTAAAACCATGGAAAATCTTCGAAAAAGGCGAAATATTGTATTGTGTAATGATGAAAAAAGAGCTAAAAAACTAGTGGCATCACCCTCATTTAAATCCTTTAAAACCTATGATGAAGGCTTGGCTGCTGTAGAACGGCTTAATACTAGTATCTTAATGAATCGACCTATTTATGTCGGATTCACAATTTTAGAGTTATCTAAATTATTAATGTTTCAATTTCATTATAGGTATATAAAAAGCATATACAAAAATCGAGCGACACTTCTTTTTGCTGACACAGACTCCTTAGCTTATCATATAAAAACAAACAATATTTTTGATGACATGAAGCAACATCGTGATTTGTTTGACTTCTCCGACTATTCAAAATCCCATAATTTATTCTCTGATGATAACAAAAAGGTGATTGGTAAGTTTAAGGACGAGCTAAATGGCGAATTAGCCCTTGAATTTGTTGGCCTCAGGGCTAAAATGTATTCATTAAAATCCATGAAAGAAGTAAAGAAGCGAGCAAAAGGTGTGTCAACACAGATTGTTTGTCAGAAAATAATGAAGACTATTTGGAGTGTCTACAACAGCAAAAAACAAGTATGGAGAAGCAGACGAGGATCGCCCAAGATAACCATCGTCTGTACACACTAACTCAGAATAAGATTAGTCTAAGTCCTTTTGACGATAAGCGCTACTTGTTAGATGATGGGATATCCAGCTTAGCGTATGGACATTGTGACATTAATAAAGATTGTAATAAAGAAGAAAATGCTGATTTGTATTGTTAATGCAAAATCGAGATGTAAATACTCTACTGTAAATAAAACTTTCTGTATTTTTTGTTTTAATAAAAAATGTTAATTTTAAATATGTGTACTTATTAAAAACTTCTACACAAACATTTCTCGTAGAATGCTATGTATGTGAACTTTATTGAAACCTATTCTACCCATACGTCGTATAATCACCCACATATACAAACATACGTATTTTTATCACCATATAAAGTTTTTAAATTTTTTTTTACTATTTTTTAATTTTCTAAATTTTTTTTAATACTTTGTAATTTTCTAAAGTTCTTTTTTTTTTTTTTTTTAATACTTTGTAATTTTCTAAAGTTTTTTTTTTTTTTAATTATGCATTCTTTTTAAAAATGTTTTTAATATTTTTTTTCCAGTTTAGGAATGATATGGATATATATTTTACCCACACACACACACACATATAATCGCTTTGCCATCATAGTACCAGACATACACGAATATACAGAGAGAGATAAATAAATCTGCTTTGCCAGGATAGTACCAGACATACACGAATATATGAAGAGAGATAAATAAATCTGCTTTGTCAGGATAATATCAAACATACATATATACATATATAGAGAGAGATAAATAAATCTGCTTTGCCGGGTTAATATCAAACATAGCATCGAAAAAAAACTAGTGGTATAAAGAGATCAGAACCTTGTAAAGATACTATGACGTAGGAGACCGCTCCACATAGGATTTGGAGCTCCACACCTCTTCCCCTTCCTGTGGCCGTTGAACCCCCACTTTCCATCTACTCACGGGTTAATCATGCTCGATATAATGCCTGGCGTACAGAGCGTAGGTGAAAATCATTTTTGATTGCAAACTCTATTAGATATTTTACATTTAGTATGTTTTCTGAGATAGTCCACCAACTACACCAAAAAACAATTTTGGTACTTTCACATTAGCCGCATGCCAGCGATTAATCGCGAAAAATTTCTGTATTCATAGCAACTTTTTTAATTTTGATTGTTTTAGTGTTTAAGCGCTTAGTTCGATTACATATCTGTTAAATTCGTGTTTTATTTATTTACTAGCAAAACCCGCGGCTTTGCTCGCATAATTCTTGAAAAATGCCAAGTGGTATTCGTTGGCCTATTTTCATTAGAGGAAATTTTACTGCCACAGATAATTCAGAAATTACTAATTAAGCCACACCAATGTCGACCGATATAAAATATGCCTATGTGGCGACGCTAATTGTGCTAATTCGCCTTATTTGAAAATGGAAGAGAAAGCATAATCCATTTAAGTTTCTCCAGCGGAGCAAAAGAGCGTTCTCACATTTGGCGAAAGTTTTGCGGTTGGAAAGTTTTGCCAAGTATAGACTGACGGTGGATTCGACCGGAATCTTTGACACTTGCTCTTCGGCAGTCTCGAGTGATGCATCGTGATTTTAGAGCGGCTGCTGGACGGCTATTAAACATTATATTTATTTATTAATTAGGTTTATTTGAATATGTTGAATTAATTATATATTTCGTTAAAGTAATAAAGTTGTATATAGTCAATTATGCCGTCGTATAAATAACCACAGCGGAACCTTTACATACCTACAAGTGGTGACCCGTATACACGCTTTTGGCTGTGGTTTAAAAGAGTAAAAGAAAGATTAATTCATAATGAGTTCTCGTCCAGTCTATTAGGATGTCTTTAAAGGATTAAGGTATGAGATTACGTACTGTTTATTTCCTTTTGCATGTATCCTCTGAGGACTTTTAAGATAATTTAAACTTGTTTTGGGTTCCAATGGTTGGATGGTTTCGAAGTTTATATTGCTGTTTTAGGTGTTAAGATGTTTTAACCTTCGTTCAGTTTGGAGTAAATTGTTGTTTAGTTCGGCAGTTTGAGATTTCTGTTTGTTTTTTGATAGTATACGGGATGCCGGACGACAATCCTAGTGAAACTGTGAAAGGGGGGAGTACAGGATGTAATGGAGTGTCGGTGAAAGTTCCAAATTTTTGGCCTAATAATGCAAAGTTATTTTTTGTTCAGCTAGAGGCTAGTTTTAGGTTAGCGGGAATCTCGGTCGAACAAACTAAATTTGATCATTTAGTGGCGTCTTTGGATGCGGAAACTTTATCTTTTGCTTCCGATATTGTGTGTAAACCCCCAGAAGAACCGTACAGTGCTCTTAAAGCGAGGTTATTATCGGAATTTGAAGTTTCTCAGAATCGGAAGGTTAAGACTCTGCTGGAAGATTTAGAGCTGGGTGATAGGTCCCCCTCAATGTTATTGCGTAAGATGAGAGAGTTAAGTGAGGGCCATGTTGACGATGACTTTTTGAAAAATATATGGCTTCGGAGGTTACCGGTATCGGTGCAAACAATTTTGTCTGTCAGCTCTGAGGGTTTAAATAAATTAGCGGAGATGGCGGATAAGATTTGTGAATGTACGCAGGTTGGTGTTAACTCTCTGTAATCGAGAGGGGCTGAACAAGCTCAGTTTAGTCAGCAAAATAAACAGTTGGAGCAGCTACAATTTCAGGTTCAGGAACTTTCAAAGCTGGTTAAAGCGGGTTCTTGTCCCAAGTCGCCTAGGAAATTTTACCGGCGGAACTCATTTGGCTCAGGGGATAGATCACACAGAGAGGGGTGGCTATGTTGGTATCATTTTCGATTTAAGGAAAAGGCTCGAAAATGCGTACCTCCGTGCGCTTACAAACCAAAAAACGACCTTCGCTCGCAGGAGTAGCGACGGCTACTGCACGTATGGGCTTGAGTCGGAGGCTTTATGTTACAGATAAGGTTACTCAATCCAGCTATTTGATAGATACAGGCAGTGATGTCTCATGTTTTCCGAAGTCATTTTTAGTTAAAAGTACTAGAAAGAGGGATTTAACATTGTATGCAGCTAATGGTACAAAAATCTGTACTTACGGTACTAAACTATTGACACTGGATTTGGGACTGAAACGTAAATTACAATGGCCATTTATCATAGCTGAGGTATCTAAACCAATTATAGGCGCTGACTTTCTACAACATTTTGGTTTATTGGTTGATTTAAAAAAGCGGCGTTTATTGGACCCTGTAACTAACTTTTCTGCTCGTGGTCGCGCCAGTCTGTGTGATGTACCAGTGGTTAAAACTATAATCGGAAACACTACATATATAGAACTGCTAAAAAAGTATAAAGAGGTTACACAGTTAAATAATACGAATAAACGAACTGTAAAACATGATACAATCCATTTTATCCCTACTGTTGGCCCACCTGTGACAGTTAGAGCTCGGCGGTTACATCCAGTGCAGCTCCGGCAAGCTAAGCAGGAATTTGACTATATGCTTGAGAAGGGTATCTGTAGGCCATCTAAAAGTAATTGGGCCAGTCCATTACATATGGTCCCTAAAGGCGTTTCGGATTGGAGACCAACTGGGGATTACAGGGCACTTAACCGAATTACTGTACAAGACAGATACCCCATTCCTCACATTCAAGATTTTACTTATATGTTAAAAGGTAAAAAAAATATTTTCTAAAGTGGATTTAGTCCGTGCTTATCATCAAATTCCGGTTCATCCTCCCAATATCCCTAAAACTGCTATTATAACTCCTTTCGGTTTGTTTGAATTTCCATTTTTAAACTTTGGGTTATGCTCTGCAGCGCAAACGTTTCAACACTTTATAAATGAGGTATTACGAGGTTTGGACTATTGCTTTCCTTATCTCGATGACAGCTTAATAGCGAGTGAAACTCACGCTCAGCATATGCAGCATTTAGAGGAAGTTTTTAAGCGGTTTAGAGATTACGGGATTATAATTAATGAATCTAAATGTGAGTTTGGCAAAGAAAGTATAGATTTTCTGAGTCATACTATTGACAGCCAGGGCTGTGTTCCACACAAAGATAAGGTGAAAGCTATACTGGAATTCCCCAAACCAAAAACTGTTAGCGATCTCAGGAGATTTTTGGGAATGGTGAACTACTATCATCGTTTTGTACCCCATATTGCAGCAATATTAAGACCACTAAATGTGTTCTTAAATGGAGCAAAAAAGAGGGATAAAAGAGAAATTAAGTGGGATGCGGATGCAGGAAGCAGTTTTGAGCAAGTTAAGCAAGCTATAGCTAATGCGACTTTGCTTTATCACCCTTCTCAAAATGCGAAGCTTGCACTTATAACTGACTGCAGTGATTTTGCTATGGGTGGGGTGTTACAAGAAGTTACGCCCGATGGTCCGAAACCACTTGGATTTTTCTCTCGTAAGTTGTCCCCTACACAGTGCAAATATTCAACATATGACCGGGAGTTGTTGACGCCATATTCTGCGATCCAATATTTTAGGCATATGTTGGAGGCTCGGGTATTTACGTTGTATGTAGATCACAAACCCCTAATTTTTGCATTTCAGCAGAAACAGGAGAAATATTCCCCTAGAAGGCTTCGGCAATTAGACTTTATATCTCAGTTTACTACGGATATACGTTATTTGCCAGGCAAGGGAAATTTTGTTGCTGACAGTTTATCTAGAGTTTGTGAGATTCAATTTGCGTCACTTGCAGATTTTGAGTTGTGGGAAAAGTTTCAAACAGAGGATGAGGAGCTAAAGGCTATTTTGGACGGAAAGGCTGAGTTTAGTGGAAATTTAGCTAAAGTACAAATGCCGGATGCTAAGACATTATTGTATTGTGAAACTTCTGGTGAGGTGAACAGGTTTTATGTCCCACAGACCTTGAGATATAAGGTGTTTGAGTCAATGCATGGGTTGTCGCATCTAGGAATACGGGCTTCTAGGCAGCTAATCTGTTCGAAATATATTTGACCAGAGCTAAATAAAGATGTTGCTGTGTGGTGTAGAGCGTGTATACCCTGTCAAAGGACTAAGGTACACCTGCATACTAAGTCTCCTTTGGTGCAATTTTTCGTTCCAGACGAGAGATTTGCTCATATACACATAGATATCATTGGTCCTTTACCTCTAGTACGTGGATTCAGATATTGCCTAACTATGATTGATAGGTTTACCCGGTGGCCGGAGGTAGTACCTATTGTGGATATGACTGCTGAAACTGTAGCTCAGGCTTTTGTTCAGACGTAGGTTTCCCGTTTTGGTACGCCTCAGAGGATAACATGCGATAGGGGTAAACAATTTGAGTCCATACTTTTTGAAAGTCTGGCAAGAATGCTAGGCTCTGTTATAGCTAGAACTGCTTCGTATAGGCCCCAGACGAATGGTTTGGTGGAGCGACTTAATCGACCTTTAAAGCAGGCCTTAATGTGCTATAAGGTGGATTGGTTGGAAGCTCTCCCCCTGGTTTTGCTGGGTCTACGGACAACAGTACGTGCGGACCTTGGTGCATCTACAACTGAGCTAACATATGGAACGACTCTACGGCTTCCAGGCCAGTTATACGAGGATAGCCCCTTCTCAGACCCACCGACTTATATTTCAAAACTACAAAAAATTATGTGTGTTTTGAGACCTTGTCAACCTTTAAGGCATGGGCAGCAGAAGATCTATGTTCCGAAAGAACTAAAGAACTGCACCCATGTATTTGTACGGAGAGGTCCTTTTAAGAGATCTTTACAACCGACTTACGAGGGTCCATTCAAAGTCGTAAAACGACTGCAAAAAGATTTTGTGGTTTCTATCGGGAACCAGGAAAAGATCATAAATATTGATCGTTTAAAACCTGCGTTTCTGTTGAATGAGGATAGTGAGCCTGGTCCTACAACTTATATAACGAGATCGGGAAGGAAAGTTCGTTTTCGTCTCCCACGGGTTGTGTGAGACTGGCGGGGGAGTCATGTGGCGACGCTAATTGTGCTAATTCGCCTTATTTGAAAATGGAAGAGAAAGCATAATCCATTTAAGTTTCTCCAGCGGAGCAAAAGAGCGTTCTCACATTTGGCGAAAGTTTGGCGGTTGGAAAGTTTTGCCAGTATAGACTGACGGTGGATTCGACCGGAATCTTTGGCACTTGCTCTTCGGCAGTCTCGAGTGATGCATCGTGATTTTAGAGCGGCTGCTGGACGGCTATTAAACATTATATTTATTTATTAATTATGTTTATTTGAATTAATATTAATTATATATTTCGTTAAAGTAATAAAGTTGTATATAGTCAATTATGCCGTCGGATAAATAACCACAGCGCAACCTTTACATACCTACCGCTCCATCGTGTGATGGATTACATAGCTACCTCAAAGAGTCGTGGAGAATTCACGTGTCTTCTCACGCTTGATATCAAGTCAGCATTCAATAGTGTTCGACGAACAGACATTCTCAGATTTCTGGAAGAATTGGGCGCCGAACCGTGGCTCCTTGGATTGATAGAAGACTATTTGTGGGATAGATCTATCATCCAATCAGATGACGGGGACCACTACTTTAACGTAGGAGTGCCCCAAGGTTCGTGTCTCGGACCATACCTCTAGCTCGTGGTTATAGAGTTCTTGTTGAGACGGTTGCCGGACGATGATGACGAGACCTATGTTGTTGTGGTCTTCGCCGATGACGTCTTCGTGGCCGCACGACGAAGGGCTGCCATGGGGTTTGCGCCGTTGCTGGGACCGGTCCTCTCAAGGATTCACGCCTGGGCGACGGAATGCAGCCTCACATTCAGCTTTGAGAAATGCGGCTACACAGTTATGAAGCCCTCGGGCAAGCTTAAGCACGCCCCATCTATTCCTATCCTCATGGAAGGAAACAGAATTGGTTTTAAATGGCAGATTCTGTATCTGGGCCTCATAATCGACCACCACCTCAGTTGGATGCCGCACCTGGCTGCCATCCAGGAGAAGGCGTTTAAGGTGTTGAATAAAATGAACCGTCTCTCAGGAGCCACATGGGGTCTGAGACCGAAAGTTAGAAAGATGCTCTACTCTATCATAGCGGAAAGAATCATTCTTTACGCGGCATCTATTTGGTTTTACTCAAAGAAGGTAGTGGTTGCAAACAGGTTGCTTAGCATGCAAAGGAGCCTACTCCTTTGCATAACAAAATGTTACGCGACAACCTCCACGGATGCTCTCCACGTCTTGTCAGGGGTACTCCCCCTCGACTTGCGTGCAGGGCTGGAAAGGGACTACACGGCCCTTGTCCGATGGAAGAAGAGTGTTGACGGTACCGGATTAGACTCCGAGTCGGTCGACCTCTGGAGGCCCACTCCCAGACTTGAGGATCTCTGGAGAGTCCGTTGGACCGCGGATTTGGCTCCGCGGACTTCGTGTTCGTACTACACGGACGGATCCAAGCAAGAGAGCGCAACAATAGGCTGCGCGTTCCTCGCTGTGTCAGAGAACCAAGTACTTGCGGAGAGCCAGTTCCGTCTCTCCGATGGGGCGGAAGTGTTTGCGGCGGAGGTCCATGCGATCAAAGAAGCAATCACCCATGCCCACAGGAGAGGTCTCGGGAAACTCGACGTCTTCTCAGACTCGAGATCGGCGCTCCAAGCGCTTCACGGACTTGTGCCTCAGCACAAGGCCATTGCCGAGATTAGGGATCTGATTAAAACTACAGGAATTGAGGTTCATCTGCATTGGGTCCGGGCCATGTTGGTCACGTCTTTAACGAGAGGGCGGACATATTGGCAAAAGAAGCCACTACTCGACAAGACATCGATGTAGTGATTCCAGTCACGCGCCGCCAAGCCAAAAAAGACCTCTTTGGACGTGCCTTGTCCAAGTGGCAAGAGAGATGGGACCAATCTGGGACCGGGCGCAAGACCTATGAATCTTTCCCACGCGTCGGCATCCGTCGACTGCAGGGCGATTTCTTCATTAATCAGGTCTTCACGGGACACGGGACCTTTGGCGATCATCAGGCTCGTTTCTTTCACCACGACTCTACATGTTTCTGTGGAGTTGAGGTGTGCGACATCAGCCATGTGCTCTATCGGTGTGAGCTCTGGAAGTCTGTGCGGGAAAAGTACTTTCCTCGCGACTTTCGGAGGCGAACACCACGCGATCTCTGCCTGTGTGGCTACGCCAGAAAGGGGATCCGGCTGATTATTCACCGACTCCTTATGCGTACTCTAGATCGCAACCTTGGTCGCCAAAGAGCAGGCCGTAATCACCGAGCTCTTCCACGCCCACACTTGAACGCACTGCGAAATGCCCGTGGTCCCCATGGTGCAGGACGTAGAGGTAGAGGTAATGGTGCAATCAGTACGCAGGCTTGAGATTCGTCTCATAAGCCGGCAGATGTCTGTGATAAAATGGGCTAGTCACAGTTGTTTATATATATATGTTGTTGTTGTTGTAAATAGTTGTTGTTGTTTGAAATGCTCTAAGCATTCTAGTCATTAGTTGTTGTTGTTGTAATTTTAATAGTTTATATTTTGTTGCACTAATCCTTTCCCTTTCAGGATCCACTGCAAGAGGGAACGTGACAACCTTTGTAGGTTGCTCACACCCCTCGATCTGTGGTAAAGCAAGAGCCGTCGTGGTAGCTCGACATATGACCTATCGACCGTTTCCCCCTATGGGGTTTCGCGAACGAAGTCGTCGGGGGTTCCATGGCGGTTCATCAAGGTTTCGTCTCTGCGGAAGTTTCCTCCGAGACGTGGGGTTACTACCGTGACGACCTATGTCACCAACCTTGGTAAAATGACCTGGGGGTCCGCAGTGGGGAGCGGCCTCAGCCCGATCGCAGCGCCGGGCGAGACAAAGCCCTGGTGCGGTATAAGCCCTTCAGAGGCTTGGGTGCGATGGTCGTTTACGCGCGTCGGCGACCCCCGTGGGCTCCTGACGGCGCAGGTCAGTTTTACCTACACCTATGTTACAGCAGGGACTTAGAATGTTTTTAGACCGCTTTTCTCTCATCTCACCCTTTTAAATTTCGGATTTTTTTAGAATTTGTTCTTAGAGAGCATTTACATCTTACAAGTAACTACCATGCCAAATTTCATGTTTCTAGCTCCTTCAATATAAAAAAAAAATTGAAATTTTAGAACGTTTTTCGCTCTTACACCCCCTCTGGGGGTAGTGGCACCGACATAAAATATAGTCTATGTTGGAGCAGGGACTGTCACCATCAATTGGCCGCCATCACTTTTGAAAACAGTTCTGTAGTTCCAGAGATTCCATAGAAATGGTAATTTAGAATGTTTTTAGAACGATTTTCGCTCATCTCACCCTTTTAAATTTCGATTTTTTTTAGAATTTGTTCTTAGAGAGCATTTACATCTTATAAGTAACTACCATGCCAAATTTCATGTTTCTAGCTCCTTCAGTATAAAAAAAAATCAAAATTTTAGAACGTTTCTCGCTCCTGCACCCACCCTGGGAATAGTGGCACCAGCATAAAATATAGCCTATGTTGCAGCAGGGACTGTCACCATCAATTTGCCACCATCACTTTTGAAATCCCTTCAGTAGTTCCAGAGATTACCCCTACAAACAAACAAACAAACAAACAATCTTTACTACTTTATAATCTTAGTATAGATTTGTAAAGTTTTAATTTCATTTGACAATTTAGTTACAGAGTATCACACGAAAAAAAAAAAAAAAGAAAATCAAATGCTGATTATTCGCATTGTTTTAAGTGAATCGGGTTGCATGTTCATTTTTGAGATAGATTATACAAAAATTCATTGCTTGGAAAAATATTTTAAAACCATAAAACACCAGTAAAATTTAGATACAGTTTTCAAAGAAATTGCATTTGAAAGTACATTTTTATTTCTATTCGGCGGTTTAAAAATTGGAATTGTGCGATGTTTAGAAGTTAAAAAAATTGCGATAAAACGGAATTGTTTGTTCAGGTTGTTTTCACCGTCGATATGACGTGAGCGTTAGTTACGGACATGTTTGTGCTATATAATGTAAATACAGTGAGAGGCAATACCCCTCATTTGCCCCCTTCCGTCTATGCTAGGAGAATGTATAAACTAGGTACCGACCCCCCCCCCTCCCTTAGCAAAATTCTTGCGTACGCCCATGAGAGTAACTGAACTCGTTTCTATATTTTCTTAAAGTTAATAATTTTTTGATAAAAGTTCATTTTCGGCATGTTTATTTGCCATTCATATATTTTATTTATCTTATGTAAAATAGTAA
This sequence comes from Maratus michaelseni, assembly GCA_963931845.1. NCBI lineage: Eukaryota > Metazoa > Arthropoda > Arachnida > Araneae > Salticidae > Maratus > Maratus michaelseni. The sequence goes on from OZ007598.1 coordinate 39,197,872, forward strand.
AATGTTTAATTATGTATTTTTTTGTTTTGTTTTTGCTCTGCTACCCGGACAGAATACCTGAAGACATGAAACCTATTATGCATTATGCTTACCAGCACATGATGATTGAGGATATGAAACATAAAGAAGCCATTCGGAGACAGAAAATTCGTGAGAGACAGGTAATATTATACTCTGGAGAATAAGGTAGAAAGAAATTTCAAAAATAAATAAATAAATAAACCGGTTATTTTTTAGCAGACTTAAGAAAAAGATCATTTTAATTTGACATTATTAATTTATTATGACATTATTAATTTATTATTATGACATTATTAATTTATTATTATGACATTATTAATTTTTTTAATGTACGTTCACACATATCATTCGAATTGATGGTACTTTTGATAATATTTTTATTTTTTTTTCCTATACATAAGCAGGGCTTAACAAAGGCGGTTATCTGGCTACCAAGTTTTTTTTTTTTTTTTTTTTTTTTTAAATCTAGCGACCAAGTTTTTTATTAATATGGCGGTTTGCTTGTCTTTCTATCTTTCTTTTATTCATTTTTATTCTTTTCCTTTTCTTTTCTTTTCTTTTCTTTTCTTTTCTTTCTTTTCTTTTTTTTTTTTTTTTTTTTACAAAAATTAACTTAAAATATGAGCGCAATTAGCATTTATAATAGTTACTGGAATTTCTTTTCGTTTCAGAAATAAAATTTCCAAAAATCGCCGTGGTACGCGAAAACTCGCTAATAATCCCATAAAAATTTCTGGATTCTTTTTAAAAATCGCAGAGAACAAAATTTACTTTATTCGGCTAAAAGATAGAAACGTGATTCCTTTTAAGAATGTCATAAAAATGCCGCAAAATGCGAAAAAAAAGCAAAAAATCGTTAAAAATTAAAAAAATTCCAGAGAACAAAATTTACTATACTGGGTTGAAAAATTGTAACCAGATTCCTTTTACGAACGTCAAAAAATTGCCGTGGAACGCGAAAAAAAAAGGCTGCAAATCGCATAAAAAACCGCTAAAAATTAAAAAATAGCAAAGGCGAAATTTAATATTTTGGGCTAAAAGACTGAAACCGGATTTCTTTTACCATTTTGAAGAATCGCAGCGAAATGCTAAAAAATTGCTAAAGAAGAGGACAAAATTTACTATATTTGGTTAAAAGACTGAAACGGGATTACTCTAGAGAATGTTAAAAAAATCGCCGTGAAATACGAAAAAACGCTAAAAGAAACGCATAAAAAATAAATTAAGCAATCTAATTTTAAAAAATCCGGTACTATTCTGAACTATGTAACTAATAATTCTAAACTATGATTGTTATTAGTTTTTCTCATTTAATTCATTAAAAAAGTTTAATTCATGTTGACATATGTAATAACCCGATTATTAAACCCATGCAGAAATAATGTTTTTATTGAAGATTCGTTTTTTCTAGGGCTTTATTATTATTTTTAAAGATTTAATATGGTTTGCTCAATTCGGCAATCACCAAATGATGAGTAGTCTGCGATTAAATTCTTCCAAGAGAAAGGTATTATTAATATTGATTTTTTTTTTTCATAAAACATATGATGAGATTATGTATTCTTGATGCAGATACCCCAAAATGGCGCTGCAAATAATATAAAAGGCGTATACACACAAATTCATTTTCAAGACTCCTATATCTCGCTTTAATAAGATAGTTATTCATTTCGTTAAACGATACATATATCATTGGATTACTATTCCCATCTTTAATTAGCTTCCGAAAGTCCTGTTCCTGATCTTTACATATGCCGTCTTAGTTAATTTTGTCGCCAACATTTGAGCTTGGCGCGAAGTGGTGTTCGTCTTACGGAAAAGTACCAAAAAAAGATCATTTGTTCATGTAACGCAAAGAAAAGTGAGAGATTAAATTATGTAAGTAAGGCAATTTCTTTGCATATTTTGTTTGTCTTCAGTAATTTATTCTTTTGCATTACCAAATTGTCACTAACTTCCTTTTTAACTTAAATTACTAAATTAATGAAAAAGTTGTTTATTTTAGGATTAAGTTGGTAACCTATTTAATTTGAATCAACTGAATCCAATTTATTCAACGAAAGAGATTATTTTACGCCATTGAAATGTTTACATCATTTAATACGAACTTCGGTTAGTGCGGGCAAAATATAGCCTCCCTTAGAAGTCTGCACTAACGGGAGTTCACTGTATATTAAATGCCAAGTGTCTGTTTCACCGATTTATAGATAATTCATGCACGAGAGGGTTATTCTTATTATAGGAGGATGATCTAGAAGAAAGTTTTGTGTTGCTTATAATATACTAGTTTTACTTTGGAAGGATTTGTTTGCTCGGTGGTCCTGTGCGATTTGTAAATCTTAACAGTATCTGAAAATGACATATCTGCATATATTTCCTTCTTTCCGTGCTCTAACTTTCATAGAAATACTTCGAGTGATGTGAGTGCTATGAAATTTGAAAGGTAGACGGCCGCCAATAGCACACCAGTAGAAATGGAGAATTTTGCATTAACCCTCTTCCGTCGCGTCGCCCATAAGCACAGTCTTTTTCAGATTGTATATACCAAGATTCTCTCATCATATTAGCAATATGATAAGGGGGTCTTTGTATATACCAGTGCCGTAGCGTCAGGGGACGCTAGATCACTATACTACCAGTTATATGTATACTACCAGTTATATGTATTATTATATGTTAAATTTGGCCTTATTTAATCGTAAAACGTTCTAAGATTAAATAGGGCCAAATTTAGTATATAATAATACCGGTAGTAAAGTTATTTACCGCCCCTTGATGCTACGCCACTGGTATATACCCGCAGGGACGTGGGCTGTGGCCACGTGTGGGTAATGTCTATTAAATAACGTGACGTGTCTTTAGATTATGTTCTACTAATATTTTTTATATATCATTATTTAATTAATAACTAACGTGATGCTTTGCAAGTAAAACCACAATGTAAAAGCGCCCTTAATTATTAAAACTACTTCGTCCCCATAGGAAAGAATAGCTAGCCGGAGGAGAGTCATTCTTAAGGGGAATCCAAAAGATGCAGTAGCAGAGGAACCACATACACTATGGAAAATGAAGAAGTTTTCGAACGTAAGTACTCTATACAGCTTATACTGCTTACAGGCTGACGCAGAAACTCCTGTTATTATTGTAAGTATAAATGATGGAACATTTCTCATACTTGCAGGGTGTTTTATAAAGGACACTTCCTAATTTTAAAATTCAATAATTCATTAAATTATAATATATATCTATATAAAAGTGAAATAAGAGACGTTTTCCAGGTCGCTCATAAATTTTGTACACAGTAAATAAAAAAAATAGTTCAAAGTTTCGTCAATAGACGGCGCTGAGGTGCCTCTGTCAGAATGCTCCAACTACCGTGTAAAACTGCATCAAAAATCTCCCAGTTGTTAATTTAGTTAACTATTTAAATGCGAAAGAAAGGTTTGTAATTTTGGAATATTTAAATTTGAAATTTCTTATAGTGTGAAACAGAGCAGCACACCATCTATTGAAGAAAATTTGAAATATTTTTTTAATTACTGCATAAAAAAGTTATGAACTACCTGATAAACATATAACTTATTTCATCTTTATGTTTATTATACTTAATTTACTATTGAATTTTAAAGTTGGGGAGTCATATGATCTTATGGAACATATTGTAAGAATGAAACTCTTTTGAATCATTACAACTATAACAACCTACGTCAATTTAATTTTTTTTTCAAAATTTTTTACTGTTTCTATTTTTGTTTTTCAACGCAACTTTTGTTTAATTTTAAAATTTTATTTCTAGGTCAAAGCTAAGGTGTCAACTTGGAGAGATGGAGATTGAAGAATTACTGCATTCAATTTTTCTTGTTTTATTCCCTGTATTATATGGAACGCAGTATATTATTTTTGTATGAATTAGAAATACTTGAAATTATGTTATTTTGCAACAAATAGGAATTTTCTTTTTAAAAAATTGATGCTTTATTTAAATGAATTTCAAAATTTTCTATGATGTTTTAACTTTTTTTTTCTTCTAAATGATAGCATGTTTGTATTTAATTTTTAATGATTAAAATAAATCCAATATTTTCTAATGCGTTTGTTTTGCATTTTTAATTACAATACTTAAAAAATAAATAATCAAGAAACGAAGTGATAAGCTGAAGGCGCACAAACTTAAAGCTCTATTCAGGGTGGAAAGCGTATAAGTTACGCAGGCATTTAATTTGTGAATGGATGTTAGCCACAACAATAAAAGGGGTGTCTAATAAGAAAGTGAGTATGCGTTAGACCAGCGGTCGGCAATCTATGACCCGCAGGTCACCGAGTGATCCATTTCATAATTTCAAGTGACCGACTTGAGTTCCGAAAAAAAGTATAATATATAAAAGGAAAGTATAAAACATAAATATGAAACAAACACTTGAAGAATACATAAAAAAAAAAAATAAACCGAAAATAAATAATAATAATAATAACATTTTTGTTTGATTACAAAGTTGCAGTAACGAACATGTGTAATGAATGCAGCGATTGGACGAACGAACGTGCCGCGGAAGGCAGCGTCCAATCGCTGCCTTTGGCACATTTGCCGCGTCCTTGCATTTTGTTCAATCAAAAGTTGGCTTGAGCTACTGCTACAATTTGGCGGTTAGAAGCCTTAGTTTTCTCAGCTCACTTTCAGTTGTAGCACTTGTTCAGCAGCGCAAAAAATTATAAAAAATGTTTTGTAAAAGATTGTATTTGCTATTTTGCCCACATTCGGTTCAAGGGCAGCTTAATTACCTAAAAATCATACGCTTGTATTCGTTTTAAGACGGCGAACTATAAGCTAGACTTGACTAAGACTCCTATAAGGGAAGCTGTCGCATATTCATCTTGTTGCCCAAAATAACCGCCATATTGTAATCCAGAGCATTAGGAAACCGCCCGAGCAGGGGTTTCCTAATGCAGGGGTTTCCGTCCCTGTCACTGTCACTCGCCGTCCACTACTACGGTAAGCTAACTGGTTTTAGCTTGGTTTTTGGTCCGTTGGGTTATTAAATGACGGCATGATTCAGCCTGTATTATAGGAGCTCTAGACTTGACTGAATAGACGTCACAAGTTCAGCATCAGAGGAGCCATTGATATCAAAGAGAAAAGTAAAGTTAATTCAGTTATGTTTATTTTTACAATAATTATAATTTTAACGTTTAAAAAAGCGCATGGTAATTATTTTCCCAATAAAATTTTACTTATTATTCACCCAAAAGAGACTGTTTTAAAATGAAAATACCGCTGACCCGAAACATCTTAATGCAGACATTTTGTTTGATTGTAACCTGCAGCCAAACAAGGTTGTCGCCCCCTACGCTAGACAATGAGACCACTCTCACAGTGTCCATTGCAGCGAACTACAGAACTTATAGAGATCCTATGTCGAAAATTATTGAAGATATGGAGATAAAAATCAACTAAAACGTTGTTCCAGTGTGTCGTCAATTTAGTAAAAAAGGCTTCTTTCTCCGTCTGATTGCGGAAAACGAAAAGGGCAATTAGCGTCGATACAGTGTTTATTTAATTATACAGGAAAATGGAACGAGAAAAAGGTGTAGGGATTAAAATCAAACGTTAGGATTAAGACAGAAAAAAACAGAACTTTATTACCTATGCTCGAAATGTTCACAACAGCCGCAAATCGTTCATTCTTGCCAGAGCTATGAAAATCGCCCTAACTGATGTTCATACTTTTCGCTTTCGGCCCAGGCCTATTCATGTTCATAGAGTAGAGTGTCATTTCCTACCAAATCGATGACAAAGAACAAGTTGACGTTTCTACCATAAGTTCGGAATATCGCCGCTAGAAGGCGCTGCGAGTGATCCCATTGTATAGCTGTAGCGCATACTTACTCTCTCATGTATAGACACCATTTTTAAAACTGTAACCACATTCTTCACAAGTTAATTATGTATGTAACTTATACGCTTTCCACCATGTATATACAGGCCTTGTATATACAACGAACTCCTTTAGCGTTTGGGGAGAGATTTCAGGTGGCTCATGAGCTTGAATGAAACTAGTCGGATTTGCCAATCCCAAAACTTTCTTCTCTCTCACACAGGTTTCGCATACACTAAAAAGAATCAGCACCAATTTATATCAAGGTCTAAAGTTTTATTAAATTCCATGCATTAGTTCTTGAGATATGAATATGATTATTGCTAAAATCGTGTAAATCCTGCAAATTGCATCATAGTAGCGCCACCTGTTGGGAGATTTAGACCAAAACCTAATCAACAACAACTTATGAAAACATCTAACTGAATCTGAAGTTTGATGAAATTCCGTGCATTTGTTGAATCTGTGAATTTTTTGTAATTTTTTAGAGCAGTTAATGATGTATATTGAATTATCGGTTATAGAAATTATAAACACATTTATTATAGATGGTTTGTAAAGTAGAGAAATAAATATTCTTGCCCGATTTGTTTCTAAATAGCTTTATGAAACAAAACTTGAGTTAATTTGGGATTAGGAATATCTTGTTAGAGTTAAATAAAAACAAACAAATAAATGAAAAGAAAAAATTCGCATTTGGAGATCTTTCGCTTTCTTGCCAACCGAAGCGATTTGGCACAATTTGGCGCAATAGCGACTGGCAGCGAGAATCCATGAGATAATGACAATTTTATACCATATTTCTGTGTTTAGAAGTAAGTTATAGACCGGGAGGCGGCAGCACAGACAATCACCTCATCGAGTTCACGGCTGAAATTCAAGAATTAGTTAAAACTTGATCCGCATATTAAAGCGCAATCGATCTGCCAAGTCCTATCTTGGTGGAAAACATCCGAAAACTCGATTTTAGTGGTTAGCTCGTAGGTTTAACATTGTGTGTTCCTGCTCCCAGTCCTCCATGTTTTCATACCTTTGGGTGCGGGAAAACACAATGGTAAACCTACGAGTCAACCGCTAAAATCTGGTTTTAAGGTGTTTTCCACCAAGATATGACTTGGCAGACCGATTGCGTTTTATTATGCGAATTGAGTTTTAACTAATTCTGGAATTTCGGCAGTGAGCTCGATGAGGTGATTGTTTGTGCTGCCGCCTCCCAGTCTATTAGTAATAGAAGTAAATGAACCCTATACTCCGTTTGGGTTTGAGGCTACGATTTCCGAAACGTTTCTCCAAAGCATGTGACTCAACATCACGAAAATCTGGTCCGTTGCTGCTCTATGGCATGTAGGCTTGAGTTACAAACGAGTCGTTGCATAATTAAGGACTACAGTGTCCACAATGTTTCCCCAAAGCACGTGACTCTGACGTCAGTAGGAATAGGGTCAATTTAGAATTTTTTAATAAAATTCTAAAAAAATGTACTTTTTACCTAAAGATGTTTATTGGTGAGTCTTTGGATGACTTGAGATAGAGGAGAAGTTACCACCTGGATCACTATATGGCATGTACAATGTGTCTCAAAAGGTCGTTTACAAACTTAACATGCTGGTCTGTCATATCATGATAAACAAGATTTACATAGGAACTTGTGTTCGAAAATGCAAACTGCGACCGCTAGAGGGCGATGAGCGCAGGCTTACGGGAGAGTGGGAAGCGTAATCATTTCAGGCGAGGACGTTGCAGGAAAAGGATGAATCGGTTTAGTAACGCAAAATTGGCCGATATGCATTATGTGTATGACGCCGGGGATGGAAATGCACGAGCCGTGGTACGGATGTACCTTGAGCGCTTCCCAAGCAGACGTCAGCCAAGTCATGTTTTGTTTAGATAATTGCACCACAGATTGCGTACAGCAAGGACTTTTCAAGTACGTAGCCACATCGGTCGAGAACGCACTACACGCCCACCTGTCGTAGATTAAACCGTGGTACTGGAATTTGACTGAAACCCGCAAACAAGTCTACGAGCAAGCGAACGCGTTTTGGGTGTACATCGTTCCAGCATTATGCGCATACTGCATGAGGAGACGCAACATCCCTACCATTTACAAAGAGTACAGGCATTGTGCGTTGACGATTATCCCCAACGCGTTGCATTCGCACGCTGGTATTTGCAACAGCGGGTCGCACAGCCGGATTTTCCATCGTGGATTTTGTTTTTGGATGAATCCTGTTTTACACAGGACGGTGGCCTGAATCTGCACAACATGCACATATGGGTGCATGAAAACCCAAGGTGTACACGTGCCCATGCACGTCAACAACGTTCCGCCGTAAACGTTTGAGCTCGTATTATCGGTGACATGAAAATCGCCCTCTAGCGGTCGCAGTTTGCATTTTCGAACACAAGTTCCTATGTAAATCTTGTTTATCATGATATGACAGACCAGCATGTTAAGTTTGTAAACGACCGTTTGAGACACCCTGTATATGTGCTTGTGCTTTGTACACATGAAAGAAATTAAAAAAAAAAAGAAGATTAGCAAATAAAATAAAAATTAGTGGATTCTGTGATTTCGCTGAACAGGAATCTGAAAATGCATAAATTTTGTAAACTCTACGATTACCATACCTCCTTCATGAGCGTTTTGCGGGGAAAAAAAATCCGTCGCTTTTTCTACGTTTGTTCATTTGGTCGATTTGGCGACGATATTTGCACTGTTTGAGAACCAACTTTTTTGCCCACTGGGGAGTTTGAGAACCGAGGCTCTGCTGTATTTTAATGTTTTTCTCCCAAAACTAAAAGTCTCGAGGACAATTTAAAGAATATAGCAGAAAAACATCGTACAAAGTGCCGTAACTTTGTCTGTCAATTTAAATAGCTTGAAAAAAAAATGCATTCTGAGATAAATGAATTTAATTCCTGTGGTAAGACGTGGCAACCATAGACAGTACAGCTTAAAAACCGTCATATCTTTTCATCTATTTACCTTATTTACTTCGGTTTGTGTCATTTTATTCTAAAAGATCCAAGTACTTTTTAAAATTAAAAAAGCATAAAACATTTTTTTTCGAGATTTTTGTGCCCAGGACCACCTTAATTTGTGCATTGGATGCCTTCTGGTCACCTATCTTTTTCTAAGCGAGAATAATAATGCTTTAGGGGGCATAGCAGTTTTACTGCTTCAAAAAGTGTTTTTTTTTGTTTTCTGTGTTCAACAATATTCAATTTATTTCTGCACATTAGAAACTAAATTTAAAATGAAAAATCTCATGTAAGTTTAAGAAAAAAATTAACATAGCTAGTTTTTGTCATAAACATGTGGAAACAATATAGAAATGAACAAAAATGATTAGTAGAAAGCGAAAGAAATTGCGAAAATTCCATTAATGCTTGTACAGTGAAAACTTCATATCTTACAAGCTTTAAAAATTAAATATAGTCGTAGTAGAAAATGAACCAGAAAGTTATTATTTATATTAGTAGTAAATAGCTTACAAGGAAAGTCTTTAAATGCATAAAATCCAGTTTAAAGACGTACAAGTGACACTAGACGCACAGAAGTGAAGAAAATAAAAATTTGTTATTATATCTCAACAGAAGTGTTATAAAAAATATTTAAAAATATAAAAAGTTTGCCAGAAAGAAATCTGCATCGTTATTTGACAATGAAGTAAATTGAGACTGGGAAAAGTTCAGCAATTTTGGAAAGGGTTGGTGATAGACAAATTAGCATTTTCATGTTTTTAATTTTTTAAGAGGCTCTTTTCGCGATTTCCTTTTTTTAAAGCAAAGCAAATAAAAATAATAATACTACTAATAATAAAACCCGCTTACTAATATCATAAAAATATTAAAAAGCACGACAGTATCGTTTCGAATCCATAAACATAAATCGATCTTTTATGAGGTATAAAAAGAGCTGCGTGCGTAGCTAGAAAGAAACCACGTAATGGCGGAGGAAAACAGAGAAAAAGATGTAAATAAGATAGATGGCGCAAGGTTGGAGGAAGATAAGTAAAGTGCGTGTTTATAAACAGTTACTTCTGTCAACTAATCTATCTATTACATTTTTGCTAGCGATCCTTGCAGGAATCATCATGGCGGAATAGACAAATCGTATAGTAGATGAATTATTCATAGACCAATCAAATCGCCTGAATTCTTGTGTTCAGCGGGGGTTCATAACGATGCGTGTTATAGCCAATAGACATTTTGCCGAATGGAGCAAAGGAGAAGACAAAGCAAGAATGAGCAGTATGCATTACAGAGCCACAAATTCAAGAAAAATGATTTTGGACAAAACGAATCACCAAGCATTTTGGCGAACCTGCCGTTGTAGCCCAGCTAATGTTTGTTAACTTGTCCCATTCGTCAAATCGAACTCGTCCAGGTGATTATCGCCAAGTTCTGGAATGTAGGTTTGCCATAGTTTGGGCAAAAATGTCTGTTTGAGCATTATCTGTGCGTATGTCCGCGACCAACGATATACAAGGTCGGTTAATGACGTTTAAAACGTCACACGAAGTGGATCATCTTTAGATGGCGATTGGTACAAAGTAGCACACGCCCATCGTTTTGAGCCAATCGCCGTGTAAAAATGATCCACTCCCTGTGATTTTTCAAAAGTCATGAACCGGCCGTGTCCGCGGCCTGCGTTATACATGGCCGGTGCATGACGTTTAAAACGTCACATGTAGTGGATCATTTTTTACACGGTGATTGGTGCAAAACTAGAGCTCCTATAATAGAGGCTGACGCATCCTCGCAGATTTGGTGCTCAAATTGAAGTTCAGTCGAAAAACCAAGCTAATCAGAACCGGTTCAGCCAATCAAAACCGAGTCTTAGGCAACCCCAACTCCGGCTGCGGTAGATTGATGCTGAACTGAGCACCAATAATCCGAAACAAAATGGATATGCGTCAGCTCCTATTATAGGAGTCTTATGCAAAACGGGAGGCGCGTCGCTTTGCACCAATCACCGTGTAAAAATGATCCACTCCATGTGACGTTTTAAACGTCATGCACCGGCCGTGTATAACGTAGGTCGCGCCGTGTCGCAGTATGTCACCCCTGTCATGTAGAGGCATCGTAATTGCCGAACAAACAGTTGGTTGAAAAATTCCAGTTAAGTTACTCGAATATCTTTAGACTAGACTAACTTTATTTATCAGAGTAGCCTGAATAACATTTTCTATTTTTCGATAAAGTCAAAGGATCTTTTAGAGAGAGCATGCTCGGATTGAAAGTTTTTGTACAACTTATGGCACCCGTAACTCAGGATCATAGATATAATCATGAACATAGATCTAAAGAAGGACTTCTAACGAAATAGTCTTTCCAAAAAGAAAATCATTCCTGGAAAAATGTCTCTAATAGGTGGCGCATGTGTAGGACAGCTTTTCCATACGTCACCAGTTCGTCTGCTTCTTCAACTTCTTCAAACCGTCTGTCGTCTGGTGGGTATCCTGATCACTGAGCTCCACAATCGAACGGAGAGCTAACTTCCTATTCTAATACATTGTATCCAGCGGTCCGCCCATGAATACAATGAAAAAGATTTTCCTCCGAAAATCTTTGGCAAAACACAGTTTTTCTCCCATAAAATAAAATGGGGTAGATATTTTCAAATTAGATTATCTTTTAAAAATATGTCGAAGTTGCTTACAATTTTCACTGATATACATTTTTTAGTGTAAAAACTACAGTTTTTATTTAAAATTCATCACCAATATTTAATTTGACATTTCTTAAAAAGAAAATTTTATAAAACCTCATTAAAAAAAAGAAAAATATGTTAAGTATTGCTCACAAAAATATGAAAAAGCTTAATATAACTTAAACTGACAAAAAGTACGCGGAAAAGTTAAAAAAATTGCATGTAATATTAAGAAAAGTTCAAGATTCATTACTTGCGCGCACTGAAAGTGTGATGTGGTTGCGGCAGAAAGTGGATCGGTGAGTTATTAGCTCTCCGTATTATTATAGAGCTCAGTGATCCTGATATACAGTTTCGGTTTGATGTTGTAGGTAGCGCTGCCTTAGCAGGGATTCTTGCCGGCTGTGCAGAACCGTGTGCGTAGCTGTTCAGCCGCCATTTCGTTCCAAAGTCGCGACACGATATTAACACTATTTCGTTGGAAGTCTTTCTTTAGTTCTATGTTCATGGGTATAATCATGAACATAGAACTAAAGAAGGACTTCTAACGAAACGTGTTAATATCGTGTCGTGACTTTGGAACGAAATGGCAGTTGCACAGGCTGCTCTGTGCAGCGCACGGTTCTGTGGTCATGGTCTACGCTCACGGTTCTGTGCAGCCGGTGAGAATCCCTGCTAAGGCAGCGTCACCTACAACATCAAATCGAAACTGCATATCAGAAACCCACCAGACGACAGACGGTTTGAAGAAGCAGACGAACTGGTGACGTATGGAAAAGCTGTTCTACACATGAGCCACCCAAAGACAGATCTTAAATGTCTTTGGAGCCACCTATTTGTGACATTTTTCCAGGAATGATTTTCTTCTTGGAAAGGCGTTAGAAAGCAGTTCTCGGCTACAGTGTCCTCTCATTCTGTTCATTTGTCACTACTCTGTTAAATAAAGGTACTTTATCACAAACAAGCTTAAAAAAGAAAAAACAATATATTTGTACTGTGATATATATACGTTGACATTCCAAAATAAATAAAATCATTTATAAAACTTCTTCAACTTGATTTATTTCAGTAATTTAACTATTTCATGTTGTCAATGATTTTTATTACTTCGATTATTTTTATATCGATATGTGTTTGATCGAAAATGGAGCAGAAGAAATTTTCATATGATGACATCCTCTATTATGACAATTAAATTTAATATTTTTATGCAGAACGTATGATCTCTTTATACATATCGTTAAGTTAATGTATTTTTTACTCGAATGACATAATTCTTGTTTCTGAATTACTCTTTTTCGAGATTTCAGTATTGAGCCGAAGTTATTTAGTAAGTAGTATGGCTTGGCTAGCTAATCATGATCTGAATATTTTCGTAAAATTACTTTATAGTTGTGAAATAATAATAATAATAAAAATCATATTTGTATTAATTTTATTAATAAAATTATTTCAATTATTAAAAAAAATGCTTCATGAAATAAATAATGTGAAAAGTAAAATTATTGATTACCTCAATTAATTTAAATCCCTGTTATTATACTGGATTTTACTCTGTTTAATAACGTTGAGTACTTTAATTTTTAAAACAGAGAGATGGGAATGCTCGGAGAAAACCTGGAATTTTCAGGAAAGAACAGTTTTTCCGAAGAGAATTTTATTTCCTCATTGGAAAAATAAAAAAAATTTCTTCGTATTTTTTCAAGCCTGATGTCTTTTGTCTTAAGCAAAATTATTCAAATCTATTTTCTCAATCATATTTATATATTTGTTAACATTAAAATATTAATTCGGAAAAATGTAAGATAATTAATTGTACTTCTGTCCCTAAAAATGAAAATTCGTGTGCAAAATTATATAGCGAATACAAGTGGAAATGATAAAAGTTAAAGGTATTTCTAAGTCGAAATATATACCGCCAACAATGGTAATTGTATTAATAACTTAATACATAATCTTCATACTTAGTGTTCTCTCTAGGTTATTATTTAAGGCACTACCCTTTTTTAAAATCAGCAAAATGTATCCCCTAGTGGTACCCAAATATCTCTGGTAAAAATCATCCCCCCCACCATAGTATTTATAATTGTGTGTTCAAGAGCTTTCAAAAACTATACAACTTCTTCATTCTTTAGGGAAAAGGAAAAACTCTGTGATATTTATCCTCTTGGTTTTAGCATCTCTGTTAATCTTCTATTCAAGTAATTTATTACAACATTTCCCATGAAACATTTTTCAAAAAATATTTTTAAAGAAATTCAGGAAACACAGTGTTGTCAACAGTTTTTCTGTTTGTTAACACTTCCCTGTTTTAAGAATTTTTTTCAAACATCATATTAATGGTTTAAACACACCATTATGAAGAGACTGATGGTGTGGTGTGGTTTCTGTTTGGTGGTAAACACAGCATTATGTAATCTCATTGTCAATGGCATTTATCACTATGCTGTAAGTTAAATGGCTACAAAGAGCATCATATATTAACATCAGTGTAAAGGTTACCAGGGTTGTATTGGTTTTAACCATCCTGGTCAAAATATGTTTTAACCATCAGTGGTCAAAACTCCTTTTGACTAGTAAAAGAAATTTAAATTTATGTTGCTAAATGATAAATTTAGTGCAATATTTGGAAGAGTTTGTCTAAATAACATTTAACAACATTTAAAACCACATTTGACAGTGTTTGCAAGTAGGGGATATATTATACTTTAATTTTCATTTTCAGCACAATTTTTTTTTTTTTGACGATAAGACATTATCATTTCATAAGTATTGAAATATTTTTAATAATAATTTAATAACAACTGTACTTTTATATAAAAAGTTAAGGAAACTAAATCACACTAAGCAAAAATAAAAATATATAATAATAATTTTATTTAGAACTCTAAAAAATAATTACAAGTGTTGTTATATTAAGCTAAAGAGGGTTTCATAGTTTATTCTGGGTGAGACCAAATTTGAAAAATAATCTTTTTACTCATGAAGAGTTAGCACAACCATTCATTGGATGCATTATGAAATTTACAAATTCAAAATCAATATTTTTCATTACTGCCCACCAAATATTGTAATGTATTAGTTAGACATTAAGAAAAATAAGATTTATGAAAAGTATGTTTCTGTATGAAATATTATTACATAAGACACAAAAAATTCATCTATATTTAATAATATTAACTATATAGGGTAGATGTGCCAGTAATGGACCATCTTCCAGTAATGGGCTACCTTCAACATTTTTAGTTTATAAAAAAATAACCAATAAAAATTCAGTTTCTTTTATTTCATTAATATGCTTTCTTTAAATTCTAGTTTTAAATACAATCATAATATCAATTATCTGTTACTTTTTGTGGGGTGTCCATTACTGGAATTTAGGGTGTTTTGATTTATTTGTTATTTACAATTAAATTTCGATTCACATTGGGAAATGTGACTATGAGCATGGTTAAATATTGTTGGTAGATTAATATAATATTAAAAAATGTGGAATATAACAATTATAACTATTAATTAAAAAATAATTTTTAAAGAAATTCCTTAAGGGTGTCCATTACTGGCACATCTACCCTATATAATATATACTTTAATATTCACAAAAATATATAGTTTGGGCAATTTATGTAAGGTAAAGTTATTTAATAAGAGTTTGGACCAATTTTAGACAGTTAAAATCAGTTTTGACCTGTCAAAATTACAACCCTGAGAGTAACGTTAAAATCTTTATTCAAATTTACTCATATTTCAAAACATCTCTTAAATTTGTTATCTTGTATCCAACCGGGTGCATAGATTGTGTGCTTTATCCAGGTATCATATATAGATTCTCGCTTTTGTTGACGATTAAAGGTGCCATATGATAGCCATTAAGCTGAAGTGCTGAAAAGCACTATAGGCATCATAATCGCACTATTAGCATATTTTATATCTGCATTATTTTATAATTTTTAACAGCATATACTTTGTTAGGAATTAGATTAATAGACAACCCAGTCTCATCTGCATTGAAAATTTTGTAAAAGGCTGATCCCATAGCTTGCATTTGAGGTCTGCACTAGCCGGAATTTCCAAGCCCGGTCCAGATCAGCCTGAATGAAAGCTATTGTGGCCCAGCCTGGTGTAAAAACTAAAAGTTCGGTCTGGCCCATTGAAAAATCAGTGGAAACAAGGACAGCCTGTACAAAAATCAATGAAATCAGGCCCGGCCAACTCAATTTCTACAAAAATTTCCAATTTTTCTTAACATACAATTAAGATTCTTTTAATGAATCCTGCATACATATTTATAAGAAATTTTTGCAGTAAATTTTAGATTAATATATGTTCACAAGCCATAGAATACAGAATACATATTTCATTCAAATAAAGACATTAAAAAAATTAATGTAGTTTAGAATAAAAGGAAAAAAAAGGGTTAAAAACATCATAACTTTTATTGCTGTTTGCTGTGTATAATTTAAAAAAAAAAAATTAAAATATTTTTTTGTAATTTATTAAAGTATATTTCCAAAGATTACATTAACAAAAGTTCATGATTGCTATTGCTATTTTTACAAAACAAATTGTTTGTTCGACACATCCTGGGAACAATTAAGTCCAGTTCTGACCCGAGCCAACTATGTAGAAAAAAATGTAAGACTGATTTTTGGCCTGCTCGAGTCTGATGAAAATATTAAGACCGGGTTCAGAAATGATGCAACTGTCCGATGCTGATTTTTGTGCTGGACGTGTTATATTTCTATTTCTGTATTGAATTGTCAAGCTAGCACGGCTCATGCAGCAGATGTATACTTATGTCGTCTCAGTCACAACCATTGGAAATTATTCGTATTTTATTAGTTTAGCTTAGTTTGAACCCTTCAATTTTGTTATATTGGGCTGGTCGGCCGCTTAATTTTTTTATTGCTCTGCCTGGCCCATTTAATTATTTTATCGGCCTTCCGAAGCATGTTTATTATTTTTTATTAGCCCAGCCCATTTGTTTTTTATTGGCCTGGCCCAGCTTGTTTTTTTTTTTTTTTTTTAATCAGCCTGGCATGGCCTATTTGAAAATTCCACAGGCCTATGCAGACCTATAGCTTGCATTCATTGAACCTATTTTCATACATTCAAAAATTATCAATAACTTTGATGGAAAGGATTTCAGCCATGATTTGGTTAATATTTCAGGCTTTTTCTTAGTTCTTTTTGTTTTTGCTCATTAAGATTTCTTACATATAAACATTTGTCACCAGTTAAGCATTATAATTAAAAGTTGCATGTTTTTTTATTATATCTTAATTTATCAAACTAAATTTATTTTTAATCAACTTATGTAAAGGAAGTAGTTTCAGAACATTATATTGTTTAAATGTTAAACTAGTTTACAAAAAAGTATCCAATAATTGTTTAAATGAAAAAGGTGTTAAATTGATCTAATTGGTTTTTGTTTACTAAACTTGAAAGTATAATTATTTTACCTTAGATAGTTTTTTTTTTTTGGCCCTAAAAATATGAATTTTACGTTAGTTTGTTTAAAAAATTACAGAAACTTAATCTTGAATAAGTGTTTTATGCTATAACCAACTTCTTATTTACTTTAAATTTAAATCCAAAGTTTTTCTTATCATTGTTATCGTTATCAAGCATGATAATGCAGCAATAAATATTTTATTCTTTATGAAAAATGATGAATAACATCTAAAACATAAAATCTGGCAAAATAATTGCAAATAAATTATTTGTGTTTTTTATAAATTTGTTTATAAACCTACTTATTTTATCCCTTGTGACATACCTTTTTTCTGCCTCAGTAGTGTTTTTAACTGAGTAACTAAACTAGTATACTTTTTCAGCTTCAGTAGTGCTCTTCTTTAATGGGGAGAGATCCAGAGAGTCTTTTTTTTTTTTTGTGGGCAATATATAATTACATATAATCAATATAATATTGTTTAGTAAAATCTGTGAACCTATTTATATAATATGAAAAATTTATGGTCCAGACACAAAGAACACCATAAAAATATACCTGTTAATACAGAAGCCTGTTTAATTTGGAATTTTATTCTGATATTTAGAGATTCCATTTTCACAGATTCTACTGTATGTAAAACAATATACCGAGTTATTATTTACAATTAGGGGAGACCGGTACACACTGGACCTATGGACACAGTGGACCACCCCCTAATATTTTATTTATTTAATTTTTTTTAAAGCTTCTCTTCTATCCTAATAGACAACAGCACTGCACTGATTATTTATAGCCTTCAAAAAAATTGTTTAGCTCAGATTGAACTATTTTATCCTGATTGGTTGTTTTGAGCTTCTAAAAGTAAAATTTTTCATCATCATATTTTTATTTTTTAGTAATTAAAGGTTGTAGATAAATAAGATAAAACAGCTTTTTTGCAAAGCTAAGATACTTGTTTTTATTTAACTTTAAAGTTGATAGGTTTAAAATAAAGCTATAAACAATATTAATATGATTATTTATTGAACTTCAACATGAGGCACAGTGGATCACCCACTCCTGGGGCACAGTGGTCCACAATCCACTCTGTTCCTGTAATGCAGAATGTTCAAAATATTTAATAATTGCTTATTTTCTATAAAGAATTATTGTTTTAAAGTAGTTATTTAACTGTAAAATAAAGTAAATAAAGAAAAATAACAATTTATTTAACATAGTAAGAAATATTTTGTTTTGTATTTACTGCCTTTGATAAATATATATAACTGTAGTCTAATTGGTGATGATTCTATTAAAGTAAGATTCATGAGACACAAATTGAATGGATATCAGTTTATTTTTCCCGAAACTGTTGATGTCAATGATTTCATAATGTTGCTCCCAAACCCAAAAGTATTTAAGGAAAATTCCAGGCTCAATCTTACTCATAAGTATTTTGAAATTTCATTTGCAAATTTTAATATGCGTGATTTTTTTGTACTTAAGTAATACTTTCAACTAAATTGCAATTGTTCCTGTATTAATCTTTTATTATTTTCAAAATATAATTAATTTTTTGTTTTTGTTTCAAAATGTTACTTGTAAATTTATATTACTATGTTATTTTGCAGGTAAAGGGGAAATAAAAAAAAGAATTATATTAATGGAAAATGAGATTTATATTGCATTTCAGATAATACCTAATAGTGGTCCACTGTGCCCCGGTGGGTGGACCAGTGTGCCCCACTTCTGGGGCACACTGGTCCACTTTACGGATGCGCATAAATTTTATTTTTTTGAAAAATGTATTGGGAACTATGTTCTGAAAAAATTATGATGAATGCATAAAGATTTAAGGAATGTTCAAAAATATTTTCATGCAGATCGGCTTGTCCGTTAAAGAGAAAAAAAATTTTAACTGAAAAAGTAGTCCACTGAGCTACAGCTAATTCATTCTAGCAGTTCATACAGCTAAATCTGTAGAAATAGAACCTGTTTAATAAAATCCTGTTTTAAATAGAAATTTTTTTTATATCCTGCTAGAAGGAATATCATACAAATCTACATTTAAAAATGGAAATCTGTCAAAAATAGATTTTTCTTTTATCCCCAGTGCTTTTATTTTCATAGGTTTTACTGTGCATTTGCAGTTCATTATTAATTGTTAAATTAATGGAAAACTAATAACTTCTATAAAACCTATTAAAAGATTAAATTAGTATGGACCCCCAAAGCAGAATATTTTGCAATGTTCTGCAACGAACCTTCAGCTAATAAAAAATTTTCTGCAGGAGTAAAAATGAAAAACACAGGGAGATGTTCTTGTATATGTAGCAGGAGTACAATTTTATCTTTTATAGAAATGCAAAAGACGTTACGTAAAGCACTGACACACACACAAAAGAAACATTTTTTGTGGTAAGATTTATTTTAAAAATTAACAAATTTACAGGTCTGTCAATAATTTTAGAAGTGACATATTTTGAAATATCACTTTTATGGAGGACCATGCGACAAACAGACGAATTTCGTGATATTTTCACCCGACCGATCGACAAATTTTGTGACATTTTTCCTCAACTGATGAATTTTGCGATCTTTTATCGAGAACGATGAACAAATTTTGTAATATTTTTGAGATTTTCCCTTTGATTTACTAATGTCTTTTGCTATTTATTCTCGGTACTGATTGGCGAATTTCACATTTTTTGACACGCTTTTCCCCCACGACTGATTGAAGAATTTCGCGATTTCTCTCCCAACCTACAGACTAATTTCACAACATTTTTTATATATTTCACTCGACTGACTGTTGAATTTCACGATTTTTTCTCGCTACCGATCGACGAATCATACATTTTTTTCTGCGATTCACTGAAGAATTTTGGGATTTTTTCTGGTAATCCACTGTTGAATTTTGCATGTGTTTACCCGCAACCGATTGGCAATTTTTTAGACATTTTTTTCCCTACCAATTAACAAATTTTTCGGATTTTTCTCGCAATCAACTGACGGAAAGCGCACTTTTTTTTTTTTTTCTTTGCTGACTGATAGACGTATTTCGCTTTTTTTTCAGCAACCGGCTGAAGAATTTGACGATTTTTTCACACGATCAACTGATGAATTCCCGACCGATCGGCAAATTTTGCAAATTATTTCCGAGCGTCTTTTTACACGCAACCCTTTGGCAAGTTTTATGGTTTTTTTCTCGTGACCAATTGTTGAAAATCACGGGTGCTTTACTGCGACTAATTGACAAATTTACCTTTTTTTTGCAACTGGGTGAAGAATTTCTTGACATTTTTCCACACTCAACTGATGAAATTTCAACAAATCGACAAATTTTGTGATTTTTTTCTAGCAACCAATTGACGAATTTTGTGATTTTTTACAACGATCGACTGTCGAATTTTGTTTCTTACCATGGACAGATTGGCAAATTTTGAGAAAATTTCCATCAACCAATTAGCAAATTTTGCGGCTTTTTCTTGCGACCGATTAGCGAAAATCACGGTTCATTTTCCCCCGATTGATCGACCAATTTTGCAACCGGCTCAAGAATTTCATGGTCGACTGATGAATTTTGCAATTTTTTCCTGCGACCGATTGATGAATTTCACAATCTGTTTACATGAACAATTGAAGAATTTCGTGATTTTTTTCCGATGCATGGCTGACGAATTTCACATTTTTTCTGGTGATCGACTGACAAATTTAGCACTTTATTCCGACGACTGAATGACAAATTTTGTTGAAATAGAGAATTTGAAAAGTTCTGCAGAGAAGCTCATTGTTCTGCGACGTACGTCGCACTTTTAAGCAGATTCTGCTTTGGGGGTATGGACCAATGATAAGTTTCATTTTAGATACGTTTCCATCTTAGCAGGAATAATTATATGGTATTTTTTTGATTGCAACAATGAAATGATTCTATTTAAAGCAGGATTCTGTTATAGGCAGTTTTTAGTTTTGTGGGTTTTAATGTATTATGTGTATTTTTAATGATTTACAAATAAGAGAATATTAAAACCTGCAAAAACGGAATCACTGGGGACCGGAAAATAATTCCGCTTTACATAGGTTTCTGTCTTAGCAGATATAATAACATGGTATTTCTTCCTCTGGTTTCCACAAAGTTTAAAATTTCAAAGCTGCATATTTTTAAAAATATTTTCTGCCTTATTTTTACTTTGTAGCAACAGTAAATAATATATCATTCAAATCCCCCACCCTTCAAAATTTTACTACTTGTTTAAAAAACAGGAGGATTTCTAGTCATTGGGGAGGGATAAAAGTATTCCTCTTTTTTACAGTTTTGTTGTTAGCATTCTTCAAATTTACACAATTTCTAGCCGTCCCACCTTCTCTACAGCTGTAGCAATCCATCCCAGAGAAAAATGTGTAAATTCAACACTGGTTTTCAGTTTTAATGCATCCGTAGTTTGTTATGTGCTGTAACAAAATTGTCATTCACACTGTCTTCCTTATGATTCTTTATTGTTTATTTGTAGCACCAATATCCACCATTAGGACTGGGCGATGTAGAGATTTCTTAAATCGCGATTTAGTGCTAAATTGTATTTAAGACCGATTTTACCTTTAAGATATGGAAGCCATTTTTTGACTTATAGGGACAAAATAAGGTCTTTATGTATCCCCCCCCCCCCCCCATAAAATATTCCATTTACCAAAAAAAAAATATCAATCTTTACTTAAATCAGCTTTTTCTTAAATCTTCTTTTTCTTAAATCGTATAGAATGACTGGATAGCATTGTGGCTTGCAGTGTTTCCTTAAATCTGATACTGCTAAATCAATTTGGATTGCCACACATGCGGTACATACATCGATGTAGATAAATCATCTTTCCAATGTAAGCTTTAAATCTATTTTTTTGTCTTAAATCGATTCAGTTAAATTGGATTTCGTATATTAGCTTTAAATCAATTTTCCGATGTTAGCTTTAAATCTATTTAGTTAAATCGGATTTCCTATGTTAGTTTTAAATAGATTTATGACTTAAATCAATTTAAGGCCCAGGCCTAGTAGATACATCAATGTAGATGAATTGTTTTTCCGATGTTAGCACTAAATCGGTATTTTGTTTTAAATCGATTTAAAGCCAATAGATAATAGGATTCCCGATGTAAGCTTTAAATCTATTTTTTTGTCTTAAATCGATTTAGTTAAATCAGATTGCCGAGGTTAGTTTTAAATTGATTTAGTTAAATCAGATTTCCGATGTTAACTTTAAATGGATTTAGCTAAATCACGATTTAGCTTAAATTGATTTAAGCCAATAGATAAATCGGATTTCCGATGTTAGTCTTAAATTGATTTAAGGCCCAGGCCTATCCACCATATCAGAATCTTCCATGTTTCAGTAGATTCCATTTTTTAAAAATTCTACCTAAGAAAAATTTTTAATGCAACAAACCAGTTTTTGAAAAAAATTCTATTTTTTTTCTACAAAAATCTGGATTTTTCCCCCCAACACTTTAAAGTTTTCAGTAATTTTACATCTCTGTCATGCATACACAAAATAACTGTTATTTAGAATATTTCTCATTTCTTTTGGGATTCATTTTATTTAATTTTTTATAGATGAATATGGAAGTACTAGATACTGGAAGTCATTTAAAAGATACAGAAAATCAAGCCTCTGCAGGAAATTATACTTGCAGATTGCCTAAAGATCTGACAATAGGAAGCAATACTCTTGCACGTAACAGGGGTGAGGTGGATGTGCGATTATTACTTGCATGTAAAACTCAGTTATCAACTGAAGTTGTGCGGTTAAAAACAGATAGTTTACGCTTGCAAAAAGAAAGAGATGCTGCACGTATACGAATGAAAGAACTCGATCAGATTCTTATGAAATTTTCTGAAAGAACTCGAGAACTTGAGAATCGTTTGTATGCTGCAGAAGATGAAAATAAAAGACTACGAGCTCGAATGTTAGGTTTATCCAATGTTAGTGCCTTGCAAAAACTGTCTGTGAGCTTAGATAAATTTCATTCATATCCATGGTTAGATGCTCAATCTAACCCTTTAGCCACACCAAATTCTTGCTCAAATACTTTAGAAACAAAGAAGAATAATCCCCCACCCCAAGAAGACTGGAGAGAAGTATCACAGAAACTGTTAGAGCAAATGAAGCAGGAAATGAAAGAAATAAAAGAGATGAGTAGTAACTTTTCATTGCAAGACGGTAATCCTGAGAGTGCAAGTGAAGTCAAACAGAAGAGTTGTGAGAGTGAAGTTTGTGATGAAACTCTCGAAGAGAGCTTATCCAATTTGATGTCAGAGACAAAGTCACTGAAGCATTCTCTTCTAAAACAGAGGAAGACTCTTAAATCCTTGATGAATGATATTAAATTAGGTAATTAGAAATTTTGTTAGCATTCTGTATTGTATTATCTTTTTTTTTAATGTAAATTGATTGCTAAAAATGTAAGAACAAAAGTAGCTGCATGTACAGCCTTAAAAGGGGGGAAAAAAATCCTCATTCATGTCATCAAATTGTCCAAGGAAAAGAAATGTAATTAGCCATTTGAGTGGAAATTATATTTTCTTTCAATTTATGTTTTAAAAAAAAGCTTAGAGGTTGTCCCATGGGTCGATGCAGGTTTTTTTCTTTCTGGGGCCCATTTTGTGAAAGTAAAGGTTATTTTTGTAAAATTTATTATATTTTTGTAATGAAAGTTGAAATCCAGTTACTCAAATTCAAACAAAGCATTTATTAACAAAAAGTTTTTTAAATCCTTTTGCTGAAGTTTTCCTCTATGGTGAACTTGTTTGTTTACAAATTAAAATTACACATTTTAAAAGTCACAAAATGAATAGTAAGTTTTTATGGAATAGGAATTTTGTGAAAAGGTCTATTTTATGGAAAGGAATTTTGTAAAGGGACCTGTTTTATTATAAAGAATTTTGTAAAGAGGCCAATTTTATCAAATTGATTTTTGTAAAAGGGCCTGTTTTATTAAATTGATTTTTGTGATGGGGCCCTAAATAGGCCCCAAATTTTGCCTGGATCAACCCTTGGTTGTCCTCATACTGAAATTTTTAGTACAAACACCTAATTTTGACATCATATTTGGATACCAAAAGGAAGTCATTCAGTCAACTAGTTTAGGAATTTTGAAGGCTTAAAGTTTGGAACTCTTAATGTTAAATTCATTTGTGATGCAGGTAGTTTTTTTAAACATAACTCAAGAACTACTTGTTGTAATCAATTTCGGATTTGCATATTTGAAAGCTTTTAGAAATCAATTTATTTAAAAAAAAATCATAGGTTATTCCTATTTTTTTTTTTTTTTTTTTTTAATACTTTTAGCCTCATTTTGAAATTTGAGAGAACATATGATTTTTAACCAAGACTCTACAAATTGCAAAAAATCTAGTAGCCAGCAAAAATTTCAGGTCGCCAGTAAAAAATGTTTACCCCCACCATTGTCAGTTTTTGCCTACTTGTTTTATTAAGCCTGGGTTTTTCCAAAACTACTCAAATTATTTTATGAATTGACTGAAAAAGTATAATCATGAGTATAGTATTATTATATCTTGAATTGCCTCAACTCTTTAACTCTATTATTAAATTAAGTTAGAAAGTTAGTAAATTAAGTTTCTTGACAAAACATATAAAAATTATATTTCTAAAAAAAATAAATTTAGGTACATTATAAAGTTTGAATAAAGTCTGCAACATCATAAGAAAAACAATTGTTTTTTTTTTACTAAAATCATCAGTTTTTTTAAATAAAAAAATTTATTTTGGAAAAAATTACTTAGGTAAACCACTGACTAATATCTTTATAATGTCAGTTTTAGAGCATTTTACCTCATCCTCATATCAAGAGTTTTACAAATACTTTTACTGTCACAGTTCTTCAAAATCTGAATTAAAAAATTTTTTTGCTTCTTTACTACGGTATGTCTGTATTTCCTTTAAATCCAAAGTGTCACCTATCTATAGCTTTCTCTTGTTTATAGTAATTAAATAAGCTGTACAAGTAAATCATTATTAGATCATTCAATGTTGATGCTTCCAGTTGCCAGTTAAAATATTTTGGTCACCAATGACAACCTGGTTACTGCATTTGTTGAGCCTTGATGTTCACCAATGATTAAAAAAATGTATATTTAATTAAAATAAATTACAGTTAAAATCACTGATTTTAATCACATGATTAAGGTGGTTCTCAAATTTCTTGCTCAACAATGCAATATTTTCTGACACATATTCTGACTCATTTTTAAACGTTAAAAGCATAAAATTGACAGGCCTGACTGTTAAAGCAATTTGCAATTGAAATGTATTTTCCATTTTTCAATAAAGAAATTACTTATTGAGTTATAAGTGATTCTTGTCATGTGGCAACAAGTTTTTCTCCTTTCTTAAGCTGCCACATCAGGAATTCTGTTCAAAACGCCGACTTTGACAGTATTTTCTGAAAGATCTGCCTTTATCAAAAAATGAAAAATGTATTTCGGTTATATAATTTCTGAATAAAAACCCTGCCAATTACATGCATTAAAAAAAAAAAAAAAAATCAGAAATGTGTAAGAAAGTAGCTCTTTTGGATTTGAGAAGCCTTAACATCTTGTGCAAAGCTAGAAATTATGTATGCTTCTAACTTTATAGATTTTATGGTTAAAAATATGTATTTTATTTTATTTAGGACATATTCAGCTTAATGTAGGAGAAATACCTAAAGATGAATCAAAATCTTTAAAAAGTAACGAGTCCAATGAAGATAAGTCTGCATTATCTGTCAAACCAAAGTCAAGTCAGTATTCAAGGCATTCTGATGACAGCTTCCATGCTTTTTTCACTAAACAATTAGACGGTGGTTGTCAGAACATTGACAAAATGAATAAAGCAATGCAGCTCTTCATGCAGTCAAATCCCTCTTCAGATGGAAGTAAAACATCGCCTAAAGTTACTAGTCCGAAAACTGTGAAGTCGCCAGTCAATACAGGTAAACAGAATCATGATAAGAAAGTTACAGAGGAAGAAAGAGTTTGTCCTATATGCCAAGTGTCCTTTGATGTATCTGTACCTCAAGAACAATTTGAAGGACATGTATTAGACCATTTGGAAGCAGAAAGTGCATCATTACTCGATCAATATGTTGTTTTATAAGGAATTTATTTTGCTTGTAATCAGAGTAGCTAGCTCTTAATAGCAGAGTAAATTTCTCTGAATGTAACCAGGGCTCATGCTATACTATAGTATCACTCGATTCACACAATCTTTTTAAGAATCTCATTTAAAATGAGTCTACTTTTCACCTAAAATTTTGGTTAGAACTTGAAAATCCCACCTTTTCTTTACTTTTCTTTACTAGCATGAGCCCTGGTAAATAATGATAAATTAGTCAGGGAAATTCATACTTTTACTTATTCCAAATGCAATTTTCCTTAAAGGAATTAAAGAAAAAAAAAAGTGATCAGTTAAAGCCTTTTTCCTTTTTTTGTATAAAAGGCATTTCCAGCTTTGAGCCATTATTATCTTTTTTTTTTTTTTCCTTTTCAAAATGGCATAAAATAACAAAATAAACTTGCATTAAAAAAAAAAAAAAAGTTTTTAAAATACAATCAACTCTGTGAAATCTTCACAGCTTGGAACCGAAGATTTAATGGGTTATGTAATTTGCTAGATTATAGATTATTGTTTGGTTTACCCTTTACATATATTCTTTTTTAGTCTGGTTATAAATTAGTAATATTTGCTTGAAAATGTAAATGCAAAACACATATA
Source organism: Maratus michaelseni (assembly GCA_963931845.1). Classification (NCBI taxonomy): domain Eukaryota; kingdom Metazoa; phylum Arthropoda; class Arachnida; order Araneae; family Salticidae; genus Maratus; species Maratus michaelseni. The sequence continues at coordinate 39,224,624 of OZ007598.1, forward strand.
ATTTAAAATAAATTGTTGAGCATCATATAATGTAGTATTTCATTTTTAGGGCAACACTAATTTGAGGAAAACCTTTCATTTCATTTATAAAAACAATACAGATTTAATTTTTAATGAACTGCAATTTTTAATCAAAAAACAATGTTTTAACGAAATGTGAGTGTACTATGTCAGATGTCGCTTCAAAAACCTCTCGAATGATATAGTCCAGTCAATCTAGGATTCTGCCTGGAAAGTTTTGGAGAAGTTTTTTTCTCTTTCTTCCTTTATGTTTTGGGGGGTGCTGAACGTGAATTTCAACTTCGCCACCTCGTATCTGGTCTGCTTAGAAAGTTATAAGCGAAAAATCAGGAAAATATTGGGTTTTTTTTTGGGTTTTCCCTTGTATTTGGCAGAAGGCTAAACTTTTTTGAAAACATTATTGCTCCAAATTAAACTAGAGGAAATTTCCTACATTTTTGATATACAATATTTTTTTCTAAGATGAATAGTTTTGGCATATCAGTAAAAAGAATCTGTGATGTTGAAATTCCATCATCGGAGGGCGAAAACGCTATCGAGTCACTACGTATCCATTTCAATCACCAATTTGAAGCTCTTTAGTTATTTATAGTTGCAATTTGATATTTAAAATTTGCTTACCAAGTTTTAAACCTTTTTATAGCAAGCACTAACAAAATAAATTGAAATCAGGTGATTAGGAAAGATTTAAAAACAAACACTCTGAATAGATGAGAACACCAATTTTTTTTCTCGCAATCTGATTTAAGTACAATTATAACTATTAAAAGTTTTACACAAGAATAACATATGTCGAAGATTGTAAACAGGAAAAAAAAAGAAATGCAGTCTTATCCAATTAATGTCGTTTTGGTCGCTTTGACACCACTTCAGCAAAAATGCGAAGAAATTGAAGAGTTTGGCGGGATAGCTTTTACGACTTCTGAATAACATATAGAGATGAGAAACTCCAGAGTGGCCAGGGACAAGGAGTTTTGTACAAGGAATAAGGAATTCCCTTCACTCTCACCAGACACCACTTTTGGGAGCAGATGTATGTATGTCATAGATGGCGGGCATTTACTGCATAGAGTTTTATGTCAGGGTGGTCAATCATTTGGATCGATTTATGACAGCTATGTGGACTTTAAGTCAAAATATGCAGCGAACGCTGTAGTAATCTTCGATGGATACCCAAAAAACATTACTGAAATTAGTATTAAATTTGTTGAGCGTGAAAGATCTCGCAAAACGGTATCTACTGAAGTTGTTTTTAATGAGACTATGGTGTCAACGGTTTCTTAGGGGAAATTTCTTGCAAACGACAAGAACAAAAAACATTTAATAACCCTGCTGATAAGTAGATTTGGCTCTGAAAATATGGTTTGCAAGGAGGCAAAATAAGATGCCGACACACTCATTATCAACACTGTTCTCAATTTGGCACGTAACCATGAGAACGTGATAGTCATTGGTGAAGATGTAGACCCTCTGGTAATCTTAATTGGGCTGTGCAATTTTCCAAATGTTTATTTCTTGAAACCAGGAAAAGCAAAAAGTCCCCAAAAGATTTATTCCCTATTGGGTGCAGTCGACAAATTAATTGCCAAACACATCCTATTTCTACATGCCATGAGTGGATGTGACGCCACTTCTGCATTGTACAGTGAAGGAAAAATAAAATACCTTCAAATTTTGAAGAAATTTGCTGACTTTCAACATGTGGTCGATATATTTAAAACCCTGGTGATGTAGCCGACAATGCTATTAAAGCTGGGATATTGTTTCTGTTACACCTGTATGGATTCAGCGGAAACGCAACACCTTCCCTAAATAGCCTGAGGTACAGGTGCTAGGTGCTACATAAAATCTGCTTTTAAGACTGCTGAAAATATAGCATTGCTTCCTCCAACAGCAGATGCAGCTCCATATCACTGTCTGAGAGTTTACTACCAAAGTGCAGCCATGGTTAGGTAATTGTAAAAAAAGATGAGGAATAGTGCTGGAATAAAACCAAGAGAGGCATCACACCCATCACATCTGTAAAAAGCTCTCACACCAGAAGCTGTTCTGCAAAAAATATCCTGCAAATGTAAAACAAACTGCAGTGGAAAGTGTGGCTATAGGAAAGCAGGTTTGTTTTGTTCTCTCCTATGCCTGAACTGCGATGGCCATTGTGACAATGTCAGCTCCTTCATCGCTGAAGATGACTTGGAAGCAGAGGTTGAAAACACAATACTCCATGATATTTTAAGTTAAGTGGAGACACAACCTGAGCTATCAAGTGATGATGAAGAAGAAGAAGATAACGATGAGCCTCCTGTCGAAGAACATCAACCAGGTGCTTCAAAACGACATTAATTGAAGAACAACACTGCATTTCTCTTTTTTGTCCTGTTTACAATCTTCCACATATGTTAGTATTATATTAAACTTATGATAGTTATAATTGAACTTAAATCAGACTACTTGAAAAATAAAAATTGGTGCTCTCATCTATTCGGAATGTTTGTATTTTTATATCTTTACTAATCACCTGATTTCAATTTACTTTGCTATAAAAGGTTTAAAACTTGGTAATCAAGTCTTAACATATTTGAAATGCAACTACAAATAACTAAAGAGATTCAAATTGGTGACTGAAATGGATGCATACTGATTGGATCGCGCTTTCGCCCTCCGATGATGGAATTTCAATATACCACTAAAATTCCTTTTACTCGTATGCCAAAACTTTTCATCTTAGAAGGAAACATTGTATATGAAAAATGTAGGACATTTTCTCTAGTTTAATTTGGCGCAATAATTTTTTCCAAAAAGTTTAACCCTCTACCAAATACGAGGGAAAAAAAATAAATCCCGATTTTTTGCTTATAACTTTTTAAGCAGACCAGATACGAGGTGGCAAAGTTGCAATTCATGTTCAGCATCCCCAAAAACATAAAGGAAGAAAGAGAAAAAAACTTCTCCTAAACTTTACAGGCAGAAGCCTTTTTTGGTCTAAATTTACTGGACTACTACCTCATTCTTTATTGTTTGTTTCATAAATTCATAGAAAAAGGGATGTTGACAAAGAAATAATATATATGCTTTCAAAATTGCACCTAAGTGGAATATTGTGGCAACTAAGAAAAAGTTATTAGCTGCCATTAGCGCCTGATTATTTCTTCCTAGTTTCTAACCCTGGGACTTAGCGATAAAAGGAAAATTTTCACAAATACTTTCTGGGAATTTTTTTACTATTTCATACACAGAACAATTTGTTCAATGTTTATGCAATTTATTTTATGTACACAAGCTGAAACAATTTATCTAATTTATATAATCAGAGGCAAATTATTTAATGCCTACATAAATACGTATTAATATTTCATCAGCTTTTAAAAAAAGAATCTCCCCCTTTTTTATTTTGGACATTTGGCAAGTCATATTTCAAATGCAATTTTTGCAAGTTAGTGTGCAATTTAATTTCAATCAAATGCAATTTTCAAGTTCATAAGTGTTCAGTTAAGGCATTTTCACTTTTTTTTTTGTTTTAAATGCATTGCCAGTGTTGAGTAATTAATATTTTAATTTCATTTATAATTCAAAATGTCATAGAATAACAAAATTGATTTACATGGGGGGAAAAAAATGGTTAAACTTGTTTATAAAGTTTTTGTGAGAAATATGCATGTTTTGTGTTATTTTGTATGTGAAATCGGATGAAATTTTTATCAGGGTCGATGCAGGTTTTTTTTTCTTGGGGACCATTTTGTGAAAAGTAAAGGTTATTTTTGTGGAAAATAACATTTTGTAACGAAAGTTGAAATCCAGTTACTCAAATTCGAACCAAGTATTTATTAACAAAAACTTTTTAAAGTCCTTTTGCTGAAGTTTTCCTTTCTAGTGAACTTGTTTGTTTACAAATTACAAATTTTAAAACATCACAAAATAATATTGTAAATAGTCAGTTTTTTATGGAATAGAATTTTGTGAAAAGGCCTATTTTATTAAAAGGAATTTTGTGAAGTGGCCTGTTTTATTATAAGGAATTTTGTGAAGGTGGCCATTTTATCAAATTGATTTTTGTGATAGAGCTCATTTTATTAAATTGATTTTTGTGATAGAGCTCATTTTATTAAATTGATTTTTATGAAGGGGCCTGTTTTATTAAATTGATTTTTGTGAAGGGCCTTCAAAAAGCCTCCATATTTTGCCTGGATCAACCCTTGCTTATTATTCTTATACTGTAAACTAATTTTCCAGAGGTTTGTCGTATTTGTTTCCTTAAACAATTCAAAATTAGCTGTTTGAAGTAATTTCTTTTTAAATTTTATGCTATTAATATGTAATAATGCATTTAGTTTCATTATTTAGATAATGAAAGATAATATTTATGCAGTTAGTCAATATTAGTTAAGTAATATTGACCAACTATATTAATAATAGTTAATTTAGTAATATTGACCAATTATGTAAATAGTAATTCACCATATTAATTTAATATTTAATAATATTGACCAATTATTAAAGCATTCCATTAATTGTGTAAAATCTACTAACATTTTACAACACACAAAAGCAAACTATGTTCTGTTCAAAGGGAAGACTTAAAATAAATAAAAGCACATATGAATTAGCAGCATTTGGCATGCCTTTGCTACAATCAATGCCAGCCATGTTGTGATTGTTGCTTTATTCTTTAAAAAAAGTTTTTTTCTCTGTTATTTCTATCAGTGTTTGTTTATATCAGTAATTATTTATCATAAATTTGCAGAGAAAAAAATTATTATTTCAAGAAATATTTATTAATTTTTTTTGTTTTCTAAATAGTTTTCTTAGGGGGGAAAAAATATATTTATTTCTTTAATAATGCCAAATCGGTGAAAAAAGCTGAACTGGAACTTCCTGACAGAAATTGATAACCCTTATATTTATTTAAAGTCTTTTTTAATCTTCAATGGACTATGGATTTTTTTTCTTTCCACCAGTGTTTCTTACATTTCTAAGTAGGTTCACTATTAGTGTATTTCACGTGTTCTATGTACTTTCATTTACTTTTGGTGGCTTTTGCTTAATTTTAACTGGTAGAATATTTCTATGTACCATAATTTATGGAAAAAACACTGCAGCATACGTAAATGCTGCACCTTTAATATTCAGCCTTATAAGAGAGACATAGATCATAAACACTAATGAGGATGTGTTTAGTTCTTAAGAAGTGGGAAAAATCATAAATATCGCACTGTCCCTCTAATTGATGTGGTTAATGACATTTATAAAAATTAAATTCCAGTTTGGAAAATCTTTGTAAAATTTTATATCTAATTTATATATTGAGGCAAATAATATTTTATAACCATGAGGCAGGGATCATTCTAGAGAGTTTCAGAGGGGCGGCCTACCCTCATGCCCTTTTTAGATAAAATCCCACCCTCCTTGCCCTTTTTCCAGGTAGAATTCTACCCTCCTTGCCCTTTTTCTAGGTAGATTTCTACCTTCCTTTTATTCCTGGCTAGAATCCTGCCTTGTTTGCATTGTACTTTCAAAAAAATTTTACCTATCTTTTATTTTTAGAATGCTAGTACAGTACGTCAGGGAGAGTACTCCTCTTTCCCGCTTTATTTCTTTGTGAAATGCCCTGGTATGTCTGATCTTTGACTTTGAATGATTCATCTTTCCATTTATCATTTTTTTCCATTGAACAAGACATAAAGGGTAACTAATGGTCATTGATTAATTTCACCTTCTCTAGTGAAACATAGTATTAGATCAGGCTTTCTGGCCTTTGACCACATGATAACTAACATAAGTTCTATAAAAATTTTGATAAGTAGGTTTAGAACTTTTCTTTTGTAGCTTTTTCAAAACCAGTTTTTCTAAAACCGGGAAAAAGTTATCTTTTGAATAAAAGTTTTAGAGAGAGAGGTTTTTGAATATCATGGGAAAAGTTATGGAAATTAGAAATGTTATTGGATTTTTTAAATTAAACAGTACTTTAAGCTGTTGCCAGACTTCTCTCCCCACCAGTATATTGGCAATATGCACTTATTACAAAAATGCCCTTTTTATGAAATGATGTGCCCTTTTCAACAAAAATGCCCTTTTTATGAAATGATGTGCCCTTTTCAACAAAAATGCCCTTTTTATGAAATGATGTGCCCTTTTCAACAAAATTGCCCTTATTATGTAATGTGCACCCTGCCCTTTTTTATGTTCTAGAATGATCCCTGCATGAGGCATAGATTTTTCTCCATGATGATGCTCCATGTTTTTTTAAGTGTTTGGCATTCATTAGGCATGTTTTATATTAGTGGGTTGTATCCACTTAAAAATTAAATTTTATATTTCAGACTACTCATTATTTAAGTATCAGTAAAAGAAGAAAACCAAAGTACTACTTTAGTAAAACCATGCGATTTTAAATTTTCATTTTGTTGCCTGGTGATATGGCAAAAATATAAATTTTGATTTAATGGTATACTAATCTTAAAAGTTTGGGAACACCTGGATTAATGACGACAATTTCTGTGATTATAATTAATTTACAGATCATTATAGAACAATGTTATTTTAAAAAATTGATTTAATTTAAATTATTAATATTTAACTGAAAATGTTAATAAAAAATATGATTGAATCATTATCATTTTGGTAATAATTTTTAAAATTTATGAATGTTTAAAAAAAAATAATGGTACTTCCTTGTTATAGCAGCCTCCTGAAGATTAATTGCCAAGTTAAATACATAAAAGTCATAAAGGATTATATGACATTATATGGACCTGTATGATCAAGTTATAGATATGTACGACCTATATATAACATGCATATAAGAGTTTTCTGTTGTATATATGACATATAAGATGTATATATGGTGTATATACAATGCATATGAGACATATTTGTTATATTATATGAAGTAAATATGCCAAATATGGCATATATATATATTAGATTTATATATGATGGTATAATTATAATTGTTGGCCCTTTGTAACAAGGAAGTACCAAAATAACATAAGGGCCACATCTGTTGTAAACAACACTTTTTTAAAAAATTTGTCTGTTATATTCATAAATTCCACAGTGTTTCTTCCATAAATTACCATAAATAAATTCACTTCATGCAATATAACCAGAAGTGACTTTAGTAGCCATGGGTACTCAGAGCAAGATTTTTTCAGTTCCCTTACAAATGGTCCTTCTGAAGAAACTATTACATATTAATCATTTACCATGTTTTTTAGCGTATAAGACGCATTTTTTTAATCCTTAAAATATGCTTTAAAAATGTGGTTCATCTTATATAATGAAGGTATAGACTTTTTTTTGTACAGCCCCTTTAGTATTTCTCATGCTTGCATGATGTATATTATGCTTTTGTTAGTACTTTATTTAAAAATGGAAAAATAATGTTACATTGATTAATGCAATTTATAAAGGAAGAATTATATTTAATTTTAGAAAATAAATACTTAAATTAATTCTATTAATTACTGAAGTTCTAACATAAAACAAATTTTAAATGTAAGTTCAGGATATATTATTATTTATTGCATTTAAATAAATCTTTCATTTTAATTATTAAAAATTAGCTCATAAATGACAAAAAAAAAAAAAAAAAAGAGGCACGTCTTATGTACCAGAAAGTACAGTATTTCATGCATTTTCCACCTTTTTTTAGCTTTTAGTGCTCAGCCATGGCCTTCTCTGAATACCACTGCCTGCATTTGCACTTTCTGTTTTGAAGTATGAATTACATTAGTATTTTTTTTTTCTCTTTTTGATTTGTCCAATTAAATTATGTTTAATAAACTTCAATGAAAGATATGTAAATTTTATAACAAATACTTATTCAAATCAAATTTTTCCAATTGAGCAAAAAAATCCCCAAGCTAAGATTTGAACCCAGAATCTTTTGACCAAGATTGGAAATACTCTACCAATTGAGCTACCTGGGCTGACAACTGGTGGCATATTTCATTCAGAAATATGCCCTCTGGTTGTCGAACCAGTTAGCTCATTCGGTAGAGCATTGGCAATTTAAGTCAAAAGGTTCTGGGTTCAAATCAGGCCTCAGGCATTTTTTGCTCAGTTGAAAAAATTCGATTTGTGTGATATCTTTACAAATCAATATAATTGAGAAAAAATAATAATGTATTTACTTATTCATTGTACTTTTTAATGTGGCATTACTGATTGCTATTTTCAGATAGTTAATTCATTCAACATCATCACTATACGGTACTTTGTAAAACATAATTTCTATTTTTAAGAGGATACTCTTGTGAAAGCAGTTTTTGTCTTCACAGATTGTAAATTAAAATTGATTATTCATTTCCTAATACAATTGAGGCATTGACAATGAAAAGGAGGTAAGTGCCAAAATTGGAATTTTACAGGAGAGGCAAAAAACTATTTTAGATGAGTAAAAATAGCAGGAAGACACCTTTTGAAGTGGAAAACATCAATATGAAAAACATTGTTAGATAATATAAAAATCATTGGCTTGTAGATTTAAATTTATTTATGAATTTTTGTATACAATTCTTGATACTTTGCGTCCATGAAATCTAGCATCTGAAGTAAACCCTTCTTTCCTTCATTAATCGACGGAACTTTTTTATCGAATTCAAACTGTACCATGAAATTTATGTATTTTTCCTTCTGGAAGATATCCTTTCTTTCCCACTCTTCAATGTCATTGAAGGTCATATTTGTTTTTATTTGTGGTAGATTGGTCTTCGAAACTTGGACCCATGTTTACAACTAAACAGGACAAGTAGGGAATCTTCCTTTTCCACGCTACTGGCCTCGAGAATCTTTTCAGCGAAAAAATGAGTTTAACACTTTTATTGTCAGTGTCTCAATTATCAAAATTTACTTTTCATCTTCAGAAAATGAACATACCAACAAGTACTAAATAAAAAATATATATATTATTTTCCTGAATTTTAAATATTTTTAAAAGGGGCATAAGATTTGCAATTTTCACTGAAGTAAAAACTTTAAAATTTTTTGCCTTTAAAAAAATACTTAATTTAAGGAAACAATTTTTAAAAATATAATTAAGATCTATGCAAAATATTATTATTTGGTATTCTTTAATGTGTGAGTGAAATTGGTTCTTTTATTTCATGGACATACATTCTATGAGTAAAACCATAGTGGACAATATTTTTTTGTCGAGATGAAGGAATTTTGAAAAAAAAAATGTAATGATATTTAATCCCAATCTAATATAACATGTTCTATAATTATACCAAAGTAGATACAGTGGAATCTTGTTAATTTGAAATCTGGATATTTAAAAAATAAAGTTTAAATGAAATAAACTTTAAAGTAAAGCTGAAAATAAGAAATTTTGGTGAGTAGCCGCTGGCCAGTAGATGGTATTTTTCTAGTAACCAGTTTCTGGCCAGTAGTTACTTTTTACTTAGTAGCCATCTACTGGTCATTGTACCGTAATTTGCAGCCTATAATCTGCGGATCAAACAATCATGTTTCAACTCAGAAATTTTATTTTATAAAATGTACCTTTCTAGATCAAAGTAAATATTTGACTTCAATTATTGAATAAAATTTCTGGGTTGAAACAGAATTGTTTGATCTGTGGATTGTAGGCCTGAAATTGCGGTAAATATTTTCATGAATAGGCAAAATGTACCTGAGTATAATTTGAAACCCGAAAAAGCAATGGATTAATTTTCTCTCTTCTTTTTTGTTTTTAGAAACTACATTATATAAATAAACAAACATTTAAAAGAACTGCTTTTTACACTTTTATTTAACTCCAGTTTTTTTTTTTTTTTTGTATATAAAGATTGAATATTGTAATCTATTTGTAACTAACTTCTTGATAGGCTAGAATTATAACATGATATACAAAGGTGTGTTTTTGATGACAGTACAACATTTCAATATTTTTAGAACTTAATTATAAATTAATACATTAATTTTAAGGCATTTTTTCCTTTTACCAGTCACAGGTGATAAATAGCTGAATATTCTTGAAAATTGTATACAAGTTACGACAACAATGGATTTAATTATGCGCCAAAACACGCTTTCCAAAATGGGTTTCTGGCGGTGATCTGAAATGAAGCTCGATAAAAAGGTGATGTTGTAGCCTGATTTAAAATGCTGTGCTGTTTCTAAAATTCTAAATGATTTTTGAAGCTTCATTCGTATTAATCTGATAGGATTATTTTAAAACTGCAACTTTATTAAAATATTGACCATGAGGAACTATGTTTCTTCTAATTTCAAGATTAAAATAAAAAGATTTTTTAAATTTAAAATTGTTGCCTTCATTTTTTATGTTCCACAATTCAAGTAAGAACTTTTTACTTTATGTTTGATCTAAAGAACAGCATACATATTGTACTTATTACGATTAATTCACAACATATTAAATGAAATCCATATGATCTTTATAATGGCAAAATTACCAATGATCTCAATTTATAATTCTCACTATTTCTTAAAGTGCCTTTCGTAAACAATCTCTCATTTTTAAATGACAACAAATTTATTTTCACTACAGTGTACTAAATTGTTCTTTAAAAACATGCTATAGTGATTTTCTGCTTTATTTGAATAAATTTTTCAGATCCTGCTAATTTCAAATCAACAAGATTCCACTGTACAAGTAACTCATAATCTTTATTCATTTGTAAATAAAAATCATTAGTCAAGGTTTAAGAATTTTCTAATGATGTAGCAGTTCCTTTTATGTTAATAAACAAAAGGATCAGGGTCCATGAAATAGACTAAAACTCGATTTTGTTATACTGACTTAATTATTTCACTTTTTAAAATTAGAAGGTTTATCCTGTACAATTTCAACAATATTTTTTGCATTTTGTTCGGATTTATATGACTTACACAAGCTCAAAGTTCGTATTATTCATAGTTTTTGATGAAAAATACACAATTTCTCCTAATTTTACCCCAATTATTTATATGAGCGCAATCGTGCAACACTTTCTTCTTTACGTATATTATAAAATACATCAAAATGTACAATGTATGTAAAAATAAAAGTGTTGCAAAGCTGCTCTCATAGTAAAATATTAAAAAATATATTAAAAATTGAGGTAAAATTAGGCGAAATTGCGTATTTTTCATAAAAAACTACGAATAATACGAACTTTGAGCTTGTGTAAGTCATATAAATCCGAACAAAATGCAAAAAATATTGTTGAAATCATACAGAATAAACCTTCTAATATTAAAATTCGAAATAATTAAGTCAGTATAACAAAATCGAATCTTAGTCTTATTTCATGGGCCAAAAACACGGCTTATGGACCCTGATCCTTTATTTATGCCAGGCTTTTTTTTTTTTTATTCACACTATATATCTTTCCCAAGGATATTTTTTAGATGTGAATAAATCTGTATATGCTTTCTTTTGTGAATATGTTTCTAGTGTACAAATTAAGCATCGTGAGTTTTTTATTTTGTTAAAAGATGTTGACACTGTGATAGTAAGCAATTTTGTTTCACCATAAAGCCATAGAAGATCCAGTAATATTAGTAGTTGTAAAATCTTTTCTTTTAGTTTCTAAGCTTTGTTTGTTATAACTAAAAATTTTGGTATTTAATACAAATGTAAAATATGCTGCACTAATTAGAAATTGTTTATTTTTTTCATAAGTTAAACTTATCATTGCTTTGATGGTCCAAACTAAAGATGTAAGATCTTGTAACATATGTCTTAAATTAAGACAGTATCTATAAATATATGTAGAGATCTATGCATGTAGGTAAAACTACTTATGTATACTGTATTTGTCTAAAAATAATATATGTAACTTATAGCTTATTTTGTTGACTATTAATAAAAGCAAAAATATATAAATAACCAAAACTGTCTTTATAAATTCTTTTTATTAACATTAAAAGAACCAAGTAAAAACAGTTATAAAAAGGAGGTGGATTGATAAGCATTGATTTTTGGCCTCCTGTTGGAGTCAATTTTTTCCCCCTAATATGTTTTGATTGTTTTAATTTAATCTGTGGTGTATATTTACTGCCTCTCCAATTGATTTTTGTTGGAAGAGTGTTTAAATGTGGTACACAAGATCACAAACATTAGCAAATTTTAAGGCATGTTATAACTTTTGAAATAAAAATTTTCTAAAATTTCTCCACGTTTTTACGATTTTTTTAAGCACAATTATACAGTAATAATAATGGGGTTTTTTGCAAATAAAAGAGCATATCTCAGAAGTTTTAAAAACAACTTTTTATTTGGAAAGTGGTTGAAAAATAGTCCTCTGGCAGCCTTTGAAACAAGGGTGTGCAAGAATTGAAGCGTTTCGTGATACCAGATGAATTACAAAATCTGCTTACCTGTTCCAGAAAAAAAAAAAAACCTTAAAATTTGCGATATATTTTAGTCCTTCTCGGATGGGTTTATCAATTTTTCAATCCTGAAGAAAATGGCTTTTTAGACAAAAATTTTCGGATTTAAACGTGCTGTGATATTTTCCCATATCCCAGCTGAGTTACGTTACTATTGACCTCAGGAGTTGTCAGGTCAGATCAAACGAAACGATCGATTCCCGATGCTGAATGGCGTGGACATTTTAAGAACAATAACCGAGACTGCCTGGCACCTAGTCCGACACTAACGGATTGATTACTCTCCTTGTGAGGTCGCAGATGGAGAGATTCCCAGAGACTATCGGACGCCAAGGGAAGTCCTTTAAAATCTGGGAATGAGAACCAGAGATCCACTACGATAGGCTGCCGTAAGTTTAAGAGGCCGGGATGAACCTCCCCCCGCCCCCCTTTTTTCGGAGGCGAGAGGAAGAAGAGAAGACGAGAGGAGATGGTTTTTCGGAGGCAAAAGGGTAGGACGTGACCCTGAAAAGCGGAGTCTTGCAGTGAAGCGAGAGCGAAGTGAAACGGAGGGAGTACAGACGGCCAGGTCTGTGAGAGGAAAACTCGAAGGAGCGATCCGTCTCGATCACCCAAGGACACCCTGTCCTGTTTAATTAGTATCACCGAATACAGAGAACGGAAATTAAGTTTCGAACGAGACTGTCTGGTGTAGAGACCTAAGGAGAAATTAGAGGACTTTGTGGATCTTGTTTATAATCACCTGCACCTGCGCATTTCATCTTATTTTATTTTGTTCTATTTAATTTAAATAATGAAACCTGTAGAAGGAATGCTCTGTACTTCGAGCTTCGAATAAAGAAACTTTTCTTTCTACAAATCAACTTGAGTAATTACTCCGGTTAGCCACAGCTACCAGTTCGAATTTTATAAATCCCGCCGGAGTTATTACAGATGGTGGCAGCTTCAAGGGATTTAAAGTGGTGAAAGAAACGTGCGTGACAAAGTTTTATAAATTCGGGGCAGAGTAGGACAACTCGCCGAATTTCTTCAGAATCTACACCAGCCGTTGGGAACCTGAATCTACATACCGAATCGGGGCAGAGCAGGACAACTCGCCGAATTCGTACAGAATCCTGTGATAGAGAGACAGATTCCGCTGAATCGAGGAAGATCCACCGACCCCAAAGTGACCAGCCAAAGCCAAGGCAGAGACCCGAGCTGATCTGAAACTGCATCCGCTGAACCAGAAACCAGAAGCATCCGAACTTTGCTGACAGTGTGGAGAGAAAAGAAAGCAGAATCGCAGACAGAGCTATACCCAGGTGAGCACTTGTTTTATTCTCAGTGGAGGCTTAGTGTGTATATTTTTAATTTTGGACAGGAAGCAATTTTTCTTTAATTATTTGTGTTTGGTAATATAAGTAAAAATTTTAAATATTAATTACCAACAGATGTTTTTGTGTGTTGAAGGTAAATTAAAAGTGTAACAAACTTTAAATTCATCTTGTTTCTAGTAATTGAAAAATTCTTTTAATCTTTTTAATTAAAAATTTTTTTGTTTGGTGAAAAGCAGATTATGTTAATTGTATTTTTCGGCCGAAATTTTTAATGTGCTCTCTTATTTTGAAGATTGCTAAGGAATTAAATTTTGAGTTTAAAGAAGTTGTAAGATTAAGTTGAAGTCTGTTAGTAATTCAGTTAAGTTAAAGTAAGATATATGTTTTTTTTGGCAAATTGTAGCCTATATGTGGAATTGGTTTGCTTGTAATTCAAAATTTTAAAAATCTGTGACCTGCGGTCAAAATTTCATGAATATTGGTTGTATTTTGTGTCGAGCAGAAACTACTGTATTTATTTTTATGTTGTTTTGGGGGTGAAAAAAATTGTGTATTTTTTTTATTGCATTTATGTGCGGGAAATTGGAATTAAATTGTGTTAGAATTTAAAATTAGTGATTATGGCAGGCATATCGGGATTTCGAAAATGCGATCTGCAAACCCTTGCGATAGAATTTGAAGTAGAGGTTTTGTCAAATGATACAATTCCTAAATTGGTTAAAAAGATAACGGAGGCCCCCGATTATGATGAGACTATGGCGTTAAACCAATTAAAGTTGATTGAAGAAGACCGTGTAGAGAGATCGAAATTGGAAAAAGATAAAATTGAGAAAGAACATGAGCTCGCGAGAATTGGGGCCGAACGGGAAAATGATACTTTAACATTATCATCTAGTCAAATAGAAAGGGAACCTAAAATTCTGTTAAAAAATGTGTTACCTAAATTTGAAATGGGAAAATCGGAGATTTCCTTATATCTCAACTTATTTGAGAGACAGGCATTAAAAGCGCAATTAGATAAGTCGCAATGGGTAACAAATTTGCTAGGTTTACTTCCTATAGAATTGACAGAAGTTATTCTTAGAGAACCACCAGACGAAACGGACAATTTTGATTTTGTGAAGGGTAAATTACTCGAAAGGTTTAAAATTAGTGCAGAAGACTTCAGAATCAAATTCGTAACAACACCACGGTCCGAAGAAAAGAATTGGAAAGATTTTTCGTATGAAATTACGAATTATTTCGACCAATGGTTAAGCGGTATTCAGGTGTCCGAATTCAGTCAACTTAGGGACCTGATAATTACTGACCAGATCAAACGGAAAGTGCCCTCTGAAATTAGACAGCATTTTATTGACTCTTGGAGTACAATAATTAAGCCATTGGATCTGACCCAAAAACTTGATCATTATGAGGCGGTCAGAAGAACGGAGAGAAAACAAGCTCCCCCTAAAAACACAAATAATGGAAAATCGTTTGAGAGGAATAGATTCACCGATAAACCGAAAGTGGAACAAAAGGGGCTTGAAGTAAAAAGAAACTGGCGTGATCGGGATGAACAAAAAAATAGGGACGAGATTTTTGAACGGAGAAGAGGTATGTCCTGTTTTATTTGTAATAGCCCCGACCATCTCCGATACTCTTGCCCAGAACTAAAAAGGATAAATGATAAACCCGAAATAGTGTGTCAACTGGCAGACTTGAACGATTTAGATGAGAGTTTCGATCCCTATCTAAGCGAAGGGATGGTAAATGGTAAAGAAATGAAAATTTTTAGAGACACGGCTACGTCGCTAGATTTAATTAGTGCCAACCAGGTGACCCGAGAACAATACACAGGGAGAGTCGTGTGGGTAAAGCAACCGTTACAAAATGATTTAAAATGTCTACCCCTCGCAGAAATAGAGCTTAATCTGTGTGATTTAGGAAAAAGAGTTAGGACTTACGCAGGTATTGTCGATGCAGACATAGAAATGGATTATTATTTATTGGGAAGCAAAACACAAAATTTGCTAGACAGAATGAAACCGAAACCGCCTGTTAGCTTTGGGAGTGCAGCATCGAAAAAAAGACACAGGAGTGACCGCCCAATTCCCCCCAACCCCACGAACCGCTTAGTTTCGGCTTATCAAAAGAATGAAGTGAGAAAACCGGACAGGAAGGAAAAGAAAGGCTTTGTTCCCTTTCCCCTTAGCCAACGTGCAGGAGTAACTCATTGTGAATCTTCCATTAAAACGAAATTCGCGACGACCCCGATCCGCGCGACACCCAAATCAAGGATGAAGGAAGAGGGTTATAAAGAAAGAGCGAGGGTGTTTTATTTAAGGAATGAAATCCGGGAAAGTAAGCATGGGGAAAAAAATAAAGACACAGTCTTAAAACGAAAGGAAGATTTTAGGTTTAAATCTTCGGGACAGAAAACAACAAAAGGGGTAAACAGTTATTGTGCGTTAGGAAGGAAGCGAAAAACGGTTTTCAGTTCTGATTGTTTAGAAACCCCAGGATACATATCGCCGCATAACGAAACTAAAGGCAGCGATGTTAAGCAGATGAAAAACGACGCCGGAAATGACATCCGACTAATTAGAGATTTTGGAAAAAGGCAGGATATTCGCAGATTCTTAGGATATAGGCCAGGGATACCAAATTCCACATGTAGACTGTTTAAGTAGAATGGAATAAATAACATTCCACTCAGTAATTTTGTATATAGTTTTTAATTTTGTAATTGAAATAATTGTGTATTTGAATCATGCAATGAATATTGAAATTTAATTTAACGATGTGAGTCTGTAGAGTGTATTGTAAACTTGTGAATAATAATGTTTAAGGTAAGCCTCTATTGAGAATTAACTTGTGTATTGGGTATGTATGGAAGGCTAGCGCACCAGTAATGATGTAAGATTTTCCAAATGCTTGAAAAATCTCAACTGCTGGAGGGGGTAATGCTGTGATATTTTCCCATATCCCAGCTGAGTTACGTTACTATTGACCTCAGGAGTTGTCGGGTCAGATCAAACGAAACGATCGATTCCCGATGCTGAATGGCGTGGACATTTTAAGAACAATAACCGAGACTGCCTGGCACCTAGTCCGACACTAACGGATTGATTACTCTCCTTGTGAGGTCGCAGATGGAGAGATTCCCAGAGACTATCGGATGCCAAGGGAAGTCCTTTAAAATCTGGGAATGAGAACCAGAGATCCACTACGATAGGCTGCCGTAAGTTTAAGAGGCCGGGATGAACCTCCCCCCGCCCCCCTTTTTTCGGAGGCGAGAGGAAGAAGAGAAGACGAGAGGAGATGGTTTTTCGGAGGCAAAAGGGTAGGACGTGACCCTGAAAAGCGGAGTCTTGCAGTGAAGCGAGAGCGAAGTGAAACGGAGGGAGTACAGACGGCCAGG
This sequence comes from Maratus michaelseni, assembly GCA_963931845.1. Taxonomy (NCBI): domain Eukaryota; kingdom Metazoa; phylum Arthropoda; class Arachnida; order Araneae; family Salticidae; genus Maratus; species Maratus michaelseni. Next base: position 39,241,703 of record OZ007598.1, read on the forward strand.
TCTGTGAGAGGAAAACTCGAAGGAGCGATCCGTCTCGATCACCCAAGGACACCCTGTCCTGTTTAATTAGTATCACCGAATACAGAGAACGGAAATTAAGTTTCGAACGAGACTGTCTGGTGTAGAGACCTAAGGAGAAATTAGAGGACTTTGTGGATCTTGTTTATAATCACCTGCACCTGCGCATTTCATCTTATTTTATTTTGTTCTATTTAATTTAAATAATGAAACCTGTAGAATGAATGCTCTGTACTTCGAGCTTCGAATAAAGAAACTTTTCTTTTTACAAATCAACTTGAGTAATTACTCCGGTTAGCCACAGCTACCAGTTCGAATTTTATAAATCCCGCCGGAGTTTTTACAGTACAAAAAATATTTACGAATATTAAAAAATTCATTTGTGAGGGATTACAAAATAGTATCTCGAGTTCTACCTGGTGTCGATTTGTAAAACAGTTTTGAAAAAAACAGGTTTAAAGTTTTACAACGTTTTTATACAAACATAGATACCACTGACAATTTTCAACTTGCATAAATTCATCTATACCAGGCCCATATAATGAACTCTCCTGCACTTCCTCTTTCTCAATTATTTTTTTTCCTACATGCGTGCCGCCGCACACAATATGCTAAAAATGAGCCTATTCACTGCAACACCAAAAGGCTGATAACTTTTGAACTAATACGAATTTTAAAAAAAACTGCTTTATCACAAAGTTTTTGAGGGTTTAAAAAGTCAAAATATGTAAAAAAAAGGTTATAACATACCTTAATGTATTTCAATTATATATATATATATATATATATATATATATATATAATTTAATATGAGATGCTTATAACACCATTGTAATTTTTACACACTTTACTTTGTTATTAATATATACAGTAAAACATCTGAATAACGGCCACCATTGGGGGCATAATAAAGTGACCGTACTTCGGAGGTTACTGTTAGTCAGAGGTTCCAAATTTTAAAAGCTCAAAATTTCATTACATTAAAATCAAAATAACTGACCAAAATTATTTTATTTTTACAGTTAAAAAATACGTACTATTATTTTACCCTAAAGAAATCACTTATAGGCAATTGTTTTGTTTTTTAAAGCATATCTCTTTCTCTAAATGCATATTCACTTCCACATATTTGTTGTACAATTCGTTATCTTTTTGATTATGTGCAAAATTTTAAATTTCTCTGAAGCTAAAAGAACATCAGAATATGATTTTATGCTGCAATTTTGTAATAATTCCATATTATCTTCCGCTTCATTTTCGTCATTTCATCACTTTTATTCTCATTGACCTTGCTTTCTGTCAGTTCTTCTATCGTACTAAAAGTAGAAAAAACTGCCAAGTCATTATCTACATTTACGTACTTGCTGCCTTTCATGGTTATTCTGGCTATATTTAAAATATTATTTAACTCAGCTTGATCTATTACTATAAATAAGCAAATCCTCCTCCACATTCTTTGCAATCTCAGTTGTAGTTGAAACATAATGTTAAAAAAAAAATCTTGCAAGGTGGCAGTTGTTCGGAATTAGTTTGGAGGTTTAGGGTAATGTTATTTCTATGATAGAGATTTGGTAACACTAAAACATTACTGGTATTCAGAGGTTACCGTTGTTCAGAGTGACCATTGTAGGAGGTTTCACTGTATATGAAAACAGCGATAATGTTGTGCACTTCATGTTGGAAAAAAAAAACATCAAATTAATGCGATTGAAATAAATTAAAATTTGCTATATAATTATAGTACATTTTGCCATTTTTTGGGGGTACAATTAATCCAGACTTAAAAGAAAAAAATATATAATAAAGTAAGCTTTGATCTTTTTTACAACTAAGATTACTAATTTTTTACTGTAGTTATCTAAAATTTAACTAGACACCAGATTCTCATAAAAAACTTAGTTCTTATTGTTAGTAATTCTAATTTTCATTTTGTAACTATTTTGCTACATTGCTTGTATGAAAGAATAATAATAATAAATCTGGTTCAAATCAAAAACACGTTTTTCCTCTTTTCGATCTTGTTTTATATCTCCTTGGCTTACAACAATGAACAAATCAAAGTTAGGTATAGAAAATGTACTAGCATCAGTGACTATGAATATGCTTGACATCTATTGTGAAGTGGATTACAGCTTAAATGTTGACTGTGTGACCAAGTGGAATCACATATAACCGTTATAAAGTATAAAAACAAAACTTTGAATTTGCTTTTGTAGTGTTTGATTTTTTTTCTTCTTATCCTTGATTACAACAAGGTTATTATCATTCGTGATCACAATAATTGCGAATTGCCCAGTATTTATTAAATATATGACGACTAATTATAGCTTATCTTTTGATTTTTAAAATAATTTTATTATTTCATAAAACACACACTACACATTCAATATAATAAAAGCTATTTAATGTATTTAATTCCTAATTTTTCTACAATAGAAATATTTTCTGAAGGGTCATTCATCAGTTCAGGCATAGGCATCTCTTCTAAAAGTTCTTTTTGTTCTTCAAGTATAGGATCACTTTTATCCAGATAATATTCTTCTGACAACTTAGCATTCTCTAAACCTAGTTTATAATGAAATAATCTACAACGGACAGGGAATTTTTCTGAATTATTTATCTGAAAAAGGAAAAATATAATTAATAAGGATAAACTGAATAAGAAGAAATTTCACATGCTGTTACAATAAAGATTGTGAAATGTGGAAAAAAAAATTTTGCAGCGTGAAAAATCTTTCTCTACATTTAAAATTTTCAGTGTCAAATTTTGGGAGTTAAAACTCACTAATTTTGTCGAATGTAGTAGAAAATGTTGGCATTGTAATAAATTCAATGATTCTTCAATCTACTTTAAAAACAATTTATTTTCCTCCAGGACCTCCAGGTAGAAATTACTTTCTTTATTAATATGTGACATATAAATGTTAAAGGTACAAAAAATCTCAACTTGAACATTAAACTATAACATACATTTATAGTTATGAAATGACACTTAAAAGAATTAAAATGAAAATAATCTTTTAACTAATATTAATTTACAATTCACTCATGTAGAAATAGTGCAAAGTATAGGATATTTATTGTTGGAGTACAGCACCCTCCACTCCCCCCCCCCCCAAAAAAAAAAAAAAAAAAAAAAACAAGAACGAAAAATCATGCGTCAAGCATAGATTATATAGCACTTTCCAACGCTTCCAAAATAATTTTACAAATCATACCGTTTAATAAGCTAAACGCTAACATCTAAGTAAACAATTTAGAAAACGCATAACATATTTAAAAACATAATTTCAGGAATTTCCAACATAAGTTATTTTGAATGCTTCTGTCCACTGGCCTCTGCAAGCTGAATTCCAAAGCGAGAGGTTAATTCCATAAATCAGTAACTCAATAAATGATGTAATATATTAATTGTTAAGGATGTTCTTCAAATCCAAATTGGGCACTTTCTGACACATTTTTTAATTCATTTTTGTTTACAAATGTATAAAATTGGTAGATGCTCTTATTAAGAAACTATGTAATCGAATTGTTTTTTCCATTTTTCGGAAAAGGCAGAAGATTTTTCAGAAAATGTTGTCAACATTGGCCTTTTGAAATAAATTTCATACATTATAGCACAGGAAGAGTAAAAAACTGCCATTTTGAAACAACAATCTCTTATAACTAAAGATGTAAATGATTTAACGAAAATGGTTTGATTACAAATCACTTCAATAATTATGCCTGGAAGTATCATGCTTTTATATTTAAAAATGAGTAAGAAAGTTTTGCACTGTTGAGCAAATTTTATTTTATTGAGAAATTAAATTGAGAACTGATTTAAAGGAAACAAAATCGTCTCCTTAAGATTAAAATATAGTGCAGAAATCGATATAAAGAGAATTAGCCAATAAAACACAGTAATTTAAAATTTCAATTTTACTAATAAATTTTTTAAAGTAAACTAACAACTGTAGGTACATTTTCTTTTCATTTTAACTTAAAACATGCAATAGAAAAAAAGGGGATAAATACTTACTGTAACATAGATAGCAAAATCTTTGCCTTCTTTTTCCAGGTCAGGTCCAGTTATAGGATTACTAGGAAGTTCAATACAATCTTCAGGTACATGATATTCCTTAAATAAAAAAAAATATAATATAATTTCTCATAATGAACAGAGGAAAGTATATTCAACTAGGTAAATTATATTCAATGGTTGGAGTATCATAGTTGAGATTTTTTCCAACAGAGCAAAAATATGCCGGGACCAGGACTCGAACCTGGGTACTTTGGTTTGTTTTCAAACCAAAGTACCCAGGTTCGATATGCCAGCCCAGGATATCATCGGGATAGCTCAGTTGGGAGAGCATTGGTACGGCAAACCAAAGTACCCAGGTTTGAGTCCTGGTCCCAGCATATTTTCGCTCAGTTGGAAAAAATCTCAACTATGATACTCCAACCATTGAATATATAATTTCTCATTTTCTTTTTTCCTAAAACAGGAGTATAGTTAAATTTGTATAAAAGGAAATAATTAAAATTAATTTTCATATACATCTTTATTATATTACTAGCAGACTACGCCCGCTGCGCTGGTCGGTTTCTAAAAAAGAACCTTGAATCGAAACGAAATATACTTTAAAATACATGGTTAAATTTACCGATAATCTGTACCTTTACCTGGAATATCCTACAATAACATAAAAACGGATACTTATTTCACTAAGTTGTGTTTTTTTTAATACGGTTTATTGTTACGTTTACAATTTATTACTTACTGTTTTTCATTCATTTATATGTTTTATAGCTACTTTTTTTAATTACGTGAATTGACCTATATAATTCACAACTAAAAAGAAATGGCGCATCTAGTATTTGTCGAAAAATTAAATAAAATCATGCACTCATGACATCATAATTCACTTTTATATTTTAACAGAATATTACGGCTACTATAATTTGTGACTCGTGCTGACACATTGCTGTTATCATTATTTTTTTACGCGTGAAGTTTTCGCTATAGTACTCCATTGTGAAATTTGGTAATTTTTTTAATTCAATATTTGAAAAAGTGCATAATCAGTGGATTTGAAATTTATATCAAGAAAAATACAATTTTTTACCTTTCTAATGCAGTTTCTCTAACAATTTTCTGACAAATACTTTTCGAGCAATTAATTTTTTCAATAATTTCAAATGTTTCATTTTCCGAGATGAATCTGTTGCAACGATTATCGAAAATCCCAGTCGTCAGCAACATGTACCTTTTTATTAAAGAGGATACCAGTGGACCCGTGCGCGAAAATTTTGCACTGCAGTCCAATATTTTTTATATGCAAGTTTAAACTTCTAAAGAAAAACTAAGGTTTAAAAATATCTGCAAACAACATTAGTCAAGCCAGAATATCATCTCATTTGTTACATCAAAGTTAAAAATAATATTAAAAAAATATATTATTTATAAAAGAAATGTGCCTTTAAACAACATATTGAGATGTTTATATAACATGTTTTTATATTGAGATAATTTGTAATGCTTTTTAATGTTGAGAAAGTAATTTTTGTTGCATATAATCTACTGACCAGAATGCATTACAAGCAAGTGGTTATTCTTTACACTATTAAAATACACCTGATTACATGTTTATTATTTACTGAAATATTTTACTCAAATCATCATTAAATTCAAAGAATGTAACTTTTAATGATAATATAGCAACTAATTATAGAAGGAAAATGTCAAGATATTTTTGAAAAATCTAGAGATAACTTTATTTAAAATGCAAAATACTGAAAATTGCAATTTCCAAATTCAGAATGCAATATTTTTGTTTATACAAATTTTAGAGATGAATATAAGCAAAAGAAAAAAAGAGAGCGAAACTTTAACTCTCTAAGCGGCTGGCTTTCTTGCAATTTTCCATTCTCCGAAAACAACTAAATTGTATGTAGACAAAAATATTTAAAAAAAAACTATGCTTTAAGCAATGTTTAAGATTAAGCTATATGAAAAGGTATATTAGCACTTAATACAAAAGAAAATTTTACTTAATCTGAGTTTTATAAGCATTTTTATGAAAATGCAGAAAAGCCTTCAGGTGTTCAGAGGATTAAATAAATGCATAAGGCTTTTGAAGCGAGTTACATTCTGGTCTAAAATGTATTTCGTTTGATTTATCTATTATTATTATTTTTTAAACATTGTTCTAACAAAGGCTCTATTTATTTAATACAGCACAAAGTCGAAAAACCTCTGGACATCAGCAATTCCGAATTTCAGACTTTTCCAAATTTTGAATCATTTGCAATTTACTTGTCAAAAACAGAATAAAAACTAATCTACCCACTCACCTCATGAATTAATTACATCAGGAAAGCATTTGCAATACTAAAAAAGGTAATACTAAAGCAAATATTTTAATAGAAGAATATATATATTTTTTTTATAAAAGGTAAAAAAAATATCCGAATAAAAAAAAAAATACGATTTTTGACATTTTTTCCAATTTTACTATGATTTTTCCACATTAGTAAAAGGAATCGGGTTTTAATCTCTTAGCCCAATATAGTAAATTCTGTCCTCTTTTGAATAAAGTTTATTCGGAATTCGTACAGCAATTTTTGAACTTTGAACAAATTTCTTATGCAGTTTTTAAAGTTTTTTTGCGTTTTGTGGCGATTTTTTGGCATTTGTAATAGAAATCCTATTTTAATCTTTTACCCCAATGTAGATAATTTTGTCGTCTGCGATTTTTGAAATGTTAGTGATCTTTTGCAGGAGGTTTCTTGTAATTCACTGCGATTTTTCCACATTAGTAAAAAGAATCTGGTTTCAATCTTTTAGCCTAATGTAGTAAATGTTAACTTTTCCCCAATAAAGTTTATTCAGAATTCATACAGTGATTTTTTTTTCTTCAATTTTTCATGATTTTTTAATGTGATTTTAATAATTTTTCGCATTCCACGATGATTTTTTGGTCCACTGAAATTTTTTAATTTTTAGCGATACTTAGTTGTTTTTTTTTTTTTTTGGGGGGGGGGGGGGGGGAATTTTTTTACGTTAGTAGAAAAAATCTGGTTTTAATCTTTTATCTTGTTATAGTAAATGTTGTCCTCTTTTCAATAAAGTTTATTCAGAATTCATACAATGATTTTTAAATTTTTCGCAATTTTTTTTATATGATTTTCAAAGTTTTTTTTTTTTTTTGCATTCTGCCGCTTTTTTATTTTTTTCTTCATTGACATTTGTAAAAAGAATTCAGTTTCAAACTTTTAGCCTAATATAGTAAATTTTGTCCCCCATGATTTTTCAATTTTTAGCAATTTTTAATGGACTCTTGGTGTTTTTTCACATTCTGCGACGATTTTTTGTCATTTGTGAAAGAATTCCGGGTTCTATGTTTTAGCAGACTATAGTAAGTTTTGTCCTCTGGCGATTTTTGAATTTTTAGTTGACATTTCATGGTGATTTTTCACATTAGTAAAAGGTATCCGGTTTTAATAATTTACCTCAATATAGTAAATGTTGTCCTTTTTTCAATAAAGTTTATTCAGAATAACTACAGTGATTTTAAAAAAAATTCATGATCGTTTATGCAATTTTTAGAGTTTTTTCAGGTTTTGTGGCAATTTTTTGACATTTGTAAAAGGAATTCACTTTCAAACTTTTAGCCTAATATAGTACATTTTGTTCTCTGCAGTTTTTGAAATTTTAACGATTTTTTATGTTTTTTTTTTTTTTTCTAAAAAATTGCCGATTTTTAAAATGTTCTTATTTTGGAGAATTCGGAATTTCAGACGTCCGGATTTGAGACTTTGTACTGTATATGTTTAAGAAAATTGATTAACATCGAAACCATGCAAATCAAACAAATTTTAGTTTTATAACTAAATGAAAATTTGTAATAATTTGATGTTATGGAACATAAAATTATAATTTATAAAGGTAATAAAGAATTTCAATTTAGCAGAATATAGCAAATAGTGACTTAGACCAGAACTCAACTGAAAACTAGAAGAAAAAAAAATTATGAAATGTGAATCAGAATTGAGTCTAGATTATTTTCTCAGTTCTGTTAAAAGAGATTTATTTATTTTTTTTAAATGAATTATCAACATTTTTATTCAATTCATAAAAATTCAATCATCTAAAAGATAAAATAAAATAAATAAACCAGAACTTAACTGAAAACTAGAAGAAAAAAAAATTATTTTTGATGAAATGTGAATCAGAATTGAATCTAGATTATTTTCTCAGTTCTGTTAAAAGGGATTTATTTATTTTTTTAAATGAATTATCAATATTTTTATTCAATTTATAAAAATTCAATCATTTAAAAGATAAAATAAAATAGACCAGAACTTAACTGAAAACTAGAAGAAAAAAAAATATTTTTGATGAAATGTGAATTGGAATTGAGTCTAGATTATTTTCTCAGTTTTGTTAAAAGAGATTTATTTATTTATTTGTATATTTTTTAATTATCAATATTTTTATTCAATTTATAAAAATTCAATCATTTAAAAGATAAAATAAAATAAAAGACAATGATATCATTTACTTCTGGTCTTTTAAATTTTTTATATAAAACACATCAAAAGTTAAATAAGAAATACGCTCACTGAAACTAATTAAATTACCAAAAACGAAAATACTAATTAACTAAGGTGTAGGAATGAACAGTGTCAATCTTAAAGTGTTCATTTGGAACCAAACCAGAAAATAGAATAAACTGAAATTCAGAACCAAAATTAAATAGTTTATATTAATTGACCCAGAACAAAAGATATCATTGTTTGAGACCATGGATTTATCCTACTCTATTATGAGCATATCAATGAAAAATGCATATATAAATATATTAAGAGATAAAACATACCTCATTTCTAAAAGCATAGTAAATATGATTCTTTTCAATAGACCAAGGCACAATGGGATTCATAAAGACTGGAATAATGTATCTACTAAGTATCCTCATTGTCTAAAATTAAACAAAAAAAGGTTGTTATGAAAAGAAAGCAATTAATAAAGACAGTTTTTCTCATAAAAATCATTTTATTGGAAAATAAATAATCAAGACACTCACCACTCCAGCATGTATGGAACTAAACTTAGCTCTGGTTGGTCGATCCTGAAAAAAATAATAATAAATAAATAAATAATAGCAAAAAATATTATAACATAATAAAGTACTTGCATATTACTACTAATTCTACTATTTTCTTATTGTCGAATTTGAATTGTAAAATCACAATGTATCTAATTTTATCGCACAGTCCCATTTAAGGAACATAATACAATTTTATTATAGTTGCACACAAAATAATGTTTGATAACTAGATGGGTGACGCTAGGCTAATATTTTATAATTAACCATTTAAATCCATATAGTATATAAGTATCCTTAATATCACGTTCACATTATGGTAGTTAAGTCACGCAACTTGAAGTTTTTAGAAACAGATGATCCAGAATCAAAATTTTTAACTTGAGTTGAGTGGAACTCTGCCTTCTAAATTCTTTTTATTATTTGAAACTGATCTTAGATTTCGAGTTCAGTTCTACAAGTAATTAACCCTCTGACAGTCTTGCAAAAGGGAAAATTTGTAATATTTTTTTCTATGCATTATGTTTTAAATGCTAAGAAAAACTAATTTTTCAACATCGAATATAAAAAACTTAATTACAAATATGAATATAATCCTTGAGAGTATTATTCATTGCTCAGTGCATTAAATCAATAGAATTTTATTACTTTAAATAATGCTCATATTGCAGTGAAACCTAGAGTTTAGTGAACGTATTAACACGGGCTTGTCAGTGAGAGGGTTAATAAGCTTTTTCAATCGTTTATTTATTTAACAGGCTGTAAAAAAATGAAAACAATAATAAACTATGTATAATCAGAAGTTGTAGTTACAAATTAAAAAACTTATGCACATGCCATCTGTTTGGTTAAGTTAGGTCTCTTAAAATGTTTAGTAATGTGAACGGGTGGAACCTAATTCTGGGTTGTCCGGTTAAAAAAGTTAAGCTAAATGACTTAACTTTAATAATGTTATACAGGATGATCCTCAATTCCTGGTACAAACTTTAAGGGTTGGTACAGGACACTGTAACAAACAATTTTTGTATAGAAAACCAGGGCCGGAAATCCATTTATATAAGCAAAAATACAGAGCGTCTCACTCCAATCCGATATCACATTTTCATTCATAATTTTAATAGTAGTGAATATACTTTAACGAAATACTTACAACAGGTTTACAATTCATACAAAGATGAATCTGTTACGAATTTTGTTAAAATATCTTCACTGCTGTTGAAGTTATGAATGAAAACACGACTTTGGATTGGAGTAAGACACCCTGTATTTTTGACTATATAAATGGATTTCTGACCCTGATTTCCTATGCAAAAATTAATTTTTACCAAAATATATAAATAAAATGCCACCTCAATATGATCTTGGGGAGAAGAATTTAGAGATCTGCATGGGCCGGCCATGAACCGAGACTGGACCGGGACAGATTTATTTTATTGGATTTGATCTGGGCCAGGCCTAGATTTCATTATTCCTGGGTTGAGTCTGGGTTTTATTTTTCCCAAATACTTGGCTCGGGCATAGACTTCATTATTCCTGGGCTGTGTAAGATATCAGAAAGAGGTTATACCATAAAAATTTGTGATATACTGTATTTCTTTAACAAAACTTTTGGATAACAATACTCTGCCATATTTAAATTTAATTTGGTTTAATGAATTACAGGGTTGGTTGATTTATGACGGCCAATTATCTACTCTTGAAATATAGGCACTAGGGGGGGGGCCCTCCGTGGGGGTCTTTCTAAGGGATCCTAACCCGTATTTACGGCAAGGTTCGAAGAAAACCCCAGAAAACTCTGAAAGGTTAGGTCGACGAGTGCAACAAGGGTTTGAACCAGCACCTCCCGTCTACCAGCTTTGAGAGACGAACCTCTCAGCCACTGGTGGGGCTAATAAATTACAGGGACAACTCTTTATTTACTTTATCTTTTAGTCCAGTCAAATTAGGCCTTTCTCTGAACATAATTCCGAAAGTTTTGAAACTCTGTAATATTGTTTGGGATGGTCTACAAATGAACATACTAAAGTTCTGATGGATAAGGGGGGTAAAAGAAGGTACCTTTTTTGTTAATATCTCATAATCTATAGGTCCTATGGAAAAAACTGCTATTACCAAAAATAAAGACAAATAAATTCTCTACAAAAAAAGCTCTATTCATTTTTTCTCGAGAGTCCATAACTCACGAGATAATTGCATTAAAAAATGAAAATATTCGCCAAAAGTCACATCAGCACTAGAGAGAGGGTCAACCTGTATTTGTTTTCTTCAATCACATGACTTGTGCTTTTATTATATAGATTTATCATTTATGCAACAAAGTACCTTTTTTAATGCTGTATATTTTTCAATATTTTCTGGGGTAGCATAAGCGGCAAATTGAGGAAGTAAAAAATGATTTCTTGCATTTTCAGGCAATAATGCTATTACATCTCCAACATCTCCCACACCTGTAAATCAAACATATTTAGTTAGAGACAAATGAACAAAAATATTAATGATTGAATGTCTAAAATGATAAAACATATAGATTTACACATTTTACATCGATTTTCAGATTGATTTAGATTTGAATGAAAGAATACAATAAACTGCACTTCAACACATTAAAGAGAATTATACTGTAATTTAGTGCAACTCAACTGAAAGTTATTTTATAAAAATTGAAATATACAGTCGAACTCATTTAATATGACGGTCTGTCCATTCTTTTCACAGGGTCCTGTTTTTGTGAAAATTGTGAACGACGCTTTATACTTGTGAAAAATCTAATCATAGTTTTGAGAATTTTGATGCAAGATTTTTAAATGTAGTTTATTTTTTTCAATTTAACTGCCTTGATTGATACTTAAGGAAGGGAATATTTATAGTCATCCTGGCAAAAATTTATGAGGGGGATCAACCTCTAGTGATCCCAATATTGGCTATGGCCATATAGTTCATGACAAAAAAAAAAGTTCAAAGAGTCTAGTAAGTCCATTCACATTACAAAAATTAACAAATTGTTATATGAGAGTGTGATTTTCACTTTAAGACAACTTGTCAAACAGTCAGAATTTTCTGGCAAAAAATAGTTCAAAGAAAATTTGAACTACTTTTTTGCTTTTACCACAAAAAATATATCAAGTCATATGGTACAAACTATACGCCAATATAGTGATAGAAATTGGGAAAAGAAAGGCAGGCATCAAATGACACTTACTGTAAATATTTTAGGCGTGAAATTAAAATTTTTAGTTGTAATTTCTAAAACTCATTTTTAACATAACTGTAACGTTGCAAGCTGCTTTTTAGAAAAGCACGAACATTTTGTTTTTATTTAAGATTATTCAAGTACTTAATCTACAAGATTACAATAATTGAAGCAACTGTAAAACTGATATAAAGCATTTTTAATTTATTATTACTATATTTAGAAAATGCACTTAATCATGAAAAACAAATTAAAATTCAAGTACAACCTAGCAAGTCAGAAACAAAATTTTATTCAATTTCATAATTACTCTTGAATTTCTTAAAAACACCATATAATGCAACTACAGTAGAACCTTGTTAACATAAAAATCAAAAGGTTCACTATTTTTTTTATTTTTTTGTGTGTTAACCATAAAAAAAAATATATATATATATAAATAAAAAATAGTATAATCTTTGTTGTTGGGACTGCATCATTAATTCATATCAAGCAAAATTTTGCATTAAGTGATTTAATGCGAACAATGTTGGGCCGTATATGTTACAAAGATGAAACTTAAGCAATAGCCACTAATTTTAATAAAGTTAGATACTAAAAAAGAAGTTTTCAGATGACATACAGGCAACTTTTTTTTATTTGCAAGTCAAATAATCATTCAAACAGAATTTTTTTTTTTTTAAATTGGGACGTCTAATCCATTCTTCAGCTACATCATTCCACTAGAGATTTATAGCTTTATGTGGACCAAAGTCTGCTAAATTGGGTCCATACAGTTGTAACATTAACTCTCTGACTGCCGAGAAAAAGGGTAAAATTGCAATGTTGTTTTCTCTGTATTTTTTTTAAATGCTAAAAAAACTTGATATTTCAAACATGATATAAAAAACCTAATTACGTATATGAATACAATCATTGAGACTATTAATCCTTTCTTAATGTTTTAAAACTATATTATATTTATAGAATTATATAAATTTCAATAATGCTAATATTGCAGTGAAACCTACAGCATAGTGAACGGATATATCAGTTCACGGCAGTGAGAAGGTTAATAAATCATTAACAGTATCAGTAGATAAATGCTTAAGTGTATAACTTTTTGTTAAATTCAAGTGATTGAATCTAACGTATCATATGTACCCACATCTCCTCCACTCTCTTTTCAAAAGTGGGTGGTCAGCTTTGGAAGTACCACGTGCAGCAGGGAAAAAAAAAAAAAACTAAACTACGGACATTGCTTTTAAAGTCAAACAAAAACAAATGTTAAAAAAATGCTAGGCGTCAAATTTGACGACCGGGAATAATTTTGTAATCGTCAAATGCAATAATTAAGTTTCATTTGGTGACTTATTATCGTTAATTTCAAATACTACTCCAATACAACAATTTGTTATTTTTTTAAATGAATTTTTGAAAAGTGAATGGATTTATGGCACTGGTATCCTATATTTATTGCCTAACACAGTCTGAACAAAAATGCTTCATTTGAAATATCACATGAAAATAATGGAAAATTAATAAAATAGTTACTGGCATTATGTCATTTTATGACCTATAAATTGTTAAATCAACTGTATTTGAATTTTCTTTCCCCGTACACCCACTGTACTTGCACAGTTATAAAATACAAATTGTTTCACGATAAACATTTTGTAAAGAAAGTCATTTATATAAAACAGAATTTTCTGAAGGAACCATTCTCCAGAAAGGGAAATTTATGAATGGGCTGCAGAACAGGCATAATTAGTATTAAGATCAACAACTTGTTAATCTAACATAAAAAATAAACATTAATTATTTTTTAAATATCTCAAAGGATGCAGGAATCAAAACCGTAACAAATTACCTTCAACAAATGTTGTAAGAACTATCTGTAAATCTTCAGGTTCCCTAAGATCTGTATCTTCAACAGTGTCATAAACAAAGTGCCTTGCTTTTAAAATTCTTGGCCTTTTTGCCTTGAGCTTTGTTAAAGGTAATGGATAAAACCTTTTGACAATGTGAGTATTCTAAAAGTATGCAAAAAAGAACATTAAATTTGTAAAAGAGCTTTTTTAACTTGATTTTTGCAAAGAAGAAACAATTATTTTTCATTAAATTATTTTTGAGTGGAGTTTTATAGCAATAATAAAATAAACTAAAACAATCACTAGAATACTGGAAAAGGATGTTAACTTGTACTGATATTATGCATATACATAATTATTATGCATATACATAATTATTATGCATAATATCATAAATATCATAATTATTATGATATTATGCATATACATAAGAATGACAGGTATCATGGCCAAATTCATGGGAATGAAGGTAGTCTAAAATTGATTAGAACAGTATGAGGCATCAGTATTATCTTTTTTTGGTTTTCCTTCTAAGAAAAAATTATTTTAATTTAGGTAAATCAACAACCATACATAAGTTTTTCACAGAGAGTATTTACAAAACTTTTTGGTAACTAATCACTGATCTTAATCTCTTGACTACAGCCATGTATGATGTATATTACATGGTTCAAATTACACTGGGTTTGTACTAGAGTCTTATATTGGGCTGGCTTGCTTTTACCTGCACCTGACCCAACCCACAGTTTGGGTCAGCACTATATTTTCCGTTGCGGTTCGAATTGACTTTTACTTTTTTGCTGCACTTTTCACTGATCAACTTTACTTTTTCACTGATCTGTCCCAATTGATAAACTTTTCTGACCAATTCCTGATCCGCCAGCACTCTGTGCCATAGAATCTCTGTTGCTATGAATTAAAAGCTAACCTCAAAAGAAATTCCTTAAGGGTGTCCATTACTATCACATTTACCCAACCTGTGGTACATAGACAAATATCTAAAATAACAGCATACAAAATATTAACGTTAACAAAACCCTAATAAAACTGTTTTCAGTTTATAAATATTAACAAGGCAATAAAATATTTAAAAAAAAAAAAAAAAAAAAAAAAACTAGAACCAATATTATTGAAGTACTAAAACAACACTCGTATTGGGTCATTCCACAGTATTTGGCTTCACAAGTTTGAAAAAAAAGTTTTATAAAAAGTTAAGTGTAATACATCATTTTAAAGCTTTAAATCTCTTCTATTAAAATTTATCCAAAATATTATTATTATTTTTTTAAATCAAATAAAAATTACAGCATTTTTTTTGCAGCCATATAGAAAAATTTGGTCATAGGTTCCATACGTAACAAATAGCTTTGTCCCGTACGTAACAGAAATAATTAGCTTTCATTAATTAATGACGCAATTTTAAAAAATAATTTTAAAATTAATTAATCCTTATATATTATTTCTCCTGTCAACATCCCTTTTTCTCAGAAAATATGAAACGCAGAACAACGAATGAGATACCATATGAAAGGTTTTAGAACCGGCTTCTGACATAGCCCACTTAACAATTCGTTAAAACATGTTTTTGATTAAAATTTGCTGAAAATTAAAATTTAAATCGGCATTGTTTTCTTAAAAGAAATGAAATTTTTTCCTAAAATTATTGTTGCCAAAAAAATAAAATACCACATTATATGATGCTCATAGAAATTATAATAAAAAACACCGCACGGGTTCATTTTATACTTATGATACAGCGGCTAGAATACATAGTGTGGAAACCGGCAAATGGTGTAATGCTTTAAAAAGTGCTAAAAGGTTGTAAGCCTATAAATGTGCAACGGTGCTCCTACAAAGCCTGCGATAATGTTGCAACCAAAAACAAAAAAATGCGTATCACGTTTTTTAGCCATGCTTTCATAATTTAAAAAAAAACTTATAAAATCACTAAGTCAGAGGAGAAAATGATATAATTTAAGTATTTAAAATACTTACCACCAGCCGAAACATTCTAATACAATGTCAAGAGCTAGCAGATGGCGCTGCGAACCCATCCTAATATTTTCAGCAACGTTGTACATTTATTGGATACAATTTTTTAGTACTATTTTGTAGCCGGTTTCCACACTATGTATTCTAGGCGCTGTACTTATGATTAAAAAGCGAAATTGAAATTGAAATGTTTAGATTTATATTTCTAAGTCCCATGGTTTTCCCGAAGCGGATGACGTCATCCTTTAATGCAGTCAAAATACGATTGTTAATTTTTTTTCTCGCGCGTGCCTTTAGCAATCTTGGATCAGTTTTTAGTCTAACTTTGATGGAATAAATTAGATGATATTCTGGCTTGACTAACAACTAAATGTTGTTTGCAGATATTTTTATCCTTGCTTTTTCTTTAGAAGTTTAAACCTGCATCTAATAAATATTACATATTGATAAAAAATGTTACTTTTCTATTATCCCGTCGACCACTTTTCATAACAAAAAAACTATCGCCAAATAAACGGGAGAACGTTGCCATTGGAATATCAAAAAAAAAAAAAAATAAATAAAATATAAGAATTTAAGGACACAATTGTTATTTTAATTAATAAAATAACTGCTAAATCAGTAAAACATAATGAAAAATACACGCAAATGTCGAATGTAAAACCACTAGATGACGTAACAAACACACATAATGATTCTGACATCAAGTAAATGGGACTGCATTTTTGGCGTTTAATCTTACAGTTTGTAAGATTAAACGCCAAAAAGAAAGGTTGACGGGAAAGTGGTTGACGGATAATAGAGAAGTACCTAAAAAATATTAGATTTCAGTGCGAAATCTTCGCACGGGCCCTCTGGTAAAATGTATATTTCTGCTTCTACTCATTAAATTTATTTGTGAAAATATTAAATAAATTCAGAGCAAAATCCACATTGCTAGAGGTACTTTTAAAACAATTTTTTGTGATGTCCCGTTCGTAACACAACTTTATTAATTAAAATATATATATGTATTGGCTCAAACAAAAAGAAATTTCATAAGTTTCTAGTTGAAGTGATATGTAGTGCATTAAAAATAATTGCAAACTTTCTCATTTATATTTTGATACTGAAAAAAGTACAAATATCTCAAAAATTTGCTGTGAAATGTCCCGTACGTAACACATGAATACTGTGGAATGACCCTATTTCAAATGCTTAAATTAATCCATGCAAAGGTCTATTAAACGTATTTGAAGTGATTAAAAGCATATTATACTAGTTACTTAAAATTTCACAAATTGCAAAATAAGAGAAGGAGAAAAACTTTTTTTCTTCCTAATTTCAGATTTGTAAAAGATACACTAATAAATACATGTAATAAAAAACAATTATTTCAATATAAAAGAGAAATATTAAATACTCTTTTGGGAAGAACAATGGCTGGATAAGCATATTTGCTCAAAAGCAAGGATAAATTTGAAGTAAAACGCTGTAAACTCATTTTTTTAACTAATCAAAACAAATTTCAATAACAACATGAATGAAGCTTGAACGACTCATAATGAATGACTCGGGAAGAATCATTCACAAAGAACTAGAAAAAACCATTGAGCAAAAACTTCTCTGTCCGATATTTCATTGTAATATTTGATTGGTCGAGAGGATTTTAGCCCCAAACAAACTTTACCGATTTTACTTGCGTCGTAGGCGGGGAGATTAAAATAAATAAATAAATAAATATCCTTAATGATTTCTTAATTTAAATTTTAAAACTTGCGTCATGCTATTTAATAGAAGTTATTGAAATATTCATTAAAAAAAAGGGAAGGGAAGATATGCAGGTGTAAAACCTTTTTAGCTTAAAAATTCTTTTTTCTTTTCATGTCCAGCACTGCCTTATATCGCGTATTTAAAACGTCACATGAAGTGGATCATTTTTACACGGCGATTGGTGCAAAACATAGGTCGCGCTTATATCAGGTTCACACTTATGATAGTTAGAGCTCCTATATTGCCTGTATTATAGGAGCCTTAATGATAGTACAGTGCCTAGAAGTATACTTCTAGGCACTGTAATGATAGTTAAGTCACTTAACTTACGCTTTGAAGCGGGTGACCCAAAACTAGGCTTGACTACGGTGTTTGAGAACGTTTACTTATCAAGTCACTAAAATACTGTATTATGAACCGGATATTAGTCAGCGTTCAATTAAAAATAGGAAATAATAATAATAAACGCGTTTCAAAAGGTTTTGGTTGCGTTCGTCTGTCGTACGCTTCCACAACTTTTAAATGTGTTTTTCTCAAAACGTCGTCTTTGAACTAGTGGGAAACTGGCGCTTTCAGTGTGACGTCAGCCATAACGTTTTGTTGCAAACTGACTCCAAACAAACGGTTGCAACGTGTTCATTTCTAATTAAATATAAATCGTAGAAAATGTTACCACTGCATATAAAGTATTAAAACACTTAACTGTGAGATATAGCTAAAAGTTAGAAGATATAGCTATAATATACAAAGAAAATAGAAAATACAACATAGCAATCGTTTGATTTGGAGTCAGTTTCCAAGCAAAAGGTTCACAACTGAAAGCGTACTATCGGCTACAAATATACGGTGCGAAGCTACCTGAGACTTGTAGTTATCTGATGAACCATCAAATTTGTCTTTGCAATACCTTTCTCTTCATTATTATTATTATTATTATTTTACAAATATAGCTTATAAGAAAAACTTTTGATCTCACCTCACAAAAAAAAAAAAAAATTAAAATTGAAATAATAGGGAAGTTGCAATCAGTTGATCACCTTTTCATCCGCCGATTACAACTGTCCGCTTGACCTCCAGTTACGCCCACAATCTTCTCAGCTACCAATCACAACTACCCTCCAACGGTTGTTTGACCTCCAATGGTCAATTTGTGACGTCATTTGAAACTACCCTATAATGACAATAATATATTTAATGAAATTGAAAGGTTTACCAGATTTCTACACTTAATTCAAAAGAAGTTTTAAATCCCTGATTGTTTGTTTCAGAACCATCGTTACCAAGCAGCAGTGCCCACTGCTCCGCAGAGTCCTGTCGTGGAGACTACGAATATATATATATATTTGCTTTCTCTCGATCAGATTAATTTTATGTAATTTCTTGTTTAAGGTTTACCTAATCTAATGATGGTTCCCGTTTGAAAATAAGTTGTCAATTTTGTTTTCAATTCCTACAAAAAATCATCTTAATTTAGCAGGCGTTACATTTACACCGGCATTCTCCCCTAAGCAAAAGTTTTTAAAAATGATTAACAACCATTAGTAATTTTTTTTTTAATAATTTTGAAGGATGTTAAATCCACTTCAACCTTAAAAAAATTAAAGAATTTATTTTTATATAAATCTAAAACTGTTAACATTGCTTCCATAGAAGATTACTAAATTTTAAAATTAAAAATTCTATAGACGCAGTAAATATTAATTTGAATTAACATAGAGTAAGGAAAGTTATTCTTCAGAATAGAGAAACTGCGGTATAAACATGGTCTTCTCTCTCTATAAATAATAATAATCGTCTATGTGAGTTTTATTTAAGCGAGTATCGCCAATTTTTTTAACGTGGGTTGTTATAGTATAAACAAAAACTTCCAATCTGAGCATGTAGCCTCTGCGTATAATCACCTTTCAGAAACAGACTATATGTGGCTCTTGTTGTACGCTTTCATGTAAAATGGTTCATGTATGTAATGATGACAATTCCTTTTTTACCATCGTTTTTTACCATTTCCTAATGTGCTAGAGTTTTAGAAATCGTGTACAGTTATATATCCCCGATGACAATAGAATATTATAGTTTCATATTTTCAAACCTTAATTATGCGTTAAAAATTAATATTAATTAAATCATGATTGCTGCATCTAGTGATATTTATTCTTTGGTTTTCATGGGCGCGAAGCGCTCACACATGTGTTATAGGGGCTGCGGCATTATAGAATTTCATATATTTTTGCACATTTCAACTTCGGAATTATCGTTCACATTTTAAAAATATTGACCATCCTATAGATAATTTTCAGAACTGGCAACACTAAATTCCATGACGTAGTTGTGGATCAGCCGACTTTTTAATGTGTACATATTAACTATTATTGGTACTATACATAAGTTTTGTAAATTCATTGTGAGAAATTTTCTTTATGACTATGAGTTTTTAAAATGGTGCATAAATGTGTTGTACCATTTTCTAAGGTTAATTATAAAACAAGAACGAAAAATCATGCGTCAAGCATAGATTATGTAGCACTTTCCAACGCTTCCAAAATAATTTTACAAAACATACCGTTTAATAAGCTAAAATATAACATCTAAGTAAACAATTTGGAAAACGCATAACATATTTAAAAACATAATTTCAGGAATTTCCAACAGATACAATATTCGGAAAAATATCCGAATACTTTTATTCAGCCCTGTATATAATCTATAGATTTGTATATGCTAGGATGCTAAATTTTAGTTTAGTTAGGAAACGCGTAGCACAGTTTAAAATTATCTTTCTGGAGTTTCTGTCAATAAACGGAAATGTGTTCGCGAACTTTTGTGCTGCCCTGTATAGGATCTACAGAATTTATACACACCACGTAATAGACAAAAAGCGAGTTAAAATTAAAATCGCGTTTAGTAACTTAAAACGCACTTCCAGGAATTAGTGTTAACAGACAGTAGAGAATTCTTTTGTGTGTCCCTGTAAATGAACGATGACTGCTATACACACACTATTCTGTAGTAAGCCTCTTGTAATGCACCTTAGATATATATATATAAATTTCAATGCGTTTAAAATAGTGAAACATTATTTAAATAAACCGCAGACGATTTTTCTCCATAGACGTCATGTGACGGAATTCTTTTGACTGTCCCTGTAAAGTAACTATAAGTGCTATGCACACCCTATTCCATATTAAGCTTCTTCTAATGCACCTTAGTGATATATATAAATTTCAATGCGTTTAAAATACTGAAACATTATTTAAATAAACCGCAAATGATTTTTCCCCATAGACCGCAATGTAACGGAATTCTTTTGAGTGTCCCTGTAATAAAACTATAAGTGCTACACACTTCCGTTGAAATAGGGAACATGCTATAGATAACGACAATAACATATAAAAATTGCAGAGCAATCCGAGCATATTTACGGGAGTTAGAGCACGGACAGACGGCCAGACGGCAGACGGCCATACGGCCAGACAAACCGAAGTCATAAGCACTTTTCAACTAGGTTGGAAAGTGCTAACAAACCTTAAATGTTATATAAAAACTAGGGGGCCTACCCCCTGCGAGCTACGCTCACCAACCCCCGCTCAGACTTCAAGGCCTCTAAAAACATGACAGCGTGCTTTGTTTTAAAAACATTGGTAAATCTGTAATTGGGTTGCCATGCTTTTAACGTTTTAATGCGGCATTTTTTTTATTATCATGGCCTCATACACAGCTGTTGCGACAACTGACGACTGTTTTTGGGAGTGATAAGTAAAATCAATTACAACTTGAAAACCAGCTTGTATAAAATGGTTAGGTTTAAATTGTGGCTACCTCTAGGACTTTTATAACAACGATCTGTATTCTATTCTTCCTTTATGTTTAAGGATGAGAAAAATTCCATCTGCTTGTGAATAGCATTAAGAACCACGGTATTGAAAAGTACTATGTTATAGACATTTTCAGTAACAGGTTTTAATTTTCTCTCTATTTTAGTGCACCATCATGCATATTTTCATGTTATTTTAAATATGTAAATTATTTATTTTAATTAATATGTATATACGAATTTTGTAATAATTATTTATCATACAAAATTAGTTAAATATTTTGTGCATGCATGCCTGCATTTATTCGGCATCAATTGATGAGATATTTAAACAAATTTGCTTTCCGCGATAATTTTACGCCATGTTATGTCACTTGAATATTGTCCATAAGAAAATCGGGTACTTTTCCAGTATAGCATCCTTTGCTTTTAGGTTTGGCGTAATTCGAGCTTCCAAAAGGGATAGATTCGTTGCCAAAAGTTATGAAAACAATCCCAATGAACTTTTGGTGCTTTTCTATTATAGGGGTCTTGACGCTTTTTTTAAAAAGCTTGGCGCAATTCGGGCATCAGAAAGTGAGATTTGGTGCCAAAAGACATAAACAGCCATGGAAACAAATTCGACGATTTTTTTGTTTATATGCGTATTTTAATTATACACATATTATTATTGTTTTTTTTTCTATACAAATTACTTCTGATTATATATAAAATAGGATAAATGACATTTTACGCTAAACAAATTGTATAAATATTGAAAAAATGCTTCTGTACACAAAATGACAAAAGTGAGTAGGTTGACAGAAAGTATGTTGCCAAATTTCCTTTTCCGCCAAGGCTATTTTCCCTGTTTCGTCAAGGCCCCATATACTGGAAAAGCACCGAACGTTTATGCTTGTTTATACATGTATTTATATGTATATATACAATTTATTTATAATTGTCGTTCAATTTACCTCTTTTTGTACATAAAAATAGATAAATGGCTTCTTTATATTAAATAAATTGTATAAACATAAATGACGTATTTACATAAATGACGTCATTTGGACGAATTTATTCAAAATGTTTTCAGTTTATAAATTAAATTAAATGCTGACAGACGATTGAATCCTGACGATAGAAATGTGATTTTTTTTTCACATTTTCCTGAAAAACATAATTTAATCACAATCTTGTCTTCATTATCGATTGAAATAAAAGATAAATTCAAATTCAATTTGAAAATGACGAATAAAAAGAAATGAAAAATCCCTATCGGGATCCTTTTCAATTTTTTCCCCTTTTTTGTCACAAAAAAAACTGAATAATTAGTTGCCATCATTACAGAAATATCATTAAAATTAGAAAAAAAATTAATATCTCGAAAACTAATTCCAATTTCAAAATTATATTACCAGTTTTGACATCCGCGGATTTTTATGGACAATTGGTATTAATTTCACCATCAAGCGTTTAATATTTTATTAAAAATAGCCCTGAAACATAATCAGTCGTTTAATCAGTCGTTTCATAAAATCGTTTCATAAAATCGTTTCACAAATTCGTTTCATTAGGATTTTATATATATAGGGTAGATAAATACAAAATATTAATATTAATCAATAAAACAAATTGAATAGCTTAACCAAAAAGTTTTTCCAAGCTGCAGATTCTACTATGCTCTCTGCAGCTTGGAAAAACTCATTCAGTTCAACCATATAATTATGTTTATTAATTAATATTGATATTTGGTATTTACTTTTATATTTGCATGTATTATTAATTTTTAATCTCTATTGAATTTGCATTTATTTTGTATTTATACAAATATTAGCCGGATTAACACCAAAATTGAGCTGTAGGTCGATAATGCCAAAATCTCGCCTGGGATTGAAAATCAAATTTTTTTGTTAACCTTAAAGCTCGAAATGTCGGCCCAAAAATTTTCGATTTTCCCATAGAGATAATATTGAATTATAAATCAAAACATTGGGTACTTCCCAATTCGCCACATGGATTAATACCAAAGAAATAGAGGTGAAGTGGGTAAGTGTGATTGAAGATCGCACAAAGGGTATCGTTTAATATTCCTTTCAAAACACTTTATCCTTTCTTTAATAAATAAATAAACAAATAATAATAAAAAAAGTCAGTTTTTTTTATAAATTAAAAATTTACCGGTCTATTTTTCTCGTTTTTTCGAATATCTGAATCAGCCCGATAGCGGGCGAAGCCCGCTAATATACTCTTTCATAATAATATCTGCCATGTGGACTAAATGCGATATTTAAAAAATTAAACATGTTGTATAGAGACCTTCAAAATATTAAAACATGCCAATATTTCCATAATCGGGTTTTTAACATGATTCAATACGTTCCTCAAACTCATATATTTACTATTCTCTATTACTGATATTGATACCCTCTTCGTATTATTCTCAAACATTTGAAAATTCCGTTAAACTTCCAATAGGACGTCAGATTAATTTTCTTTTTTAATTCTCTAATGACATCATATTAAGCTACTTTCTGTATTTACACGTACTCCATACTCCTTGTATTATTGAAAAATGTTTGAAAATTTCCGTTTTATTACCAAACTAGCATGATACGCCCGCTGCGTTGGGTCATTTTTAGGGTTTCGTTCATCTCACGAAACCCTATTGCTCCCGCTTCGTTGTCTGTCTGTCACAGAGCCATTCTCGAAAACTATGTGACTTACAGAGTTGAAACTTTGTGTATAAATCAGAATATCAGCTGTAAAGAGCTGAAAATATTAAAATTTGAAAAATTCGTATTATTTTAATAAATAGAGATAAAAAACCAAAATTCTAACAGCCTTTTCCTATTAAATTTAAATATTTTTCGTTATAGCCGATGCCAAAAATTAAAAATCCACGAAGAAATTCTTTCTACAATAATTAATTTTCTATCAGACGATTTCCACGTGAAAAATGAAATAAAAAGTTCCACCAAATGAAAAAAAAGATTAATATGAAATAAAATTGATTGACGTCATAGTCGTAATAAAACGGAAAATGTCTAAGATTTCTCAATAATACAAGGAGTATGTGTAAGTACACAAAGCAGATTAATATCACGTCATTAGAGAATTATAACGAAAATCTGACGTCATATGGGAAGTTTAACTAATTTTTCAAATGTTTGAGAATAATACAAAGCGAGTATCAATATAAATAATAGAGAATAGTAAATATATGAGTTTGAGGTTTGAGAAACATATTGAATCGTGATAAAAATCCGATTATGGAAACATTCGCATATTTTAACATTTTGAAGATATACAATCTGTTTAATTTTGAAATTATTTTTTTAAATATTGCATTTAGTCCGTATTACGGATATTAGTAATGACAGAATATAATAGCGGGCTTGGCCCGCTATCCGGCTGGTTTAGATATTCGAAAAAACGAAAAAATAGACCGGTAAATTTTTACTTTATAAAAAACATGACTTTTTTTTTTTTTTTTTTTTTTTTTTTTTTTTTTTTTTTGCTAAATGAAATTTGTTTGAATTTATTAAAGAAAGGATAAAGTGTTTTGAAAGGAATATTAAACGAAACCCTTTGAGCGATCTTCGATCACACTTATCCGCTTGTTAGGGTTTCGTTCATCTCACGAAACCCTATTGCTCCCGCTTCGTTGTCTGTCTGTCACAGAGCCATTCTCGAAAACTATGTGACTTACAGAGTTGAAACTTTGTGTATAAATCAGAATATCAGCTGTGAAGAGCTGAAAATATTAAAATTTGAAAAATTCGTATTATTTTAATAAATAGAGATAAAAAACCAAAATTCTAACAGCGTTTTCCTATTAAATTTAAATATTTTTCGTTATAGCCGGTGCCAAAAAATAAAAATCCACGAAGAAATTCTTTCTACAATAACTAATTTTCTATCAGACGATTTCCACGTGAAAAATGAAATAAAAAGTTTCACCAAATGAAAAAAAAGATTAATATGAAATAAAATTGATTGACGTCATAGTCGTAATAAAACGGAAAATGTCTAAGATTTCTCAATAATACAAGGAGTATGTGTAAGTACACAAAGCAGATTAATATCACGTCATTAAAGAATTATAACGAAAATCTGACGTCATATGGGAAGTTTAACTAATTTTTCAAATGTTTGAGAATAATACAAAGCGAGTATCAATATAAATAATAGAGAATAGTAAATATATGAGTTTGACGTTTGAGAAACATATTGAATCGTGATAAAAATCCGATTATGGAAATATTCGCATATTTTAACATTTTGAAGGTATACAATCTGTTTAATTTTGAAATTATTTTTTTAAATATTGCATTTAGTCCGTATTACGGATATTAGTAATGACAGAATATAATAGCGGGCTTGGCCCGCTATCCGGCTGGTTGAGATATTCGAAAAAACGAAAAAATAGACCGGTAAATTTTTACTTTATAAAAAACATGACTTTTTTTTTTTGCTAAATGAAATTTGTTTGAATTTATTAAAGAAAGGATAAAGTGTTTTGGAAGGAATATTAAACGAAACCCTTTGAGCGATCTTCGATCACACTTACCCGCTTGTTCTAAATGTACTTAAAATCAAACGAAATGGCTTTGTATTTTAAAGGAATATGGATCTTCACCTATGGATGCTACCCTAGTCAAAATTTTCAAGAAACCTTGAATCAAACTAATTATATAAATGGATTTGAGCACGCATTTTAAAGCAATAGGGATGTTCACCTAGTTTTTCCTTCAATATTGCTGTAAACGATGCGAACGACATTGCGTTATATTATATCATTCACTGAACAAAATTTGGGCTAATAAACAGCAAATCATTTAGTTGACCATTTGTAGTAGAGTTTGGTAGGGAAATGAGGCCATTATGAGATTATGGCAACAGGAGCTAAATTGTTCTCTAGTCAACATACTATTGAACAAGTGGGTAAGTGTGATCCAAGTTCGCACAAAGGGTTTCGTTTAATATTCCTTTCAAAACACTTTATCCTTTTTTTAAAAAATCTAAATAAATTTCATTTTCTAAAAAAAAAAAAAAAAAACTGTCTATTTTTCTCGGTTTTTCGAATATCTGAACCGGCCCGATAGCGGGTGAAGCCCACTATTATATTCTGTCATAATAATATCTGTCATGTGGACTAAATGCGATATTTAAAAAAAATTAATTTCAAAATTAAACATGTTGTACACCTTCAAAATGTTAAAATATGCGAATATTTCCATAATCGGGTTTTTATCATGATTCAATACGTTCCTCAAACTCATATATTTACTATTCTCTATTACTCATATTCATACTCGCTTTGTATTATACTGAAACATTTGAAAAATCCGTTAAACTTGCGATATGACGTCAGATTTTCTTTTTAATTCTCTAATAACGTGTAATTAATCTGTTTTGTGTACATGCACACATACTCATACTCCTTGTATTATTGAGAAATCTTTCTATTTTATTACCACTATGACGTCAATCTTTTTTTATTTCATATTAATCTTTTTTTTCAATTGGTGAAACTTTTTATTTCCTTTTTATTTTTCACGTGGAAATCGTCTGATAGAAAATTAATTATTGTAGATAGAATTTCATCATGGATTTTTAATTTTTGGCATCTGCTATAAGGGAAAATGTTCAAATTTAATAAGAAAAGGCTGTTAGAATTTTGGTTATTTATCTCTATTTATTAAAAAAACAAGATTTTTCAAATTTTAATATTTTCAGCTCTTCGCAGCTGATATTCTGATTTATACACAAAGTTTCAACTCTGTAAGTTACACAGTTTTCGAGAATGGCTCTGTGACAGACAGACAACGCAGCGGGAGCAATAGGGTTTCGTGAGATGAACGAAATCCTAAAAAAAGAGCATTATAATGATCGCATATATTGACCAGTGAACTTAAATAATGTTCGGGTGATTCATTTTCGTCTGTAAGTTCTTGAATTCCGTCCCTCTTTCTTGTCTCTATGTGAGATTCTGCGTAGGTTTCTGTGAGGTAACGTAAGTACAATCTCACTCTATGTTAAGTTATATTTCGTAATATACGTCCTCTTCTGGCAAGTCTACTTCGGTTTTTCATCTTTCGATTCCAGCAGAGTAAATACAGTAAAAAATGTAATAAATTGTTTGCACATAAAGAACAGTGTTTATTTTTCCTATTTTAAAAAATGGTAAAACATAAAAAAGTGCATTTTTAAAGCTGAATAGTTTGAATAAAATTAAAAAGACGCCATTTTCACTGTCTTTCCATTTTTTAGACCAGTCGTATTCGTGTAACTGTTAACCTGAAAAAAAAAAAAAAAAAAAAAAAAAAAAAAACCGATGATTAACTCTGTTAGAAGAATAAACCTCCAGTTTGCATCGAATAAAATCTTTCAAATCTTCCATAATCTTGTCGATATCCAAGTTTGACGTCAAACATTAGAAGTGCCTGGAACGATATGGTTAGTAATGTATCAGAGTTAGTTACAAAATGAAGTTATTTACGCGCCAAACTATGTTCCAATAAATAATGTCAAATGCTGTTAATTCAATTACTGTTAATTCAACTATAGATATTTCATTAACGAAATTCCATACTTAAATAACGAAATTCCATACTTAACTGACAATGATAAAGTTAGTTATGCAAAATGTTTAGTAATAATCTTTTTGGTGAATACTTAAAACGAAGTTTTTCTTTGCATTTCTCTAAAGCGCATACATAATAACACGCAGAAATAAATTCATTTGTCACTATGTTTAGCTGCTAGGGCTGTGTGTCAGTCGAAAATGCTTTATAATGAACGAAAAATTATCTAATCAGAATTTCAGGTACTCGTTTTTCTTATCCAGGCTAAAATGATAAATCGACGAATATTATTTATTCCATTCGCCACCATTGACATTACAAAGTTTTTCCGTACTTTGGAAGCATTGCTTTTTTGGTAAAACTTTGCTTCATAATGATAAAACCCATAAATTTAGCAATCGCTAATTTCAAAAGTCGTTTAATCTTCTGTAATCTGTATCGTCTTCGTCCAGAGTAACCTTCAAACATAAAAGAAATATCCAACAACATAGTAAAAATGCCAAATGGCAGGTGACTGGAATGCGGACGATTAGTCCAATATCTTTTAAAAACTTCCTGAAAGAAGGGAAGATATGCAGAAAAAAACTAAAAAGAAATGACGAATCAAAAAGAACATCAAAAATTTATTTCAGCAAGCAATTTTTATTACAAAATGTCGCCTTTTGTGATAGTAATAACGCATAATTGCACACATCTCCTTAAGAATATTCTTTAGTTCCTAACTTTTGACGCAGTGAATATTTCTATAATTGAAATTGGCGATATATTAAAATAATAATAATAATAATAAAAGAATAGACAATATTCGCTGATCTGAGTTCGAGGCTATAAAAATCACATGTTTGGTGAAAACAAACCGGCATGTTTCCGTAATAAATATTTAAATGTCTAAAATTTAATTATTTTACAATATGTGTTTGAGTGGCAGACATTCACTAAAATTTAAATATTTTATCCCATATTTATAACAATAACTGTTATTTATATAATTTGCATTTAAATATAAAAATTTACTCCAAAAAGGATCTTGTATACACGAAAAAACACTATTATCGCTAATATCGCTCAAGCTGATGTCACACGCTTATGCATTTTTGGCTTAAAATCACATTGTTTGGCAACAAAAGTAAAATAAAAATCGTAAATAAACAAATAACATGTAACTCATATCTGCAGTCATTTTTACAATTACATCTGCTAGTTCCTCCGGTACAGTGCCTAGAAGTATACTTCTAGGCACTGTACCTCCGGTAAGTCACATGATAGGGAAGTTACATAAAAAAAAATAACAGAAAGAAAAAAAAGAAAAAAAAAGTCACTCATATTTTATCTAATCAAATTATCAGATGCATTTTTGTTAGCCTGACGCAAACGATAAATCGCCAAATATTGACATTTAATTGCAATCTCATTCATTGCAAATATTTTTAAGCATTACAAACATTCATTTGGGGTTTAAATTAAATATTTTCGCTTTATAATATTATCCCTCATTAAATATTCAGTTTTTTTTTTCTCTTTTGCGGGTGGGTGGGGATTTTAAATAAAATTAATAACAGAATTTTTCTGTTATTTTTCTATGTGTTTGCATTATTTTCTGATATAGCCGTTTCAATTCTTTCGCCAACGATAATGGTCGCAAAAAAAATGACCTATGGTAACCTTATCGTCCAAAATAACAGAAATTTCCATCATAATTCTATAACTAATCTACGTAGAACTATATGTTATATACCTTCCCTGAAAAATTATCTATCCAACAGTGCAAGTATTGCATTAAATTCCATTCAGCAGAACTTGAGTTATAAAGGAACGGAACGAAATTTCCGTTTGTGTTTTATATATATAGTAGATGACGTCATATTAATATTTTCTTCAATTGGTGACACTTTTTATTTTATTTTCATTTTTCACGTGGAAATCTTTTAATAGAAAATTAATTATTGTAGAAAGAATTGTGTTGGATTTTTAATTGTTGGCAACGCTGCTATAACAAAAAATGTTTAAATTTAATGGGAAAAGGCTGTGAGATTTTTGGTTTTTTATCTCTCTATATTAAAATAATACAATTTTTTTTTTCAAATTTTATGATTTTGAGCTTCATAGTAGGTATTCAGCAATGAGTACACAAAATTCTATGTCTTTAAGTTATACAGTTTCTGAGAACCGGCTCTGTGACGGACTGACAACGAAGCGGGACTAATAGAGTTTCGTGAGATGAACGAAACCCTAAAAAATGTAATGTATGCATGTTTGTATTTATTGTCTGAGTGCAACGAAGATTCATACACAGCGCAGTATTACTTTGCCCCATATATAGCTACGATGGATATTAAACCTTTCGTCAAGCATAACTCAAAAAATATTTAACGGATTTCGTTCAAATTTTTACAGCAGGTGCCTATAAAGGTGACAACGACGTCTATTTATTACCAAGAATAAATGTCAAACCGTTTGGAAATTATATTAAAAAAATAAATAAAAAAGCACAATTAAAGTACATACGTCACGAAAAATTTGTGCGTCCGTCATTTTCACCGGCGGGAGATTTTCGTACACAATCGGAATTGAAAAGTTCATGGAGTACATGGAGCAAAAAAATATGCACGCACTAATATTCAGCACAATAAAATATATTTCAATTTAGTAGAAATCGAAAATTAATCTGGATTTTTTTCTGTTTGAAAGAAAAACCCCGCAATAACTTGGTAGACTTGGTATTAGAGATTTGGCGCAAATCTCAGCAATAGCAGCTTTTTTCATTTCGCGTGTGTAAATAAAAAACAAATTCTTTGGTGTTTAAATAAAAGGTTTCGTTTTATGGTATTATTTCTTTTTTTCTCTTTATAGCATTTTAAATGGGATTAATGAAAGGCATGTATTTTAAATTAAATGAGTGAAAGGTTTATATTTAAATGAAATGAATTCAATATGAAAATGTTATAGGAACAATATTTGGCGATTTATCAACTGCGCCAGGATAACATAAAAGTACCAATATATCAGACGGTATGTAGTATGTGAAATGAAACAATTACATTATAATCACCCATCGTACAAGGAAAAAAAAACTAATATTCTGCATTCAGAGGAAAAATCCACTTCCTGTGCCGTAAGATTTGGCGAGTTCTTTTTTGGTGATAAGTTTTTCGATGTGATTGTTGGGATCTGCAAGATTTGGCTTACTTTTTCTAAATCATATTTATTTGCAGATGTAGTATTATGTAAATATATTTTTTTGCAGATATTTTTCTATTTTGTATATTTGGCATTCTATTTTGTATATTTTCTATTTGGCATTTGGAAAAGAGATTTTTACCTTTTTATCTGTGCCTTTGGAAATATTAAAAAATAAAAAAAGATTTACATATATCAAGCGTATAATGTTATGTTTTGCATTTTTATATGGACCATTTCTCCATTTTTAGATTTTAAATGCTATTTATTATTTACTAGCCGTTTATTAATTGTTTACAATTTACCCCCCTGACAATAACAATTATTTATCCCAAGGTTTGTTAAATAAGTTTGTTTATGTATTTTCATTACTTATTAAAATATCGAATATGGCGATAAAATTTTATTTTAGCATCGTGTTTAAATTTTTAAGATGGTGCAAACACATGCTTTAATAAACGTATGTTTGTAAATATTTGAAAAACATGTTTTACGACTCTCTTTAAAAATTTTGTAAGATGCTAAAACTACCTTTTGGCACCATTTAAATTTTTTTTCGCCAACCGACATAAGATACGAAACTTTTCCTCATTCAGATACACAGGCAAGGCTGGTCTCAAACAAGAGTAAAGCTAGCAACAATATTGTTTTAACTCTATAAGAGTTACAATAATGATATTAAATGCTCCGATTGGCTTTGGGCCCAATTACGAAAGTTTCTCCTAAAAAAACTGTAGAAGAAGTCTTTTACATTTGTTTCAAATGAAGCTCGGTCTACAAGGTATTAGTTAATAATACAGACAACACTAATGGCATGGAGGCAAAAGTTTTAATTTAAATGTATATATTTGAAACACCCTTCCCACCCTACCCACCCCCCCCCCCAAAAAAAAAAAAAAAAAAGATAAGAAAGTTACAGTAATGAATTTAAAATGGCGTTAAGCCACAATTTCTGACATAAGCAATTGGCTGCAAATGCGATAACGAAACTTTCACTTAACTTAATAACATGTAGCTAATATAGCCCTCAGGGTACTTTGCAGTTATACAGACCTTGTGTTTTTTTTTAAAGCTGGAGACAATTCAGGTTTAAGAAGTTGAGATTTACTCTAAAATGATATAAACAACTATGAACACAAAACTGATAAATTATTATTCAGGTTTATGTATGTATTTTAAAAAAAAATTGCATCTGATTATACTTATTAGATAAATTACTTCTGTTTGCATTTACTAACTGATAAACGGCTTCTGTATATTAAATAAATTGTTTAAATATTGGGAAGAGGTGGCGAGAGGTAGAAAGACGAGTAAACAAACGGGTAGACAGACGGGTAGTGAGATGGGTAGAGAGACGAGTAGAGACATAGGTAGGCTGACGGGTAGCGAAACGAATAGACAGACGGCTAGAGAGAAAGGTAAAAAGAGGGTTGACTGAGGGGTAGCGAGATGGGTCACGAGACGGGTAGCGACACCGGTAGACAGGAATGTAGCGAGAAAGGTTGCGAGACGCGTAGCGTGGTAGATAAAGAGACGAGTAGAGAGATGAGTACAGAGACGAGTTGACTGACGGGTAATGAGATTGGTAGCGAGACGGGTAAAGAGTCGGGTACAAAAACAGATGGATAGTGAGACGGGTATACAAACGAGTAGCGAGACAGTAGATGGGTACGGAGATGGGTAAAAAGATGGGTAGAGAGGCGTATAGCCAGACGGGTAGAGAGACAGATAGACAAGTTGTGAGACAGATAGACAAATGGGTAGCGAAGGGGATAGAGACACGGCTAGACATACAAGTAGTTAGACGGCTAGACAGACGGTTAGAGAAATAGACTGGCGGGTAGAGAGACAGGTAGAGAAATATAGAGACAGGTAGCGAGACGTGTAGAGAGATAGACAATCGGTTAGAGAGACGGGCAGAAGAACGGATAGTGAAACAGACAAATTGTGGAGAGACAGACAGACCGGTAAGACAGAGGTCGCGCCTGCCGACGGCAGGCGTGCATCATCCGCCGATTCCAGGCTCGAGAGAGCCCATACGAGTCACGACCATGGAGGATCCGGTTTACCCGGGGACCCCCTAGGTGGTGCTCTTCGGCCGGAGAGCGAAGCGGGGGCGTACGCCTACCTGCACTTCAAGCTCTCTTTCCCAAGTGAGTTTGATGACATTTAGGTCGAAGCGACATTAGTGGAACCTTCCCTCTAAGGCCCACTAACTTTTCACTTGGGCGGATAGCGAGAGTGAACCCCAGCCTCGTTGCCGAAATCCCATAAGGGAAAAAGGGTCCTCAGCCTAATGGTGAACACTCTCACTTCCCATTAATTTACCGCCCCTTCCGAATATCGAATCCTAGGGAAGGAGGAGACGACTAGTTCATTTGGGGCGGCTAGCAGGAGGTGCTTCTCGCCAACCCGGAACCTCGAAGAAACTCGGTCCCTAGCGCATAGACACGCCTGGCTGGGTTGTCACCGCCGAATGGCGAACCATTCAACGGGTCATGCACATATCATATCACTACAAAAGAGCAGGAGGTGCTTCTCGCCAACCCGAGACCTCGAAGAAAACTGGTCTCAACGCATAGACATGTCTGGCTGGGCTGTCCCTCACCAAGGAGCACCCGCGAGGCATCGACATCCAAGCGACGTGGTACTCCTGGGAGATCACGCTCATAAAAGTGCACTAAAAACGGAAGAATGGAAGGACCACTACCGGACTCTGAGGGACGCGGAAAATCCCCTCAAGTGCGCCAAAGAGACGGACCCGGTTGGAGTTTAGTAACGAGAAGGTATTGTTATGAGTGTTCTGCTAGTCCCAACCGTCAGGCACAGAAAGCTCTGACTACGCATAGACGCGCTGGACTGGTTTCGGCCCCAGGTTCGAAAAGAGGTTCAGTCGCCGTCATAAGACGAGCCACCGGCCCGGTTCCTCGCAGTCGAGCAGTTCCGAGAATGGTTCTGACTCCTCCCAGAGAAGGCGCTTGGGTCATGTTGGGTCTCGGTACCTCGACGACCGCTCACGCTCTTGGTACTAACGGGTATGAACGTTCTCTTTCCTGAACGACCCTGAGGGCGGCACACAACTACTCCAGCTACAAGGTAGAACACAGTGGGTACATGGGGTGCAGAGGTGCTTTGACTCGCCACTCGTACGAGCCACACTACACATTTCGCCTACGTTCCGCCGCCTGCACAGTACCGAGGATTGCTGCATGCCGCCTCGCGCACTGACAAGCGTCACTACGAAACCTCCTGCCTTCCCTTGTCGTACAGAGTCCGACCTCTCCTCCATCTTGCCCTAGACAAAGGTGGTGACTGTCCTATCTCCGTTCGCTAGCCTTTGCTCTCACATCACCATCCAAGTCGGCAACACACAGTCAACCAACTAGGTGCGAGAATTCAGCCTATGTGGTGGTTTTTTACCGCCCGAAGGCCTCAAGCCCCTGCAGCCGAGAACCGGCCCAAAGGGGGAACAACCCAGGTTCTGTGAGCCGCCAGTCGACTCACCACCCGGCGAAGTTGGCTAATCCGCCACCACGCTACCACCCGCTCACCAACGTTGAGGTGGAGATTCGTCAGTCACCGGCTCCCGTCGTGTCAACGCTACTGCGCGCAATGCCGAGCTCCGGGTCTTCTCCCCTACTCAAAGGGTCGATTCCAGAACACTCGGAGGAGCGAGCGGGCAGACAGACCGGTAAAAGAAAAGTCTGCGGATTGGCGCAGTAAAGGCGCATTAAAGGCGCAGGGGGCAGAGCCACCTAGAGAATAATCAAGAAGTATCTGTTAAGCTTAACTTTGTAATATATATAATTTTTAAATTTTGCCGATATGGAGATTTAATGTAAAAGTTATTTTACAGAAGTCATCGAAAGATTTTTTGTATACTTTAATAGTAATTTAGACTATAGTTTTGCAATCTGGTTTGTAGCAAAGCATGCTATCAATGTGGTTTTAAGTGTAAGAGTTTCTATAAACAGTTATACAAATAATAGATTTATAATCAAGGAAGAAAAATTTTAAATTCACACACAAAAAAAGGTGCAACAATGAAATTAAATTTGCGTTAAGCCACGCTTCATAGAATAATCTATTGGCTGCAAATCCAATTACGTAACTTTAAAAAGATTGGCGTTTTAAAAGATCTGGCGTTTTTTTTTCAAGTTTTGCGCATACGCGCTTAAGAAAATGAGATTCTTTGCCACATGTTAAAAAAAAATTATGACAACACATCTGATGAACGGTACTTCTTTTCTATTTTTTTAACAGTGTATATGAATTTATATTGTATGATATTTTGTAATTCTATCATTTAATTTGCTCTTTTTCTTTATATTGTAATTGTTAACCCTATGTTCTCAGCAATATCACTCAGACTAATCCCTTTGAGGGAAGTCCTAGTATGTATGCATGGTTTTTGCAGGCTTCTGACTAATCTTAGCAATTTAGGTAACCATTAATAATGTTAGATAGACACATAATGTACAGATTCGTCATGAAGCTCTGATTCAAAAATTGTTCTATAAACTCCCTAACATATCCATTTTTTTCTTTTCAATATATTCTCAATTTTTTGTAATTGTTTCAGAATAATTATCTATTTAAATTGAACTATCTGTTATAGGAA
This sequence comes from Maratus michaelseni, assembly GCA_963931845.1. Lineage (NCBI taxonomy): Eukaryota > Metazoa > Arthropoda > Arachnida > Araneae > Salticidae > Maratus > Maratus michaelseni. Next base: position 39,277,775 of record OZ007598.1, read on the forward strand.
AAAAATATATGTTCAATCGTTCAACAACATCACTGACATCGTGAAATATTTTTTTTCCCCCAGTTTGACGATTTTAATCTTTCGTTTTCTTGCTAAATAAAACATTTTGTCGTGATTCGGCGCATTGGCGATCGGCAGCGAGAACCCTGTATGTATGTATTCATATGTAAGTTTGTTTGTATAAGGAAAGTTCCGTAATCGGGTTCGCAGTCAATTGGCGTATTTTCGTGAGCGTGGCGCAAATTCAATTTCATTGTATTAACCTGTTTTTTTCTTTATTGTGTGTACGTTTACATCTGAATTTAACCATGTACTTAGATGTTTATATAATCGTTGTTTGCTATACTTAATTAGATAAACCATGTTCATATAATTTACATTTTAATATAAACATTTGCCTGCATGTTTACATAAATCGTAGCCAACGAAAGATACAGGCGGCGACACTAAATCAATTCATCTACTTTACAACCTACCTTGATCACATGGTAGTTCGACAACTGGATGAAACCAGCCTGTCTTGATGATCTGAGTGCCAAGTAGGGTAGACGTATGAGGCCTGTGTCTTTCGTGGCTGCGATATAACTGCTCTCATACACAAAAACACATTGTTGGCACCGTCGCTCATGCCAATCTTAGCTACACACCCGATTACGGAGATCTAGCTTATGCATATATTCATGTAAGTATGCATTCATTCCCTATAAGTATGTATTCATGTAATGTATTATCATTTTCATTATATAATCCTACGTTTAATTGATCTGGGAGTATGGATGCGCGTCCACAAAGATTGCACCAGGCCGTATTACCGTTTCGGTATAGTTTTCAACCCTCGTAACTCTGTTTTGGAAAGAGCCACGGAGTTTTTATTTTTTTCACATATTAGTATAAGCTAACTGAACTAGGTTCCTCAATTTCATGTTTCTGCATTTAATATTTTTCGAAATATGCGAATCCGAAAAAGGGCTGTTTTATCAAAGACTGGCTGAGTCACTGGTGATTGTAAAAAACTAAGTTACTTCTAACAGTCGTAGAAACATGAAATTAGACAAGTAAGTAGGTTTTGTAGCACAATTAATCAGAAAAATCTGAAAATATAGAACTTCCGCCTTTGAATCCTTCAAACATGAGTTGTTGATTTGGCCGTATACGGTTCCGAAACACATTCAGTTGGTAAATTTTAGCAAACGTAGTTTGGCACAAAAGTACTTTGTTGTAACCATGTATGCTTTTTGTTGTGTGATAAACATATGAATAATACTTTTTCCCGTAGACGATCATTTACTTGCTTATATTTGTCGCCAACGTTTGATTAGGTGACTGGTCGCCAAAGCCCGATTACAGAAAATTAGCCTGAGTTTTCAAATTTTTATATGCCTTTTCCAAAAGTGTTGATAAGGTAAATCTTTCATTTCCTAATTTTTATAGTATTATTAAGAATTTTTTTTATTCCCTCATCTATCATAGTGTGTGTTTTTTGTGTGTTTGCCAGTAACACTACGAATACTAAGTGCAAAATTAAGAATAGTTACTTGTAAATGTGTTTGGATAACTGTGTTGTATAACTGACATAACTTAGAAGGCAAGGGAAAAAAAACAGTGGAAAATAATCATTGATACAACAAGTTTTTAAAGTCATGAGTTTATTTTCATTCACAATTTCCAATCTGTACACCATTATATCTATAGGTATAATTATTTTTAACAGCTAACAATAATTATTTCATCTCTATACAGAAAGAGGTAATTTCACTTTATTCCTTTTTAATGTCATTTTGACAACCAACATTTTTTACAGTACTTAAAGAATAGATCAGTTTCAACCACGTGTCACCAGCCCACCAAGTGTTATTCAACCAATCATAATCGTGGATTTGTAGCCTGTATTACGAGCCAACCAATCACAATCCACCATCTTTGGAGGGCAAACAGAAAACAAATCTAGTTGCTAAGGTGGTTGCTAGGGTGTGACGTCAGTTGAAACTGATGTATACATTAAAAATATATTCTACTCGTGTATAAAGAACTTTATAAGGCGGAGCACAGCAAAAACGTTAAGAATTCGCCAGTAAAAAATTCTGAAATACCTTGAGCTGTTTCACAGAATAAATAAAAATATTGTGCTTTCAGGCTGAATTTGTGGTAACTTTAGAAAATTAAGAGCACCAGAAAGTAACACCCCTCCCCCCACACAAATAATAAGTTTAAACATGCTATATTTTTAAGTATTGACCAAAATTGACTCTTGCAATGTCTCGTGTTTTTTTTAAGGCTTTTATAGACGATATACTAATAACTGACCTTAGATTAAATTTGAAATTTAAAAAGAAATACTACGCTGACAGAGGTGCCAAGTTCCCACTAATCTTCCGTAATATGAGGTTTAATCTGACCTAGTTTAACAGCGCTTCAAACCAGAAAAATTATTGGATGAATCTTTATTTATTTAATTTCAGGTTTCTACGTAGAATTTATTTAATTTCATTTCTTAAAAAAATTTCTGGTGCGAAACGTGTTAAACCTGGGTCAAATTAACCCACATATTACGGAATACTAATGAGAGGGTGGCACCTCTGCGCTGATTTCGTCGATTTGGATTTAAAAGGTGGGACAAAATTATACGGTTATTAAATTTAGAATTAATAAGTGAATTATGTAATATGGAAGTCTACTCCTTCTGTGGTGACTTTTTCAAAAATTCCTAAATAATTACGATCAATACCAACTGATACATCTTTCTTGAAACACGGCACATCCTAATAAGTGAAATATTTAATACGGAATTTTGCTATTTCGTCTTTTGTTTTTTTACACTTATTAACACACTGTTAAAAATCTTCAGCTTTTGCTGCAGACACACTCCACCGCTTTTAGAGAAAACAGTTACTTTACTACATTATGGAACATTTTCATTGGTCAAAATAGAGACATTCTATGAAAACGGTTGAGTGACTATGCAAACAAAAGCTGAAGATTTTTAACAGTGCAGATTTCATAAGACATTTTCGTGAGTAGGGGATGAGGCAATCATTATTGGTAATTCAAATGGATTACACAGGATGTTAGAGTTCGTAAACATAATACTAATAAATAATACGTAATCATAAACTACAGGTCGGCACGGCGACCAAGTCAATTTTCTCTCATTTGATTCGGGCCGGGCCGGGCGGGCCAGGCTTCATTCTTTGCAGGCCGGTAATTTCCTTTTGTGAAAATAATAGTGAAATTACATACTTTTTTAACGTAATCTTTAAAAAAATTATCTTAATTTAATAAATTGCAGAAAAATATTTTTAAAATCTACTTTTTTTTTTTATTAAACAGCTTCACCAATATATTTTTTTAACCGCCTTTTTCTTTCATTCGAAGCTACATTAATTTATTTAATGAATCTTCTTTATTTCAATATAATTGTCTAAGTAAGCATAAATGTTGTTATTCTGTATTACAAGACTTACGGAAATGTAAACTGAAAAATACCGTACTTTAAAATTTTTGCCCAAATATGTACGCGATATATATAAAAAAAAAAAAGAATTTTAACTGTAATATGTTGCTGGTTAAGAAATATTGACAATTTTTGCATAAACTGAATCAGGCCTGATTTTACTGGGTTTTTTTTGTCCTAAACTGGTCAAGATTTTGTTTCGACCAGAACGTGCTCTGGCTGAAAATTTTCAGCCCGTGCAGACGTCCTTTAAGAACTCTTTTATATAATATTAAATTCCTTTACGTTTTATTATTTCATTATAAACTTATTTAAAATTAATGCTGAAATAAGATGTTTATTGTCATTTGACGTATGAACTATTAATGCAATTCGAAGACCAAATTGCATAAAAACATATGAATTCTGAACAAGTTATAAAATAGTATTTTGCGATAGCTTCTGAAAATGTGTTCAGACACAGGGGAGCTTAAATTTTTGTTCAACAGAGGGGGTATCCATATGTTTGAATCCGGAATGAATCTGAATACTACATTCCAAATACAATGTTCAAGTTAACAAATTTTTCAAAGCAGAAGATCCGGAATGAAGTTTTCATTGTTCAAGGATTTTTCTTTTTCGTTCTTTCTTTTTGTAAGTTTTACATTGCTAAAGTATGGACATGAACATAGAGTAGAGTAGGACCTCTAACAAAATACGTTTTGAAGGAGAAAATCATGCTCGAAATTTTTTTGAAATAGGGGCGCTGGTGTAGCACATTTCTACTCGGTTCGCCTGCTTTTACCAATCATGTGCTTGATCATTCAGAGTTATCCAATGAACATTGTCCACTAGAGGCTCTTTCTCTCAACGGTTCTACGCAGGCTTCCATATTTGTTCGAAAGTCTCGACACAATATTTACAGTATTTCGTTAGAGGTCGTATTCTAGCTATGCAATCATGTCTGGACTTGTGGAGAATTGTCAATCGAATTCACCCTTCTCAATTATATTAAAATAAGGACCCTGAATACAAACTCTGTATTTATCATTCTTCAGGGACAATAATTCTATTGATGTACTGTTGAAAACTCACTGAAATTGACGAAAAATTTTATTTGAAAATAAATAAATGCAGTTTTAAAATTTCGTAATAAATTATCTAAGCAAAATTTAATAAAAAAATTCTGGTACAAAGTTTGATTAAAATTAAGTATTTTAAATAATAACCACTGCCCTTTAAAGGGTTAAATAATAATAATAATAAACTAATAAATTGAACAATATATTTAAAAATGCTCTCTGGTACTCTCGGTGAGAAAAATGTAAGATCTATAGATATAATCTACGTTTTAACCTCTTCGCGACGAGCGTCACGTATACGTGACACATAAAATGCTCAGATATTCCTACCAGTAATTTTCAATTGAAAATTTTGTCTTATTTACTTAAAGCATTTTTGCAATTCAATCAGGCAGAAATTTCTATTTTAAAAAAACGGTGATAAAATATTAAAAAAATCTATAAAGGACACTTGTCGCGAAAAGGTTAAAAGTTGAATGTAAAAATGATTTACTTTAAATATAGAAAAATGATTAAATAACATCTTATCTAGGCCTAATCTATTAAAGGCCCCTTCCAGTAAGCTCATGAACTAACACATTTTAAAACACATAAAGACACCATAAAACACTGAAAATGCTGATGATATCATATTATAATTAACAAGTTACCGAATTTAAGACATCCTAATTGAAGAACTCATTTTCATTTTTTTTTCTTTTTAGAAAAAGCATCGAATTTACGGGATCACGATCTTACGACCGTTCTTATTTCGATTACGAGCTATCGTAGAATGAATGTGTCCATGATTCACGACTCATATTTCCTATAGACGGCACTGTCTGAGCCAGAAACAATCATTTTAATTAATAGTAAATTTATATTAACACTCTAGCTATAGTGTCTAGAAAATATAGTGTGGCAAACGGCCAACCAAAAAGTGCTAAAATATTGTATCCCATAAACATTGAACGATAAATGTCAATCATAGCGACATCCGGTAGTTCAAACGTAAACGATTGTATAAGGATTCGATTGAGAAAGTGTTTCGGCCAGTGAAGAGCTAGCAGATGTCGCTGTGATCGACATTTGTCATTCAGTATCGTTCAACATTTATAGGATTCAATTTTTTAGCACTTTTTAAACTATTATTAGAATTAGCCGGTTGCCACGCTATATCTTCTAGACGCTATACTTTGGCTGCTGCATGGCCCGAGGTTGGTCACGCGTTCTTTTCTTCCAAATTGTAACGTCGACAGTCATTTCAAATCTCTTAGTGTTGACTGATTGCCTGCTGTCATTTACGTTGTTCAGTTTATGAGGCTCCGTGAATAATTCGACGTATAAGCTATTACTGCGGGATAAGTGTAGACCTGTCAGTGCAAAGTACATTTGACCGTCTGTGGTCATTCGGCAGTTAACGTGTTAAAATTATTAGTCGTCTGACGCAGTAGTCATTAATGTCATTATAAATATTAAGTAAAATAAAAAATAATACAGTGGAGTCTCCATTATCCGTCAGTCTGGGGACCGTCACCGTGACGGTAGAGAGAATAGACAGATAATAGAAATGCCCCCCCCGCCTTCCCACAGACACGACAGATACTAGCAATAACAATGTATACGATGTTTAGTACGGTATTCTAAACAGGTAGCAATCAGTAGAAGTACAGTACAGTATTTGATATTAAATGTTGTAGACTTCTGTTTATTATGTTAATAAAATAGCAAAAGTGAATACATTATACGTACAGTACTATATAGTACTGTGTAGGATTATATAATCCTACACACTAAAAAAATTTGTCATTTTCCTTTGACAATCCGCTTTTGATTTGTCTGTCATTTTCCTTTCTGAGGACAATGACTTGCTAATCTACTGAACTGATTGTAGGAAATGGAGGGCGGATGAGTGTCTAGGAATTCGGTAGGGTGGTGAGGAAGGGGGGGACGATACTACGATGTACATAAATAACAAACGTGAGTCATTCGCATTCCGCAAAACACGGAATGTATTTTTCCAGGGTATTCATTGACAAAAGTATTACAGTACAGTATACGTACTGTCCAACTCAATATTGTGCTTAATTTGATCTAATATGAAGCGAGAAAAACGTTATTTCATTTTTAGTTTATTAAGTTTGTTTTTTGCAACCAATTTTATTCTTTTACTTGTTGTCAGGTCACTGACGGTTAACAGAAACTGATGGTTAAAAGGGTGACGGTTAACCGAGACTCCACTGAAATTATGAAGAATTTTAAAGTAATGATGTAATGTAATGCGATAGTTTTTGAGAGCATGTTCCGACCCACAAGAGTTTAAAATTTCGTTCACTAGATGGCGTATTCAAATACCAGAAATGAAAACTACTTTTAACTTGATATAGACTCTTTTTAACTCTCTTTGACTTTTAACTTGACTCTGAAATCCTAAGAATATGATAAAAATGCGAGAAAAAAGATCCAGCCAATTGCAGCCTCATAATTATATATTATCATAAGATGGTCATAGACCTTTTAGAATCAGACTGAGTAGGGCAACACTTCTGCCTGTATCAGCAGTAGTTAAATATCAGTCGTATTTCCCAGCTACCCGTGACTAGATTAGACTAATAGTCTAAGCGTGATAATGACAGGCAAGATTGACAAAATCATTTTGACCAATCAAACATTTTCAATACAATCATCTGCGGTTGGGGAAAAATATTCATGTTCAGTACTAAAAGCATGGCCACATGTTCCATCTTATTCTGAAAGGTCTATGAAAATGGTGTAACTGCGTGTGTGCCATCTAAAAGTGCTATTACACGAGGAGTCAAGGTTGCCGCTATCTTCGGACGACGCAATGTTAAACCTATGGCTTCAACAAGCAACTTTTTATTGTCGGAGCAATTTTGTCGTCTATACCTATAGTGTTTCTCGAAATGAATAAGGACCAATGTCACCCGGAACAGCCAATCAAATGCATAGAAAACTGACGAAGGAAAAGCCTTTACCAGAACAGTCAATAAAATGCTTGGAAAACTGACGAGTCGTGACAGGTTTTGTCGCTTTAAATTATCCCGTGTAATAGCACTTTTACGGTAGCGCTGAAGCAACGCCCCCTAGATAAGAAAGCCGTGAAACGCGTCACGAAAACGCCATACCAAGCAGGCAATACAAAGAAAAAAATTCGAATAACTTGCATGTTTCGATTTCATTGGCTCATAGAATTAATAGTTATTGTTTACGACTAATAGTTAATAATTCAACGAGCCATCGAAATCGAAACATGCAAGTTGTTCAATTTTTTTTATCTTTGTTTTGCCTGCTTGGTATGACGTTTTCGTGACGCGTGTCACGGCTTTCTTATCTAGGGGGCGTTGGCTGAAGTGATCGAAAGATGACCCAGTTTACGAGAATCCTATCTCCTAATATCGAACATGCACTAAGATTGATATTGATCACGCGCCGTAATCTGGCTACTTTAGTAAAAGTCTTATTTTCCACTTTTCATGAATTTAAAAGCAAGAGTGTTTGGTTAAAAAAAAAAAAATCTGAATACAATAAAATCACTTAATCTGGTTATTTTTACATTCCATCAACTCATGATTACCGAAGGTCAGGTCCCAAATTCTTCCTGATTCTCCTTAGAATTTCTTCTTCCCACTTAGAAAGCCTTGTTACCGATTCATAGCTCCTTATAGCTTCGTTGAACTCATCGACATCTTCCTTTTTGCAAGCTTCCGCCATCTTTCCTATCCACGTGTATTCACGACTCTCTGCAAATGCAGGGCTAATTTCCTGCCATTCTGTCATCTTCTGAAGAACACTGTCGCCGTCTTGTGGGTTTCTTGCAATGCGGCAGAGACCAGCTCTAGCAAAGTGTTCACACGCAGTGTACTTGAGCAGCTTATTAGATAATGACTGCTCACCAAGCTGTTCAAATATTTGTTCAGCACGTTCGAAGTCCCCCAAAGTGGCGCTATGAGTCGCAACAGCCAAAAGACATTTCGTTGTGGATGAAGCTAACTCCTAAATGTAACAAAGAAAGTTATTAAGACAAATAATATTACATTTAATTTTACATTACAAAGAATATTAATTTAATCAAATTTGCTAAAATTAAGGATTGCATTTACAGGGTGCATACGGCTCTATACCACAATTTTCGAAAATATTATTTCACCTCTATTAAAACCCTTCGGGATGATGGGTGCATACATGCATCTATGCATCTTGCATTATGGATTGTATTTACAGGGTGCGTACATTTCTATACCACAATTTTCGAAAAGATTATTTCATCTTTAGGGACCATGGGTGCATACATACATCTATGCATCTTGCATTAAGGATTGCATTTACAGAGTGCGTATAGTTCTATACTATAATTTTCGAAAAAAAAAATTTCCCCTTATTTAACCCACCACGGGGCATACATGAATCTTCAAAATATGCATATAGTAATTGTATTTTGTGCCAGTAATAAAGAAAAGCAATATTTGACTTATTTAATTATGGTATTTCCGCGATTAATTAATTAAAGGTAACTGTTTAAAAAAAAGTGATGCCAACGGAATAAAATTCGTGTATTAGTCGATGATCTCGAAGGGGTTAATTCCAGAAAAATATTACAAATTCTGCTATTAATAGCAAACAGATTTTTAATCGGAAGAAAAAATATTAAGCAAGATTTCTAATTTAAAATAGTGGTATCATACTCCTGGCAAATTCTAAGGAGCGTTTATATCGCGTATCGCAGAATTCTGCGATAAACTAAGACAAAAATTTCTATTCATAAATAGTGGATCCATAATCAACCTTCTGTGTACGCTACTGCAATGTTTCTCAAAATATGTCTCACAACACATAAGAGTGTTTGTTTTTTTTTGGGAGGGGGGGGGGGGGGGTGCGGGGGGTTCGACCATACGGATGCTATTGATGACGAAAAAATTATGTTTCTATTTATGGTTGCTATTGAACTTTTAACATTTGGGTTCAGTTTTAATATATAAATGACCCTTACAACAACATAAACCACATACTACAGCGAAAGACTGAGCAAATTAAAACAAGTTTGAATTAATACCTTTAATCTAAAAGCGTAAAATGTAAACGATTATGAACGTTTATTTTTTTGCCTTACCTCTCCTGAAAACATGTCTGCCGCCAATTGATAGTGTTCCACAGCTTTTTCCAAATTTCCACTTTCCTCGTGCAGTTCAGCAAGAGTCATATGCTGCTTGGCTACTGTCTTGCCACGGCCAACGTCACTGTAAATTTCTGCTGCTTTCAGTAAGCAGTTCTCACAATCACCCACACTAACCTGAAAACAAATAAATATAACTCGGTAAAGAAGGACGTTCGACTTACGTGGAATATCTAAGGGTGTTTGTAGCTGAAATTTTAAAATTCCAGAAGAAAATTTATTAATTTTTTTTAACTAATAATCAATTATACAAAGCTTTAAACATGATAAAAATGGTGATAAGTGATTAAATATTTTTTAAATTATTTGAGTACATTGTAAATTTTATTAAATAACTAGCTGACCCGCCCAGCGGTGCCCGGGCCCGTGATAAAACCGTAAATAAATCTCAAATTTGTATTATTTTATATATTTTACCAGATTTTGTATGAATTTATATTTTTAATAACAAAATCGCAAAACAACAACAACAACAACAACAAAAAAAAACATTTATTTTTTTTTAAAAGTTGGATCGTTATATAGTTTTTAAAATATAGCTTTTGTTCTCCAAACCCTTTGATATTTTTAATGGTCATAAATATAGCGGTTTTACAGCCCATGTAAAAATTACGTCAGAAATATTGTTATCTAGTTGTAAAATAAATATGTTTTCTTTTCGCGTCGGGTCCGTTAACATAAAAAAGATAATATTCGTCGAATACGAAACGTTTAGTAACTTTTAGCGTAAGAAAAAAAAACATTTTCTCGTGAGGCGCGAAATGCCCTGCGTTCGCCGGTAGTTTTGAAAGGGTTAAAATCCGTATTAAAAAGAAAATTAATTATACCGTCTATTAGAAGAAGGTTTCAGCTCTAAGAGCATGTGTTTGGTTTGTCTGCATCTCTAAAATTGTGCTACTGAGGGGCGTTGGCGTAAGGGAGAAAACATAAGCCCGTGAAAACGACCCATTTTCAAAGATGTTTTTCAAAGGGTTAACATAATTTTTTTCGAATTGATTACTGCATTGGAGACGTAAGAGCGCGATCTTTTAGAATATGCTTTTCGTTTTTAAGTAAACCAAACGGTTTAGTCGATAGAATTTAAAACAGAAATGCGAAATAAACGCATTCTTCATGTAAATGGTTCTTCATTCTCGTTCTCTGTGATAAATCGGGTTTTGAAAGCGGGCTCGCAAAAAAGAGATGAGTTATTGATCAGTTTTTAATTAATATTTTTGTTAATTTTCAAAGTAATAAAATTCTGAGACTCAGGTGCACCAGGCCAGACCTTGGACTATCCACATCTAAATTTCTATACTTCTAGGTGGGCTAGATTTTGCTAGTCATTGCAGACAAACACACGCACACACACAGAGAGCGAAACTTTCTTTTATTAGTATAAGATTAAAATTTTGGGTACTTTCGTGTTATAGCGGCGCCCTGGGAAGAATCGCCAAGGGACCAAGATTTATCGCCAAAGACGCATATTGCTCACTTATAGTCATATATGACGCACGTAATATTATTAGTAAGTACGGACATATTATTTCATCTTATATGCCATATATACATATACAACTTATACACACGTATATATGACGTATATATATGATGTGTGTATAAGATGTATATAATGACGTATATGAGAATATATGAGCATTAAAAGTATATATATGCGTATATATGAGGCATTTTATCTTCCTTTGCGAATATGCGCGTGGGTGGCTTCTTCTGTAATTTACAATGCAAAAAAAAAGTGTTAATTTTACAGCATAATACTGGCACCCCAGCTGCCAGTATTATACCGTAAAACTAACAGTAATAAACAGTAAAATAAGCAGTAATACTCTACCGCGCATCACTTTTTTTTTTTTTGCAGTGCAGCCAAAACTGATTACAATTTTGTAAGCGACTATCTTCCGAATTTCTATGACTCAAGTCTAATGACTGCAATTCAACTTACACTGCCTTACTCTCGTAACAAGTGCTTTAAGCCTGCTCATGTTTTAGATGAAATGAGCACTCAAGTTTTTAACAAAGTAACAAAAGCAACAATTTATTTAAACAAGAAGGGAAAAGTTCAATGCAGATGATTTGGACAATATTAAACTATTTCAGACTATCACGTCACTAAATAAAACTTGAAGCAAGAGAAAATTATCTAACGTAATTTCCAGAGTATAAACCGCGTCTAAAATAAGTCTGTTTCAAACCAGAAAATGTATTTAAAAAAAACAAACAATGGCACTCCGGGAGTGCCGACAGAAGTGAAAACTTGAACAATTACGTGTGTATTTTTTGAATCGTCAGGAAATGTTTTATTGTGCAGGAAATACTTTTAAATGAAGTGTTTTTTTTATTCATTATTATAAACTACTACTACAAAAATTATATTACAATTTTCATTTAATGCACTATTGTACATGAAAAATAATGCATATTATTTTACATACAAAAAATGCAATCTGTTGCTTAAAACGTAAATTTACAAATACATAAAATATGAAATTTAATTAATTGGTATTCTTTGAAATGAATACCAATGAAACTTATGAATTTTCATCTACAATTTTAACAACTCTCAATACATTCATCATTTCTTCCATGAGATGTAGTTTCATATCTTTTGTAATAACATTTATCTGCAAAATAGGGTTCCCGATTCCTATCACTCCAAAAATTATGACTTCTTTGCTGCCTGTCTTGTTTACGGTATTCGTGAACATTATGCTTTTTTTCTATCTTCATACTGCGCGTATTGTTTGCGGTATCTATAATTTCTATCAACAAACTTTTCTTTTCTATAAAATGATTTCATTTCATTTCCGTATCAGTAACCACGTTTCTTAAAACTTTCGTGAAATATTTCCTTATTTTAATTTTTACTTTTTATATTACTTCTGTCTATTTCTTTTTCTCGTGCTCGTTAAATTATAATATTTTCCGTGTTTTGTTATTTCATTTTCATCTTTTGATTTGGTCTCGCGAGTTGAGTCACTTTTATCTGTTTTCACCGCGCGTGCTAAATTTATCTTGAAATAATTTTCTGAATTATTTTTATTCATAATACCAATCATTTCGTTTTCTGCACGTGAACTATTTCCTTTTGATACTTTCGCTTCATTGTATAAATTGGCAACATAATTTAATTTGGTGTCGGTGACGGTAACGGTAACGGTGTCGCGAATTCAATGGTTTTTTCCCATCTCAAAAAATGCCCAACGCGCCTAAAGAAGTTTTCACTTCAATAAAGTCAAATAAGTACCAAGTAGAAATAAGTAGCATTTTATTATGTAAAATTTCTGGTCAAAAAGAGATTTATTTGAGCCACGGCTTATATGCCAGAAATTACGGCACTTTGCAATTTTCATCTAAATATTTAATAAAGTCCTCAAATATTTCCCAGATAGCTAGAATAAATGCATTAAAAATAACTTTTATTTAATCTAGCGAAACATATAACTATTACTTCAAAAGAACATTAAATCTAAATTGAAACTTCGTGTGTTTCACCAACAGTGTTGCCACATCTGGCGCATTTTTTATTCAGAAATTTCGAATTCTCATCAGAAAGTTTGAATAGCTATTATTACTTTATATAATAATAGATATTCTTTGAATAAAATAAAATAAAATTACTAATAAAAAATTTCCGGTATAAATTCGGATTTTCTGAATACAAAATCTGCCAGATGTGGCAACACCGTTCACCAAATTAGAGAAATCAATTTGACTTATTAAAACCAAAGTTTTGTAACTAGGGCGGCTCCAACATTCGCAATTTCTTTAGCAAAACTCATAAAATATGATTCACAGGACTGAGAACCAACAAGGCAAACTTCACCCAGTAAATTGTAATAAAAATTTTCGTCTTATTTAACTCCTTAATCGTCGCGCACTTTAAGTGTAGGCTACTTTTTAAAAATTCAGATTGCTTGTTTACCACCAGTTTTTTTAAGTAGAAATGTTCGTCTTATTTAATAGACAGATAAGATAATGCAAGAATAAAGCCAATAAAACTATTTTAAAAAACTGGTGGGAATCAAACAATTTGAATAAAACAGGCATAACCTACGCTGCCCGTGAATGTCTCGGGCACGACGATTAAGGGGTTAAACGCCCTATTCACGCCATAGTTACTGTCATAAACAAGGCAAAAATTTCTATTCATTTTTACGGGTGGAAATTTGCCCCTTGGTAATCAGGCCCTCATGATTCATCTATAGACGCAGCAACTAATTGTCCTCACGTTGCAAGAAAACCCAATTTATTTAGAGAAAACTCCATATTTTTCAGTAACCAAACAAGCATGTGTAACACAGATTAATATAAATACGCAAAGTATAGACGATACTCCAGTTTCACCTAGAACTTTCACAAATTTGAAACTTAAAGGTTCGATCATGCATACACAAGTGATAGCATGCAACATACAAGAATAACACGTTTGCATTAAAATCAGTCTCCCACAGACAGTGCCTGATTTACGGCAGGGCATTCGGGGCACGGGCCCAAGGCCCCCCGATTTTCAGGGGCCCCCAAATGCTATTAAAGGTTTTTCAATTATTGGCCAAAACAGTTTTAACTGTCAAAAAACAAAATTTAAATGGAAAAATCTGTTTGTCAGAGATTGTCTATGATATGTCAAAGTAACTTCATTTTTTGCTGATTGTTAACAATTTATGTGCAGTAATGTACAGAACTCCATTTTTGGGATCGCCATATTATGTCATTTTTATTTATTTTACATGTAAGGCCCTCATGGTTAACAAGGACAAAGCCGTGTGGTTCAGCTAGTTACTTGTGTAAATTTAGTTTTTTTTTTCGTACAAAGATTGTATTTGAAAGAAAAAGTTGTTTGATTAAAACCCTCTGAGCGTTTTGAAAAAGGGTAAAATTGTAATATTGTTTTCTCTGCATTTTGTTTTAAATGCTAAAAAAATATGATTCTTTTATCATTATAAATAAAACTTAATTACAAATATGAATGTAACCCTTGTGGGTATTAATCATTCATCAATGTTTTGAAAATTCATTAAATCTATAGAATTATATTATCTTAAACATTGCATATATTGCAGTGAAACCTGGAGCTTAGTGAACGGAATATTACGTTCTACAAGCTTAGAGGGTTAATAGGATATGCTAATATTTTAAATAATTATAGCTTGGTACTGCGGTAAATTTATTATCTCATCAAAAACAACTCGTTGTAAATGATCCCGCCAAGTCACTAACCTAAAACGTCAGTCATAAAAAGAATTGATATCACATAAAAAGAAGCGAAATAGAAGTGCATAACTCCGAGTCCCGTGTAAAAATCTATCACCACTCATAATGTTTCCAAAGGACTCGGAGTGAGGTGCAGTATGTGAAAACTGCTTGGCGACCTGCAGGCTTTTATAATATATGTAGTATATCAATTTTGAAAATCGAAAAATAAATTTTATATTTTTGTTATACCACTTTTATAAATATTTTTGTATGCGAAAGAACTGACAGAACGGATTTTCCCCCAGATCTATGCCATTCACTTACGCTAGAATTACTGCAATATATCTCAATTTAGTTAACGTTTATTATAAGGTTTATATATATATTACAAACTCAAAATCTTTATACGTTTTCTTAAAAAATCCTCTTCGTATGAGTGGTGTTTTTAGTTTAAGTAATGGTAAATAAAATCAACAAATTGATTTTTCAAGCTCATAAATAAGAAAGGACATGCAAACACAGAAGCTTCAACTTTTACAATTTTATGGGAACAAAATAAATAAAGAAATAAAGAAAGAAAAGAAAAGAAAAGAAAAGAAAAGAAAAATAATATAGCCATATGTAATTGCAGGAAACGCAAACATTATAAAAGCCTGCAGGTCGCCAAGCAGTTTTCACATACTGTACCTCACTCCGAGTCCTTTGGAAACATTATCAGTGGTGATAGATTTTTACACGGGACTCGGAGTATGCACTTCTATATCGTTTCTTTTTATGTGATATCACTTCTTTTTATGGCTGACGTTTTAGGTTTGTGGCTTGGCGGGATCATTTACAACGAGTTGTTTTTGATGAGATATCACTCCTTTTTGTAAGGTGTTTAATTTCAATTACACAGATCCCATTTTTATTCAGAAAAGAAAAGATAAAAGAAAGATGAAAAGGGCAAAATAAAAGAATAATTGTGATGCTATAAACAGAATTATACATCAGAATTATACAATTTATTAAGTAACTTATTCCAATGTACATGTCGCTACCATAGCAACGGGGAAACTTTTATATTCATTTCCTTACATTGTATTCATCAGATTATTTATGACATGTTTATTTTCCTTTTTCTTTTGTTTATATCACTCTTCCGTTTATATACAATCAAAAACAAAAAATTAGACAATTTTACAGTAGTTTACAAACTATTTAAAATACTACAGTTTCAGAAAAATGTGGAAAAATAAGAAGCACTTTTTTTCGGTCAACTACAACGATAAGTTTATGGAGCATACTTTACCGAGAATAATCAACATTTTTTATTTCTACGAGCCAATTTCTATTAGCATAAAAATTTACAGGGATTTTTATACTAACATATTAAATATATTATTTTTGAAAATTACTGAGCACCTTAGAAGTTTTTTATTTGTTTAAGTTTTTTAACTCAACGTTTCGAGAATTTGAAAAATATAAAATTCGCAACGTTTGCAAAAGTATAAAAACTATTAAAGTGATTTCTATTCATATTAGTCTGTTCATATATATACTCTACTATATTTTAGGATTCGGTGATCCTAAAATATAGGTCCCCAATCTCCGGCAGTCCATGAATTAATTAGGACATATGTATGCAACTGTTAAAATGTTCTCAAAGTTGACAATAGAGGCAATAAGTATAGCTCGGCAAATATGAAACACGGCATTGCTTTATCATGGCTTTGTTTCGGGAGGTGTTTGTTCCCCGAACATAAAAATCTCACGCGAAAGTGTTCGTTAACCGATTTGTTCGTAAAACGAACAGTTCGTTACCGATCACCTATTGTATACGAAATTTAGCATTTTAAGTTCGTCATAGCCGGAGATTCGATGAACGGCAAATATTTAAACTCAAAATTTGTAATCTTGGGGTAGCAACATTTTTACATTCTATTACTCAGCGCATGAACGTAAAGTTGGAATTTTGTAATCGCTATTTCAATCAATTCCTGATACGCTATAATTATATATTTATAAATAAACACAGTTTTTTTAATCGATGAAAATACTATATTTTAATAGATTTAGAGCTTAACATCGACGAGATTTCAGACAGACAAAATTAACTCATATTAAATTTTAAAGCAAGATAATGAAACCTTACAGAGATTGAAACAGTGTAAAATCATTAAAATACATCTCACTCAGTAAATATACATCGGTTGTAATGTAATCAAGATCTTCTAAGAGACTCTGTAAACGAAACGTATATGCTTCAATGCCGCTTTACAATAGAGAGGATGTAGTAACATATTTGAATATCTTGTGTATATAGCCAATTTGACAAAAGTTATGCAATTTACTATTATTTTTCCTCTGTGTAAAGTACAGGAATCATGTACTTCAACGTAAAAATTCGCTAATTACACAACTTTTTAGTCTTATTAAAAAATCTTTTGAGTTACCCTGTAAACGAACAGTAAATTCTACAATTCTGTTTTACAATAGGAAGCTAACTTAGGTCGTTGGTAGTAACATATTGTAACATCATGCGCATACGTTCTTTTTGAAAAGAGTTAGACCATTTAATATTTGTTTGCTTCATCTTAAGTATAGGAATAAATCACTTTAAAGTGGTATACATAAAAAACGAATTAATATTTTTACACGAAATATTAAACATTTAAACTACTCATAAAAACATTTCAAATGCTGCAAACCGCATAAAAATCGGATAATTACACAACTCTTTAGCCCTATATCAAAAGATCTTTTGTGAGACCCTGTAAACGAACCTTAAATGTTACTATTTTTTATAATAGGAAGCTTACTCGGGTCGAGTGTAATAACATATCTTAATATCATGTGTATACGACCATTCCTAAAAGAGTTGGGTCATTTATATTTTTTTGCTCTATGTTAAGTATAGGAATCAATAGCTTTAAACTGATATAAATCAAAAACTAATTAATATTTTTACATGAAACTTACAAAGGTCCGAACTACTCATAAAAACGATTCAAATAATGTAAACCGCGTAAAAATCCGATAGTTACACATTGCTGTAGCCCTGTCAACAGTTTTTTGCTCTATGTTAAGTATAGGAATCAATAACTTTAAACTGATATAAATCAAAAACTAATTAATATTTTTACATGAAACTTACAAAGGTCCGAACTACTCATAAAAGCGATTCAAATAACGTAAACCGCGTAAAAATCCGATAATTACACATTGCTGTAGCCCTGTCAACAGTTTTTGGTATGAACAAGATTTAAAAAGTGCAAAAAACAGCACTTTTAAAATCGCATTTACTGAAAACCTATTCGTCGGATTTTGCTTTACTTTTGAATTCTTAGTCCCCTGGCACGCCCCATTCCATAGAATCAAGAATTTTGTTTCTATCATAATAGAACGCGAGATATATATGTGTCAAAAACCCGTTTTGTCCCGTCCGCAAAATATAAACTAGACAGAGTTAAAAAAAAATAATTGTAAAATCGTTTGGCATCCATTGACGGAAATTCCTTTCATTTACGGTTCAATGCATTGCTGTTTCTTATGCTTGGCGAGAAACTCTGTCGAGTTTCTATGACGGAAATTCCTTTCATTTACGGTTCAATGCATTGCTGTTTCTTATGCTTGGCGAGAAACTCTGTCGAGTTTCTATGATTAGTTGTTGCATACTTTATCATTCCAGATATATGGACTTGCATAAAGAAAGGTAATCAGCACCACACGGTTTATTATAAAATTCAATTAAAAATTCATAATTATCAAATAATTGTTTAAAAGTAAATTAAGGATTATCAAATTTAATTTTTTTTAATTAATATTTTAAAGAAATTATCAAATTCAACAGTGGTTATCTTAATAAGTACTGCTTTCGATATTATATTTTTTTATTTAAAGGTTCTGTGCGAGGGGGGGGGGGGATACGCATCTGTGCCCAGGGCCCCCAAATTTCTAAATCGGTCCCTGCCCACAGAGTACCTTTACTGTCAGGCAGTGGATAACGCTATTACACACTTAACTTGTTAGGAAAACTTACCTTTTTGTAACATTTAGCAGCTTCCATATAATTCATCCCTGCTTCGTTCTTTCTTGCGTTTTCCAGCTGGAGACCTGCTGCTTCCGAAAAAGCATTACCAGCTCTGTGCCATTCTTTAGCCATCTTAAAAGCATTTCCCGCTTTCACATACAGATCGCAGGCTTCTTCGACTTTTACTCGACCTTTTCCAGCTCCGCAACAATTCCCGACAGGCTCATTCAGTTTCTGCTCGGCTTCTCCCATCAGATCCTCTCCCTTCCTACGCTGTGTTTCAGCCACAGACATGTTGATTCGATTAGAGGATGTACAAAAATTAAAACCTCATATTATAATCTAAAAATAGAAAAAAAAATAAAAATTAATCATTTTCGGTAAGATAATATGTTACTGCTTCATTCTGGCAGCTTGAAAAGGCAATTATATATAGAAATATATCATCATCTATTGTAGACATTTTTTAAAGTGGTACATTTCTGATACTCTGTTCAGACTAGGATATTTAAGCCAGCTCAAATCTCCAAATAAGCTAAGTTGGTTTCAGAAGATTTCAGATGATTTGAAGCTATAGTCTGCTTTGCTAGATATAGCAGCTATCTGTACTCTGATTGGCTGTTGAAATATGATAAATCTTTCTTATCCTCTTCACTACTGAGTAATAATGCAAAATTATTGAATATTACTCGATTATTTCTTCTCAAACATGACTTCAGAGTAAGAAATTGAATTTATTTGCATTATTTCGAATTTTGGACATAGAGGCATATCATTATGCAGGGCTCCCACTGGTCCTTTTTTGAAAACCAGTATTTTATAAGAAATAATTTCATGAAAGGCTTTTGCAACTATTGCAAGGAAAACGGCACTCAACGCAAGTTTCTATGAAATTTATAAAGAGCATTTTTCTTTGAAAAAAAGTGGTGTTCAAAAAACGGACCGAGTGGGAGCCCTGCATTATGGGATTGGAATTACAATTATGTTAGAGTATAAGGAAAGGGCAGTTGACGTCACTGTTGGTTCACTTACGGTTGGTTAGCAAGAAAAACCTGTTTGTTCTTTATGACTCCTACTGTACACATGAGATGGGGCGATTTGATTGGTCTATGTTAAAATGGTCTATGATATGATTAGCCTACATCGTCATAAAGATTCCTGCAATTATCACTACAGCAAAAATGTAGTGGTAGATTGGTTGATGGAACTGTTTGTTTGTAAACATGCCCTTTCCTTATCCTTTTTAAAACTGAGAAGAATTGAGGTCTACATATATAGACCTACGGAGTGCAGAGGTTACGGTCTCGATTACGGAGCTTCACAATATTCTATTATGCATCTCAATGGACTTGACATAGAGGGCACGTGCCAACTGGAAAATTGAATCCCGTCACGCCCATTATAGGAACATTGCTAGACATATGATTAGTTCACATTTTAGTAATGTTTACATTTTTGCAGTGTGAGTAAATTGTTTTGATTCAGGGTATATCAGCTCGGTCTTCGATTCCGGGTATATCAGGATCGAGCTAAGCTGACTTAAGGCTTGGATCGCGGTGCTCTCTCTCTTAAATCTGAAGCTCGATTGTAGGATTGGCGTTCTTACGATCGATCTTAACTTAATAATAAGCCAATCGGAGGTTGTAGTTAGCACTGTTGCGCGCGCACCAACTTGCGTTTCATCTTAATATAGATTTCTGTTTGTCGTAAGACAGCGAGATACCGCGATACGGGTTACACTTTATTTATATCATAGGATAAAACTTATGCTCTGCCTCGCCTCGAGGTTAAGCGAGGCACTGCAATATCTTCCCAAATAGATTGCTCTGAATAGTGTATTATAAATACTTCGTTCAAACTGCGATTTTAAAATCAGATTATCGCCTCAAACCACCTAAGATTGTTCCAGACTGGGTCTCAGACTGACAAAATTCCGGGAGCGTCAGCTCGAAAATCCAAGATAAAATTACTTAAATATCGTAATCTGTACAGAATATTACAGCACACTCCGTATAGGAGTAAAAGTATTCTTTGAAAAAATTTTCAAAGATAATAAATATTCTTTATTTTGTGAAGTACTTAAAAATACAAAACTGAGGTGACTTCACATGATCCCGGATTTTGTCATTAGATTTATTTATTTTATTCTTACGCAAATTTTAGCGTTTCGTTTCGTGTTCTCGGTGAATTTTCGACATTCGTAAAATCAATCCAATTTTAGTCTTTCAGTCCAAATAGTAAATTTTGTCCTCTTTTCAATAAACTTTTTTCGGAGTTCGTACAGAAATTTATTGATCTTTCGGAACTTTTTTTTAAAAGCCACCTTTTCGCGAAAAACTGAGAAATTTCATTTTTATTAAACGATTTCAATATGAAATCTTTGAAAACCAATCTTACATCGTTGTGCTAAAAAACTTTCCGCATACTTTTACATTTTTTTTCCAAAAAAATATCAGTTATCCAATTTTTTGCGAAATTTTATATGATCAAATAGAAATGAATTTTCGATTTGCTTTTTCCCCATGTGCGAAATGAAAACGAATACTTCCCCCAATCCGAAGACGAAGATACAAAAAGTGAATCATCCAAAGGAGTCCAGATCACGTCATAAGTAAGTTATTCGTTGACAAATAGACGCAAATAGAATAATTTAAATGAATAATTTAAATGCCTTCATGGACATAATTTTTCAATTTTTTTTTGAAAAGCAATTTAAATGTTTATTTTTGTATTGTTTTAAGGATATTTATTTTTTTTTCAAATGAGTGCGTGATTATTTTTTTTAAATTTCATTTTAAATTTGATTTTAACGATTTCGTGTATTAATGAAGGGCCCCATAGTGATTGTATTTTAACGAATTTTCGGGCGGGAGGTGCAGAGGCCCTATTATAGTGACTGCCGTTTTCCCGATTTATGGGGCGCATAGCTCACAGGACTCCGTTATAGTAATTGTCGTTTTGAAGATTTGTGACGTATAAAGTCCACAGTGCCCTGTTATAAGGAGATCCACCGTTATAGTGAAGTGCAATATGGACAATTTATGACCACGGAAGAGCATGCAAAATTATTTTTCTTCACTATTCTACATGTTTTTATTTTTGCATGACTTAAATTACATTTTTCACAAAATAAACTTTCATTAATAAAACCTTTAAAGTAATCACGAGCAACGACTTGCGGATCAGCTATTAATAATAAATAAGTAGTTAGAAGAAATTATTTGGAGGCAAATCTATAAGCATAATTAAATTTTCAGAAAAATTTTAATTCATTCCCATATAAATTATATTAAATAGTATTTTCTTTTGAAACATATCCTCTTCGCCTGAAATTTTTGGAAGTTGTGTCATATCCATGGAGAGAAAGTTAATAGCTGCTAAATAGCTCAACAGATGGCAGCAAAATAAAACTTTAGTGTGAAAAAGAAGCTTATTAATCATTTTAAACATAGTAATACGTTGCAAGTGTAAAATATTTATCATTATTTTTAAATAACTCTGAAAAACCAATCAGGAACGTAAAGATCCCACCATCAGTTCCATGGACAAGATAAGATCAGGTAAGGATTATGAAATATTATAATTAAATAGCATAACATATAATTTTAATTATACGAAACTTAATTAAACATCATTTGATTCGGTCTAATATTTAGTGTGTTACAAATAATTTACGTCACAAATGTTACGTCTGTGTACACCGTGATTACAAACAAAGCATCTACGTAATAGTAGATCAGTTTCGGGGCTGACGCAAAGGGCTACCGTGGTTAAAGTCACGTGACAGTCGCGGTCTTACTCAAAACGTACTTTGAAGCGCAGCTGTACACAAAGGAATTCCATTACTTTGGTTTTAACTCGTGTGCGTGTTATTATATATTCTTTAATTATAAAAACAAACGTAATTTTCATTGCGAATCTTTTATTTTACTTTAATTTTGTTAAGCTTTTCTTAAGTAGTAATGTTTAATCCATTTACACCGGAGAATCTATCGAATGTAAGTATTAATCATTTTTCCGCTTTAATGCAATATGCATAACATTTAATTGTGCAATGTTATATACTTTAAATCGTTGGAAAACAGAATGCCGGCAACTTTATGTGAAATAAAATAGCTCAGTAAAATCGTAAGATTATTATTGAATATAACGTACCTTTATTGCAGTGTCGATTACATACATTTTTCGTAGGGAGGGGTTTTTTTGCAGCTTCGGGTTTACAACATTACAGAGTTTCGGGGGTGATTTTTCATTTCTAGACCATTAATAAATGTAAAATCCGAAATCATCTGTAAGGAATATCACCCCTTGAATTCAACATTGCATTACTAATCTTGGTGATGTATTTTTTTTAACCTTTGCAATCATATGATAATGTTTGTTTTGTATTGTTTAAATATAAGTAAACATAATTTATTTTAAATGAATATGTCTCTTTTTCACTTATTAATATAAACAGGATAGAAATAAGTCGAAGTTTTTAATAAGTTCAGATTATTTTTAAAGATTTAATATTCAGAATACTACACCTGTAATATTATTACGGATTAACATTAAGAATATACTATATATATGACACTTTGCATTTTGGTACCATTAAACAATTCATGATTTTTTTATGTATACATGAATTAAATGTTAGTTTAATTTTTTATTAGCAAAAGGAATACACTCCACTAATAATGTGTTAATTATTTTAAAAAAATTATTTATAATAAAATAAATCAATAAATTCAGATTTTGACTGAGCACAAAGAACAAATTGCCAGATATTGTTTCAAACTTTTACATTGGTACTATTTATTTTCAATTATGTTGTGTATGAATTTCTAACAATCGAACTTTGTTTTACTAGGAAATCTGACATGCTTAATTGTAATGCCAATTTAAGGTTTGGGTTGGGTTGGGTTGATTATTGACGGCCAATTATCTACACTTGGGATATAGGCCCGGGGGGAGTGCCCTTCGTGGGGGTCTTTCTAAGGGAACCTAACCCGTATTTACGCATGGATAAATCCACGGCTCGAAGAAAACCACGAAAACTCCGAACGATTAGGCCGACGGGCGCGATTGGGATCGAACCCAACACTTCCCGTCTACCAGCTTCGAGAGCAGAACCTCTCAGCCACTGGTGAGGCAATGCCACTTTAAGACTTGCATACTTTCCCAAATAGATATTGTTAAAACAGTTTCAGCAATAGCGATTTGGGAAAGTAAACAAGTCCTAAATTTTCGTCATAATTAAGTGTATTGGACTTTTCTCTAAATCAAAATTCGATAGTGAGAAATCATATACGTTTTTTATTATAACATGTCTATACTAATTTTTTGCCACACAATGTCTGCTTATCATTTTTGTCATAATTTCTGTTTAAAGTATTTCCATATTTTGCTATATTTGTCTTTGGGTAATGTACCTTTACTCAGGATTGACATATATACAGGATGTCCCAAAAGATTGAAACACATTTTAATTTTTTTACATGATGGGGGTAATGTGGCAATGTAAATTGCCAAAGAGTTCAAAATTAAGTAAGAAATAAAATTATGTCAATGAAACACTTTTTTAAAAAATAATTTAAAAAAAGTTACACTTTGATTTTTTTTTTTAATCAATTTTCTTTAGACAAATTTGGTCAGTTAGAAATTTTTTGTGTTTTTGATGTAATAGATCATTGGAAAAAAAATTGCACACGCATACTTTTAAAAGTACTTCTGGATTATTAATATTATTAATATATGCCTATGTTAACTGTATTTACTGATCACTGTAACTGCATGTTAAATTCAAATAAATGCACTATACTTCATCTTCATAATAGTTAGTGTTAGGATCTATTTAAATCAATATATTAGAACGATTATGAAGAAAGTCTTGTGATGACTAGACAACATATTAGTGTTTTAATTTAATATACTTAAAATTATGCCTGTGTTTTGAACTTTTAATACAATTTAACAATCATAGATCCGTTGCTTGGGAAAATTTTTGTTTAAAAATATATATATATGATATAAAAATTTCTAGATCCAGCAACCGTTGACAGGCCAGCCACGATCTCTATAAATTTACACCATATCATAGCACTATTATTTCACCGCCACAAATTACTAACGCTGTTCCATGCTATATGATGACGAATTATACTTCTTAGAGGCAGTCGCATGTAACCGAAGAACAGGCTAAGTAAATGAATCCAGGCAGTTTCCCACTCAAGAAAGACACATGGTATAGACGAGACAACTGTTTATTAGATGACGTTGATGTAACAACTCCACTAAATCTCATCAAAAACTCGAAGATATTTAATACATTAGATGACAGCACAAAGCTATGTTTTTTTAAGACTCTCTACCGATGAATACGTATTTTGACCCCCTAGTGACAGGGCCTAGTTGACAGAAGAAAAACGTACAAAAATCTGTGTCCGAAGCCAATTTAACAGTATAAATATTCCGAGATTTCTGCTCAAAGTTACAAACGCGCGAAATGCTAGTCCACTGACAGCCATGTTCGGAGGGCGCCAAGGAAGGCAGAAAAGGCGGGCCTGCTCGCTAATGGATGAAAAAATGTGGCCACGAGGGTGTGTCTCTGACGTATGACCAAAACTCTTTATCAGAAGCGGCAATTTAAAAAGGTAAAAAAGACTTTGGGCGCGAAAACGCCAGGAATCCTGGGATGCCGAATGATAATTAAATAGAAATAAAAATGGTATTACAAAAGTTCCAAAGAATAAAAATTCAATGTCTCAAAAGAAGAAATTAGGCAGGTGCGTTTTAGAGGCAGTGTTGCAATTTAAGAGAATAAGGTTTTAATAAATACGTGTAGCTTTTAACAGATTAAGATTTTTAGAATGATAAATAAAAGAATATTTTGATTAAGTTAGGGAATAAAATATAAAATAGATTTAAGAGATATTTTAAAAGAGAGGGAAAATTTAGAAGTGTAAGAATTTGGATAATTTAACTAAGGAAAAATGACGAAAATTTTTTATTATTACATATATATATTAATTTTTAGATAGTTTGTGTCTTAAATACATCATTCTTAAGTAATATGAGTTAAATTTCTGTTTATTTACAGTGATTTGTAGGGTACAAGGAGCTCTTGTGTAAAATATACTTATTTTTGTTCTAAAGATTTGAAAATTTTATATATATATAAAATATTATATATGTCCTATGGCTGCATATAATTTTGGTGGGGAAAATATTGTTGTTTAGGGTATAAAAAAACTGTTTGAACAAAAAAAAATTTTTTTTTTGCTTTTTTATTTTCTTTTTCTTTGACAATCATTCTTTTCTTAAATTGTGATTCATCTTTGAAATTTTGAAATGTTAATTTAATTATTTTTACGTAGTTTGTGTTATATTTAGGTCTATTCACAATGATTTTAGGCTATAAAGGGCTCAATTTTCATTATTTTTCCCCCTTTTGACAACTTTATATCTGGTTACAAATTATTTTATTTAATGTAATTAAATTATCTCAATGTTTTTGTAAGATTTGATAATCATTATTCCGCTGCTTGGGGGCAAGTAACGAATTTTATTTACCGTATATACTCGTGTATAAGCCGACCCCAAAATTCCTGATGAAAACATATTTAATACCAG
Organism: Maratus michaelseni; assembly: GCA_963931845.1. NCBI lineage: Eukaryota > Metazoa > Arthropoda > Arachnida > Araneae > Salticidae > Maratus > Maratus michaelseni. The sequence goes on from OZ007598.1 coordinate 39,304,279, forward strand.
TATTTTACAATAATGTTCTTCGTCTTATATAATTCACAATTAAATGAGATAAAGCAGGGCGTAGAAAATTATCCTGAATTACTGGTGTTGAACTTGTTTGCATCTCGGTTTTGGGGGTCGGCTTATACACGAGTATATACGGTAATTAAAGAATGACTTGGATGTAAGAGTAATCTAAAATTGAGGGAATAATCTATTATGTCAATTGGTTTGCTTAGCTCAGCTGAGACCGTGAGCGTCACGTGACTGCTCTAAATTGAAGAAGCACGGTAGCCCGTCTTTCTCGTTAGCCCCGATCAGTTTAAACTGACGTCACACCCTAGCAACCACCTTAGCAACCACATGGGTGTTTTTGTTTGCCTCTCAACTAAGGTAAATTGTGATTGGATGGCTCATAATACAGGCTGCAAATTGACGACTGTGATTGGTTGGATAAAAATTGGTGGGCTGCTGATCACGTGGTTGAAACTGATCTATGTTGAAAAGTGTTAAAAAAGTACAAATTATTTAAAAATAGTTTTCAATGCGTTAATCCTTTCTATTTACGACCATTTAAAGCGTTGACGCAAATAAACAAATTACACTGAATGTTTTCTCGAATACATGATTTAGAAGTCTGCTGTTTATGCGGCAAGTACTAAGGGTAATAATAAGATATTGACATAAAATACATTTTGTTAATTTCAAATCTCAGCATGTAGATGATGCAGGGTAATTCTTTTTGCTTAAAAATTTAAAGATGTAACTGGAAAAAAAAATCATGCATTGTACATTAATTACTTTTTTTTTTAAAGTTTTGAAATGCAGTGTTGGATATCCATCTAAGAAAATTCATTAGTAAAACAATATTGAGAGAAGGTAGAAGAGGATGTTAAGGGAGAAAAATCACAAACCATGTATAAATTATTCTGCTGTTTTTCTTTTAATTAACATATGTAAAACAAGTAAATGTATGTAAGTGCATACTTATAAGTGCAAAGGAGAGATAATAATGAGAAAAAAAATAGAATAATAAAATTTGGGCTTTCTTTTTACAATAAACAGTCACTCATTATATTGATCGGATAAAGTGTAGGATACAACAGTATAAATTCATAAATATGCATGTATTTGTGCATATGATTTCATCAAAAAATACAAAAAAAATCGTAACTATTAATTGGAAACACCTCCCAAAGGATATATTAGAGATAACTACAAAAATTAGCATCTACTTATGTAGTGCAGAACTAAAAAATTCTAGGATTTTTTTGAAAAGTTTATTTTCCTTTTAAACACATAATACAGTCGAATTTAAGTAATGATTATTATTATTTTTTAATTGAACAAAAATTACCAAGTTTTAAATGCATGACACACGTTTTATTTACCTTAGTTTGTGTTTTGATAGGATTTAAAATCAACTTCGGAAGTTTTAATTATTGCAATTCACTTCAAAACTTTATAAAATTATTGCTTTTTAAAAACTTTTTTCTTTTACTTTACAAACTGTTATTTTCCCCCTTTCTGGAAAAAGTCGTTGAATTTTATTTAAGCAGAAAAAAAAAGAAAAAAAAAAGAAAAAAAAACCACATTTACAGATTGAGTAGCCCTACAGAACTAATTTAACATATGCTAACTAGATAATATTACAAGAGAAAAAAAAAGTAATTGAATACAAAAGTAATAGATAGCTATTTTATTTCTTTAATTTTATTTTTATTTTTTTTATATACAGATAAGAAGAAAGTATTGGAATCGTAAAAATTTTCGACTTCCGTTTTTTGATGGATTTACATGTTTTGGGATGTTCTGAATGCGATTTGACTATGTTTGGAAAATGTCTGTCTGTGACACAACTTTAGTGTTCGCCAATCCATCTCCAGAACTAATTCACGGAATTTTATCAAACTTATTTCAGTTAGACCTTGACATAAATTGGAGCTGTTTAGGTTTCGGTATATATAGCATAACTGGTGTCGCTGATGTGCTGTGTTTTTCACGATTTCAGTAAAAGCTAAATCTCGGCAGCTTCGGAATGGATTTTCACCAAATTATTTATAAGACTGTTATGATAAACAATGTTAATTCAATATTGGCTTTGATCACTCAAAAAGGGACGCTGCTATACTATGCTTTTTGCAATGCATCTCTTTATAGCTACATCTCAGTTTCTGCTGGCAGAGCCTGAATAATGCAGGGGCATGTGGGGCAGCTGCCGCGGGCCCCCATTTGACGAAGGCTCTGCATGAGAGTAATATGGATTTTCATTAAAAGGGTGCAAAATAGTTAAAATTCTCCAAACGTGACCAAAATTCTTTTTGACAAAAATCATTTTCAAAGATTTAAATAGGGAATGCGGTCCTCCCCCTTCTCCTCTCTATCCCATCCCCCCTCCGAAAAAAAAAGTGGATGGACTACATCATCAGAAAAATAATGGTTAAAATTTTGTATAACAATTTAGTAGAATATTGTTTTCAAGTGAAATTCATTATTGACATTTTCCTCTAACCGATGCAAGTTAAAACCATTTATGATGGGCATTTTCTTTTTAGAAATCTTATGACATATGCAGATAAGCAAAGGGGAATTTTGCAAGCAAATACTTACGTCAACCAATCCATCATTTTCTCAACTAGTTTCCTGCTAGTTTTTCTACTAGTACATTTTTTTAAGTTTGGCCATATTTTTTGTGATACCCTGTATACAGATGTAAATAGCACCTGATACATAATTTACGTATATATAGATATATACAATAGGTATGAAGTTTAGTACAAGCCACGTAAGCATAATTTACAAACAATTTCTATGAATTGATTGAAGGGGGCCTCCCAGAATGATGCTTTCCCCAGAGACCTAAATAGTCCAAGTCGGGCCCTGTCTGTTGGGTAGAAATGCACCAGATTTTACATTTGAGGTTAATAATTAAAAATGTATCATATGTTATATCCAATGGTTGGAGTATCATAGCTGAGATTTTTCCAACAGAGCGAAAATATGCCGGGTCAACCATTGGATATAATTTACCTAGTTGAATATACTTTCCTCTATTCATTATGACCTAATTAGATGGTATACAGAAGTTTCCATGCTATTTCAAGATTCATCATGTAAATGCTATAGTTATAGCTCGGATGAATGAAATTAGCGCTGCAGTTCGCAGCCTTGTCCAACAAATAAGGGTGAAATATGCCAGTCCAGGATATCGTCGGGATAGCTCAGTAGGGAGAGCGTTGGTACGGCAAACCAAAGTACCCAGGTTCGAGTCCTGGTCCCGGCATATTTTCGCTCTGTTGGAAAAATCTCAACTATGATACTCCAACCATTGGATATAATTTACCTAGTTGAATATACTTTCCTCTATTCATTATGTATCATATGTTGTTACAATTTTAATACCAGACTGAGGGCGATTTTGTGTTGTGCTTTTTTGTATTATTATTATTATTCACTTATCATAGTAACTCCGTGTTAAATTAAAAGAAATATATTATACTTCGTAATTTTTGTTCTGTAACTTCGCTCGTTGCGTACGTCATTATAGAAAGGCAAATTCATTTCTCCGAAAACTGCTCAAAAAGCGTAGTCGGGTTTGGCTACGTGGTTTAGCACAAACCCTATCCAAATTATCATTGAATCAGCTTATTTCTACCCTACATAGATAGCGGATTGGTCAGAGTCAGACTTCAGATTTCCTCCAGGGTTTGCACGATTGGTCAGAAAGGTTACAGCACCCTCTGGTGATTGGCTTCACACATTATAAGCAAATGAGTATGACTTCTTTATAACGTCTACTTCCCTTAGCTATTTAAATTAATGTATTAGAAAGATTTAGAACAAAGTTTTGCAATAGCTACAGAATACTAATTTCATTTGGAATTTTAGATGCATCAAATATGTTTTGTTGGAGTTACAATATTACCTTACCATCCCTACATTTCTGGAAAAAATCGTTGAATTTTATTGAAACAAATGGACAGGTTGAGTAGTGCTATAGAACTAAGTCAACATGTGCAAATTAGATAATATTACAAGAGAAAAAAACACTTGAATGCAAAATAATATAGCTATTAAATTATCTAAATTTTCCTTTATCATTTGGCATTTTAAACGTATGAAATATGTTATTATTATCACTTTTTTTTTTTTTTTTTTTTTTTTTTTTTTAATTATTATTATATATATTTTTTAGAGCATGTTTTAAGCTGTTTTAAAACTAACTTTAGAAATTTTATTGTCGCAGTTTACTCCAAGCCTTTATAATATGATAATATTTGCATTCTTTTTTATATTTTAACAAGCTGTGATTTCCCACATTTCTGGGAAACAGTTATGAATTTTCTTTTATAAAAAAAAAAAATGAGCAGGTTGAGTAGTCTAACTAATCTGACATGTGCAAACTAGATAACATTACAAGGAAAAAAAATACTTGAATGCAAAAATAATAATTAGTTATTTTATTATTCCATTTTTCATTTCTCATTTGGTATTTTAAATGTTTGAAGTATATTATTATCATTATTTGTTTTATCTTAGAATATATTTTGAACGGATTTAAAATCAACTTCAGAAATTTTAATTGTTGCAGTTCATTTCAAAGTTTTATATGATAATGATATTTGCACTCTTTCTCCTATTTTAACAAACTATCATTTTCCAAATTTCTAGTGAAAAACAGTGAATTTTATTGAAAAAAAATGAGCAGGTTGAGTAGTCTAAATGAACTAATTCGACATGTGCAAATAAGATAATATTACAAAAAAAATTTATCTGTTTTATTATCTAAATTTTTATTTCTCATTTGGAGTTTTAAATATATGAAAAATGTTATTTGTTTTACATTAGAATATGTTTTGAACGGATTTAAAATCAACTTCCGAAATTTTAAATGTTGCAGTTCACTTCAAATTTTTATAAAATGATGACATTTGCATTCTTTCTTATACCTTACAAGCTGTGACTTTCCATATTTCTATGAAAAATCAATGGATTCCATTAAAAAAAAAAAAAAAAAGATGAGCATGTTCAGCCGTTTAATAGTACTAATTCGAGATGTGCAAACTAGATAATATTACAAGAGAAAAAAAAAATACTTGAATGTAAACTAATAATTTTGCATTTTTTTTATCTAAATTTTCATTTCTCATTTGGTATTTGAATGTACGAAATATGTTATTATTATTATTTGTTTTACCTTAGAATGTGTTTTGAATGGATTTAAATGCAACTTCAGAAATTTTAACTGTTGCACTCCACTTCAATCTTCAAACCTTTATAAGATGAGAAAATTCGCACTCTTTCTTATATTTTAACACGCTGTGACTTTCCACATTTCCAGGAAAAAATAGCAAATTTTATTAAAAAAAAAAGATGATTCAGATTTAGTAGTTGTATTAGAACAAACTCGACATGTGTAAACTAGATGATATTACAAGAGAAAAATACTTGAATTAAAAAATAATAGCTATTTAATTTTCTATTTATGGTATTTTATTATCTAAATTTTAATTTCTCATTTGGAATTTTAAATGTATGGAATGTGTTATTATTATTATTTGTTTTACCTTAGAATATGATTTTAAAGGATTTAAAGTCAACTTCAAATATTTTAATTTTTGCAGTTTACTTCAAACCTTAGTAAGATGAGTAAAATTATCCTTTCTTATATTTTATCAAGCTGTGACTTTCCACATTTCTCAGAAAAAGTAGTAAATAATATATATATATATATAGAAGTTAATCAAAGTGATTTGTGAGCCAATTAGGCTAAACTATGAACAATTAAACTTAACAAGTATTTTAATTACTGCATTGCATTAATTTGATTGAAAAACAGTAGTAATGCTATTAATTATCAATTTTATAAATTTTGAGATATTTTGAATTGTTTATGAATAATTTAAATAGATATTAAAATTAATCTATGAAATATAAAATATATTTACAATGTAGTATAAATTAAACATTAATTATTTAATAACAAGTCTAATATATATTTAAGTAGTAGTAAAAATAAAACATTAATTATTTAATAATATGTCTATAATATCAGTGGATTAACACAGCTGGCAGCAAAAACAATTTGAATTAAAATAATATCTCTTTTACATAATATATTCTTGTTAAGAATATGTGAAATGCTGTGCAAGTTGAATTAATTCTGTGTAGATTTATTCATATAGTAGTATTATATTTTATTTGAATTTAAAGTAAAACTACAAGTTAGTATTGTTTTTTAAAGTTTATTTATATAATTAAATCTAATGAAGTGAGTATGTAACTAATAAAGTGGATATCTAACTAAATATTAATTATGAATTATTATAATACCAATAGATGGCGACACTTTACCTTTCAGGTAGTTGTTGATAATATTGTTAATATTATATTTAATTTAACTATAGAGGGAGCTATTGATTGTATATTAATTTTACTTTCAGGAATTAAAATTGGATGGAGTAATATATATTCACGGATATAATTTTGTTATAAGTGTATTAAAACCAGAATTATTTTGTGTGTTTTTGAATCATTTTGTGTTTGGGTGTCATCGATGGGGTTGTGTTTTAAAAAAGAGTGTGCTCTCAACTTGTCTTTCAAATCATTTCTCTCAACTCGACTTAGTCAACATGTATGATGCATTGCCATGTGGATGTGAATATTATGCAGAAGTTGTGACATTTTAAGGATTCTGTATAATTATTGTGAGTAAAATATTTTATCTACACTTTACGCGTTCATATTTCCAATTTAATTATTACAAAACTGTTATCTCGTGGTAATTTCGTGAGGTGTTAAATACAGTTTTTGGGATAATCGATGTGAGTGAAATGTATTGTATATTCTTAATGGTTTTTTATTTCCTATTTAAATATTTCCAAATTTTAATATTTCCAATTGTTGTCTGGTAATAATTCAGTGTACCTGGATGATTCTACTGATATTAGCATTATGCCAGTAGAATTATGAAACACTGAATTATTATTTAAAACACATGTGGGTGCATCCAGGCTGATGAGTACATGTGCATGTGTTTTTTCATACCCAATTCATATTTAATTCTCATGTGGTCCAATTTTCCATTGTGTATGGTTCATATTTAATTTATTAATCCATTTGTATTTACTTAATTGCAACTCCAATTTATAATTTTTTTTCCCTTTCTCTCTATTTCTTTTTTCTTTTTTTCAGTATTCTTTAGGTATGAGTAAAATTTGGCCAATTACCATTGAAGCACAAGCTATGGTAATATTATGTTTGCACATGTTAATTATTAGCTATGTGGTATTCTGTATACACAATATCATTAATTATCTCTTTGGAGATTTAAGTAGAATGATAAAAGAACTTGATATATTTTTTGAAATTCATAGATATTATAATTATATATATATATATATATATATATATATATATATATATATATATATATATAAGATGAGCAGAGTAGTCTATTAATTCGACATCTACAAACTAGATAATACAAGGGGAAAAATACTTGAATGCAAAAATAATAGCTAGTCATTTCATTATCTAAATTTGCATTTTTCATTTGCAATAAATAATAAGAAAACAAAATTTTTGGACAAAATGCTTAACTTTAACTAAGCGTATAACATATTGCATAATTTTTACATAACAACATAGTTACCAACCTTCCAGTTTTTCTAAAAATCGATTAAAACCAGATATTTTGTTAAATAAAAAATATTAATAAATAACAAAATTAATTGCCGTAATAATATTTCTGAGTTTAAGCTGTACCGTACTTCACGCATCTGCTCATCTTGGGGCGGCACTGCCATCTACATCAAACATCACATTTCACATTACTCAGTACAAAACACTACTTTCACAGGTCTTGACAGTACAGGAATTGTTGTACAATTTCCACACATTAATATTAACTTTGTCTCATTATATGCTAAACACTCTCGACAAATCCCAGTCAATGACCTTACACAACTCTTCTCACAAAATACGCAGTTTCATGGCCGGTGATTATAATTCTCATAACCGAAGATAGAACTATCACTCAACAACCCGTCGTAGCAGTTCACTACACAAACTAATTTCACACCTAGTCTCCATGCACTTGATACACCTATGCACTTTGGTATAGGTAATTTTTGTCCCTTCATTATTGATTTCGCCCTTTCTAAAAATCTTTCTTTCCCTATTACCACTACAGTCATTAATTATTTAAGTTCTGTTCACCTGCCAGTATATTTTTAAATTGATCTAGTCAACCTTAACTCTTCTCCTTCTTCTTCTATATTGACTTCTATATAACTTCTTTTGATATTGATAATGCTGCTATTAATTTTCAAAATCTAATTATTAACGTCCAAAAGCATACCCTCCTTCTTCCCCTCCCTCTGTTGCAGTGGACTGGAGTAAATTCAGTTGTTTTTTTAAAAATTAATTCTGATTTATCATTCCCTACTATCAATACTAATGATATTGATAATGCTGCCATTAATTTTCAAAATCTAATTATTAACGTACAAAAGCATGCCCCCCTTCTTCCCCTCGCTCTGTTGCAGTGAACTGAAGTAAATTCAGTTTTTTTTTAAAAATAATTCTGATTTATAATTCTCTACTATTAACAATACTAATGGTATTGATAATGCTGCCATTAACTTTCAATATCTAATTATTAATGCCCAAAAACATGCCACTTACCATTATACTAAATACAATAATTCTATTACTCTCCCTCACTATATTAATAATATATATATATATATATATATATATATATATATATATATATATATATATATATATATATATATATATATATATATATATATATAAGCACAGGAATAACATCCGGCTCCGGCGACTCTCCCAGTTTGCCAGAAACTCTTCAAGCCTACTATCAACAGACAAAATAACAAAATAAAAAATGTAATTGCTAAAGAAGAGCAAAAAAGCTGGAATAATTTTCCCAGTAACCTGTCTCCGGATGATAACTCTTTATGCATATTAAGAAAAAAAACTAAATAATAAGTATACTACCATTACTCCACTTACTGCTTTTAATTCTACTGCTTATAAACCGACAAAGATAAAGCTGAAATTTTTGCAAAAACTTATGCTGAGCAATTTTCTTTTAACCCCTCTCTTGCTAGCCCAGACCACGTCTTCAATGTTAATAATATTGTTCATAATTTTTTTTTATCTAATCCCCGCCCCTGAACCTCTTTCTGAAATTCAGTCTATATTTATATATATTGTAAAAAATCTTTAAAAGCGCAAAACCCCTGAATAGGATAAAATTACTAACACTGCTCTAAAAAACTTACCCGTAAATTGTATTATCTATATTACCCATCTTTACCCATCTTACTAATGCTATTCTAAAATTTTTCTATTTTCTTAAACCTTGCAAAATTTCTGTCATCTCACCTATTCCGTCAAACTAATCTTCAAGATCCTACTATTTTTCTCCCATTTTACTTCTTCCTTCACTCAGTACAGTCGCTGAACGCGTCATCAGGTCCCAACTTGACGACATTTTATACAATAATAACATCCTATTTCCTGAACAATTTGGCTTCAGAGCTAAACACTTTACCAAACATCAGTTGCTTCCTGTTGTCAAATTTCTAAGGGAAAACCTCAACATGGCATTCCAGCTGCTACCATTTTCTTATATGCCGTAATGCCTTTGATAATGTCTGGCACGGGGACCTTATAGTATACAAATCAATTCAGCTTGGTATTCATGCTGGACTTATACACCTTATGTATTCTTACCTTAGCGACCACACTTTTTGTGTCCGCATTAATAACATGCTCTTTACACTGTATTTAATCCTTACAAGGTTCTGTGTTGGGCCCTGCCCTGTTTAACATATTCTTTTTAACGATATACCACTGAGCAAGGCCGTAGACAGAAAAATATTTCGGAGGGGGATTTGTAGGTTCAAAATTTTTTTTATTCTCAGTATAGTATTTTATATTTGTTTTGTAATACTTTAATAAAGGTAAAATTATTTAAAAGTTATCTATTGTGAATTCGAGTAACCAATACTTATCATAAAAGAAAAAGGCCCTTCACAAAATTCCTTTTAATAAAATAGGCCCCACAAAATTCTATTCCATAAAAATATTCCCTATTTGAGTCTTCTTCATTTCAAAGAAATTTATAATTTCATTTGTGTTGATGGTCATTCTACTTCGCCAATGTATCGACAATAGTGTTAACCAAATTAAAGATTTCGGAAGCTTTTTACATACATTTTAAAATGTCAGAAATGTATTCTCATGATCATATGTCAAAATTTACGTTTACCAGTTTGTGGATATTTGGAATTAGACGCTCGTTGTATTTCAAGCGTTTCAGTTAAACAAGTTGGAGAATTTATTTGAATATTCCACCAATTTGTTTGATAGCATAGACATCCCGCTTTTACACAGTACCATGAAAAAAAAATACTAATACTAATAAAATAAAATAGGAATTTTAAATCTTTCTATTGTTTATTACATATTTTTTATTTTCTTTAATTTGCATTCATGTTTTCAACGTCAGAATTTTTAATTTTGACTTTCTTGATTGATACATAATGGCTTATTTATAGTCATCCTGAAAAAATTTCGTAGGGGAATCAAACCCTGGTGATCCCCCATTGGCTACGGCCTTGACACTGAGGACTTTTATTGCTCTGTATGCGGACGACACAGCATTCTCTCTCTACTCCTCCTCACACCACCCATCCTACTTGTACAAATATCTCCAAAAACACATTGACATTTTCATAAGCTGGTGTAGCCCATGGCGTGTTAAACTTAACGAGAGTAAAACTCCTGCAGTTTATTTCTTTTAAAAAATTACCCATCCTAACCGTATTGTCATTAACAATGTCACCATTCCATGGACTAACCATACTAAATATATGGGGGTCACCCTCGATAGAAGACTTAATAAGCATATTCTTAATGTCAGGGCCAAAGTCGTTGGCATTTTCTAAATATTTTTACCCTCTCCTCAGTAGCAACTCTCTTTCTATTAAAAATAAACTCATTTTCCATAATGCTTGCATCCATTTCATTCTTACTTATTCTTGTCCGATCTAGGGTTTTACTAGCAACACTAATCGCGAGTAACTTTATAGTACCCATAATAAAAAATTACGTATTATATGAAAATAATCGTAGATATTTAAGAAATACTAACTATCCGCAGAGATCTCTGTACTACATCACTTAAAAAATAATTAATAAACTTACTAAAAATTTTTATAAAAGTATTTATAATATATCCATTGAATTCATCGTCGAATCCTCGAATTACAAGACTACGAGGTCTCTGACCCTGTCCAACCACAAACGCCGAACATTTGCTTTGACGAAGATGAAACTCAGTTGTTTCTCCTTCACCCAGAAAAAATAATTGATTAAAACTACAAAACATGTTTTGTTGAGTACATTTTGGTTGTTTTAGCAAAATACAAGTAAAATTGAATCATTTTACTTGAATTAACAAAACATTGTTTGCTGACGATACAAATTTTTTTTTTGGAATTGCAAAAAAAATTTTTTTTGTTGATTCAAACAAAATTTCCATTGACCTATATTTAAACAAAAAGTTTTGTTGGGTCAGCCAAATTTTTGTTGATTCAACAAAACTTTTTTCCGGGTGCTCCTTCCTGTTAACCTTTCTTTTTTTCTTTGCTCGTTATTTGTTAATAAAAATATCTATTAGTTTGTTACTCATGCAACATTATATTTGTATATTTAAATGTAATGTATGGTCACTGAAAATGTCTCTCTCTCTCTCTTTTTTTTAAGATGGGACTAATCTTTGGCTGCTGTTTGTTCTTCTAGCTTAGGAACTGATGGAACCTTCCCTTTTCAATTTTGTCAAATTTGTGTTTGGAACTTAACCCCGATTTAATTAATTTTTTCGTCTAGTTATTCTTTTTCTATATATTTTTTTTATTTTAAAATTATCATATATTTAAAAAATTTTTCACTTTAATGTAGTTTTTGTACTACAGTTAAACTTATTATTTTTAATGGCTCCCTTATGTCTCTGACATGTCGCCTGGATGTAAAGTTGTTCAGCAACTAGGAAATCCATCAGGAAGCCTTTTACATTGTTCAATTCGTCCAAGGAATATTTCATTAAATATGTTTTCTGGTTCAAATTAAGTTTATTTGACTTAAAAAAAGTGTGGAATGTTAGCAGTTACGTAAAAGTAATATTCTCCTTAAAAATGTTACATATAATACATGGAAACTACATGTTCTTTAAATGCTTATATTCTTTTCACATTTCTGGGAAAAGCATGGAGTTTTATTGAAATAAAAAATGCTCAGGTTGAGTACTCCAATAGAACAAATTCAACATATGCAAACTATATAACTCTAGTACAAATGCCCGTTCTAGGACGATGGGTAGAAATCGTGGTTTTCACTTAAAATTTCAAATTATTGTTAAAAATATTCAGATACTACTTATCGACAATAAGGAAAACCGACATGAAACATTAAGTTATGAACCTGATTAATGCATGGGACTCTCGAGTTTTAAAAACAAATTTTTAACTCCATGTAAATAAGATGGCAAAACAGAGGAAAAATTACAGATCTTTCTTAATTAGTAAAAGGAAACAGATGTAAATATAGTTCTAATTTGTGATTTATAATGAAATCTTAATTTTGTTATGGTATATTATCCGGAAACAAACTCTGAACTATTTATATTATTTTAAGTGCAAAAGTGTTAATGTTCCGTAATCGTTTCAAGTTTTTTTTTTTTTTTTTACTACAACATTACTTTTAATAATTTTATTTTTCCTGAAATCCTCTATTTTTCTGAATTCTTTATTAACCCTTTCAGGCGCGGATTACTTCTGTTCGTAAAATGGTGAAATGATTGATTGACACCAGAATTTAAAAACAAATTTCTTAGAAACTAAGTACTTGCTTTTCATCAAGTTCATTATAAAAGCAAAATTTTATTAAAATATTCTGGGTGTTGATTAACAGTTTGTAATTAAAATTAAGTGGTCACATTTGTGACCACCGCCTGTGAAAGGGTTAAAACTTTAATTCATCTTGTGTATAATTTAGTTTTTTTTTTTTTTTAAAGAAATCGCTAACATGTAATCAATGTATACAATCAAGATGAAGTAATAAATGGATGCTCCAATTCTAATTTTTGGGATTAACAATTGAAAAATTAGTGAAAATTACGTCATGTAGGCAAAATTATGTCTTTCATTTTATTTTATTTTTTAAGTTTTATCAGTGTAAAAATACATTTTAAGCTAAGCATAACATCGTTTTCACCGGCGCAAATTTTTCGAACGTATTTTGTATTTAACAACCATGAATCCAAATAAAAATATATTTTCCATTTAATTGCAACGAAAAATGGCAGCAATATAGTTATAATGCATAAAGTAAAAATAAACCCAATAGTCGCTATTCTAGTGACGTCACAGTATTTATTATTCCGTTATGAAAACAAAGTACACGTGTAGAAATACCGAAATTTAATCTGCAAATTAAAAAAATGTCCAAAAAATCCATGTGTCTGAATATGTTTCATTATTTATCTTTTCTCTGCAACAATAGAAAGTAATTCATTGTTTGGGTGGGTTCGGACAGGAATCCTTACACTGGGTTTTATTATATTTAAACGATAGATTACACGAAAATAAAAAAATGCTTTAATTCAAAATTAACAAGCTATTTCGAAGCCTAAATTTTCATCTTTATTCGAAACTTTAAATGCATAAAATGTGTTTTGTACGTTATGTTTTAAACGAATTTAAAATCGACTTCAGAAGTTTCAATTTCTGCAATTTCCTTCAAACTTTTATAAAATGATGATTTTTTTTTTTTTTTTTTTTTTTTTTTGTACACAGTACCTCGTTCTTGTACTTTAACAAATTGTTATTTCTCATTTATCTGGGGGGGGGGGGGGGGAATTATATTTTATTTAAAAAATGCACAAATTGAGTAATCCAATAAGAATAATTCAACATGTGCAAAATAGATAACATTACAAGATAAAGAAAAAATACTTGAATTGTAAAATAAAAAGCTATTTTATTACCAAAATTTTCTTTTTTCTTTTGGAATATTTTAAATGCATGAAATATGCTTAATTTATTTTAGCATATGTTTCCAACAAATTCAAAATCAACTTCATAAAATTTAACTATTGCAATTCACTTCAAACTTTTTACAAAAGGATTTTTTGCTCAAAGTGTTTCTTTCTTAAAATTTATATTCGACATTTTTGGAAGAAAAATAGCGTCGAATTTTACTAAAAACAGGTTGAGTAGCCTCATAGAATTAATTTACCACTTGCAAACTATATAACATTCCACAGAAAAAAAAAATTCTAAAGTAACAAGCAATTTTACTATCTAAATTTTTATTTGGAATTTGGAATTTTAAATTTTAAATTTATGAAATAAAATAAAATAATAATAATAATAGTAAAATCCAACCTGTGTATAAATAAATAAATAATAATAATACACAGGTTGAGTAGTCTCATAGAACTAATTTACCACTTGCAAAATGTATAACATTACAAGAAAAAAAAATAATTCTTAGTAACAAGCGATTTTACTACGTAAGATTTTAATTGGAATTTGGAATTTTAAAATTTAAAATTTATGAAATATGCTTCATTTATTTTAGCATATGTTTTGAACGGATTTACAATAAATTTCATTTTAAATAATTGCAATTAACTTTCAACTTTTATAAGATGATTTTTTACTTCCAGTGTTTCTTTCGTATAATTTATATTCGACGTTTCTGAAAGAAAAAAAAAAGTTGAATTTTATTGGAAAAAAAAAAAAAAAAAAAAAAAAAAAAAAAAAAGCACAGGTCTCATATAACTAGTTTACCAAGTGCAAACTATATAACATTACAAGAAAAAAAAATTCTAAAGTAACAAGCGATTTTACTATCTAAATCTTCATTTTTCGTTTGGAATTTTAAAATCTGCATGATTTTAAAATTATATGTTATATATATAGAACATAATTAATATATATAATAATATATATAATAATATATATAATACCATATAATTAATATATGTTTAATTTACTTTAGCATATGTTTCAAACGGATTTACAATAAATTTCATTTTAAATTATTGTAATTAACTTTAAACTTTTACATATAAGATGATTTTTTACTCTCAGTGTTTCTTTCTAATAATTTGTATTCGACATTTATGAGGACAAAAAAAAAAAACGTTGATTTCATTGGAAAAGCAAAAAACATTGGTTGAGCAGTCTAACAGAACTAATTCAACACGTGCAAGCTATTACAAGAAAAAAAAAAAAAATTAAAATGTAACAAGATATTTTATTACCGAAATTTTCATTTTTCTTTTGGAATTTTAAATGCATAAAGTATGTTTCATTTACCTTAGCATATGTTTTGAATGGATTTACAATACATTTCATTTTAAATTATTGCAATTCACTTCAAACTTTTACAAGATAATTTTTTGCTACCACTGTTTCTTTCTTATAATTTATATTCGACATTTCTAAAGAAAAAAAAAAAGTGTTAAATTTTACTGAAAAAAAAAAAAAAAAAAAAAAAAAAAAAAAAAAAAAAAAGCACAGGTTGAGTAGTCTAATGGAGCTAATTCAACACGTGCATACTATATAAAGTTTAAAAAAAAAATCTTAAGTAACAAGCAATTTTATTATCAAAATTTTCACTTTTCTTTTGGAATTTTACATGTATGAAATATGTTTCTTTACCTTAGCATATGTTTTGAACGGGTATAGAATACATTTCATTTTAAATTATTACAATTCTCTTCAAACTCTTATAAGATGATTTTTTGCTCATAGTGTTTCTTTCTTATAATTTATATTCGACTTATTAAAAAAAAAGCCTTGAATTTTATTGAAAAAAAAAATAACACAGGTTGAGTGGTCCAATAAAAATAATTCAACATATGCAAACTAGATAATCGTAGAAATTGTATGAAAGAGAAAATAAATACTTGAATTCTAAAGTAACAAGCTATTTTATTACCTAAATTTTCATTTTTCTTTCGAAATTTTAAGGTTCAAAATAAGTTTTGTTTACTTTTGTACATGTTTTGAACTGATTTAAAATAAACTTCATAGGTTTTCATTATTGCAATTCACTTCAAACTTTTACAAGACCATTTTTTTTTTGCTACCGATATTTTTTTTTCTTATAATTGTATTCGACAATTTTAGAAAAAAAAAAATCGTTGAATTTTATTGAAAAAAAAAAAAAAGGCACAGATTGAGTAGCCTAATAGAGCTAATTCAACACGTGCATACTATATAACATTACAAGACAAAAAAAAAATCAAGTTTTAAGCTATTTTATTATCTAAATTTAAATTTTTCTTCTGGAATTTTAAATGCATGAAATGTGTTTAATTTATCTTAGCATATGTTTTGAATTCATTTTAAATTATCGCAATTAACTTCAAACTTTTATAAGATGATCTTTTGCTCCCAGCGTTTCTTTCTTATAATTTATATTCGATATTTGTGAGAAAAAAAGTTGAATTATATTAAAAAAAAAAAAAAAAAAGAAAAGAAAAAAGAAAGAAAAAAAAAAGAAAGAAAAAAAAAAGCATTGGTTGAGCAGTCTAATAGAATTAATTCAACACGTTCAAACTATATAACATTACAAATATATATATATTTTAAAGTAACAAGCTATTTTATTACCTAAATTTTAATTTTTCTTTTGTAATTTTAAATGCATGAAATATGTTTCATTTACGTTACCATATGTTTTGAACGGATTTACAGTAAATTTCATTTAAAATTTTTGCAATTCACTTCAAACTTTTATAAGGTGATTTTTTACTCCCAGTGTTTCTTTCTTATAATTTATATTCGACTTACTAAAAAAAAAAAGTGTTGAATTTTTTGGGGAAAACAAAGCATTATTTGAGTAGTCAAACAGAACTAATTCAACACGTGCAAATTATATAACATTACAAACAAAATAATTCTAAAGTAACAAACTATTTTATTATCTAAATTATCATCTTTCTTTTGTAATTTTAAAGGTATGAAATATATTCCACTTACGTTAGCATATGCTTTGAACAGATTTAGAATAATTTTCATTTTAAATTATTGCAGTTCACTTCAAACTTTTATAAGAAGTTTTTTGCTCTCAGTGTTTCTTTCTTATAATTTATATTCGGCATTTATGGGAAAAAAAAAGCTTTCAATTTTATCAGAAAAAATGCTCAGGTTGAATAATCTAATACAACTAATTCAAAGCGTACAAACTCTAACATTACAAAAAAAAAAAAAAAAAAAAAAAAAAAAAAAAAAAAAAAAAAACTTGAATTCTAAGGTAACAAGCTATTTTATATTCCTAAATTTTCATCTTCTTTTTGAAATTTTAAATGCATAAGCATGTTTTTTTTTTTTTTAACCTTAGCATATGTTTTGAACGAATTTAAAATCAGCTTCAGAAGTTTTAATTATTGCAATTCACTTCAAACTTTTATAAAATGATGATTTTTTGCATACAGTACCTCTTTCTTTTACTTAATAAATCATTATTTCTCATACATTTGAAAAAAGAATTAAATTTCATTGAAAAAAAAAAATACACAAGTTGAATAGTCCAGTAGAACTAATTCAATATGTGCAAACTTTATAATATTACAGAACAAAAATCTTCAATGCTAAAGTAATAGCAAATGCAATATTCTATTTTATTACCTAAATTTTTATTTTCAGTTGGCATTTTAAGCGCGTGAAATATGCTTTGTGTACCTTAGTATATTTTTTGTACGGATTTAAAAGAAATTTTAGAAGTTTTAATTATTAGAATTCACTTTAAACACCTTTATAAGTTATTCAGTGCTTCTTTTTTTACTTTAAAAAACAGCTATTTTCCACATTTCGGAAGTTGGGAGGCATAGAATTTTACATAAAAATACTTAGGTTGAATAGTACAAAAGACGTAATTCAACACGGTTCAAAATACATTATTACAGGAAGGAAAAAATACTTCTACTTCATTACCAAAATTTGCATATTTCATTCAGAATAATAAATAAGTGAGCGAAACTTATTCGAAAATTAATTTAACTTTCACTATAAGAGGTTTTATCGACGTAAAATATATTGCATAATATTTACACGACAAAACATATTCTTCTGAAAATGTATATGCATTCTCACTATATTAATGACTGTTGACATTTATATAAAAATATAAGTAAAACATGCACTTTTACCTTATATCATAAATGTGGAATCTTGCAGACGATTTCTGAACTGACTTTTCATTTGTTTTTGATCACTTAGTTTTTCCCAGGGATGCTTTTAAGGAACGAAAATAAACATGATTTCTACGCACTGCTGCGGCACGATCGATATTTGAGATTCGGGTGTTGCCACTCAGCTATAGAAAAAATATCAATTGTTTCTTGCCGGACAGCTGATTTTGTATGATTTCTTTTATCAGTGCAATTTTTCAGATTAGATTTGATGAGCGAATATTCGACTACGAATCACCAATAACAATTGGAAATAGGAGTTCTCTAAAATGGATGTAGAGTCATTCAAGATTATTTTCATATCTTTCACTGATGCAAATGCTTGATAAGAATTGTTTCTAAAAAATTCGAAATTTTCAAATGAAGTATGAAATGAGCGTAAAACGTTAAAAAAAAATTAAATTACGATTTATTTGGAATTAATTTTTGATTGTTTCAATAGTTTAAGTCTCGTGTTAGCCTAATGCAGTATAAAAATTAAGTTTACTCTAAATGGGGCTTAGTTAGTAATTTTTGAATTATCCGTAGCAGTATAATTTCCTTTAATGCAAATATGCACACAAATACCACTTGGCATATTTCAACAACTACGTGTTCAAAGTCGCGGATTTGCTAGCAATAAATAAAATTATATATATTGTACAGTATATTGCTGACGTCAAGGCTTCGGATCTGCAGACTTAGTTTATGAATAAAATCCATATTCATATAGTGCTTCTTTATCCCCAGAGTTAAGAATCATTAAAATTTAATTTTCTGTGAACGTATGAGAGAAGTTTAATATCAATAAAATTTCTGAATTGCCATTTTGATTAAAATATCGTAAAAATTCAATTTTCTATTTTCATTTACCGTATATATTCGCGTATATGTCCACCCCAAAATTCAGAAGAAATAACACGTGTTTCCGTTTGAATACCAGTATTTCTGTACAGTAATGTTCGCCTGATTTAACCGCAGAAATTTATTACAAATTCTGCGATTAAATAAGGCGAAGAAAACTATTCGAAATTACTGGTATTCAAATGGAAGGATATGCTATTTCTCTCGAAATTGGGGTATATATGGTAAGTGATATATAATTTACAAATCTTTATTTTAGTAGTATAATGCAATTATTTTTTAAGTTTTTGGTTGAAAAGTTTATATATATATATATAATTTAATTATACACATTTTACAATCAAACCATACTTTAATGTAACTATTTCTACAAATTTCGGGCTTTTTTTTTGTTATTAAAGGACAATAAAATTTAATTTTCTTTGTATACATGTATTTAAAAATATTTTAAAATGAGCAAAATTTTCGAATTTTCGTTTGATTAAAATATTGTAAAAATTCATCTTTTTTGTCATTCCAGTGATACAAAGTCTATAAAGAATCTCTATTTTTTATAGAATCATACAAGTTTTTTAGTTTTACCAGGAAAAGTTCAAAAAATATTTTTTTAAACATTTTAATTTTATAAATTTTACGAACGACTATATATATATATATTCTTTGTTTGAATATAAGTTGATAAACCTTTATTTTCTTTATTTAAATGTAATTAAAAAAAAATATTTCAATATCCACAAATTGGTAAATTCTGTTTAATATTAAAATATTGTTTAAAAAAAAATCGCTTTATTTTAGTTATGTACAATTTATGTAGCACTATGCAAATTTTAGTTTTTCCATTAAAAGTTCATTTTTTTAAACATTATTTATACGAATTTTACAAACGAACCATATTTTAATATAGACATATAAAAAAAATTTCAACGCCTCGCTTGAACAAAAGTTGATACAATTTAATTTTTGTTATAGTATATGCATGAAATAATACTAATATGAACATTCCAATGTCAAAAAATTTCGATTTCTGATTAAAATATCGAAAAAAACTAAATTTTTGTTTTATTGTAGTCATATATAATTTATAAATAATCTCTATTTTAATAGCACCAATGTTTTTAGTTTTTCAATGAAAAAAATATTTTATTACAAATTTTACAGACGAAGCATACTTTAACGTAAGCTTATAAAATAATTTTCACTGTCCGTTTGTATAAAAGCTGATAAAATTTAATTTTCGTTACGTATACGTAAATAAAAATAATTCAATATCAGAAATAAATGAATTTGATTATTTAAAATTTCAAAAAATAGCTTTTATTTTTATTATATATAATTTGCCATTAATTACTATTTATATAGCTACAAAAATTTTAGTTTTTCAATGAAGAGTACAAAAAATATTTTTTAAACATTTTAATTTTGTAAATTTTACAAACAAACCATACTTTAATGTAATCATTCAAAAAGACCCGTTGTTTGAATAAAAGCCGATATATATATATATATATATATATATATATAGTTAAATTTTACTTAAAGTTTTATATATATATATATATATATATATATTTACATTTTATGGTTTATTATATAACTTTAATATTATATTTATTTTTTATTTATTTATTTTTTCTCTCTCTTTAAATATTTTTCACATTTTCAGTATATTTGACCAATTACCATCGTAGTAAATGCTATGGTAATATTATGATTGCACTTGTTAATTTATTAACTTTGTGGTATTCTGTCTATACTCTGCTACTAATTATCTCTTTGGAGATTTAGTTAGAATGTTACAAGAACTTGATTAATGTTTTTTGAAATTCAAAGATATTATAATTATATATATATATATGTATTTTTCATGTGTAATAAAAAACAGTATTAGTGTATTTTTGAATTTCCCTGTGATTAAATATTGTAAAAATTTAATTTTAGTTTCATTTTATTGACATATAATTTATAAAGAATCCACATTTTAATATATTAGCATTAAAAATATTTTGTTGTTTTCATGAAAAGTTCAAGAAAACATTTCAAGAAATTTATATAAATTTTGCAAATAAAACATATATTTTAACGTGCATACAGAAAGCGCATAGAATAACATGAAGTTTTATTTACTTAAAATATTCAAAATATTTTAAGTTTATCAATGTATAATTAATATGTTATTTCTATATGTATGCCTACATCTTTTTAGTTTAATTAAAAATCGACGAATTTATTTTTAAAATTTTACGCAGGTAGAATTTACAATGCGTATGTACGGATAAAGAAAATGGGGAAAATTGAAAAACATGTTTGACTAGAATCAATTTTATTGTAGTTTCATTTCTGTATGTAATTTTCTTTTAATACTATTTTATAATTTCAGGATGTAGAAAAGTTTTCTGCCTGTTGATTAAGTAAAAATAAATAAAAACCTTTGATTTAAATTTATTTTGGCATATTTTGTTACATTCATTTTTCATTTCTGTAAATTTTGGTTTTTACCCATTTTTAAACACCAGTATTAATTGGCCGAGTGGTTTAAGGCGCGGGGTTTCGTTGTTCAGTTCGTCGGTTCGATAACCTCTTCGGACAGAATGATTTTTCTTATTTTATTGGCAATAATTCATTTTAATAATGTCATATTTAATTTAGGAGTAAAAGTTATATAATTTGTATTTTTTTTATTCGAATGCTTTATAATTAAGTGAAATTTAACACCCAAGAATATTTTGTTTTAATTACTAAATATATATTAAAAGTGTTTAAATTAAAAGATTGTGCATATAATTATCGATTAAATAAATTGAACTGATCTACAATTTTGGTTATATTTGGTATAACCTTTATCAAGGTGTCATATATATATATACTAAGTTAGGTATGTGATTATTTTTCGAAAAAAAAAAAAAAAAAAGGAAAGGAGACAAAACAAAAAGAAAAAATATTCATACAGGAACTGCAAGTCATCTTGATATCCTTGATTTAATAATTAAACTATGTATGAAAATGTAAAACAAAATTCAAGTAATTAAAAAATATGTATTATAAATCGTTAGCTGAAAACAGAAAGGTTTAAATTCAGGGTTTGGGAACCAGATTGATAAAATTTAATTTAATGAAAAATTTTAAAGGTCGCGCAGTTGAAAAAAAAAATCAGAAATACTAAATATTGTTATTTTTCAAAATATTGGGACTGTGGTAAATAAAATTTAACAACCGACAATATTTTTTAATTACTTATTTTATATTAAAAATACTTAAATTAAAAGATTTTGCATGTAGTTATCGATTAAATAAAATGATCTAAACTTATCTATATTTTATATGACCAATATCAAGAAAATATATTTGTATAACTAAGAAAAGTATATGATTATTCTCCTTAAAAAATGAAAAAGAAAAGAAGATAAAAAAGAAAGAAGCAAAAATATTCATATAAGAATTATTAAAGAAATCACCTTGACATCCATGGTTTGGTTTAATATATAAATACTGTATGAAAATATATAAAATAAAATTAAAGTAATTAAAAAATATATATTATAAATCCTTAGCTGCAAACAGCAAATTTTAAGTTCTGGGTTTTAGAGTCAGGCTGATAAAAATAAAATTAATGAAAAATTTTAAAGGTCGCGTAGTTAAAAAATAAAAAATAAAATAATATTGATATTAAAAAAAAAAATAGACTGTAGTCAGTCAAAATAAATCATTCAATTAATATTTTTAGTTAAATTCTTGCTAAATTAATTCAAGCATAATATGATGCAAGTTAGTAAATTAGAAGCTTAAAATTATTCCATTTCATTAGTTGAGTAGGCTGGATTTACAACACCATCTATAGGAATCGCTTACACAATATAACAATTCATCAAATGTTCAATACCTAATTAATTTAAAAGCATCTAATTAAAAATAAAAGCATATTTCTAAAGGAACTTTCAAGTTATTTACTCTCAAATCTTGACTAGTAACATCTAGTTTTCAGTTAAATGAATTTTAAGTAGATGTAATACTTTACATTTTATGAAAAGAAAAAGAAGTCGTAAACATCGGGGAATTAATATAATTAAGTACACAATCACCAATTTTTTTCCTTTTTAACATTTCCATTATATTTTAGTTCAATTTGTTAAATACTATCATATATGTATAAAGAAAAGTGAGATAGTCTTATATTTAAACTTGTTATACAGTTTTGGTCAAATTTTTCTAGAAATTCCTTGAAATTGTTACAATTTTCAACAAGTATGGTACTAGTAATTAATTCTTTGTAAAATTTATTTTATCTAAAAATCTTGATGATTGAAATCATATGGAAACAGCTATCACCCTTTTTTTAGGTGCGTTCGTAATTATATAAATACGTAGCACCTATAGTCGTCGTTTGGTCCGTCCGTCTGTCCGTCCGTCTGTCTGTCCGTCTGTCTGTCCGTCCGTCTGTCTGTCTGTCTGTCCGCATATAACAACGCAAAAACTACCCAACCAAATGGGTTGCAATTTAAAATATATTATCTTTGCAAAATTTTGTCGAGACATTTCAAATTTTATTAAAATCGAATCAAAACTTTAGGAGATATTAATAAAAATATTTATTAAGAAATTTGATTTTTTTTTTTTAAATCGGTGCTTTTTTGTTATAGGAGCTTCCGATGGATGTTAAATCGTCAAGCGACCGAGATGCTTATTTTATTACAGAAATTAATCTGCAGACGATATAATTCATTTCACAGAATTAAAAATCATCAAGATCTGAATATTTATATAACTAGCTGATACATATATATCTGAATATTTATATAACTAGTTAAGATATTTGTATGAACAGTGTCATAAAATATATACTTAACTAGCTGTTTAACCCGTTCTACGCACGGGATATCATGAATTTAATTCTAAAACGTGCGTACGAACGCACCTCGTTTGTAACGTTTGACGTACAATTTCCAACTTGTTTTTAATTTCCATGACATATAATTTTACAAATAAATCATACTTAAACATAAGAAAAGTATTCGATATTTGGTTAATTAAAGATCTATAGAAAACAATTTTCTTTTAAATTCGCTTATTTACGAGGAAGTCAATATAGGCATTTGAAAATAGCTTTAATATTTACGAAATGCTTAATGAAATTTTCAACAGATATTATATCGACCAACATCTAAAAAAAAGGAAACAAAACTGCAATGGTTTTATAAAATTATAACCTATTGATTATTTGAACATATTGATTAATGCGATATTGACTAAAAAACAAGTAATTTAAATATTGACGCAAAACGCAAAATAATGAAAAAATGTACAATATAGCAGAACATAATGACGAAATATACTACAAAAATGAAATAAATGCCGCACTTTTCGGAAGACTTTATTATTGTTCTTCAGGTAAAAAAGACGTGCTTCCATTATGAGAGCAGTATTGCTTCTTCTCTCGTAGCGATAATACGCCAATGCTATACAAAGTAAACTAAGCAAACTAGGCTTGTTACACATCGTATTGTGTTTTGCTTATTTTTGTGTAACAGTGTCAAAATGTTTCCCACACACCAGAGTAATACATTTGCCATGTTCCTAGTTTACTAGTTCCTAGTCCTTGTTGAAAATGTGTGATTGTAGGGAAATGACACTAGAGTATTATTTAAAATTTTTATTTCCATAATTTACAGTAACATTATGGCTTATACATAAAATATTAAGAGGATCATTTTATTTTAAAAATAGTGAAATACACGTGTCGAAAGCAGTATACAAAGTAAACCAAAGTAAACATGTATACAGTGGAGGAATTTGTACTTTTCAAGCTGATAAAGTATATTAACAAAAACAACTCAAAATATGAATACTGATAGTTTAACAAACAGGGTACCAATAATGATCTTGTATCTATTTTTTATTTTATTTTATTTTTTCAAATGAAGGATGGAATTCACCTCATATTTACACATTTATATGCAATTTCTCATTTAAAATTTACAGTTAAGTATTTACAACCATAAAATGTTTCAATGTAAAGCTTTCATGTTTTTAAGATTTTATTTTCTAAATTATCTTTTTACTTTTTGTGTTTTAATGAATAAATAGTTAAAACGATTAAAAAATCTTAATAAATAACAAATTCACCATACAAATTTTGAATTTTGTAAACATGTTATATCAATTGAAGAGCATGGAAAAAAAACAATGGTAACCCACAGTTTTGGAATTTTCCAGCCAAGAAGGTAGTTTGCAGATTTGCAGAAATACAGGGTATCCGAAAAGTCTTTCCCTGATTACAAAAATTATTCATATCCACTATATACAGGGTGATTCCGAATTCACGGTACAAACTTTAAGGATTGGTGCAGGACACTCTAACAGTCATTTATTGTATAAGAAAGCATGGTCAGAAATCCATTCATTTAGTTAAAATTACAGGGCGTCTCACTCCAATCCGATGTCGCGTTTTCGTTCATAACTTTAATAGTTCGGGATCACCCTGTATAAGATAAGACATGTGAGACTGGTGCCAAAATGTTAGAAAACTAATGAATTTTTCTTTGTTGCAGGTTTTCGTAATGTGACTGCAGTGTAGCAATGTCAGTGTCCAGGAAACCGGAAATGGTGACAAATAAGGAAAAAATATCAGTGTGCCCTCTGGTATCACGAGACTCGGTCACCAAAAAACCGTGCAGAGGAATCAGTGTATCAGATGTCGCAACTCTGGAACAACAGATAAACACAGTCATTGCATCAACTGTGATGATTGGCTATTGTATGGACAATAAATTGACTATTGACTAGATGCGGTACATGTTACCACAAGTCAGTGTTTCATACAGCCATGTTAAGGAAACCTGCAACAAAAAAAATTGTTTTGTTTTTCAACAATTTGGCACCAATTTCACATGTCTAATACATGCGTCTAAATATATAGCAGATATGAATAAATTTTGTATTTAGGAAAAGATTTTTCGGACATCCTGTACAATGGTAATCAGGGTGTGTTCAGTGGTTGAAAGAGTTACGACTAAAGACATCAAGGAAAATATATTTGGAGAAAAGTAATGGTTTTTCAAGCTTTCTGGACTAGATATCTCCATTAATGCTCAATATGGACTACCATTATTTCACTCCAAATCATTCAATTTATCTTTAATTATTTTTTAATTAGAATTGTGCCATTTCCGGCATACCTGCAGGATTCTGTAATTACTTTTAATTGGCACTTGAATACTATGCTACTGTTGGAGATTTTGAGAACGTTATTTGGTACACTACACAGTTAATTTTTAACCATTATGGTATGGGATTTATGCATCTTGAACATATTCTTTACAGTTACCAAAAGTGACGGTGATATGCATGAAAGGGCTTCAAAGCTTTGGTCCTTTGCTTTTCCGAAGTTTTCTTGGCAGAAAATTTCTTTTTCCATTGTCTTCTCTCTTTCCTGTAATTCTTTCAGTTAGCCAAATTTACTGCAAGCCAGTCTAAGAACGCTGTGACGTTTGCATATACACCGGGGTAATTCGGTTGTCCACATTGTTTTCCAAAAGACACCACTCCAATTAAATAGTAACTAGCATTTTTTCCTACAGTCAGTAAAGGTCCTCCAGAATCACCCTACAAAATAACAATGGTTAAATTATTAATTTAAAGCATTATTCTTTTCAACATTAAGTAATAATACAACAAAGTTAACAAATACAGCAAAGCATAGTCTGTAACCACACTGTATAAAAAATAAAAAAAAACCCTGACGGCTCGACTTACAGGCACAGGTAGATTTCGAAGACGCAGACCGTGAGGCGCCTGTTTGTTGGGAATTGCAGAAGAAATGACCTTTTTGCCATGATGCGGCAGTTGGGACCACCCACTTCAAAATCTGCCTTGTCTGTAGGCGGAGCCGGCAGGGATTTTCTTGTTTTTTTTTTTTGTTTTTTTTTTTGCTATAAGGGTTAGTCCTATAAAAAACTTGTCAGTATAAAAGTTTTAGGTAATAGAGGATTTAAAATAAATTTAAGCGGATTTGATATCTTGTGAATTGACGAAGTTATGAATTTTTTTCTTCTGAAACCTCCCTCCCCCCCCCCCCCCCCCCACCTTGGGGCCATTTTTAATGATTTC
Source organism: Maratus michaelseni (assembly GCA_963931845.1). Taxonomy (NCBI): domain Eukaryota; kingdom Metazoa; phylum Arthropoda; class Arachnida; order Araneae; family Salticidae; genus Maratus; species Maratus michaelseni. Next base: position 39,331,505 of record OZ007598.1, read on the forward strand.
AAAAATCTGTCATACATAAATTTTCGTCCCATTTCCTAGAAGTAATAATAACTTTAAACGGATTCGATACGTATCATAATTAAGAAGTTATGGGTTTTTTTCTGTTTTCACAAAAAGCCCCCCACCCCACCCTGGTTCGATTTTGTCTATTAACGAACTTGACCGAGATTTTATGCCCCTTGATTTTATGTATCAGTTTGGAAGAGATTTGTGCAGAATTATGGAAGTTATCGTGTCCATAAAAAAGTGACATATATAGATAGATAGATAGACAAAGTATCGAAATGGGGGTGATTTTGAGTTCTGGGAGTCATGATCGGCGTAGATCTGCAAAAAAAATTTCAGAAATTCCAACTTGGGTGAAAATGTAACAGGTAGTATTTTTTACTATTTCTACCTATAAAGACGAATGTTTCTTTTTTAAATCTACGAAAATATAATATAACCACGAACAAAAATATACAACAGCCTCTTCTGAGTTATCCACGATTCAGAAAAGCGTTCTTTATCTGTAGAAACCTCAGAAACCAATATATTTTTTGAAATTTAAAGAAGAATTTATATATATATATTTTTTTCCGAGTATTTTTTTTTAGTGTATTAATTGGTTTTATCAGCCCGGAATATAGGTTTTTGGGATGCTATCAATTCAGGCAAACTTTTTCATGTTCAACAAGCATGTTTTACTGACAAATATGATAAATTAACAGCAATAATATTAACATTAAAATTAATATTATTTTGTTACTTTTGCATCTATAAACTGAATTACGCAGCTGAAAATGTTTAATTGAAAAATGATAGCATCTTAAAAACCTATGTTCCAATTTGAGAAAACTTATTAATGCACTATAAAATGTATTTGGAAACTTCTCCGAAAATAAGTGGCAAAAAATAAGCTGTTTTTTATAAATGCTTTTTCAAATCGAAAATATATTGATTTCTGCGGTTTTTTTAGAGATAAAGAATACTTTTGGGAATCGTAGGTAACTCGGGAGAGGTTGTTGTATATTTTCGTACATGGTTTTATTATATTTTGGTAGATTAAGAAACATTTGAATTTTTTCAGTATGCATACTGATTGAATAAGAGGAAAACATCATTATGCAATGTACGTCTAAAAAGCTTGGTGAATGGATCCAATTCTAAACGGTAGAATGGACTAAAAGAGCTCAAGCGCATAGAGAGAATAATCGAGAGACGCCACGTGGTGTCGAACACGCACTAAGAAGGAGATTTGAATGCTGTACCTGCACAATTTGATTGTAGTGAGTATCAGTAATCATGTCACAGTGCAATGCATAAACAAAGTTTCGTTACAAACTAGGATAAACGGCGACGAATACTTATGCGATGTTAATGCAAGTACAGAAACGGAGAACGTCCGGCTACACACTGTAACCCAAGCGCGCAATTTCTTAGCTAAGCTCGCCGTAACTGTTCTAGATTACCCACAATATTCCCCGGATTTGGCCCCTGCAGATTTTGTTTTCCCGCCTCACTGGAATTTTGAAAGGGACCTATTTTGCAGATGTACCAGCCATCCCACAATTTGTAGCATCAACGCTCTGATCGATTGCTGACAGTTCCTAAGCAGCTTTACAAACGTTGTTGAAAGTGTATGGACATTAATCACGAATGGAAACAGCCGCGCCCCTGCGGGTATAAAACTGAGCCGTGGCGCCCGTCAAGCACGTAAACCGTCGCACCCAACTCCTGAGGGGCTTATAACGCGCACGACCAGGAGAGGCCTCCCGTATGCGCTGCGACTGGTCGGAGCACAGCCACCTGCGCATCACTCCGATTGAACTCATGGGGTGACTACATAGGTCGTTACGATACGCAGTGGATTCCAAAATCAGAGGAAACCACCACGAAGACACCTGATGAATCGCCAGTGATTCCCCGACAGCTCCGTAGCTGGAACCCCATGAGAGGAACCGGGTATGGTATACCTCTGCGGGTATATATATATACCTTCAGAAAAGACAGTTTATAGATCAGTTTTAATTGACGTCACACCCTAGCAACCACCTTAAGAATCAAATGGGCGTTTAGTTTGCCCATCGCATTTTGTCGATTTTGATTGGTTGATACAAATTGCAGGCTATTTTCTCGTGGTTAAAACTGATCTATTGGCTATCAGGGAAGCAGAATTAAAATAGCCTTCACGCCTACTGGTCTTTATTTCAAAATACCCGCAGCTGACGTGACATGGGTAAAGTCCACTGTGGCCCATGTTGATTACTTTGAGGAAGATTAAAAGTTGTTTATTAGCAACAAAGTCCTATATGTTTTTTACTTTGGACTTTTCATCTGAATGAAACTTTCCTATACTCTTCGGGTTCTTACGCTTTCTCCTGTATCAACCAAATTTCCGACTGCCTGTTTTGTTTTGTAAATTTGAAGTAGTAGAAAGAAAACTAAATATATCTTGCATAACTATTGTACATTATTTTTTGTAGTTTCTCTTTTTCTTGTTTTCTGATGCTATTCACCGAATTTTTTATACGCATTTTGTAGGAGATTGTTATGTAATAAATAAATTGTATATTTTCTGATGTACGTACGCATTTTTTATTAATAAAAGAATAACATAAAATTTTATGCAAATTCAGCGAAAAGGTAATAAAATAAAAGAAGTAAAGAACGAATAAAGCGACAATAATAAAGGTGTATCAGAGCTTTGAAAATTGCTATAAAAGCACCTCTTTTCAATTACTCGAAGGTAGCAATAGCCATAAAAGTCAGTTAAAAATCATTCTGAAAGAATATTTGGCAGTAAAAACTATTAAAATTTATATCTTTATTCTATTACAGAGCTGCAGAGTGGATTGATTAATATTTATAATGCAAGAAGCGCACTATGTAAAAAAGAACTTACTAAACAAAAATACAATTGATGAATTTTTAATAGAAACCAATGATGCAGCTAAAGACAGCCATTAAATATACTTTTTGTGGAATAAACAGAGCTTAATTGTGTTCTACTGATGAAACAAACAAATCAAAAAGCACAATGCACATGTGCTAAGTTCACGTGAGGCATAATATGAATTAACACATAATGTTCAACAAAAACAAGCTTTATTAAAGCAAAATTAATGCCAGTTCTAACTATTTACGCAGATAAAATGCACAATGTAAAACTTAGCAAAGAACGAAAGAACATATTGATGAAAATCGAAAGTGAAAAGATAAAACATCACATTTTCTCGTGTGACAAAAACCCGTTTTCCTCAATTAACTTTTTTTTTTTTTTTTTTTTTTTTTTTTTTTTATTGTCCATTGTTCATAACTACCACTTGTCAGACACAATTTTGAAATTTTCGGAAGCACAAAGCACGGCAAAGATTTAATTAGTATAATTATTTCATTACAGTCGAACTAGTTTATAGCAAACTCGGATTTAAAAAGAACGTGGTTTTAACGAGAGTAAAAAAGGGGGAATGGTTGATATAGTATAAAAATCATTGCAATAAATACGGTTGTAATGAGAGAAACTCCGATACATGGAGTAAATTTTTGCAAACTTACAAAAATATTCAGATTTTTCTCATTTTACGTAAATTAAATTAACTTGTACTTTACAATTTTAATGAAATAGGGTGAAAAGCATCTAGAAGATATAACAGTCATTAACAAAAGTTTAGGACCACTCGATGTTTATGATAACATTTAGGACCACTTTCTATTCGCTATGACAATCCAAATTCCTTGCTTCAAGGCCTGATACGGTCACCAGGCTTATATTTCTTCCTGACGCAAGCAAAGCTTCCTTACTTTTCTAAAGACTTTATTACTTTTCTAATCGACAAAAGCACAGCTATTTGACGTATATGATATGATTGTCTCGAGATGGTGTTGCTCTTGGTTGCCATGATCGTTCCCTCTTGCAGTAAGACCATAAAAATATTTTGGGATTTGGGGACCAGAATTTTATTCTTTCCTTATTTACCTTTTTTTAATTACTAATTGAATAGATGAGGTAAGCCTTTATTAACACTTTCCAACCTAGTTGAAAAGTGTTTATGACTTCGGTTTGTCTGGCCGGATGGCCGTCTGCCGTCTGTCCATGCTCTAACTCCCGTAAATAGGCTCGGATTGCTCTGCAATTTTTATATGTTATTATCGTTATTTATAGCATGTTCCCTATTTCAACGGAAGTGTGTAGCACTTATAGTTTTTTTACAGGGACACTCAATAGAATTCCGTTACATTGCGGTCTATGGGGAAAAATCATTTGCGGTTTATTTAAATAATGTTTCACTATTTTAAACGCATTGCAATTTATATATATCACTAAGGTGCATTATACAAGAAGCTTAATATGGAATAGGGTGTGCATAGCACTTATAGTTACTTTACAGGCACAGTCAAAAGAATTCCGTTACATTACGTCTATGGAGAAAAATCGTCTGCGGTTTAATTAAATAATGTTTCACTATTTTAAACGCGTTGAAATTTATATATATCACTAAGGTGCATGACAAGAGGCTTACTACAGAATAGTGTGTGTATAGCAGTCATCGTTCATTTACAGGGACGCACAAAAGAATTCTCTACTGTCTGTTAACAATCATTCCTGGAAGTGCGTTTTAAGTTGCTGAACGCGATTTTAAATTTAACTCGCTTTTTGTCTATTACGTGGTGTGTATAAATTCTGTAGATCATATACAGGGAAGCACAAAAGTTAGCGAACACATTTCCGTTTATTGACAGAAACTATAGACGGAGAATTTTAAACTGTGCTACGCGCTTCCTAACTGAACTAAAATTTAGCATCCCATGTAGTATATATACAAATCTATAGATCCTATACAGGACTGAATAAAAGTATTCGGATATTTTTCCGAATATTGTATATGTTGAAAATTCCTAAAACATTGTTTTTAAATATGTTATGCGTTTTCCAAATTGTTACTTAGATGTTATCTTTTAGCTTATTAAACGGTATGGTTTGTAAAATTATTTTGGAAGCGTTGGAAAGTGTTACATAATCTATGCTTGACGCATGATTTTTCGTTCTTGTTGAGCTTTATTGTGAATTCAAATAATTCAATTTAAATAATTGCAAAAGAAAATGTAAGTATTTTTCATTAAAAAAAAAAAAAAAAAACACTTTAAAGGCTTTTTTGGTGAAGTTTTAACGTTAGTGTCAACCAATATTTGAAATTTTGTACGCATGCTTTCGAATGTTTTATTGCCAAAAAGGTTTTTCCTCCAATCAGTGGAGTAGCCAGGGTGGGGGGTCCAGATGCTCTGGATACCACTGATTTCGTAAAGTTTTCTTTGCCTTATCTAATCGGAGAACTTTCTGCGATAATCAAGGCGAAGAAAAGTTTACAATATTACTGGTATCCAGAGCATTTGGAGCCCTTCCCTGTCTACGCCAATGCCTCCAATAGCATACGTCGGAATAGCTAAGTTTGTGGGTATTTTGAATGCCTTTCATTGCATTCTTCAAGATTTTGGGCTAAACAAGTCTGACGATCTGTATCAAGCTGTTCTAGACATCTTATTTTGACATTCCGCTTTTACAGAATCACATTCCAAGAAAATCGAATGAAGTTTACAGTTTTCTTAGAAATTGCATGTATTTTTTCAACATACAAACGGAATCAAACAATAAAGATATGCTAGCGTAGAATTTTGATTTTTGAATCTTCACAGATAATTAATGGTATATTTATAGTCATCCTGACAAAAATTTTGAGGGAGATAAAATCCTGGTGATTCCACCCCCCCCCCCCCCCCCAATTGGCTATGGCCTTATCTTGCAGCAAATATCCCAAATAAAACTAAATGTGTGTAAGACTGCTATATATGTAATGCCATGGTAAATTATGAAGTAGACGGGATGTTTACTGCAAAAGGAAGACCAGGTAGACCAAGAGAAAAAAACGTCTCGAGACGACCATATCATACAACGTACAGCTGTGCGTTCACCTAGGAATTCTGTAAGTAAAAAAAAAGGCAGCTTTGCTTGCTGCACGAAGAAATGTAAGCTTGATGACCAAGGCGTTTAAGCAAGGAATTCAGATTGTCACGGCAAACAGCAAGTGGTTCTAAATGTTGTTATAAACATAAAGTGTTTTTAAACTTTTTTTAACGATTGTGTCATTTATGCAGTCGTTCCAATTAAACTTATACTACACGTTCACACTGGAAATATCTCAGACCCCAATTTTGGATGTGGTACGCTGCGGTATTAACATGCTTGTTCACACCGCAAAACTCATTTAAGATATTGAACGTCATTATATCTGAGATCTGAACAAATGAGAAGTGTACGCATGCGCATAAGTTAAAACAAGCCTCAACAGCCAATCACTTAAAGCGAAATAACACAGCCAAACAAGTGAGTGGTAGTAGCTGTATCTAGCATAAATTGTCTCTACTCACTTAAGTCAGTTTGTGGAACTCTCTCTCAGTGAGTTGGGGGGAATCTGAGTTATTTTAAATATCTAGTGTGAACATAATATTAGTTTCTTTTCCAGAAACAAATAACTGGTAGTTTTCTATCCCTTTTCCGGCTAATTGAATTTATCAAAAGTGAAATACATGATGTGTATCAGAAAAAAATTTAAAAGCTTTTTTAACAATAAATAAATAAATAACTTTTCTACTTAAACTAACAAATAAGTGGTAATCATGATTTCTTTAATAGTTATCCTTTCATAGAATTATTTCCTATTTACAAATTCAAAATTGGAAAAGTATTAAAATGGATAAGATACCGTTACAGGGCTGTTTGAAAACACAAATCTTTCTCATACACCTTGACAAGTGCAAGTGAAATATACTAAAATAAATAATTTTCTAAAAAGTGGTGGAACAGAATATAAAAATAGTCGCTAGTGACATCCCTGCATTAGTAAATTCATTTGCTAATTAGAAATTTAAAACTGCATCTATTAGTGAACCCTTCTGTAATTTTGAATAATTCATCTGAACTTTTACTTATTGTCTTATGTTTCTACACATGAAATCTTTTAACTTGGATATGACGGGAGCTCTGTTTTAACAAGCTAATGCTTTGATCACTTGCTAATATTTGGACTCCACTAACCTGGGCCATAGTTTCAGAATTTTTTCCATGGTTAAAGGAAATTAGGGTTAACGCCCCACGTGGAATTTGCAACATTGCCATTAATGATTTAGCATGGTGACACGTGCATTTCAGTGCATACGACCCGGTGAAATGCACGTGTCACCATACTATGCATGGAACTAAATCTTTAATGATAATGTTACAAATTTCATGTGGGGCGTTATAACTGCAGATTCTCCCAACTCTGTACAGCTGTAGCACACAGATCGAAACAAGTTCGTTTTTACTGAGGAAGGTCTCTCAAACTATTTGCGCGGAACTGGACCTTTGGCTGACATGACTGGCTAAACCGATATAGAGGGGCCTGTCCAGAAATTCATAGTCAAATATAAAATATTCAGAAGCATATTATGCTTACAAAGTTCAACTATTGTTGTTATACTATTATGAGTAATTAAAAGAAAATCAAGATTATAGCACACACAACCTAATTATTTGTCATGATGCAAAATACTAGATTTAGTTCATGGTCTAATAACTGTATTCCACATTAAGCTTCACAACACGACTTATCCAGCTAAATAAATAAACATATTGTATATATATATATATAAATTAAATAACCAACAATTGTTATTATTAGTGCGGGTTGTCCCTACCAAACTTTGATACTATATATATATCTAACTTTGGTACCTACCAGAGGACATTGAAACCATTATTTAGAAATTCGCCCGATTAAATTTTACGACCATCAATGAGATGCGATCTATTGTAATTTTTTAATTTTACTTTGGTATTTCCATAAATCACTAATCAATCATATCAAAAAGTACTTCACTGTCTACTTATAATAAAATCCGAAGGCAAGAAAGGGTCTGTAACCATTCCGGGCGGGACCACTCTGGTCTGCGAATCCACCGTAGTTAAACGCCATGTTAGGCTTAATAAAAACCTATGCTAACATATTACAGCACAGCTAAATGATAATATCTTCTACTTGAAAGAAATCATGTCTGTGCAGCATATTTTTCCTATAAAACATGTATATTATATCCTAGTATAATGTTTTAAGTTCTTAATTAAAAATCCAGATTAAACTACGGAATCCCAGATACAAGCAAACGGACACTGTTGCGAACAATATTGTTTTGGTGCCATCTACCGGCTTTAAAATGTACTTTTCTTCAATACAAGCCTTTCAATAATAAAATCTTCATGCTGTTTGTATGAAGTCTTATGAAAATGGAACGCAGATCAACAATAAGTCATTTTTGACGGGGGTTATATACTAGTCAGCGAAATAAAATATCAATTTTTTTTAAATAATTATACTTCTAATTTAGAGCATTTCGTTGAACAAGTAAGATATTTTAGAGTCGTACGAAACAACGAATAGAAATGGGTACTTTACTATAAATAATACTAATTACTTTATTAAATAATACTAATAGATTGCATAATTACCTGGCAAGCATCTTTGGAACCGTCCATCATTCCCGCACACATGTAGACATTACTAATTTGCACTTCAGGCTCGTAAGCCGCTTTGCACACTTCTTTACTTTGAATATAGAAGCCTGCTTGCATAAGAACATCGCTGGAATTACCGTCTGGAAAAAATAAAATCAAAGTGATTTATCAACCCCTTTCGTTGAGAAAAAAAAATATGCATTTTACCGTCAATAAATAACAAGAAAGAAAAACCATGCATCAAGCATAGATTATGAAACATTTTCGAACACATTTAGAATATTGCAACGAAACTTCACCGTTTAATAAGGTGAAAAATGATATCTAAGGAAACAATCTGGAAAATGTATAATACATTCGGAAATCCAATTCCAACAATTACTTTTTATAGTGGGAAAAGCATCCGAATTCTTTTGTACAGCCCTCTATAGTCTATATGATCTATAGATTTGTATATATACTACATAATATGCTAAAATTTAGTTCAGTTAGGAAACGCCTGTCTGCCTGCCGTCTGCCTGTCCGTGCTCTAATTCGCGTAAATATATTCGGATTGTCATGCAATTGATATATGTTATTGAGGCTTACTATGACATGTTCGGCATTGAAAATGAAGTGTGTAGCATTTATAGTTCCTGTACAGGGACACTCAAAATAATTCTGTTATATTACTGTCTATGGAGAAAAATCCTTTGTGGTGTATTTTAATAATTCTACACTATTTCAAACATATTGAAATTGATATACATCACTAAGGTGGCAATACAAGAAGCTTATACTGTGCATAGCATTTATAGTTCATTTACAGAGACACACAAAAGAATTCGTTTATAGGGCTGTCTGTGAACAATAATTGCTGAAAGTGCGTTTTGAGTTATGGTACGCGTTTTTTAAATTTAACTAATTTTTTGCCTATTATTTGGAGTGATTAAATTCTATAGATCATATACAGGGCAGCACAAAAGTTCTCCAGTACATTTCCATTTTGACGTAAATTTCTAAAGGGAAATTTTTCAATGCGCTATGCGTTTACTATCAGAGCTAAACTTTAGAAAATTACGTAGTATATACCGGGTGGTTATAATGTAAGTACCTCTATTTGGAGTGTCTTTAGCTCGAAGGAATAACCCGAATGAAACCAAACTCGGTAACTTACTATTCGAGAAGGGGGAAGAAGAATGTAACAATAAAAAAAATAATTGCAATAATAGGCAACAGATGGCGCTTTTGAGTGTAAAATGTAATGTGTAATATTGTGTCCCGTGGAGGTGTCGCAAACCTCAATGACTTCACCTCATATCACGACATGCGCGAAACATCACTCCTGATGCGTTATAATCCGCAGTTGAGAACCGCCTGGATTGTATTCTCCAGCACAATGGCCACGTGGAACCTAAACATGATCGGCACCGCCATGCGACAGCGTAACCACATTCACTGTGACATTTTCCAATAAATTAGGTGTGTCATCCAGTTTGATGCCTTAATTCTTTGTTCTTGTCCCACTCAGTAGTGCCATCTATCGGTGACTATTGTATTTATTTTTCCATTCTTCTTCCCCCTTCTCGAATAGTAAATGTACCGATTTTGGTTTCATTCGGGTTATTCCTTCGAGCTACAGACAGCTCCAAATAGGGATACTTATATTATAACCACCCTGTATACAAATCTGTAGAACATATACAAGGTTGCTCAAAAGAATTAAGATATTTTACCGACTATAGATGTTAATTCCTGAAATTGGGTTTTCAAATTGTTTTTTTTTTAGACATCATCTTTCACCTTATTAAAACGGTGGAGGTTTTGTTACAGCATTCTGAATGTGTTGGAAAGTGTTTCTTAATCTATGCTTGACGCATGATTTTTTGTTCTTCTTTCCTGATGACTTGACCACAATGGCTTAGAAGACCAAAAGAAGACTTTTCTAAATGGCTTAAAACAGAGATAAGAAGGGATAAACTCATTCAACAATAAACTCGTTTTTCAATGAATTTGAATAATTGTTCTCGTGAAGTAATAGGCCAATGTTAAGTTGAAGGTTACAATATAAGGAAAGAGAGGATATTTTTTTAATGTAAAATAAATGGCTATGGCGTAAAGTACGTGATTACACAGCTAATTTTATAAATTCAGATTTGAATTCGCCACGATTTATGACAATACTGAAATGAAATAAACATGAATGAATGGATACGAAATTATGAATTAAATCTATTTCAACATACAGGGTTATCAAGAAACAAATTACATACTTTAAAGGGGGGCTCGAACAAAGGGGAAGGGGTGGAAACGAATATATTCGTTTTCTAGTCATTTTTTGTCAAATGAAAAGTACAGAGTCTTTATAAACGAAACTAGTTTCAACTTAGGTTTTGTTTATGTTTATTTAATTTATTCAGCTTCCATTTTCTCGTTCTATAGCAGTAGTTTCTATACATTGTAACAAGAATTAAAAATCATGCGTGAAGGATAGATTATGAAAAACTTTGCAACACATTTAGAATACTGTAACAAAACTTCGCAGTTCACTAAGTAAAAAATTTAGAAAACGCATAACACCTTTGAAAACCCAATTGCAGCAATTACTACCAATAGTCAAACAAAATATCTGAATAATTTTGAGCAGCCCTGTATAGGATCTATAAAATTTATATGCACCAATTAATATGAAAAAAATCAGATAGATATAAAAACGTGTACCACAACACAAAACGTGCTACTGGCAATTATTGTTCAAAGACAGTACTGTAACCAAATTCTTTTGAGTGTCCCTGTAAAAGAACGATACATTCGATGGATACCATACTCTACACAAACGCCTTGTAGTGCACTTCAGTGATATGTATCAATTTGAATTGTTTAAAATAATGGGCGTCATTAAAATACGTTGCAAACGATTTTTCTTCATATTACCGTAATGTAACGGAATTATTTTGTGCCCCTGAAAAAGAACAGTAAATGCTATACACTTCGTTTTCAATACTAAACATGCCATAGTAAACCCCAATAACATACCTCAATTTCAAGGCAATCCGAGTATATTTACGCGAGCATGGACAGACAGACAAACCGAATTCACACACTTTTCAACTACGTTGGAAAGTGTTAAAAAGAGACAGATGTTTCTAAATCTACGAAAATATAACATAATAAAGAAGGGAAATATACAATAACTTCTTACGAGTCACTCATGATTCCGAAAATCGTTCTTTACTTTTAGAAACCGCAGAAACCAATATATTTTTGAGATATAAAGAAGCAATTATAAAACAGAAAGTTTCTTTTGTTGCCACTGATTTTCGGAAACGTTTCAAAGTAATTTTTATAGTGTATTATTTAGTTTTTATAACTTGGAATATGTCATAATGAACAGAGGAAAGCATATTCAACTAGGTAAATTATATCCAATGGTTGGAGTATCATAGTTGAGATTTTTTCCAACAGAGCGAAAATATGCCGGAACCAGGACTCGAACCTAAGTATGTCTACGTTTGTTGTTTGCGTATGTCTACGCAAACCAAAGTACCCAGGTTCGAGTCCTGGTTCATTATGACCTAATTACATGGTATACAGGAGTTTCCGTACTATTTCAGATTCATCATGTAAAATGCTATAGTTATAGCTCGGATGAATGAAATTAGCTCTGCAGTTAGCAGCCTTGTTCAACAGATAAGAGTGAAATATGCCAGCCAGGATATCGTCGGGATAGCTCAGTAGGGAGAGCGTTGGTACGGCAAACCAAAGTACCCAGGTTCGAGTCCTGGTTCCGGCATATTTTCTCTCTGTTGGAAAAAATCTCAACTATGATACTCCAACCATTGGATGGAATATATGTGTTTATAAGGATACTATCAATTCTCGCGTAAACATTTTCATGTTCAACAAACATGTTTTACAAATAAACACGATAAACTAACAACATTAAAATTAATATTATTTTGTTACCCTTGCATGTATAAATCCAATTAAACTGTTTTAATGTTTAATTGAGAACTGGCAGCAGGCAAAAAATCTATATTCTGTGTTGAGAAAACTGGGTTTTACACTATAAAAACTACTCGGAAAGTTTACAAAAATAGCAAGGAAACATTTTTATAAATGCTTCTCTAAATCTTGAAATTATATTGCCTTCTGAGGTTTCTAAATATAAATAACGCTTTTCAGAATCGTGGGTACCTAGGAAGAGGTTATTGTACATTTTCGTTCGTGGTTATATTATATTTTCGTAGATTAAAATACATTTATCTTTTTTCTATACAGTGTACTATAAAAAGTTTTCAAATTACAAGATCATTCTTTCAAAATCACATTCAATTTGTGGACGACCGACTAAGCATCGAACAATTTAGAAAATTCAAGGAATATTCCGACTGTTCTCGAAATTCGTGAAACTCCACCATAAATTAGATGGAAATTTCATTTCTGAATTAATCTTTACCTAATGATTTTTCAAAATTTTGTTTTCCCCATCAGAAAATTCGACGTCTGGTGTTGGCATAAATTTTTTTTGAAAACTATACTCCGGAATTTTATAAATTTTTAAAAAGGGCGACGATATTAAGTAAATGTTTCAAATTAAATTGAATTTTAACCCTTCTAGTACCAGTTTTTTAATTTTGATGAGCGTTCTTAGTTTTGCATAATATTTGAACCAGAAATTTATTTCTATGAAATGTAGCTTCTTCCTATAAAGTGTCTATTTGACTATGTTTATTAAGTTTAAATTATTATTTTTGGTTCGAAACATGAAAAACTTCAAAACAAAATATAATGGGGTCAAAAAAGACCCCAGTGGTACTAGAGGGTTAAATATTACCCAAAGTTCATTAAAACTGCTTTTGAAAATGCAGAGCATCAATACCATGGTCAACTTCCTGATAATGAGAACCCAGTTTTGTAAAAAAAAGTTTAAATCTACTTATAATAAAATCCGAAGGCAAGAAAGAGTCTGTAACCATTCCGGGCGGGACCACTCTGGTCTGCGAATCGACCATAGTTAAACGCCATGTTAGGCTTAATGAAAAACCTATGCTAACATATCACAGCTAAATGATAATATCTTCTACTTGAAATCATGTCTGTTCAGCATATTTTTCCTATAAAATATGTATATCATATCCTATTATAATGTTTTAAGTTCTTAATTAAAAATCCAGATTAAACATCGGAATCCGATATATAAACAAACACTGTTGCGAACAATATTGTTTTGGCGTAATCTACCGGCTTTAAAATGTACTTTTCTACAATACAAACCTTTCATCCTATTTGTAAGAAGTCTTATGAAAATGGAACGCAGATCAACAATACGTCATTTTTGACGAGGGTTATATACTAGCTTTTTACAAACTTACTGTACTTAATTTTTTACAAGCATAAGGAATTACGTTTAGAAACAATTATTCAAAGCTTATTTAGTTTATTCATAAGGCAAAATATCCATAGAAACTTTCCAAATTATGTTAATCTTAGATTTTTTTTAATGTTATTTTAAACATTTAGTAAATTGATGATAAACTAGTCGGATGTGCCAATCCCAAAACTTTCTTCTATCTCAGTCATGTTAATACTTCAAAATTCGCTATCACATCGCCAATAAAATCAATATATTTCGTCATTCTGTTTCGTCATGTTGTACATCAGCTGCTTACGAATCGTCGAGTTACAGGGATGCGAACAACCGATGTATACTAAACTACGAAAAGTCCTTCTGGCCTGTACCGACAGGAACAGATCCCTATTCCTTGGTTTTACGATTTTAGCTAATTTTACTGGAAAAAACGAAGGTAAAATGCGTGGAACCTAAATAAAGAAGATTCAATCCCAATTCTCGTCAACATTGAATTTGAATGAGAATATCGCCAAATTAGTCCCCTACAGCCAAATTGGCTTCATTTGTGGCAACTTATTTTTGTCGCCAAATTTGGCGATATTCCGCCAACTGTCGCTAAGTTTGGTGAGAATTTGACGTTGGCGAATATAAATATATAGTGTTAAGCATATAAGAATAGGAACAATGGTTGCAACAATGAAAGAAAATTTGCCGAAACCTTGTTAACTAAAACTCATAAATTAAACCCGTTTATGGATGAATTCTGCTGTCTTGTTTGAAAATGTCAGCCACCCTAAAATTTCAAACCGCTATATCTCAGCCATTTTTTTAAGATAGAGGCAAAAAAAAATTGCTCCGGAATCTTCCGATCAAGGCCGAACATTTAACGAAAAAAAGTTTTAGGATTTCTAATTTTTTTGAATTTGCACATCTTTTTGAATTTGAAATCTTTAAATGGCTATCACAGCGCCCCCTTTCGTCGAAATATCCCCAAATTCTATTAGAACCTGTTTTCCATAGGCAAAAACATAGAAAAAAAATGTGGTTCAATTTGAAGCATAACTTCATACACTTTTCGCTGATACAATAGTGAAAATGGAACAAAAATATCGATCACAGCGCCCCTTTTCGTCGAAATATCCCCAAATTCTGATAGAACCTGCTTGCCATAGCCAAAAACTTAGAAAAAAAATTTGGTTCAATTTGAAGCATAACTTCATACACTTTTAGATGGTACAATAGTGAAAATAGAACAAAAATATCGATCACAGCGCCCCCTTTCGTCGAAATATCCCCAAATTCTGATAGAAACTGCTTACCATAGCCAAAAACTTAGAAAAAAAAATTTGGTTCAATTTGAAGCATAACTTCATACACTTTTAGATGGTACAATGAAGACGGACAGAAGGACATTTTGTAAAAACATGTTTATCGGAATCTCTGACCCCTAAAACGTGTAAATCCGTCGAAAACTGGAAGTCGAAAAAAATTTCGATTACAATACTTTCTTCTATTATAGATAGAAGAAAGTAAAAAAATTAGTTGATTTAGTTCAATGATTTAAAGAAAATCAGTTGATTTAAATCATGATTTAATCACCAATTTAAATCATCTGATTAAAATCGTTGACACCTAGATTGTTTTGGCGCCATCTACCGGTTTTAAAATGTACTTTTCTATGAAGTCTTGTGAAAATGGAATACAGATCAACAATCCGTAATGTTTGATGGGGGTTATATACTAGTAGTAAATAAAATGAAAATTTTTTTTGATAGGTTAAAATGGAGTTTCACGATCAGCAAGAATTTATTATAAATAATATGAATTTTTAAACACTGCTGTATACTTACTAAATGCTGTTGTTCCGTAGCCAATAACGATAACGGATTTCTCAGTTAAATCTTCACCTCTCAAACTATCATACGGTAGGCAGACGGGAGATATGGATCTGGTGAATGTGACTGGCCTTTTCAGCTTCAGAACAGCAATATCATTCTTGTAGGTACGTGCTTCGAACTGCTCATGCTTCCTAACTTCCTCTACTTCAACATCTACAGCTT
This sequence comes from Maratus michaelseni, assembly GCA_963931845.1. Classification (NCBI taxonomy): domain Eukaryota; kingdom Metazoa; phylum Arthropoda; class Arachnida; order Araneae; family Salticidae; genus Maratus; species Maratus michaelseni. The sequence continues at coordinate 39,347,424 of OZ007598.1, forward strand.
CAGGTTCGTTCTGGATCCTCAAGTCATACGCTCCAAGACGAACAACAATCCTTGACGGGTCTAAACTGAAAGAATCGAAAATTATTACAACTGTCAAAATTCACTATTAGTTGTGTATTTGAAAACTAAGATTTTATAAAATATGCTCAGAAATATATAAACACATAAAAACTTTCTTTTACTTAAGAGGCTACTTCACTCAGACGAAAACACCCGCTCGCTAATGTTAATCCTATGGAGGAAATATTTTAACCCTTTAACGGACATTGGTTTCCCTGCGAAACCACAAAAATTTAATTACGAAATTCAACAATGACAGCAGAATTTTAATAGAAATGTTTTCTATTTATTATGTATGTGAAATATCGCTTTTTTGTTATAAACAAATAAATTTGTTTATAATTTCCGGTGTCAATCATTTATTTCAACATTTTAGCAATTGAAGTGCTTTATCCGTTAAAGGGTTAAGATATCTCGTTCGCATTTCAATATTTGTAAAGGATTTTTTTTGCATTGGATAGCTGAGGTCAATCTCTATGCACGCTCCTTTGTACTTTTTCGATTTTGATTTCGTTTTTGACGAGTTTTTTTTTTTTTTTTTTTTTAAGATACTTTCACTTTCGTAACCGGTTTTGAAAGTGAAAGTATCCTCAATACAAAAACCTGCAACACAAATCCAAAAAATTCAAAAGAGCGTGCATAGAGATTGACCTCAGCTATTCAATACAAAAAAAAAAAAAATCATTTAAAAATATTGAAATGCGAACGAGATATCTTAAGATATTTCCTCCGTAGGATTAACATTAGCAAGCGGGTGTTTTCGTCTGAGTGAAATAGCCTCTTAAGTAAGGGGTCACACAAAATATGCATATAAAACAAATAAACCACTGTCATGTTTCGGTTTCATTCGAGATAAAAACCATTATCACAAGGCTACAACATAGATCATGCTTGATCGATGTTGTATTCTTGTGATGATTGTTTTTATCTCGAATGAAACCGAAACATGTTAGTGGTTTATTTGTTTGATATGTATAATATAATCGATGTTGTATTCTTGTGATAATGGTTTTTATCTCGAATGAAACCGAAACATGTCAGTGGTATATTTGTTTTAAACGTATATTTTGTGTGACACCTTACTTAAGTAAAAGAAAGTTTTTATGCGTTTATATGTTTATGAAAAGGGGAAGTTCCCTGTCGGATTCCCTCTAAGTCCACCCAACTTCGAAGAATAATCCGGTATTTTTAATATGCTGCCACCACCGATATGACTACGTGATATCGGTCACGTTATGAGAGGTATGTTGAGAAGAAGACGAACTCTTTCAATTAAACTTAAACTAACACTTTATTTACAATATTTACACTTAAAACTCGGATATAGCTTATCCGGTTCAACATTAAATAAAAATACAGAAAATAATTTCTGTGTATTGCTAAGCTACGTTAGTTAACTCAGATCAGGGATTTCTATTAATCTCACACACACTTTGTCTCTTCTCTCCAAGAGATCTACTTCAACACACGTGTCCCAGAGCTGACTCTCTCTGTACAACCAACACGTTTCACTCCCACGTTCAAAACTATCTCACTCTCTCCGGTCAACTCCAGAGCACCCTTTGTCAACCGGGGCTGGTCCCCTCTTCACAAAGGTTCCTTGACAGCACGTAATCCGCTATGATGGATCTGTCTTCTTAGAGAATGGGTGAAATCTGGCTTATCTATGAACTTCACAATAACAATAGAAACACTTCTTCCACGATACTAAACATGCTTTCAACCTATATCATGTCACTCACCTACCCGGATTAAGATTTCAGTTAGGAAAAGCTTTACAGTACACAGTAGATACGCACACAATAAGATAATATCCATAACAATAGTTTTAAGCCTGCAGCTGCCAGGGAAACCTGACATTCCCTTTTAAATTTTAGTATTTATAAAGCATTTTTAACATGCTCAGAAAAGTTTGAAAATTCACGTAGCATATCATTCTGAATCCATCCATAAAATAAATCGTCCGCGTTTATTTTTTTTTTTTTTACATCACTAGGACACTGTCTCCTACGAGCTACGCTCGCTCGTCGAGACTTAATTTAGTAAAACTTTTTTTTTCTTCAAAAGCAAAAAACTACAGTGAGTTTTATTTATCTGATAAAAGTGTTGGGAAATTTAAAGTATTGCATGTTGAGAAAAAATGACGAAATATGTAGAATGAAAACAACTTTAAACTCCGTGTAACATGATTATATAAATTCATTTTCAATATTTTAATTATCAGACCTTAATTTCAGCATCAACGGAATGGAAATTCAATAGAAATTACGTCATACTTTTAGTTAAATGACTGAGCGTTATGACTAAAAGTGCGCGTTTACTTCAGAACAAGGTCAATTTCACCAATGGAAACATTTCACCTTTATAAAATTAGAATCTATGTTTTTATTTATTTGAACACATAGTATTCTGTAATGTGTTCAAAAAGTCGGGTGGAGTCATTCCAGATTTTAGTTTTCAAGATCAAGATACCGAGGGATTCGTGATATATCCAGGGCCCGACTAACAAGTTTTTGTGCCCAGGGCACTTTCAATTTTTTTGTGCCTCTTTATATTGATTTATTTACTAATACCAGTTTTTTTTTTTTTTTTTTTTTTTTTTTTTTTTAACATATTGCACGCTTATTTGAAAAGTGTCAACTCAAAAAATTAAATTTTTCGGAAAGTTGAAAAACGGTTCTGGGAATAAAAATAAAATATTTTTTCCATTATTTATTGAAATGATATTAATATCTCAAATATCCCATATCCCATTTATTCAGTTGTGTAATTTTTCGAATAAATGTGCAATATGATAAAATTGAATGACTTGATAAATACAGTTCATCAATTACTAGAAAATAATCATAAAAAGTCTACTTATTAGTGATGTTATTGTTATTAAATGATGAAACCAAACTGATACTAAGTGCAAGCAAAAGTCCTAAAAGAAATACAAACGTTGGCACAATTGTAATTTTTTTAATGGAAATTTAGCTATGAAAAATGTTGTGCCCCTCAGAAATTTTGTGCCCAGGGCATGGGCCCCGGGTGTCCGTGCGATAGTCAGGGCCTGGATATATCGAGAACTGTAAATGATTTATTGTATAAATTTACGAATTATGATTTAATCGTTAATCTTTTTGAGATCACGTTTTTTCGTTGCAACATGTACCATGGGTGTGAGTTTTTTTTTTTTTTTAAGTTCAAATTGTGCAAAAGCCTGCACTTTTATAAACTGCAGTACCCCTACATGCTAACAATGTTGAAAAAGAGATGCTTTAAAAGATTGACAATAGATGGCACTAGCTCCCTTATAAACTCCAAGTACAATGCACATGTACGTTTTCACACCTCATAGAAAAAAAATATGAAAACGTATATATACGGGCATACTACCGGGAATATTGTAAAAAGTATATATACGAATGTACTACTAAAAAGGCTAAAAGAAATTGATACATTTGTTTGAAAACAAAATTTATAACGAATTAGCAAGTCGATTATAGAGATATTTAACGAAGTGAAATGAAATCACGCTCTCGTGGAGATCCAGCCGTTAAGCATAGGAACTTTTCTCCACGAGGGGAAATGTTTATGTACCCTATTCTCCGTTTGGGTTTGAGGCTACGATTTCCGAAATGTTTCCCCAAAGCACGTGACTCAACATCACGAAAATCTGGTCCGTTGCTGCTCTATGGCATGCAGGCTTGAGTTGCAAACGAGTCGTTGCATAATTAAGGACTACAATATCGGCAATGTTTCCCCAAAGCACGTGACTTTGACGTCAGTGGGAATAGGGTCCATTGAAAATTCCTATTTTAGAATACAGATGTTGAATATTACATTAGAGATTAAAATAAAATTAGTACAAAGTTAGTTTTTACAATACTAGTTCAGATCACAACATTTCTTAATATTAAAAGAAAAATTGATATATGAAAAAATATAAAAGAAAGTAATTAGAAAATTTAGAAAAGAATACTTAATCATAACACAACTAGTAATTTTGCATGGCTCAAACAGTAAGCTGAAATAGGAACAGTATGAGTACAAAAATGTGATCAGTATGTGAACTATAATATAAAAATTACAAAAACAAAATATATTCTATTAAAAAGTACTTTATAAATGTAGGAAAAAAGTACCATAGACCCTTTTTAATAAAGGAGAAATGTTTATTCATAATGTTGTAATTTTCTTTTAGTTTATCATAGTTTAAAGGATCAAACAGAGTTATATTCAGACTTTGTCTTACTGTGACATTTTTATAGAGATATTTAACGAAAAAAATTACTCACGGTGTCGATCTCCTTCCTGTGACTACACAATGCGCTGCGGTAACAACATGTTGATTTGTCACTAAAGCACCGCCACAATCTGGTACCATCGCACCACTGTTTCTTCTTACAAACACTATAGCCTTAAGGAATAAAGGAAACAGAGTCACTTTAAACAAGTCAGTATTGTCATATTTTTATACATGTGATTTAAAAAAAAAAAAAAAAAAAGGCAAACTTTAAGCGGTGGTAGATTACACCTAAACAAAATTTTTGTATAACAACCTAGCGTCACAATCCATTTATTCAGTCAAAAATAAAGGTTACCTCACTCGAACCCGGATTTTTGTTTTATAAAAATGAAGACATTTTAATGAATTTTGAAATACTTTGACACTTTTTGTGCGTGGAAATTTCATGATTTCACGTGTAAGGATATCACAAGAAATGTTAGATATGGCTATCATCCATATCCAAAAAGCGCTGAATTAGGCGCTCCAATGTAATTTCCAAATGTAATCGACAGAGTCAGAGTCAGCTGGATGAGGAGACTTACCAAATGGCTTAAGCACTCACAAGCCCCGTCCAGAAGAGTTGGTCTCTTAATTTTGAACCAATTCCAGATGAGAGACCTGCACCTGGATTGGCACCCCCAGAGGTAACGCTTATTCTACACTTGGAGAATATTGGAGAGACGAACAGATTTTACGTGCACCAGCTCTCATTAACGAAACGGTCCCACAGCAGCCGCACCCGAGAGAGGTTGTCACCCTCCCAAGCAGTGACCACGGTCGATGCTGCTTCATTTTCGGTGATCTTACGGGGAGCAAGCTTATTCGTCCGCGCCACTGCGGGACGAATGTAATCGATAGTAAATACGATTTCACTTAGCGAAATTCTGTACACTTTTGACGGTATCATTGTATTTCACACAAAGGAGGGTGGGTTTGTTACGGCTGATTATCTGCACGGGAAGTAAAGGTCGAGGGTTGATGGAACTCGGTGGAAGTTTTTCTAAGGGAACCTAAATCGTATTTACGCAAGAATAGAAAAAACATGGAAAACTTCAAATGGTTAGGCCAATGAGCACGACATGTGTTCGAACAAAGCATCTTTCATTTACCAGCTTTGAATCTGTTAGCCCGGTTTACAGACCGACAAGGCTTCTTAGCGTATTTCACTCAGAGCAAGACAAGTCTGTTGAAAATTACTTTCAAATATCTTTATTTCAGCTAAAGTAATGAATGATAGTATGTTCGGACTGGAGCGAGACACCCTGTATCTTTGAGTGAAAGAATGGATTACGACCCTGGTATTCTAAGCAAAAATCGTTTGTTTCGATGTGCACTACCACTCTTAAAAGTTTGACCAATCATTTTTGGATCACCTTGTACTGGTATTTAATTAGCTTAATCTAATGCACTTAAGACCTTTTTAGAATTTTGTTTTCAAGGATAATGATATAATGATATAGTGTTGTGCGCGAGCGAATTCCTTATATCTAAACTCCGAATTTGATTGCGATGAATTTTAACTATATTTCATTCTTTTTTATATTCTGAACGTAAATCGGAAGAAGATTTGATTTTTTCATTAGTTTTGAGTTTACTTTAAAACTTACTTATGTGCAAGGCCTGATTAAAGCATGGACCAAGCACTGAGTGTCATAATAGAACGGAGCACGTCATGATGTACCAGATGAAGTACTGGGAATTGTGAATGATTTACGACTATCTGGTGCTATTGTAACATATATGGACATAATCATATTTATTGACCAGAATATAATGTAATGTAATCAAGGGAACTATTGCGAATCAACCCAATGAAAATCTTACTTTGAATTTTATAGTGCAAAGGTTGTTGAATGCTAAACCATTAAAAAGCGGATGAAATTATTGAAAATTTGCATACTTCTGCTTCAAGTGTTAATGTTGCTTTCAATGCAATAAGAATATTGTCTGCTTAAGATTCAAACAGAAAGGTCACGTAGCTAAGAATTGTAAGAGAAGAATTAATACTTGTTATAATTGTGATTGGACTGGTCACTTCAAACGAGATTGTAGAATGAATATTAAGCCAAATTCCAAAGAAGAATCAGCAGCAGTAACTTTCATGATGTGTGAAGTAGGTCAGAACTATTTTCAGTTAGACTCTTTATCATATATGTTCAGTAGAAGCGAGTCGTTTAATGGAGTAAAAACTTTTTCTGGTTCTGTCGCATGTGCTTCTAAGAATAATTTCAAAAATAGAAGCAACAGGGACTATCTGAGGAACACTGCATGGAAATAAAAACTTTATCCGATGTGTTGTATGTGTCCGATTTAAATTTTGAACTAATATCGGTTAAAAATATTCAAAAGGCAGGTTACAGTGTTACGTTTAAAATGATGTAGCTATCGTGGAAAATTGCTATGAACGTTTTGTAATGGCCAAACTTAATGAGAAGGGATATTACATCAGTGAGTTTACTACTAATAAATCTGCAGCTCATGTTGTTGAGCATGATGCAGATACAGATTTATGGCATAGGCGCCTGAGACATTCGTCAAATAAAATTTTAATAGAAATAAGTCTTCCAGCGTCTCATACTTTTTGTGAAGAATGCGTTATTGTAAAACAGTCAAGCGAACTTAAGGGATATTATATCAGTAAATTTATTCCTATTAAAGCTGCAGCTCATGCATACTTGCCAAATTCTACGCCTTTTCAAATCATATAAACGTATTTTGAACCAAAAATATTATTTAATGAAATGTGTGCAGCATTTATTTAATAAGAGTTCTGTATATTCTATTTTATGAAATATTGTTTCTGCTTGAAATATTTTTATTTGGCTTAAAAGAAGCGTAGTAGTTGGCATCCATGTCATGTTTTTGAGCATGATGCAGATACAGATTTAAGTCACAGGTATCTGGGACATTAATGAAATAAAATTTTAAAAAGAAATGGGTCTTCTCGTATCTGATATTTTTTTGTGAAGAATGTGCAGTTGAAAAACATTCAAGTGAACCTAAGGGAAATGGTCCTAGAAGTCTAGAAAGTCTACCTATGAAAATGATTCATATTGATATATGTGGTCCAATTACACCAGCTACCACTAAGGTTGAAAAATATTTTGCAGCCATCAATGATGATTATTGAAGGTTTTGTGACGTGCATATATTAAAGCATAAAAGTGATATTGTTGAAGTCTTTAAACACTCTCTGAAACAATATCCTAAAATATATAAAATCAAGTGGGATAATGCAAGATAATATGGTATCAAGTGAATTAGCTCAAATCTACACGAAAAATGGTGATTTTATTGAACGTGCTCCACCATATACACCTTATTTAAATGGTGTTGCAGAGAGAGCCAATCGATATTAGAAAACTCTCGAGCTCTAATATATGACGCAAGGTTTTAGGACACTTTTAAGGTATGATGTGCAGACTGTTGTCTAACTTAAGAACCGAATACCTAATCAAAGTATTAAGAGCTCCCTGCCATTTGAACTTAAGTATGGAAGGCTTCCTGATCTTAATATTATCAAAAGGTTTTGAATGGGATGCCTATATCAAAGTTCTTGAAAATCTGAAGAAGAAATTAAATTCTAAATCCAAGAAGATGATTTTTAATTTCTACACAGGAATGGGTTATCGTTTGCTGGACCCAAGCACATATAATACTGTAATCTCTCGCACTGTCATATTCCGACGAAATATGCCCAAATTCAAGTGGCACTTGCTGACCATAGCCAAAAACATAGAAAAAAACAACAAATGAAATTTGGTTCAATTCTATGTATAACTTCATGCACTTTTCGATGATACAATAATGAAAATGGGACAAAAATCGCTATCAAAACGTCCTCTTCCGTCGGAATAGCCCTAAATTCAACTGGAACATGCTGATCATAGCCAAAAACGTATCAATGAAATTTGGTTCAGTTCTATGCATAACTTCATACACTTTTCGATGATACAAAGAGGACACACACGCACACATACGGACATTTTATAAAAACATGTTTTTCGGGATCTCTGACTCCCAAAATATGTAAATCCGTCGAAAACTGGAAGTTTATTACAATACTTTCTTCTATTATAGATAGAAAAAAGTAAAAATTGAAGTAAAATCTCTTTATTCTAAATTTTATTGATTTATTTTCTTTGTACATGCGTTAATAGATGGTACTAAACTCTCGCAGAAAAACTTATTAACATTTCATTATTAGATATTAAAAATCTATTTTTTTAATTAAATGTAAAAATATTAAATATTAAAAAGTAATACATCATATCTTCAAGAAAAATTAGAATCTTTGTAATTCATCTCTACCATATAATTATATATTGCCTCATAATACACCTTCATCCATTAAACAAAACTGTATTCTTTCACTGGTGTCTTTAACTGTAAAATGATATATTAGCGATAACGTTCTCCAAATTTTAATTTATTCTTTAAAATAGCGAGTCTTTGAAGTTCTGTGCAAAAATACAAGTGTCATAACTCATTGGTTTATAATACAGGGTGATCATAAAGTTTTTCCCTGATTACAAAAAAAATATATATTACGAAATAACCATTGAATGTAATGCTGTAAAATTTGTATTATGGAAAATACATTTTCTTAAGGTTTCTTTTTTTATCTATGACAAATTTACTGGAAGATGGATCGCACGGGATGGACCAACACCATGGCCTCCTCGCTCACGCGATATTCCTCCTCTAGTTTTTTTTCTTTTGGGAGTACATAAAGGATAGAGTGTTTGCAACACTAGTAAAATATATTGAAACAGTCAAGGTCAGCATCACAGATGGTCTGTCTAGTGCGACAGCCTAAATGTTAGGCAATACGTGGCAAGAAATGGAATACCGCCTTGACATTCTTCGAGCTACCAAGGGTGTTCACAACGAATTTACTGACGTAAGTACTTGTATTAAAAACTTTATAAATGTCTTTACAATATATTGAAGCATATGTCTAATTGTATTAGTTTTTCTGCAATAAATTATTGTAATCAGGGAAAGACTTTATTGACTACCCTGTATATAGAAAAGTTGTCTTATAATCTGTTAACAGCTATTTTTCTTTATAGTTATTTTAAAGAAATGATTATATTTTACTTTAATTGATCGGCCAAATTTAATTGTCATAAACTATTTACCATACAGTATTATACGTGTAAAATATTATGCCATACAAGACGAGAATTAAAATTAGAACATTTGTTTTACTCATAAACATTCCGAAATTAATGTGGTTTTATATTTTATTAACTTACTGGTAGCTATATATCTAATCTGTTTGATTAGTTCTGAAGTTCTTAGTTTTATATAGTTAATTTGCAATTATGCAATTTTACTATATAAAACTTTTTTTCAATAAAAATTTTGGCTGTCAAAAAACAAATATTTTTTTAGATATACATCAAGATTGAACTTCGAAATAAATAACGTTGATTTTAATGGTAAAAAATTAATATGAATCTAAATTCTTACCATCCATGGCCAACTTCCTTTTTCAGCTCTTGATCCTCCAACCACTCGGGTCATAGTGTGCAAAGATACACCACACGCTATGTAAAAAAAAAAAAAAAAATCACGTTTTAAAGAACGTTGTTTTAGCAAAAAATTATCAACTTTCAGGCATCCTTGTAAAAAAAAAACATTTCCATTAATCCGTTTAGGACTAATACTTCATTATTGTAGCGTTAGGAAATGGAAAATAGTACATTATGGTCTGATTTTATATTAGTCCTCTACTCAGGAGCAGATGATGTAAGTTCATGAATAAAATTAGTCATTGATGGGTATGGATAAATTCTATGAAAAATTTATCTAAATTTCCAAGTAAATAATAACAAGAACGAAAAAGAAAGCATCACTCATAGATTATGAAACACATTCCAACAGTAACAGAATATTATTAAGAAATTTTCTTTATTTTTTCATACAATGAAATGAGACATCTAAATAAGCCATTTAAATAAAATGCACTGCAAATGATTTTTGATGATGAAACCATAATGTAAATGAATTATTTTGTGTGCCCTGTAAACGAACTTTAAGTGCTACACACTTCGTTTCAAATAGCAAACATTCTGTAGTGAACTTCATTAACATATAAAAATTATATGTCATACCGAGTATATTTACATTTGTTAAAACACGGCCAGAACGGCTAGACAAACCGAAGTCTTAAACACTTTTCAACTTGGAAAGTGTAAAAAAAAGTGCCATTCAAAGACAGACCAAAACTTTATGTGCTTTACACTGTAAACTCTAACTATTTATTTCTTTTCTACTCTACTTTTCTAGCAGCTGTGTTATTTTGCCAAAATAAGCAAATACAGAAGTTATTAATCTTGTGTTATATTTTTAAATTTTGTATTATTATTGTTTGAATGCCATGCAACTCAAATGAGAGAAACGAGATTGTAAAAAAAGATTAACTTTAAATACATCTTTCTTAAATTTTTTGTACATATATATGAATTTTATGATTGAATTGCAAAATTACAATCTCTGGCATAAATGAGTTAATTACTGATGCAAAATATAAAATTGTAAAAAAATCTGAGAAAAACACATGGGCAAATTTTTAACAGGCTGAAAATATGTTAAGCATAAGAAGAAACAATGACCGCATCTGCTTAGAGAAAAGTGTTGCTGCAAAAAAATATACTAAAATACAATTGAACATAACATATTCAAAAGTATCATACATTTTATAAAAATTTGTAACTGTTTTTCCTACTCAGCCAACAAAGACAGACCACGCAATATTTTCAGACAACTTGGCTGTCACGTGATCGACATAGACTGGATGGTCGAAATTCTTTTCAGACTACCTTGATCAAGTGACAATTAAGTATAATAATAGATCAATCGTTAAAATTCCCCTTATACTTACATCGTGGTAGAAAGGGTGGCTTTGTCATCGTGCCTGGTTGAGGTCTTTGTGTTGTGCTGGATAACGGTCGTCCCGCATTTCTGCCTTCTTCTGTAAAACGAATAGTTGCTCTGGGAGTCGGCCTAGGAGTTGGCCTCCTCGTAGTTCGGATGGTGGTAGTCCTGATAATTCCAGGTCTGCGAGTTGTCACTTCCAGTCTTGGTTGTGGACAGCATACCTTTGAGAGAAATTTTTATTTCAACTGATTGAAAAATCTTCAGACTATTAGTAAAATCCAAGAGTGGCTTAACATTAGTATTGCCAGGTCAACTGTCCCAAAAAGCGGGACTAGGAGACCAAAAAAAAGCTGGACAAGGGCTTCTAAATTGCAGGGTTGTAAAAAACCCACCCGGGCAACTACCCACTACAACCCTCAGGGTTGTAAAAAAGCCAGTTTTTTTAAAACCTATCCTGGACGGGTAGCTGGGCGTGTACCAGGGCAGCTACCCACTACAACCCTGCTAAATTGGAACATAAAAATACAGTAAATCTTATGAAAATGGAACTTGTCTATAACGGAATCTTGTCTTAAACGTAACAAATCCATGGTCCCTATAGAAGGAAAACCATACGTGCTAAAAAAACCCTGTCCGAAACGAAATTTTTCTCCGGTTTCTTGAAATTTCATCTTAATAGGTTTTACTGTAATAAATAAACACAATAAGTAATCTTATAGAGTAAAATCTGTGAAAGCTGAGTCGCTAAACACCGAAACGCAAATTCCGTTTTTGAGAGGTTTCTGCTTGTACAGTTATAGTTGTGCGATATTCCTTTCGTAGGCAATATGTAATTTTTATGTTTAAGGCAGGATTCCGTTATAAGCAAATTCTGTTTTCGCAGGTTTTACTAAACAAAGTACAATAAAACCTGTAAAAACAAAATCGTAGGGACCAAAAAAATATTTCATTTTAGACAAGTTTCTGTCTTAGCAGATAGATTTGGATTTCTTTTGTCGGAAGCATAAAAATATTCCATTACAGATAGGTTCTTTTTTTAGAGGTTTTACTGTATTAAATTCCACTCGATGCAGGCTAACGAACAGAACGGCAATTTAAAAGAATTGAAAATCGGGACATCTGGCAACACTACTTAGCATGCAATCCAGTCGAACCCAGGACCTCTAATTTAACTTGTTAATGCTGTACCAACTGGGCTATCCTAGACGACTCTGGTCCAACTAACTCACTCAAACAACCTCTTGTCAATAACAATCAGTCTGCAATAGGGCGAAACTCAACAGATAAAACCTCAGGCCAAAGGAACATCCGTTGAATAGCAAGATATTGCACAATGGATATTATTGCCAACAAGTTTTTTGGGTGAGCCAGAGTCGTCCAGGATAGTTCAGTTGATAAAGAATTCACTCATCAACTCTTTCATCTCTAAGACATTAAAATTTTGCTTAAAAAAATAAGTTGGAAATCGTACATTAAACGTGACAAATGAGGTGCGTTCGTTTCGTGCAATAATAGTTTTACAATGCAAAAAATCATAGTTATTATTTCAGAGAAATTAATTATATCGTCTGCTATGAACGAAATGAGGATGCCTTTTTCTGTCTTATTACGTATGCTCTGTTTACAGATGCGAATTTTTTTTTTCGACACCAGACAGAGCTGTAAATTCACCATGGAGATCTTGCTTTGCGAATGATTACCTCCATGATTAATATTTCTATGACTCACGATGAATGAATATTTTGTTTATTTACTTTAATGGATTGAGATATTCGGCTGTTAGCCCAATTTTCACTGAAGTTATCTCAGAATCTATACATTTTTTAATGTAACTCATCTCCCAAGCAAACAATTTTTTTTCAACGATCTATCTAAAAATGTAACTTTTACGTAATTTTATTCGAAAAATCAATTTTGAATAAAAATAGCCGCTTGGCATATGGAAAAAGATGGGGTTAGCCCGTATTTGTTTTCCTCAGTCACATGAATTGCGCTTTTATTATATAGATTACGTATGGTAAGATTTAATAGAATAAAGAAAACTTTTATTAATATATTTTTAAGTTTTGATTCGATTTTCATCAAATTTGAAATGACTCGTCAAAATTCTGAAACGATTATATATATTAAATTTCAAACCATTCGATTGAGTAGTTTTTGCGTTGTTATATGCGGGCAGACAGACAGAGACAGATGGACGGACGGACAAGACGACAGGTGCCACGTATTTATTAAATTTTGAACGCACCGAAAAACACTATAAATCTGATTAGGGGACAGTCTAAAATTGGACTATATAGTTAAAAATATTTTTTAACTCCCTCTTTTGGCTGGAAGTGATGGAAAGATTTTTTTTCCACCAGATATCTATGGCAATCATTTCAGCATGTAAACACAAGAAATTGCAAATTTATTTTAAAATTACTATAATTTAAAACCAAATTATATTATTATTAATTATATGAAGAAAAATAAATTATCTGTTATCAAAAATCTTTCTCATATCTTTAAATCTTTAGAAATTTTGTTGTTTTTCGAGAATTTATAATACTCGAAAAACAACAAAATTTTTAACTCATCAAAATTGGAAAGTTTTAATTGATCTCGAAAAAGCAACCAGACATTGTGTCTCTGGCATGTAGGTGCGGCAAGGAGAAGTAAAATCTTTACCCCTTGGGGACGAGCGACACGTATACGTGACGCATAAGATACTCAGAATCCTTGATTATTTCCACCAATTAAATTTTATTGTAAGCTTTGCCTTATTTAGTGATACCATTTCTGCGATTCAATTAAGCGAAAATTTCTGTTTTGAAAAACCGGTGGTAAAAGATTAAAAAATCCGTAAAAGACGCTCGTCGCGAAGGGGTTAAATCGTGTTATCCATCTTAATATCAAATGAATTTGATTGTAAATATTTTGTTTATTTATGTGGGAAGAAATTCACCCATCAGAGCCTAAAGGGTTAACAGGTCCTGGGCTAGGCTCCTGGATTGGACATTTTTCACTCAGTTGGAAGTAAAAAAAATATCTTGTAAGATTTCGTTAATATATATGATCGAGTTAAAAATAATTTCATCATACCTTTGGTTCATCACCTTCGAAACCACAAAAATATTGTCGTAACCTATATCTGCTGACGCCTTGTCGAAGTGCAGTACATGAGGTCAGCCGGATGCAGCGCCCTGGCTTGCGATCTGGCGTCCGGCAGTCTGCACTGAAAAGCGTATTTTCACGTTCATCTCCGGGGAAAATGACTAAAAGAAAACGACATTGTTATCAGTAAACTCAGGAGGTAAAAAAATGTTTTCGCAATTATTAAAAATATGAATAATCTGTATTTTACTTTGACGTTTCCATCTAGCAGCAAATGAAAATTCTAGGAAGCAGACTAGTAATGCTGTGGCTAAAATTATTTTCTTACAATCTTCTTCTATTAGCATATTTTCTATATTATCTGAAACAAAAATTTACCAGTTCATATTTTTCAAAATGAAATGATTCATAAAAGGGAAATAAATTTATTTGTTAATATTTAAAACAAGAACAAAAAATCCTGCATGAGGCATAGATTACGAAATACTTTCCAACACTAACAGAATTAAGAATTATAAAGAACTTATTAAGAATTTTTTTCCTAGAATTAAATGAGATATCTATATATGGGTAACTTAAATATATATATATATATATATATATATATATATATATATATATATATATATATATATATATATATATATATATATATATACATGTCAGAATGGCAACAGTACATCCAAGCAGAGTTCTAGCGCGGTGGACAACAGCGCCGCCTTCTTTTGATAAGAACAGACGACAGCGCCACCAAGGCTTCAGCGGAAAAACTTCCCGCCAGAATCAGAAGACGAGTTGATTCGGAAGGAACAATACGTAGTGACTGTAGCTAAACTAAGTATAACAGAAGTGTAATAGAGAAGATGTATTGGAACGACGATTAGAGCTTATTATTATATTTTTGTACATAGTAGTGAAAATAGTTTAATATAACATCTTAATTAATTTAAAGTGTCTTCTTTTATTGAAAGTAATCACCTTTATTGAATAACTCTTCATATTTACATGGGGAGCTCGCCGGTTGAATTCTGAGTAAACGGAATAAAAACCCCTAGACAAATGCGACGCCGCTTGGAATTATAGATGAAAACTCCTAAACCAGCATGACGAAAGCCAGATAATTTGTTTTTTGTTCACGTATTATTTACAGTGCTAAAATGACGACGCAGAAGTTGTTCTATGATAAAGGAAAAGAAAAAATAATAAAGAGAGACTGAAGCAGCCTTTGTTCTTATATGACGTGCCGACGGAGAATTATATTTTCTTCATTCTATCTAAAGGATATATTTTTGCGGTGAGTTCATTTTTTTTTCTTCTTCTCTTTCTTTTGTATATTTCAAAATTAATCATGAAACTAGTGGAAATAGCTGAACTGGAAACTGTTTTAAAGAATGAAAAACAAATAAGATTAAACTTTTCCATCGATTTTTATATGATAATGACGGAGATCGTTCGAATAGGAAAAGAATACGGGAATTTACCGGTTTAAATCTTGTCACAGATTCGGATGAGTTTAAAAAGAAAGTCAATAAAATTAAAGCCGAATTTTCTTTGAATGATTTAATTACTTTATGCAATCTACTCTGTGTTGATAGCGAGGGAAATTTAGTTGACATTGCTACACGTTTAATTACGTATCTTTCAGACTTAACATTGCTACAGGCTAATATCTTACAAAACGAAAGTGGCGCAGAATCTGATACTGAGTTAAATTCTGATAATGTTGAAAATAATCAAAGTAATGTACCGGGTTCGAGTGTTTTAAGCACTGACGAAGAATTTTCTCATTCTCCTAAGAAGCATTTTCCAGTTCAACATGTTTTGCCAAGTACTACTGCAAATTTTCATGATATCGAAACTGTTCTTGCGCCGTTCGACGGCAGTTCTTTTCAAAGTATTCGTAAATGGTTAACCCATTTTGAAGATGTAGCTAATATTTTTAATTTGTCTGAACTGCATAAATTTTTGTTCGCCAAAAGATCTTTAAGAGGTAAAGCGCTATTATTAGTTCAAACAGAGAGTCACATAAATTCATGGAATAAGTTGAAAGAGTTGCTTCTTGCCGAATTTGGGGAATTATATAATTCTGCTGAGTTACATGAAATTTTAAATGCGCGAAAATTAAATGAAAATGAGTCATTGGATGAATATTTTCTAATCATGAAGCAGTTGGGTTCACGCGGTAATATCGAAGATTCTGCTCTTATGCAATACATAATTAAAGGTATTCCTGGTACTGTTTTTCAGAAATCTATCCTTTATGAATGTAAAACTATCATGGAATTTAAACAAAAGTTAAAAATTTACGACAAAATTCGGCATGATTTTCTCAAGAATAAGCGCCATTTTCAAGATGAAAAACCGAAACACAATGAACAATTTGTTCCTAAATTTAAAGTTAAACCTGATAATGCTGAGTCATCATTTAATTCCCAGAATTCCAAAAATCGTACTGTTAAGTTCTGTTACAATTGTGGCCAAAAAAATCACGTGAGTATAGACTGTAGAAATAAAGATAAAGGTCCCCTCTGTTTTTCTTGCAATGTGTATGGTCACAAATCATTTCAGTGTGATAAAATAAAAGATGTAAAAAAATCGAATGATTGTTCTCAAGTGAATGTTGTAACGAGTTCTCAAAATTTAATTCTTAAAGATGTTAAGCTGTATTCATTAAATTTACTTTCGTTAATTGATACTGGTAGCCAACGCACAATTTTGAAAAGAAGTAATTATAATAAAATTAAAGATTTTGTAAAATTAGAAGCAACAGATATGCGTTTAACTGGATTTGGTAAAAATTCATACATCCATTCGGTTCTTTTCAAGCAGAAATCGAAATCGATGATTCTAAATTTCAAACCTCTGTTTTTGTGATTGATGATAATTCCATTGATTTTGATATGATTATTGGTGCTGACGTAATTAATCAAGGTATTCTAATTATTTCTGGCAATGTTGTAAAAATAAATAAATATGAAAATGATTCTAACAATTCTTTGGTTCATGTTATTAATTCAAGTGATGTAATGGTAACTTCTAAATTTAACCCTTATTCTGCCACACTCCAAAATAGTTCCTTGCGAATTCAAAACAAGAACAAAAATTTGCCATTTAACTATCCCATCACAGAAATTCAAGAATTACGCTCAGAAAATCAAAATTTGATTGCCCAGGTTAAAGAAGCCGAAATAAACTATAAAATGTTAGAAACAGAAGTACTTTAATTAAAAGAAGCATTTTTGTCGGAAAAAGCAAAAACAAGAATTACGATAACATCCTTAGAATCTCAATTGTGTGAGATGGAAATTAAATTAGAACAAGAAGTAGCAGAAAGGCAAGAGATCGCCAGATCACACAGAAAATTAGAGATGCGCCTTCACGATATAAAATCCCAATTAGATGAAGAAAGAAAATGTTCTGAAGGATATAAAGTACGTTTAGAGAAAGCCAAACATCGTTCTAAACAATTAGAAAAGCAGTTAGAAGAATCTAAAGACGACTGTTCCAAAATAAAAGATTCCAAAAGAAGAATTCAAAGAGAGTTAGATAATTCCCAGGAAGAATTCGAAAATTTGATGCAAGAATTTATTACACTTAAGAAACAAATTAAGCGAAGTAACAATTCTAAAAACCTCAAGAATGATTCAGATTACGCAAATTTTGAAAATAAAGAAAAAATGGCATGTTTCTCCAAAATTGAAAACAAACCGAATTTAGAAGTAAAAAATGAAGAGCATTTGAGAAAAATTAAGAAAATGTCAAGTAATAAGAAATTGATTACTAATATTTCTAAAATTAAAGCTGTCTATAAACCATCAGATGACTTTGAAGATGAATCGGACAAAAATTCTTTTGAAGATTTTGTAGTTAACAAATGGAAACGAAAATTTAATAAAGAGAAGCCTGGTGATAGAAACTCTCTCCTGAAAAAAAGTAGAAGTAAATTTGATGTGAATTCTGAAGATGACACCGAAATTTACGTAGATGACAATTTTACCGATTTTGACAAGTATGGTATCGATCCAGACAAACCCCTTGATTCTGAAGATGATGTTTCATTCCGAAGAAATGACGAAACTTTCTCTAGTTGTGAATATGAATTGTGATGAAAGAAGAAAGAAGCCTAAGAACAAAAAAGAGAGACGTAAGACGAATAAGTAGATAAGACGTAAAAGAAAAGACGAATACAAAAAAAAAAAAAAAAAAAAAGATGATGCAGAAGAAACCTCTTGTAACGATGTTAATGTGGTGTTTAGTGCTGTCAATTGCTATTATGACAAACGTAGAAAACCACCCAGAGTATATCAGGTTGGTGACTTAGTCGCAATTAAGCGTACTCAATTCGGACCAGGCCTGAAACTTCGAATCAAATATTTTGGTCCCTATAAAGTCAAAGCTGTTAACAGTAATGACAGATATGAGGTAGAAAAGGTTGGACACCATGAGGGTCCAAACACAACATCCACTGCAGTTGATATGATGAAACCGTGGTCAACCACGTAAAAGATGAAATTCAACGCTTTTTTTTTAATTCTTATAATGTACATATTTTCTATATTTTTGTCTTATATACACGACGTCTATCATTTTATTATTCAAGTATATTTTTGTGTTTTCCATTTTTGTCAAGAAAGATTCTATTATTATTTTATTTTCAAGTGTATATGTATTAATATTTATTTCATTTCAATTTGGTTTACGAAGATCAGTTTATGAAAATTTTTAACATGTATACAGCAAGACGAAATGATGTATTCAGTTAAATTCATACGACGAATATGAGGTAATATTAAAATGATCTGGTGATTTTAAGATGAATGTTACGAATGGCAACAGTACATCCAAGCAGAGTTCTAGCGCGGTGGACAACAGCGCCGCCTTCTTTTGATAAGAACAGACGACAGCGCCACCAAGGCTTCAGCGGAAAAACTTCCCGCCAGAATCAGAAGGCGAGTTGATTCGGAAGGAACAATGCGTAGTGACTGTAGCTAAACTAAGTATAACAGAAGTGTAATAGAGAAGATGTATTGGAACGACGATTAGAGCTTATTATATTTTTGTACATAGTAGTGTAAATAGTTTA
The DNA here is from genome assembly GCA_963931845.1 of Maratus michaelseni. Lineage (NCBI taxonomy): Eukaryota > Metazoa > Arthropoda > Arachnida > Araneae > Salticidae > Maratus > Maratus michaelseni. Next base: position 39,366,824 of record OZ007598.1, read on the forward strand.
ATATAACATCTTAATTAATTTAAAGTGTCTTCTTTTATTGAAAGTAATCACCTTTATTGAATAACTCTTCATATTTACATACATGTAATAAAAGTTTTCGCCATTTTACCTTAATTAATTTATTCCAAATTCTTACAATTCTACCTTGTTTCTCTGTCTTTTAATAATATCTTAGATATAATTTATTGTTTAATTCCATATCTTTAATCAACATATATTTTTAATTCTTATTCTAAAAACCTTAATCTGTTAAAAGCGACACTTCTTTGTAAAAAAACCCCAATTTATTTCTTCATATTTTCAGACATTAAATTTTTATTTCTTTAGAACGTTTCTTAATGTCATTTTAATTTTTATTAAAATACTTATTCTAAAACCCAGCATTCCCGCGTCTGTCTATTCATTTCAAAATTATGCCGAATATAATAAAGAGTCCCACAGTCTTGCAACCCGCTCATTGGTTAAATTACCCGATTACATTGGCGAAAGATTCCTACGCCTCACCTAGTATAAAACGCGTTACGCAACATTGGAGCTCAGAATTTTTACGTTTTTGACTTTAAATAAAACCGTCACTTGCAGGAGAATATCATCGATTTGGTGTACTTCTAATTTAATAACATCTTCATTTTTTTTCTATGGCGCTGCACAGTCTAATTATGAATTTCTAAACTGGATATTAGTGGAACTGTCTTTGATTGTGAAGTGTCAATAAATTTATTGATGATGATGCAAATTCCTTTTTATTTTACAGGAAAATACCTAGTGTATTTCAAAACATCGCCTTCCATCGAGATTTTATTCGACCGCAAAATAATGAATCTAAAAATACATCGTTTACCAGCATTAATACGTCAGTGGTTCTTCGAAATAATTTAATGTGAAATGGAAAAGCATTTCACACATATATATAGGCAACTTAAAAGAAGACATAACTGAGTGAAAATCCATTTTCAGCAATTGCTGTCCATATCCGGTAATATGTGAGAATTCTTTAGTGTAATCCTGTATACAATCTATAGAATTTACATACACTTTCTAATACACTCAAAATTAAATAAGTTTAAAAACGCATACCACAGCGAAATACAGACTTCCAGCAATTATCGATCTTAGTTCAGTTCTGTAATCGAATTTTTTTGGGTGTTTCAATAAATGAACGATAAATACTATGCATTTCATAATCTATAGAAAACATGTTTATACAGTGTACTACAGTGATTCAATTATGTTTGAATTATCATCCTCTTTAATAAAAAGCTACGCGTTGTTGACGGCTGGCTGTTTGCGAGATTCTAAAAGATAGTCACGTTTTAGCATTATTGGCTTGAACTGCGTTCTCATTCGCTGTTATCAGTCACGTGTCAATGACGTGGTTGATGCTTGGCGTTTTAGATTTGGCGCACTCCGATATGTCTTGGAAATTTTCGAAAATTGAACAGTTTACAAATATGGTTTCAGTTTCGTTTTAATGATAGTCTTTAATGTAGTGTAGATGTTGTTAAAAAAATTTAAATGTTTGAATGCTACATCCAAACTGGTATCCGATTTTCCTCTCTTAAATGTAAATATTTAAAAAAAAAACATGACTAATAATAAATGTTAATTAGTATGGCCGTTTTTCATACTGCTGATTATTATCATCCCTACAGCAAACAATTGTAAATTATTTAAAAAGCTGTATTTTTTTTCTTTTTAATACTGTGCATTTCGTTCAAATAAAACAGGAAATTTTATAAAATAAATTGAATTTTAATACATTATTTTATTTTAATAAATTGAATATTAAATAATGCTTCTGTTTTTTTCATATAAATTAACCTAATATAAGGCAACATAGAAATTAACCTAATTAACCTAGAAAAAGTTAATAACTATCATCAGAAATGACTTTTTCTGGACTTTGGAGATAGTATAAAAATATATTAAATATTATAAATTCTCGTTAAACATCAGTGTAAATAGTACCAAAAAAAAAAAAAAAAAAAAAAGAAATTACTATAGGAGGGGGGGGGGAATGAAAATTATCTATCCCCAACATCCGAAAAACGGTAAAAGAAAAATTTTCTAAGAAAAAATCATCAATAATGTTTTTAAAATTACCTAATTTTATCAAGTTTGGATAAAAATTCGGAAGGGAAGAGCGTCCCTCCCCCAAATTAATTCGGAAATGAATTAATTATCATGTACTTTTATTTTAAAGAAAGGCATTATAGCTAAAACCTATATAAGATTCATGAAATAAGTCCCCATAAAATAAGTATGAAAGTAAAAAAAAATTATTTTTTAAACACTCTTTTATAAGCATTGAATGTTTATTGTAAAAATCACGCCTAATTTCATGACTGCAACTCGTGTTGTTCCAAAAAATTTCTATTACAATGTGTTAATTTGGTGTGGGCCGCAATTATGGAAAATTCACCGCTTTGATTTATGCTTGGTAGAAAGCGTAAACTAATGAATTTATTAAGAATTATAATTTTTGCTCTGTTTCGTGTTTTAACATATGGTAACAGGAAAGAGAAAAAGGATTACTTAAATTATGTATTCAGGATTTTTAAATTGTTTTCAAAACATATAATAATTTAATTAATTTTTAAACTATTATTTATTGATCTACTGCGATCATGACTCCTAGAACCCAAAACCAACCCCAGTTTAAAACATTATATATATATATATATATATATATATATATATATATATATATATATATATGTCGTGTTTCCAAGTTCAAATCCGGGAAAAAGGCAGTCGTGCTCGTGATAAATAGGGTTAGCGATGTTATTGGTTTCCCTTTTAGTTCGCATCAGGCGGCCGGGTGGTATCATCAACAACAAGAAATGTCAGTCCATATTTTTGTCGAAGAACCTTTTATTTCCAGTTTAAGACATCTCTTCAGGGAAAATGCTCATTAGCCAACGCTAAACGAAAAAAAATACAACGTTCCATTATTTTCTAGAATCCGTCCCGATTCTTTTAGCAAACACCAGCGTCGAAAAATCCCTCTCCGAATCAGGATGATCGTGTTTTTAAACTAGCTTGCGTAATAATACAGAATACGTCACGTGACCCACTTCTATCGAATCAAAAGGTCTCTTTTGGAACTTTATCAATATTTCCGGCGGATTTATTTTGTTGTAAAATGCAACAACTTTCTACGCCCGTCCAGAATATTCCATAATCTCGTACCAGATGCCTGTCATATCAACAAACGAGCTTATCTGTTTTTGAGGCTGTAGCTAAACTTCGAATTTAATACGTAATAGAAATAATAAGAAGAAAAGAAAATGAATCTTTATAAAAGGGAAAAAAAAAAGAAAGAATTAAAGTTTTTCGGAAATATTTTAATAGACATTTGACATTTAATAATAGGATAACTTTATGAAATAAGGTTTTTTGAGCGGAATATTTTAAGAGATACGATATTTTAGCATTTAAATAAAGAAGTTATAGCAATTTGACCACACGGGAATAATACTAATGAATTTTAATAATGGATTAAAATAAAGATGTTCTATTTAAAGAATAAATTAAAAAAGCTATCGCCATTTTTAGAATAACTACATTCGAATAAATATTATTAAGTGGATTAGGAATAATTGGCTTTACATATGGATAGTAAAAGGCTATTTTAAGAATGAGAATTATTTTAATAAGCTGGGTTATATACCGAATATTATTAAATGGACAAATTTTATAGAATAATTGCGAAAAAAATTTAAATTTTGTAATATATATATAACTTTTTTATGGACACGATAACTTCAATAATTCTGCACAAATCTCTTCCAAACTCATACATAAAATTTCGGTCAAGTTCGTTAATGGGCAAAATCGCACCGGGGGGGGGCAAATGAGGGGGCTTTTTGTAAAAACGGAAAAAAACCATAACTTCTTAATTTTTATACATATTGAATCCGTTTAAAGTTATTATTACTTCTAGGAAAAGGGCCAAACATTTATGTATGTCAGTTTTTTGATTTCATTAAAAATGTCCCCAAGGGTGGTGGGAAGAGGGGTTTTAGAAGAAAAAAATTCATAACTTCATCAATTCAAAAGATATCAAATCCGATTAAATTTATTAAAAATCCTTTTAATATTATCTACAGCTTTTATATTGACAAGTTTTCTATAGAACCAACCCTTAGAGAAAAAAAAATCCCCGCTGGCTCCGCCTATAAACACATGTAGATTTCAACCTGGGCGGTTCCAACTGCCGCATCATGGCAAAAAAGTAATTTTTTTCTGCAATTATCAATAAACAGGCATCCCATGGTCTGTGTCTTCTAAATCTAACTGTGCCTGTAGGCCTAGCCATTAGTTTTTTTTTTCTTTTTTAACTTTCTAGTATTTTATAGATTTTTTAAATGTTTCATTTTTCCTATTTTTCTTTTGTTATAAGGATAAACGGCAATAGGAAAATTTTTTCACTCTATTTTTTAAATTTAAAATGCTCAACGTTTGAATTTTTTATATAAAAAAAAATCCATATTCTGCAAAAAGAAAAAAAAAGTTATACAAAGTCAAATTTTATTGTCATTTTATTATAAACGGTTCGCTAACATCAGCGAGTATCATTTTATAAATGGGTCTGTACATTCGATTTTACTTACCCATCATACGTAGTATAGGGTAAGTCTTGTAATCGTTTTGAAAATCGAAAAAAATTTTTTGACGGATTTACACGTTTCAGACACTGGAGATTCCGAAAAACATATTTTTAGAAAAAAAAATTTGCCGTCCGTCTGTGTGTCTGTGTGTGTGTGTGTGTCTGTAAACGCTCTATCTCCCGAAAAAATTGAGATAGAGACTTGCAATTTGGTATGTACTTAGTATGTAATAATGGGAAGAAGCCTATTTCATTTCAATAACCTCGATTAATCGGAACAATTTTTTTCGGACTCTCGAAATGTTCGTTCTGATGAAAGGTATATAAAAATTTTCGAAATTGTTTATTTTAAGAAATGAATATAAAAGACAATAAAAAAACATAAATTTTGAATAAAGCATGAAGTCGATCGGATAATTAGTTGCCGAGATATTTGGAATCCTATTTGCCACACTCTTCGATTTTTCATGACCCTGTATTTCATCCAAATGTCACTTCAAAGATATATTTTAATTGGAAATTTAACGCTTAATGAGATGTAATAAACCGCTAGTTAATAGGATTATTATTTTTGGAGTTATAAGGAAAAACCTCTTTCAAGCAATTCAGTAATCGAGCCTTTAAAGTTTGTGACGTCATCAAGCCACGATTTTATTTGAATTGCAATGCATTTTATAAGTAGTTTACACATTTTTATTTTAATATTTTACATTATGCATATCCATGATGGGTAAGTATTACGGTGGCCCCCAACGACTAGTTTTATATTGTCTTAATGTCTTATTTAACTTGTGATTATTTATCAATATACGATTATGTTTAATTTCTTTAAAAGGGAGTTAAAAAAGCCAAATGCAACATTAAATTGTCAATCGATCTTTTTACACTCATAAACACTTACTTGTGTAAAAAAGAGTGAGCCCCACCAATAATTTTCAAAACTGTACGCGTATGTGAAATACCATCAGATTAATAATAAGAAAATTTGCGATGTTATGAGATGGCTTAGAGCATTATTTATTTGAAGTAGATAAGTAAACATTAGTATAAGGCTTTAATGGATTACACCTGTATAAATACTAAATTGAATTAATTTATATACACACACACACACATATATATTACATAATATCAAACTTTTATTTTAAAAGGACAGCATAGCATAAATAAGAAAAAAAATCAACTTAGATATACAAAAGTTTTGATATAATATTTTTTGTAATGTTTATTCTTTATGTTTAAAATTTATTTAAAAACTTACAGCGGTTTTTTAGTTTTCTTTTCGACAGAATTTTTTGAAAATGTTCAGTACTGACGCTTATATTTATTTAATAAGAGCTTATATATATTTTTTAATGTTTTTTATACTATCTTAAGCTATAGAAAAATGTTTTTCTAACGATCGATGGTTATTAAATTTTTTAGAGCAATGTGGGAATTGTCATTCTTTTTATTAAAAAAGCAAAATTTCTTTTTTAATTTCCATTTTCTGAAAAAGTATCTGTCATATCATTTTAAAATCTTTATACAGCTTAAAATCTAAGCCGGTCCACTCTCGTTTTATAAAATGTCATTAAACATTAATTTATTTTCAATGGTTTATTTTAAATGAAAGCTGAATATAACATTCGCTTCAAAATTACCAACTTAATTTTTTCCTCTTCGTTTTAATGATGATCGTTTTAACCATAGAAATAGACAAGTGAGTTGGCGACGTTTTCCCTACCGCCAAGGGATTACTCTCTGAAAAGGACACGACTAAATGACCAATGAGGTGGATGGATTTGTCCATAATGCTAAAACGTGACTATCTTTTAGAATTTCGCTGGCTGTTTCGCTAATCGTTGCCATAGATTAATCTCGGAAAATGAAACATTTGAAGTTGCTGAAAAAATTAATAGCTCGAAAAGTATTTGTCAGAAAATTGTTAGACAAACTGCGTTAGAAAGGTAAAAAATTGTATTTTTCTTGATATAAATTTCAAATTTAATGATTATGCCGTTTTTCAAATATTGAATTTCAAAAATTACCAAATTTCACAATGAAGAAAATAGCGAAAGTTTCACCCGTAAAAAGATAACTATAACGGCCATGTGTCATGACGTGTATATACTGGCTATAGCACGAGTCACAAATTATAGTAGCCTAATTATTCTGTTAAAATATAAAAGTGAATTATGATGTCACGAGCGCATGATTTTTATTTAAGTCTCGACAATATATATGTATATAAACAAAAATGCGAAAATTGTGATTACCAGAAGTACAACTATAAAATATTTCAAAAGAGTTAGTTAATTGTATATGTTGCTTATTTAATGCACCAATTTTCTGTAAATGTTGCGTGAACGAAATCACGGGTAAAAGTTAGTAACATTATAAAAATGCACCACAAACGATTCTTCTCCATAGATCATAGTGTAATAGGATTATTTTGTGCGCCTCTGTAAACGAACTATTAAATGCTGCTTATTTTATACCCCCGAGAAAGTCTGTTGTAGTCCATATCAGTGATGAATATCAATCTCATTATATTTAAAATATTGTAACATCAGTAAAATGCATCACAAACGATTTTCACCCATAGACCATAATGTAACGGAATTCTTTTGTGTGATGTAACCTGTAAATAAATTATAAATGCTACACACTTCATTCTCAATACCGAACGTTCTATAGTAACTAGATTAATTTTAACAAAATTATTCAAATTGGTAAAGAAATCATATGAGTTGTAGTTTTCCAACTGGACGAAAAATGACCAGGCCAGGATTCAAACTTTGGATAGCTTGGCTGAAGTAGCCAATGCTCTACCAACTGAGCCATCTCGGTCGAATCTGGAGGACCTAATTCATCCAGTTAACCTTATTGATCATAGCATCTGGTCTGATATCTGAATCAGCTCAACAGAATAAATCGCAGGTAATTTAACTATGATCAATAAGATTAACTGGATTAATTAGGTGAGTTTCAAATTACCTGCGATTTATTCTGTTGAGCTGATTCAGATATCAGACCAGATGCTATGATCAATAAGGTTAACTGGATGAATTAGATCCTCCAGATTCGACCGGGAGGGCTCAGTTGGTAGAGCATTGGCTACTTCAGCCAAGCGATCCAAAGTTTGAATCCTGGCCTGGACATTTTTCGTCCAGTTGGAAAACTACAACTCATTCTATAGTAAACCTGCATAAACATAAAAAAATCATAACAGTCCGAGTATATTTGCGAGAATTAGAGTCCGGACAGACAGTTAAACATAATTCATAAACACTTTCTAAATATGCTGGAAAATGTTAAAAAGAAGGAAAGAGAAAACCTATTAGCCAATAAACTTGAAATTTATAGTAAGGGAATAAAAATCTTCACCGTTATCATTTAATTAAGTTTTGGGGTTTCTTTGTTCAAGGCAATTTTCACATACGCCAATTTGTTTGAGGAAAAGAAGTTCTCTTTTCTATAAATACTTATGAAAACCAAGTATTGTACCACCCACCCTCATACCGATACAGTTGCTTTGCATATAAACAAATACTTCCGTTATATCAATAGAAAAAAAAAGATTGCCCAAATCAATTATTATATACTTGCTGACCCGGCCCGGCGTTGCCCGAGCCCGTGTAATAAACTCAAATATTTTAAAAAACGATTTGCGTTGAAATCGGAAAGATAGTTGCGGAGATACGGAAACGGAGCTTAGAGAAAAAACTTTGAAGGAGGAGTTGGGGGGGGGGGAGGGGATGTTCACGTGCCGTTCAGCAAATGACTAATTAGGACAACCACTATGCATCTTTAAAAATTCGTTCGTTTGGTTAAGCTAGGAACTTAATTAGAAATTTGGCTTAAACTATTATTCGGAAATAGTGGTAGCCTCTATTCATAAATTTAGTTTAATGTTATAAAGGGTGTCTATTAAGTTAATTATAATGTTTGGAATCACTTGCGTTCAAATCGGAAAGATAGTTGCTGAGATACGGAAACGGGGCATAGTTACATAAAAAACCTTGAAGGAGGAGTCGGGAGGGAGGGGATGTTCACGTGCCGTTCAGCAAATGACTAATTAGGACAACCACTATGCATCTTTAAAAATTCGTTCGTTTGGTTAAGCTAGGAACTTAATTAGAAATTTGGCTTAAACTATTATTCTGAAATAGTGGTAACTTTTACTCATAAATTTAGTTTAATGTTATAAAGGGTGACTATTAAGTTAATTATAATGTTTGGAATCACTTGCGTTGAAATCGGAAATATAGTTGCTGAGATATATGGAAACGGGGAATAGTTAGAGAAAACTTTGAAGGAGGGCCCCGGAGGGGGGGTGGGGAGGCGGATGTTCAAGTGACCTTCAGCAAATAACTAATTAGGAGGATCACTATATACATCTTTAAAGATTGATTCATTTGGTTAAGCTAGGAACTTAATTTGAAATTTGGCTTAGGCTATTATTCGGAAATACTGGTAATTGTTTTTTAGAAATACACCTTGAAGCAATGAATGCTGATTTTTACGATAATTTAGTAAAAATGGAACTAAATGGAGATGTTCGGAACATTATTACTGAGATATTACTGATAAACTGAGGTTTAAAATAGCGGTATTCTGTATATAAAACAACAATTAAATGCTACGGGTGAAGCTAAAAAAAATGTTAAAAATGTTAAATGTAATTAGACCCTTACCCCTCGCCATTGCCGCAAATATATAACAAATACGTAATCTGTTAAATAAAGTTTTCTGTATTATTAGTCTATCATAATAATATATGTCCTGTTTTAAAAAAACCTTAAACCCAGATAATTATAATGAAGAAAAACCTGCCAAGAAATGTCTTAAACAGGTGGCGTTTGTGTAATTTGCCGTGAGTAGATGGCGCTACATTAGCTTGGCTATATGCAGGTAACTGCAATCCATGTTGGCACTATTTCGTTATAAGTCCTTATCTATGCATCGTTACTCCGATTTATTTAATGTGTTCTGAGAAGATATTCTACACAACCAACCAACCGAAGAAAAAAAGCCTATTTTTAATGAGAGTTCTTCGTGCATTTTAATTAATATTTCAGAAAGTAATTAAAATATTAAAATTATGACATTCAGGTACACCAGGAGAGGGTTTGAACTACCTCAATCTAAATTTCCAGCCTTCTAGGTGGGCTAGATTTTCCTAGCCATCGCCAACAGACACACATACACACACACACACACACACACACACACACACAGAGAGAGTGAAACTTTCTTTTATTAATATAGATTTACATTTCGTTCAAATTCATAAAAGTTTGCATACAGCCTTTGAGTGCATGTTTTGCATACATTTATTTCATGGTTGTAATGCGATAAATTTGAGAGCTTTTACACGAGTTGCTTTTCATTGATAATGATTTTCTTGGATAATTTTCCCTTTTGTGATTTCCCATATTTTTCCGACAGTGTTCATGTCATTTCCTTTCCAAGGTAAAAAAAAAACAAAAACTGCTCTATTTTCTTCTCCGCGAAAAATATAATGCTTCTAGCATTAAAAAGTATTATTTACTATTTGGAACCCTTCCTGAAGTTGTGGTATCAGGCGATTTTTCCAATTGCTACGAAAATTATACAACAAAATAATTACAATGGTAGAAAACTTATGTGAAAGAGAATTGAACGGGTCGGGGAAAAAGGTTTAATATACCCAAAATGTGAAAAAAATGAACTGAGATATTTTAATTAAAAATAACTAATAAATTAATAAGTATATTTCTTTGTAATTTATAAGATTGACCCTCATCGGCTAGACCTACAATCTAATAATGGTGAACATTTCTCTAAAATTGATAGGGTTTTTTTACATAAACATTTTTTGTGTTTTCTCAACAATTACATCAGCTCGAATGTTATCCTTTTTCCACTCATCCGTTCAATTAATACTTAGAACCACAACTTAAATTAAAGAAAAGTTCAAAAGCATGTACTTAAAAGCCGAATAAAAGTTCTAATTATTACGAAAGAAAATGTCAATAAGTATTCATGGATTTGGACAATCACTTTAACATTCTAAATTTAAACTAGGTAATTTCTTTTTTCATTTAATTTAATGAAATTAATATTTAATTACTTAAAAACAATATTTATATGCAATAAATAACATATTGTATTAATTTCAGAACATTATTAACAACAGTATTAACATTCTAAATTTAAACTAGGTAATTTCTTTTTTCATTTAATTTAATGAAATTAATATTTAATTACTTAAAAACAATATTTATATGCAATAAATAACATATTGTATTAATTTCAGCATCAGTAACTCAAATTAATATAATTACCCTTGATTATTCACATTAATTTGCCAACTCACTGTATATAGTATTTGAATATGTTTATTCCAAGCAAGATTTGGATCGTAATAGCTAATTTACATCAAAACAATATCATTAAATTTTCTCATTCTAACTACGAGGAAAAGGCATTAAGTAAGTCACAAAATATAAATAATAACTTACAATGATATTCACTTCAAAACTATTTTTATTTCTCAACATATTCTCTACCAATATTTATGCGCTTATATCACCGTTTTACAAGTGCCCCAATACCAGCTGCATTACATTCTTTCGGTTGCTCTCTCAGCCACATTAGGGCTTCAAGTTCAACCTTTTCATCATATGTGAACATCATCTTGCAACTTCTTCAACATCCACCATACAGTTTACACTTAGCCCCAAGCGATTTTCACCTGTTTAGTCCACTAAAAAACCATCTTGGAAGCAAGATGATGTTCACAGACGATAAAAAGGTTCAACTTGAAGTCCTAATGTGGCTGCGACAGCAACCCAAAGAATGTTATGAAGCTGGTGTTGGGGGACTGGTAAAACTGTGATATAAGTGCATAAATATTGGTGGAGAATATGTTGAGAAATAAAAATAGTTTTGAAGTGAATAACATTGTAAGTTATTATTTAATTATCTTTTGTGACTTTCTTAATGACTTTCCCTCGTACTTCGAACGATTCTAACGATTTAAACGACTTAGTTAAACTATTCTAACGATTAGTTTAATTTAATGAAATAAATTTTTCATCACCAAAATAACACTAGTGTGCAACATTGTCATATTGTATTAATTTCAGCATCAATAATCTCAAATTATACAATTATCGTAATTGTACAAATTCATTTGTCAACCCTAGGCCCCACCAGTGGCTGAGAGGTTGTGCTCTCGAAGCTGGTAGACGGGAGGTGCTGGGTTCGATCCCAATCGCGCCCGTCGGCCTAATCGTTCGGGGTTTTCGTGGTTTTCTTCGAGCCGTGGATTTATCCATGCGTAAATACGGATAAGGTTCCCTTAGAAAGACCCCCACGAAGGGCACTCCCCCCGGGCCTATATCCCTAGTGTAGATAATTGGCCGTCAATAATCAACCCAACTCAACTCATTTGTCAACCCACTGTAAACAATCTTTTTCCAAGAGATTTGAAACATAATTGATAATTTAGAACTTCTTTTTTACAACCTAAATTTAAACTTTAAATAATATATTTTTTCATTTAATTTAATGAAAATAATAACTTAAATAACAATATCTATGTGCAATAACTAACATATAGTATTAATTTTCATATCGATAATCTGAAATTACATAATTACCGTGACTATCCACATAATTTGGCAATCCACTGTACATAGTATATGAATTTTTATTTTCTTTCATGTATTATTTGAATGCGAAATTTGAATAGTAATTGTTAACTTACATCAAAACAATATCATTAAAATTACTCATTCTAATAATGATATTTTGAGATATAACATCTTAAAATTGTTATTGTTATTAGCTTTATTTCCGCGGTAAAGTTTCCTCGTCAGACCGACTTTTGGCTTTTCAAAAGATTTCAGTCGCTTGACTTTCAAAAGTGTGGTTGTTTTTAATGCAAATGTTTATTACGTGCACTAAATTGTTCTAATGAATTTACATCTCAAAAATATATTGTAAAAGAATAAAAAGTGCGTGTTTTGAATACCTGACTTGACTGAAGCTCACGAAATTTCATTTCTATGGTGATCTTTGTGCAATGAGCAGAAGGATAAAATTAAAAGAACGTAATCTTTTTTTAAGACAAAGGATGGATCGCACTTTTCTTCCAATTGTTTAAAAAAATGTTGCAAATTAAGATTATATTGCATATTTTACAGTAAGAGAATAGAAAGTTTCAATATTATCATTTAATTAAGCTTTCGGGTTTCTTTGTTTAAGGCAATTTTCACATAGACCAATTTGTTTGAGGAAGAGAAATTCTCTTTTCTATAAATATTTATGAAAACCAAGTATGTTACACCACCCTAATACCAATACAGTATTGCTTTGCATATAAACAAATACTTCCGTTATACCAATAGAAAAAGTTTGCCCAAATCAGTTAATATTTATTGACATTTCGTTTAAGTTCATAAAAGTTTGTATATAGTCTTTCAGTGAATATTTTTCATGCATTTATTTCACGGTTGTGATGTGATAAATTCGTGAGCTGTTACATGAGTTGCTTTTCATTAATAATGATTTTCTTGGCTAATTTCCTCTTTTGTGATTTCCCATATTTTTTCGACAGTGTTCATGTCATTTCCTTTCCAAGGTACAATTGCTCTGTTTTCTTCTCCGCGAAAAATGCAATGCTTCTAGCATTAAAAAATATTATTTACTATTTGGAATCCTTCCTGAAGTTGTGATATCAGGCGATTTTTCCAATTGCTACGAAAATTATTTAACAAAATAATTACAATAAGAAAACTCATGTGAAAGGTAACTGAACAGGGGAGTGGAAAAGGTTAATATTCCAAAATGTGAAAAATGAACTGAGATATTTTAATTAAAAATAACTAATAAATTAATCAGTATGTCTTTGAAATTTATAGTATGAACCCTCATCGACTAGACCTACAATCGAATAATGGTGAACATTTCTCTAAAATTGATAGGTTTTTTACATAATTTTTTTTTTGTTTCTCAACAATTACATCAGCTCGAATGTTATCCTTTTTCCACTCACCCGTTCATTTAATACTTAGAACCACAATTCTAAATTAAAATAAAGTTCAAAAACATGCACTAAAGAGCCGAATAAAAGTTCTAATTATTATGAAAGAAAATGTCAATAAGTATTCACTGATTTGGACAATCACTTTTACATTATAAATTTAAACTAGGTAATTTCTTTTTTTATTTAATTTAATGAAATTAATATTTAATAACTAAAATAATAATATTTATATGCAATAAATAACATATTGTATTAATTTCAGCATCAATAACTCAAATTAACATAATTACCCTTGATTATTCACATTAATTTGCCAAATCACTGTATATAGTATTTGAATATGTTTATTTCAAGCAAGATTTGAATCTTAATAACTAATTTACATCAAAAAATTTCATTAAATTTGCTCATTCTAACTACGAGGAAAGGGCATTAAGTACGTTAAAAAAGATAATTAAATAATAACTTACAATGATATTCACTTCAAAACTATTTTTATTTCTCAACATATTCTCTACCAATATTTATGCGCTTATATCACCGTTTTACCAGTGCCCCAACACCAGCTGCATAACATTCTTTCGGTTGCTCTCTCAGCCACATTAGGACTTCAAGTTGAACCTTTTCATCATATGTGAACATCATCTTGCAACTTCTTCAACATCCACCATACAGCTTCGACTTAGCCCCAAGCGATTTTCACCTGTTTAGTCCACTCAAAAACCATCTTGGAAGCAAGATGATGTTCACAGATGATGAAAAGGTTCAACTTGAAGTCCTAATGTGGCTGAGACAGCAACCCAAAGAATGTTATGAAGCTGGTGTTGGGGCACTGGTAAAACGGTGATATAAGTGCATAAATATTGGTGGAGAATAAAATGTTGAGAAATAAAAATAGTTTTGAAGTGAATATCATTGTAAGTTATTATTTAATTATCTTTTGTGAATTACTTAATGACTTTCCCTGGTACTTCGAACGATTCTAATGATTTAAACGACTTAGTTAAACGATTCTAACGATTAGTTTAATGAAATAAATTTTTCATCACCTAAATAACATTATTTGTGTGCAACATGTAACATGTTGTATTAATTTCAGCATCAATAATCTCAAAGTATACAATTATCGTAATAATATAAATTAATTTGTCAACCCACTGTAAACAATATTTGAGTACAGTCTTTTTCCAAGAGATTTAAAACATAATTGATAATTTAGATTTTTTTTTTAACAACTTAAATTTAAACTTTAAATAATGTCTTTTTTTTCATTTAATTTAATGAAAATAATAACTTAAATAACAATATTTATGTGCAATAACTTATTGTATTAATTTTTATATCGATAATCTGAAATTACATAATTACCATGACTATCCACATAATTTGGCAATCCACTGTACATAGTAGATGAATTTTTATTTTCTTTCATGCATTATTTAAATGCGAAATTTGAATAGTAATTGCTAATTTTCATCAAAACAATATCATTAAAACTGATCATTCTGATAATGATATTTTGAGATATAACATCTTAAAATTGTTATTAACTTTATTTTGGCGGTAAAGTTTCCTCGTCAGACCGACTTTTGGTTTTTTAAAAGATTTCATTCGCTTGAATTTCAAAAGCGTGGTTGTTTTTAACACAAATATTTATTACGTGCACTGAATTGTTCTAATGAATTTACATCTCAAAAATATTTTGTAAAAGAATAAAAAGTGCATGTTTTGAATACTTGACTAACTTAAGTTCACGAAATTTCATTTATATGATGATCTTTGTGCAATGAGCAAGAGGATAAAATTAAAAGAATGTAATCTTTCTTTAAGACAAGGGATGGATCGCACTTTTTTTCCCAATTGTTAAAAAATATTGCAAATTAAGATTATAGAAAATATTTTTACATTGCTTTGAACTTGTCATTTTAGTATTTATCAAGATCGTGAAAAAGTACAAGGTAGCTATAATTAAACTGACAGTACTCAGTGTGTTGTATAGTGCGATCTAATCACGGGAATGTCGCCAAATTTTGTAGGATGATTAAATAAAACGGGGAACGAAGGATTCCGCGAAAAAAAAAACTTAGTTCCAAAGTGACCGCTAGGGGATATGTGGTGCTGTATAATAGAAAAGAGTGTTTAATAAAATACAGAATCAATACTGAAATAAAATTACCTTTTATTTAGCACATTCAATGATTTAATTCAAGCTCAATATGGAGATTTTTTTAAAAAAGGCTGAAAAATTACATAAACACCGATAAAGTCGTTACCTGCAATTTCACTCACCGAGTATACCAAAGAAAGAAAAATCTCTTTACTCCAATTTCACGTTATATCATTTGACACAGTACCAACTTGTTGGGATTTAAAAGACAATGTGTTACTTTTAGAAGCAATTTGATTGAAAGTTATGTGCAAGATGTCTCCTTCTTTAGCCGATCATGAGTTACTTGTCAAATTCTTTTACCTCAACCATTGCAACGCGTCGCTTCGTGTGTTTAGAACGCACAAAAGATGCGTAAAGGTATCGGTCCTTCGTCAGTTAATGGCTTAAAAGTAATGATTGAGAGGTTTGAGAAAACAGGTTCGTTGAAAGTTCAATCAGGCAGAGGATTCAAATCCATGCCACATGAATTACAATCGAAGAAGTTGCAATGGCGATTATCGAAATAAATGCAGAATCAATACTGAAATAAAATTACCTCTTATGTAGCACATTTAATGATTTAAATCAAGCTCAATTGGAAACAATTAAAAAAAAAAGCTGAAAAATTACATAAAAACAGATAAAGTCGTTGTCTGCAATTTCACTCACCCTTTAACAAAGAAAGAAGTCTCTGTACTCCAATTTTACGTTACATCCTTTGACACAGTACCAACTTGTTAAATTTTAAAAGGCAATGTGTTACTTTTAGAAACAATTTGACTGAAAGTTATGCGCAAGATGTCTCCTTTAGCAGAGCGTGCGTTATTTGTCAAATTATTTTACCTCAATAATTTTTATTTGCAACGCGTCAGCCGCTCTTCGTGCCTTTAGAACGCACAAAAGATGCGTAAAGGTAACGGTCCTTTGTCAGTTAATGGCTTAAAAAAATGGTTGAGAGGTTTGAGATAACAGGTTCCTTGAAAGTTCAATCAGGCAGAGAATGCAAATCCGTCACACATGATGCAATCGAAGAAGTTGCAACGGCAATTGTCGACAGAGCACATGACAATATTTCTGGGCACTTCCAGCGTTCGGAATCTGGATATGCCTTATTGTACGGTAGGGAAATTCTTATGAATTATTATCCACTTCTATCCGTAAAAGATCAGGTGTGTGCAAGAGTTACGTCACAGCAACCAGGATACGAGATTAATTTTTGCTCTCACCTTTCTTGCCAGAATTGAGGAAAATGACGTTTAGCCGTGGAAAATCTTATGAGGAGACAAGGCCCATTTTTACCCGAATGGATGTGTGAACAACACCCAGAACTGGTATTTCGAATTTGTGCGTTCATCTACCCTTCACTTTCTTCAAAAATAACTGTTTGGTGTGGTCACAGCAGAAATGATCATCATAGGTGCATACTTCTATGAGAAAATTACCCCGAAAGTACTGGTAACCTGTTCTGTTACCGGAGATAAATGTAGTCACATGTTAAACAACTTTGTCATTCCGTCAATTCAGCAAAGACAATGACAATGCCGGGAGAAAATCGTTTTCATGCGATACGGGGCCCCTTCATATATTGCTTTACGAGTACAGCGGCTGCTACGACAGAAGTTCACAACAGAGTCAGTAGTCGCTACTTTCCAACTGCAAGACCACCTCGGTCCCTTGATCTTACCCCATGCGACTTTTAGCTATGAGGTTACCTAAAGTCAAAGGTCTATCCCGGAGATGTCCCGGACTTGGCTATGTTGAAGGATAACGTATCGGGCTGCACGGGACATTCCTGCAAATATGTTACTTCCTGCTGTTGCGAATGCTGTGCACAGAATGCAATATGTGGTCCACAAAAACGGTGGCCACATTGAACCGGAATTGAATGTTCTAAATAAAAGTTAATTTTATTTCAGTATAGATTCTGCATTTTTAAAACTTTCGTTTCTATTACACAGCGCCACATATCCCTCTAGCGGTGACATTTGGAACTAATTTTTATCGTCGAATTTTTCATTTCTCTTCTTGTTTAAACATCCTACAGAATTTGACTCCATTCTCTCTGTTAGACCGCACTACAGAACACGCTGAGTACTGTCACTTTAATTATGGCCACCTTTATTAAAGTTACTAGACGGCATGTCCGTAATCATGATGTTCAACGGACATGCTTTTTTAGCTCACAGGCTATCAAAGCCTGAGAGAGCTAATGTGCCCGCAGGTTCTGTATGTACGTACGTATGTACGTAACGCGATAACTCTTGATAGAAATATCCGATTTGCTTCAAATTATATATATAGGTTCATTCTGATAAGGCACTTACCTGATTAGTTTTGGGGGTTCATTGGTTAAGTATAAAGGGGGGAACGGGGGGGCTAATCCCCCCCTTAATATATATAGGTTCATTCTGATAAGGCACTTACCTGATTAGTTTTGGGGGTTCATTGGTTAAGTATAAAGGGGGGAACGGGGGCTAATCCCCCCCTTAATTTAGATAAGTGAGTATCTCATTATCCGATTTGCTTCAAATTTTGTGTGTAGGTTCATTGTGATTAGGCGCTTCCCTGATTAGTTTTGGCGGTTCATTGGTTAAGTATACAGGGGGAACGAGGGATAATCCCCCTTAATTTAGGAAATTGGGTTTTTCATGCAGAATTATCCGATTTGCTTCAAATTTTGTATGCAGGTCCATTGGGATAAGGCGCTTCCCTGGTTAGTTTTGGGGGTTCATTGATAAAGTATAAAGGGGGGACGGGAGGCTAATCCCTCTTAATTTAGATAAATGGGTTTTTCATGCAAAATTATCCGATTTGCTTCAAATTTTGTATATACGTTTATTGTGATGCGGCGCAAAGGGAGGTACGGGGGATAGTTCCCTCTAATTTATTGTCGATTTCTTAATTTTTCGAGGGGCAGTATTCTTTGAAATAAGAGTATAATATACAGTTAGTGTGAATAGACTGTGAGCTCAATGGCATCAGTTTAACTGGGCACTTTTCTTTTTTTTATTCAATAATTATTTGTAACACACATTTGTAAATATACTAGTCAACAACCCCCCCCCCCCCTTTTGTTTGCTTCTTTAATGAGAATAGTCAATCATTACTAATTTTGGGTCGAGAAAACCGAGTGTGACTTCAAATTTATTACTTACCCATCATATGTAGTATAGGCCAAATCTTGTAATCGTTTTAAAAAACGAAAAAAATGACTGATTTACACGTTTCAGACGCTAGAGATTCCGAGAAACATTTTTAGAAAAAAAAAAGGCCTTCCGTCTGTCTATCTGTAAACGCTCTATCTCCCGAACAAATTGAGATAGAGACTTGAAATTTGGTATGTTACTTAGTATGTAATAATGAGAAGAAGCCTATTGATTTTCAGTAACCCCGGTTATCCGGAACTTTATTTTTTTCAGGCTCTCAAAATATTCGTTCTAATAAAAGGTATATAAAAATTTAAAATAAAGAATTTAGGAAAGAGTGAATATAAAGGACAATAAAAAACATAAATTTTGCATAAAGAATGAAGTCGATCGGATAATGAGTTGCCGAGATATTTGTAAACCTATTTTCCACACTCTTCGATTTTTCATGACCCTGTATTTCATTCAAATTTCAATTCAAATATATATTTTAATTGGAAATGAGAAGCTTAATCCGACGCAGTAAATTTTTAATTAATAGGATTATCATTTTTTGAGTTATAAGCATGTTTATTTTACGCAATTCAGTAATAGAGCATTTAAAGTTTATGACGTCATCAAGCCAGCCACGATTTTAAACACTATCTACCGAACAAATTGAGTTTTCATATTTTATATTATGCATATCCATGATAGGTAAGTATTACGGGGGCCCCCAACGACTAGTTTTATTAGCTATAGTTTTTAAGATACGGTACTATCGCTATACGAACGTATATAGTAAAATTTGTACGATATTATTATATCTGTAAATCAGTTTTTTCTGTCTGTAGTCCATGGTCAATCTTTACTAATTTTGAGTCAATAAAATCGAATATCACTTTAGAAGTCTGTTATTAGCATTAATTTTGTAAAATATAGTACTATTGGTATACGAACTTATGTAGTAAAAACCTACAGGTATAAATATCTAAAATACAGTTAGAAATAGCATTGCTTTTAATCCACTAAGTGTACTGGTTAATTATAATTAAGTTATTAGTATAATATATATGATCTTATAATATACATAGTTCAACTCCATAGTTTTTCATTGAAATTTCAACATATTTCATAACACTTAGCTAACTCAGCATTTTAAATGTCATATTCGTTTTTCCCATGCCCGAATTATATAGAAACAACTAGTTTCGTGTAAGAAGCATTTTCACTGTTGGCTAGTGAACTGAATGGCGCTGCTCAATTAAGTTTTGTGAAATCAATATTACATAATATTATATTGACAGTTAATATCATATATTTAAACTAATTAAAATACCAAAATTGAAAATATAAACTAAAGGTACAGGAATGAACAGTGGCATTTTAACATGTGTCTAGAGCGGCGCTTTCGAACTAAAACCAAACGGGAAACCTAAAAAGAAAATCTTTTTTGATGAAACGAAAAAAAAAAAAAAAAAAAACGAATCTAAAACAGTTATTTTTAAGGGAAAACAAACCAGAACCAGAACGCAATATGTTATTTTAATTTAACCGGAACGATAACTAGAATTTAAAAAAATTACGGTTCAAAGGCGTGAATTACATTAAATCAGAAATGCCTGTACAACTATTTTTACAGCATTAATAGTTCATTTGGGGAAAAACCAGTTTGCGTGTTCTGCAACAATGATATGCAGCAATGATATCCTAATAGACAACAGCACTCGATTGATTATTTATAGCCTTCAGAGCACACGTTTAGCGCAGAGTGAACTATTTTATACTGATTGGTTGTTTTAAGCTTCTAAAAAGTAATTTTTCATCATCATATTTTTCTTTATTTAGTAATTAAAAGGTTGTAGATTAACAATATAAAACAGATATTTTGCAAATGTAGGATACTTGTTTTTATTTAACTTTAAAGTTAATACGTTTAAAAGAAAGCTGTAAACAATATTAATATGATTTTTTATTGAACTTCAACATGGGGCACAGTGGACCACCCACTACCGGGGTACGGTGGTCCACAATCCACTCTGCTCCTGTAATGCACAATGTTCAAAATATTTAATAATTACTTATTTTCTGTAAAGAAATATTGTTTTAAAGTAGTTATTTAACTGTAAAATAAAGTAAACAAAGAAAAATAATAATTTATTTAGTTTGGTAAGAAATATTTTGTTTTGTATTTACTGCCTTTGAAAAATATAACTGTAGTCTATTTGGTGATGTTTCTATTCAAGTAAGATTCATGAGACGCAAATTGAATGGAAATCGGTTCACTTTTCCGGAAATTGTAGATGTTGTTGATGTCAGCGATTTCGTAATGTTGCTTCCCATACCTAAAAGTATTTCAGGAAAATTCCAGTCTCAATCTTACACATAATTTATTTTGGAATTTTATTTGCAAATTTTAAAATGCGCTGATTTTTTAAAAAAAATTAATTAATAACTAACTTATTTGCTGTTATTTCTATATCTTCTGTTATTATCAAAATATATAATAATTTTGTTGTTGTTGTTGTTTTGTATGTTTTGTCTTTGAAAATATTACTTGCGAATTTGTATTATGTTATTTCGAGGGGAAAAGTGTAAATAAAGAAGAATTATATTAATGAAAAATAGATTGATATTGTATTTCAGATAATACATAATAGTGGTCCAGTGTGACCCGCTTCCGGGACACACTGGTCCGCTTTACGGGTTCAGCCAAATATATTTATTTTGAAAAATGCATTGAAAACTATGATCTGGGAAAATGCTGATGAATGTAAAAAGGTTTAAGGACTATTCAAAAATATTTTCAGGCATATCGGTCTGTCCGTTAAAGATAAAAAAAAAAAATAATAAACTGAAAAAGCAATCCAATGTGTACCAGTCTTCCCTACCACAAGATGCAAGCAAAAGTAAATAAGTCGGTGAAACACTAAAAGCGAAATCATAACTAGGTTTCAGTGTCTCTGGAGATGACACATAAATAAGAAACAAGCAAATTGACGTCCAAAAATTAATCAACAAAATAATTTCGAAGAAGTGATCTATCGCAGGAGAAAACGAGGTTGAATCAAGTTCAAAAGCATCCCAATTGTAATTCAAAACACATCCACAAGCACATGATCACGGAGATAATTCACCTTTGGTGATTAATAAAAATAAACCGTATGACTAATGAATATGATTATGTATTTCGAGTGAAATAATCCTCTTAAGAGTTCAAGTTCGCGTAAGCTGAAGTTCCCCAATATTATTTTAAGCATATGATTAAATACTGAAAGCGTATTTAATATATAATAAAACTTTTGTTAATAATAACCATTAAGTCACATAAATAATCGACAGTAGATAAACCGATAATTATAATACAATACATACATATATATATATATATATATATATATATATATATATATATATATATATATATAAATGTAACATTCTCAAAATTAAAATAAGTGGGAAAAAATACTTAATGATATGTGGGGAAAGAAGCAATTGGAAACTTATATAGTGAAACACTTTATCAAGGGCAATATTCCATTAATATTGAACATTATTAAATACAAAAACGTATTTAAAAAAGAATTGATAAACAAAAAGAGAAATATAGGAGTAAAACGTACCCAAGCAGTTACATTTTAACACACACACATATATATATGTATATATATTACGCTCTTTATATTTTATTTATAGGGCGATTCCACCGTTACGTGTGTAACTTTTAGAGAGTGTTTTTTTTACAAATCGAGACAAATTTGGAAGTGAAATTATTTAGATAACGTTTTACTTTTTTTATTGCTATTACAGGACATATACAGAATCATTTCTGTAGTGACACTTTTAGTCTAAAGTAATAACAATTAAAAAAAAAAATAGTAAAGTCGTTGTTACGTGTGTGATTTTTCTGAGTCACACACGTAACAACGACTTCACTATTTAAAAAAAAAAAAAATTGTTATTTCTTTAGACTAAAGGTGTCACTACAAAAATGATTCTGTATGTGTCCTGTGACAGCAATAAAAAATCTTTGTCTAAATAATTTCACTTCCAAATTTGTCTCAATTAGCAAAAAAAAAAAAAAAAAAAAAAAAAAAAAAAAAAAAAAAAAAAACTCTAAAAGTCACACACGTAACGGTGGAATCGCCCTATATTTAATTTTTTACATTTTAGTGTTTAACCCTTTCGGGTCCGATTTTCTCTTTTAAATTTTTGGGAATAAATACTTTTACGTTAATAATATTAAAAGTATCTATCCAAATCACATAATTTAAGGTTTACTGAAATTTAACAAATATGTCATTTACAGAAATCTAACGAATATAATTATTTTGCGTATTATTCTTATGACTATAGGCTAAGGAAGAATTTTTGAAGACGTTTGGAAAATGCAATGTTACAACATGATTAAGCAGACACAGCAACTTTCTAGTACTTTTTATGTTTTATCACAAATTATTCGTTTGGAAAAGTAGACCCTATTTTAAATTTGAAAAGTGAAACATGCGTTTGAAATTTAAAAAAATCATCAACAGTGTAAAGAGAATTAACCAATTTTTTATTTAATTTACTAATTGCTGAAGCGTAAATGAATATCGTCATAACAATAAATGTACAGACATATGCTATTATTATTTTAAGCAGATAACCTAGTCGTTGGGGGCCACAGTAATACTTACCCATCATAGATATGCATAATATAAAATATGAAAATAAAACATATGTATATTTATAAAATACATTGCAATTCGAATAAAATCGTGGCTCGATGACGTCATAAACTTTAAATGCTCTATTACTCTAAAATTGATAATCACATTAACTAACGGTTTACTGCGTCGAATTAAGCATCTCATTTCCAATTAAAATATATCTTTGAATTGAAATTTGAATGAAATACAGGGTCATGTAAAATCGAAGAGTGAGGAAAATGGGATTACAAATATCTCGGCAACTCATTATCCGATCGACTTCATTCTACATGCAAAATTTATGTTTTTTTTTATTGTATTTTATATTCACTCCTTAAAATAAACAACTTCGAAAATTTTTATGTACCTTTTATCAGAACGAATATTTCGAGAGACCGAAAAAAACAGTTCCGGATAATCGTGGTTACTGAAATTCAATAAGCTTCTTCCCATTATTACATACTAAGTACATACCAATTTTCAAGTCTCCATCTCAATTTTTTCGGGAGATAGAGCGTTTATAGACACACAGACGGACGGCAATTTTTTTTTCCCTAAAAATATGTTTTTCTGAATTTCCAGTGTCTGAAACGTGTAAATACGTCAAAAAAAAAAATTCTTTTTTTCGATTTTCAAAATGATTACAAGACTTACCCTATACTACGTATGATGGGTAAGTAATAACGAAAAAATTTGTTACGATAAAATAATAATGTAGGAAAAGACAGATCCTATTAACAGCGCGTCGGAATCGAACATCGAGAGGAAATAAATCTGATGAAATAAAAATAATGAAATCAAATTATCTCAAGTGTATGGACCCGAAGAGGGTAAAACATTTATTTTTTTGCAGTTTCACAGCCAATGGCCTATTTTAGCGAGCGAGGTTTGGCGTATCATTAACTTCATTGTCGTTGAAACTCGTATAAAGTGGTGCCGCGTCAATTCATCGCGCACAATTCATCGCGGAACAATTCATCGCGGAACAATTCATCGCGGAACAATTCATCGCGCACAATTCATCGCAGCGCCAATTCGTCGCGACGAAAATGTTTCTGAAGGCTGTGATGATAAAATAAAGATAATTTAGTAAAATTATTTAATGATAATTTGTTTTTTTAGATATAACCGTATGTAAATTGTTAGTTATAATTCACTATATCTAAAAAACTAATTATTATTAAACCTTTTTACTAAATGGTCTTTATTTTATCATAGCCTTCAAAAACATTTTCGTTGCGACGAATTGACACCAGGACGAATTGACACCACGACGAATTGACGCTGTGATGAATTGTGCTCGATGAGTTGTCGCCGCTACGCATTGACGCCGCGATGAATTGTGCACGACGAATTGACCCAAAACCGTAAAAAGTTGTAACCATAACAAATATTTGGCGGTTTATCACCTGCGTCCGGCTAACGGAAAAAATGGTCTTAAAATTAATTAATTTGTTTATAAATAAGTTAAAAAATATTAAAATATCGTATTGTCATCGGAAATAAACCTGTGTACATAATTTTTGTAATTCTAACATATCAGGAAGCGAGCGAAAAATAGATTAAAAAATTCCAACTTTACAAACATGAACCAAGTTAAATAAAAGAGTGTAAAAACACTTTGTAAAAACAAATGCTCTACGATGTAACAGCAGTAAGTGATTCTGTTAATATAATTATTATAGAATTATATTATTTAAAATAATCATTATAGTTGAAAGTTATGTTTTTAGCGGCAGAGTAATAGCCAATTCTTTCATTTCTTAGGGGGAAAAAAGAAAAAGAAAAAAAAGACAACATTTATTTTGATGAATGCAGCGGTTAATATATCTATCGCACCTCCATTTTAAATAGAATATTTCTAGCGTAATTATAATTAATTTTGGAACACATAATACTGACAAAACAGAACAAAGCATTAACAAACTTTTGTTTTAACCAACGCTGCAATCACGAATTGAATATTGGATCCTCAGAATGCTCAATTACCTCGCTATGGCTTAAAAATCGATTACTATTATTTAGATGGGCATAATAAATGATTTTGTCATTCGAATGAATCATTCGCGCATGCGCAGAAGCATAGTTGCCAATTTTCGCATTATTATTTATTTATTTATTTATTTTTCAATCAAACTAGTACCAGAAACTTTGTAAAAAAAAGAATTTTCTTATTTTTTATGTGACCTTGTTTTATTTTTAATTAAATAATAAATTTTTAATACTTTTTTGTATAAATTTTCTGGTAGTCATTGATTAAAAAATTTAGTAGCTATGTTTTTGCGCACGCCCGAATGATTCATAGTGGAATATCAAAATCATTCTTTCTGCCCATCTCTATTCGTTTGCTAATGTTGAAAAGAGGGTAAAATTTCAAACATTCTACATATAAATACAGTGACCAGCGGCTGACCCACGAATGCTCCCATACTTTGCTTAAGTGAATCAGCCACTTTTATGAATCACCGATTAATTGAGTCATACAAGCAGGCCACACAATAAACCGTTAATTTTTGTATGGTATTATTCAGTTAACCCCAGAACTATAAAATAGGTTGATTCAGTTAACTTTTGATCTATATAAGCGGCTGGTGCAATTATTGACTGAATTATTGGATATTGCAATTATTATATGATTTTATGAAGCAATTAAATCAGTAACATTTTGTGAATCAATGATTAATTAAATCAGCGGCTTATATAAATCATTGGTAAATTGCACAAGCCGCTTATATAAATAAACAGTTAATTGAATCTGCCTCTTTTATAAACTTTTATAACTGATTTTTATAATCCCTTATAAAAATTAACGGTTAATTGTGTGAGCTGTTTATATGGTTGACAGTATATAGGTTATTAATTAATTGGTCATTAACTAATTAGTACATAATAATGTATCATTAATAAGAAATCAACATTAGTATTAATAAAAAGTAATATTTAAATATTAATAAAAATAGCAATATTATTAATATTAATAATAAATTTATTAATATACAATTTGATAAAAGTTTTTTTTTCTATCTTTAAAAATAATGTTATTAGAATTGTAAGTAAAACTACAGAATTTTAGGAATATTTTCATTATATGCTTATTGTACAGTTAAGGCTCCGCTATAAGGGTATAGTACAGGAGCTGTAAGTACAGTCGTTCAGACAAAAAAAAAAAAAAAAAAACGAATCCCCTATACTATTTTATCAGAAAATTATAGCAGAGAGATACAAGAGGTACTAATCAACTGGGAATCGGGCCTTCTTTCCGAAAAGGATTGCAGTTTTGAAATAGGGATCGTCTGTATATTGAAAATTGTATCAACTTTGATTTTTTAAATGGTAACACCCATTTTTGATACCATATTTGTGTTTTTCAGATCAAATCAGCTCGAAAAAAAAAAAAGATATAATTTATAATTTTTTTTCTTAAATATTCATAGAGCTATGAAATAAGTTTATTTAAGGTTTATCCATAAATTTCAGAAAATAACATTAAGATCTTATAAGGACCGGAAACACTCCGTTACCAGAAAAATTATACAGAATATATATATATATATAATCAATTAATTTGACAAAAACCGATTTTTAGAAGCTTTAAGTTTTCGAATTAAAAATTGAAGCTTATTCCGCTAAGCATTTTTTGAGTTATGCTTAAAAAACCACTTTCATTACAATCTGTTTTGTAACGACTACAAATGAATTTAACCTTAGAAATTTCACTTTAAACCTTTATAATTCCTAAACTATTTGACCAAATAACTTCCCGTTTGGTTTCATAACGTAAAATTTACTGAAAAAGCCAAATATCATCTCAAAACTGGGTGTTCGTATTGGAAATTTTAGAGTTTAATTGCCGAAACGTCAGTTGAGGCTCACTGTGGAGACCCGAAAAGTTTTTGGTTTCTGTCTGTCTGTCTGTTCCGCGATAACTGCTGCAAAAATGATCCTATTAGTTTGATTTTTGGTAGGTATGCTGGTGAGGTACCCGGAATTAGCTGTATAGTTTTTAGTTACATTTGGTTCATTCGTTCGGAAAATATAGAACATTTCTTTTTAAGTCATAATGCTTTCCTATGGGAATTCAGACGATTTTGAAATTTTTCATTCTTTGAAAATAAAATGGCGCATTTGATCAATGTATTCAAACGGTAAGTTATGAAGGCTAAAATTTATCAAGTCAGGTCTTAAATTATTCAAATTAATTTGAAATTTTGCTAATACATTCGTCAGATTTTTTAAATTAGGTGTATAATTTCTGGTGCAATTTTATGCATGCGTTATAATAATATAATACATTTTATTTTATCATTTTTTGCAAATTTTAAAATGCATTTATTTTTATTTTCCTATTTAATTTAACCGTAACCTAGCAATTATATTTCAAAGAATATCAAAATAATAAAAATTGGTGTAACTCAGACTATTTTGCTACAATATTTTATTCGCAAAAAAAAAAAAAAAAAATTTTTTTGAGTGATTTTAATATTTTATTGAAAAAAATGAGAATTTATTTTGATACAAGTTACCTTTTAGCTACTATAGAATGATAACCGAAACATTTTTACATGAGATATTATTCATTTTCTGGAAGAGATGTGGATTTTTCGTGGTTGAAAATTAGTATTATTTTTAAAATAGGATATAATATCTCGTACAATGAGATTATTAATCTAAAGAAATTAGCGTAGTAAAACGCATCCATACAGCCTGAAATAGCACAATTACTGGAAACTGAGATCATAAAAAGTTATCACAAAAATACTTTATAGTGCCAAATCACGGTTGCTATTTAGTGAATTGGCAGTGGGCACGATTATGAATGATTACCCAATAGGTTTAAAAGTTTACAAATAAGCCTATTTTGCTGAGATTTTAGTATGCTATTGCTATCGAGTTAGATCAGGATTTACTTGTGTAAAATAAATATTATAGAATGACCATCAAAACTTTTTCAGAAATAAAAATTGTAAATAACACTAAATTTCTGAAAGAGATAAGTGAAATATAGTAGATTCAGTTTACATTTCCATAAGTTGCTTTTGTACACGAGATATTATTCAACTTATCTATCAGATGCGAGTGTGTCGTGGTCGGCAGGTAAGTAAATATTGCTATTTAGGTATTAGGATAACATGAAAGTATTTTCGAAATTTTTGCTTATCCTAATAAAACCACTGTGTAGAATGAAATCCGAGATATACTAGAATCATTCACACAAACAATAGGAAATCACGAATATAAATTTAATAGGATCACGGGGGGTTCAGGGGGGGAAGGGCCACCCCCTGAAGAAATGTATTATTTTAATCTAAAACATAGAATGTTCATAAGCGTGTCAGAATATTATTGCATAAACCGTGTTTAATTTAACGTTTCTAATTTCTGAAATCTTCGAATTATTTTATAAGCGCCCCACCAGTGGCTGAGAGGTTGTGCTCTCGAAGCTGGTAGACGGGAGGTGCTGAGTTCGATCCCAATCGCGCCCGTCGGCCTAATCGTTCGGAGTTTTCGTGGTTTTCTTCGAGCCGTGGATTTATCCATGCGTATGCATATAAATATATATGCAGTAATTTAAAATTTTTAATTTGTTGATTGTAAGATGTTAAATATTATGAAAAGTGAGATTAAAAATCATTGACTTTCAGAGCTGACGTTGAGGCTCCTGATCTGTAGATTTACTAGTGTAATTTAAGTATCGAGACGACCCCATATGCATATTCTTTTAACATATATTGAAAGAAGACATAATTTCTAGTCAAATGGCTACTTCCGTTTTTTTTGCGGGGGGGGGGGACAATTTGCTGATTACAATGCATGGAGTCGTCTTTTTTTTCGGCTGACTGTGCATAATATAAGCAAGAATCTGATGCTACTGGGGAAACGGGACTGAGATAAGACCAAGTTGTCTAAATTATAGTTTATCACAAAATGATCACAAAACTGATTTTAGTTAGATAGTTTACTGTAAAACTTAAAGTTTATAGATATAAATCAAATAGTCAATTCGAAAATGGCGAAATTACAGAAAGGTTAAACGATATATAAGTTCTAGAGAGGTTTATTATATACTACTTCTAATAGAAAATCTGCTGTGACTGTGAAAATTATACTTGTAGACAGGTTTATGATTTAGAGCCTGAATTAGATTTAGAAAACTTGTGCCATAGGTACAAACACTAATTATGACGCAAGTGGACATAGCTATTAAAAGATTTAAAAAAAAAAAGTTTTAATATAGGAAAAAAATATAGAACATTTTGTTAGTTCATTAAAATATTAATTGATTTTGTTCATTCTACATGAGACAAAATTAAAATGGAATTCAAATCGTGGGAGACTTCTCAAAGCTTAAAGGTCTTAAACCTGGCCAAACAGCACCATATGGAAAAACAGGCCCTAGAGATTTTGATTTAAAATATGTCATTTTAGAAGCGATGGTTGATGAGAATCTAATTAATATCTTGGGTAATTATCAAGATATTAAAATTCTGAGACTCAGAAGCACATGGCCAGACCTTGGACTATCCACACCTAAATTTTCAGACTTCTAGGTGGGCTAGATTTTGCTAGTCATCGCAGACAAATACATACAGAGCGAAACTTTCTTTTATTAATATATATTAATAAAGATTAGTTCTTTACATTCAATATATATATATTTTACATGACCCACTAATACCAACAAAAATCATTTTTATATGAAAAATATCACTAAAGTATTCAAATAAAGTTTTGAAAATTATTAAAAGCGATACTTTCGTATTAGCCGCATGCCAGGAGTTAATCGCCAAAGATTTCGCCACTTACAGCGGCCTTTTTGTTTCTGATAATTTCAGTGTTTTAAGCGCGTGGTTTGATTACGTATGTCTATTAAATTTGTGTTTTATTTATATTATTTTATTTTAGTTTTGTTTAAGTTTTAATTTCGTTAGGAAATATTAACCGGAAACAGATGCTGGACTATTCATATTGGTTTAAGTGCAAAGAGGTTAATCTTTTGTAATCTGGCTGCACGCGATAAAGAAAAAAAAATCACGCTTGAAAGCTATTTTTAACCCCTTGGGTACATTTGACGACTGAGACTCGTCATCAGTATTGCTCACGGATTTTTTTTTTTTAAATTCAGAAATTTCGAATTTATATCAGAAAATTCAAACAGTACTTCTCGCTTCTTTTTAATCAAGAAATATCTGTCAACAAATACAGAAAAAACACTATTCCAAATTTCTGGTGTGTCTGTTCTGTATATATATATATTTCAAATAAATCTGTACCCAAAGGGTTAAATCCGTAAAAAACTCGTAAATTGAGATACTGTTTTCAAACACATGGTATCTGAAAGACATTTTCCTTTATTCGACGGCGTAAAAACTGAAATTGTGCGATATTTAGAAGTTAAAAAAAAATTGTAATAAAACGAAATTTATTTGTCAGGTGATGCCACCGTCAATATGACGATACTGGACATCTGCTTTAAATTACAGATTTTTAAAAATGTCGACCCACATTTAAAATTTTTTAAAAATTGTAAATTATAGCAAATGGATGAAATAGAAAATTTTAAACATAAAAGAGAAAAAAAAAAAAACCCTTAAAAGTTTAAAATGACTCACTTGCTTTTCAGAACAACAAGAAATACCTCAAAAACTTGCTTCGATCAAATCAAGCGAATCTCTGGCACCTTCAATAGTCTGTGAATGAATGGCCATCTTTTATGTACGTTGGCGGGACATACTGATGAAAACAACCACTAAAACCGCAATTTCAAGGCTTTTCAAGGTAGTTTAATTTAAAAGAAGGTCTGTAATGAATGTAATGTAATCTTGTTATTTTCAGAAACGGATGCTAGTTAAACGAAATGTAACCCTAAACGGCGCCTTCCCAAGATTTGAAATTTCACATTAAAAATATTATTAAATTTTCATGGAAATTCTTAAACCACCAACCCGTGAAATTTCTCGAATGATTTAAAAGGTGAAATTATATTAATTATAAAAAATGATTTTTATTTCTCCCATCTACTTAGTTATGACCGGAAATGAATAAATTGGAATGCAAATTATATTTGAAGGGTCTATGGGAAAAACCACCTTTGATCCACTTTTAGATGAAATTGAATTTTTGGTCTTATGTATTGCTCATGAGGTGTTATGTATTGCTCATGCTCTGACGGTATACAATATTCGTATAAATGAGCCTATTGTGTAAACTTAACTTCATACGTACATTATTGGACATTGTAACATTTAAAATCAGCAATCCTTTATGTAATATATTAAATGTTAAAAAAAAATGTGCGTAAAAAATCCATTAAAATAAAATATTAGTTATCCTTCAGTTTTCTATTTCCAAAATTTTGATTTAATTAGATTTTGTTTTTCCAAAAATGCATAATATGCTATTTTTTTCTTGCGACGCAATTCATAAATATCTAACAAAACTTTCAAAAAGTCTTGAAAAAACGACACAAATATTTGCAGAGTAGTCAAAGCTACACTTGATGAAGAATATCCTAAGTTAAACTGTTTTATAACAAGATTTTTATTTTATATAATAAAATTTCATCGAAGGAATTATTCATTGAAAGTATTACTTCATTCAAATTTCATTATAAAACTGAAATAAGATTAATAACTAAAATTTTATTGGATAAACGCATATAGAGGCGCCAAAAATACTAGTAAATTAATTTAGCGTCATATAATCAAGAGAAAACATCCGAAAGAAGTTTTACATTATTTTTCATAGGGAACTGTAGGACTTGAATAAATCTGACATAAACGAGAGAGTAGTGTATGTGAGAAGTAGATATATTTTTAATTATTAGTATGTTATACGGCAATTGAGGTAGCCTCGAAGGAAAACGTTCACCTCTGTTACATCGCATGGTATCATTGACCAATTTTACTTTACCATTTCCTGAAATTACATGTCTCTCAGAAATAGAGTGTAATAGTGCAATGTCCTGTATGTGCTATTGAACTATCCTTAAAAAAAAAAAAAATTAAACGTTTGAAATAGCGATTGTATCAAGTTCTCGAAAGACATTCATTTATCATCTTCGAATAACGCTCAGTATTAGTTGTAAAAGCATTGCCATCATTCGTATAGCACCGCTTGATTTTTATTTTCTTCTATCTATACAATATACCAGTTTTCGAAGGATTTATACGTTTTAGAAGTTCCTGAACACGATTTGCCTGTTTTTAGAAAATGTCTGTTCGTGAGTCTGTCTGTATGTGACACAAATTTTGTGGATGCTTTAACTCACAAACTACTCCGTAGAATAAGATTAAATTTCATAATAAGTTCTATCCTTGTGTGAAGTGGTGCTGATTAGTTTTTGGGCAAAATCATCCAAGAGGGGGTGCCGCAGATCGATGATTTGTTGGATTAATGTGATGCTTATATCTCTGGTTTATTAGAATCCTCATGATAGGAATAGATTGTCATTCAATTTTGGTTGTGGTCATCTAAGAGGGGGTGCTGAAATTCGACGATATGTTTGATATATGCTATGCTTATATCACTATTTTAAATCCACAATATTCAACGAAACTTCATGCTTGGCATCCTTAACATGGGAATACATTATGCGTATAGAAATAAAGTAAAAAGTGCCCAGTTAAAATGATGGCATTGATCTCACAGGCTATTCACACTAATTGTATATTATGATCTTATTTCAAAGAATAATTCCCCTCACAAAATAAAGAAATCGGCAATAAATTGAGGGGGGGTTGCCTCCCCGTTCCCTCCCGTTATATTTAACCAATGAACTAATCAGGGAGTCCCGCAGTGGCGCGGACGGTAAAAGCTCGGCTCTCGTAAGATCCTCGTAAGATCGCCGAAAGCCAAGCAGCATCGACCATGGTCAGTGCTTGGGAGGGTGGATCGTCTATCCTCTCTCGTCTGCCTCTGCTGTAGGACCGTGTACGTTAATGGGAGCTGGTGCACGTTAAATCTGTTTGTGACTCCAAAGTCCTCCAAGTTCTATATAAGCATTACCTCTAGGGGTGCCAATCCAGGTGCAAGTCTCTCATCTGGAATTGGTTCAAAATTAGGAGACCTGTTTGGAGTAAAGTCAGACTTCTACCCTTTTGTGCCCCTGGTACCTTGTACTAACAGAAGCTGCTCCATTTCACATTACCATGATTCTGGAGGTCTTCGGTTTCGTGGGGATGATTTAGCACTGCTAAACCATCTGGGATTAGAAACAACAACACTGATCAGGGAAGCGCCTTATCGCAATGAATCTATATACAAAATTTGAAGCAAATCGGATAAATCTGCATGAAAATCCCGTTTATCTAAATTAAGGGGGATTATCCCCCCCCATTCCCCCACTTTATACTTAACCAATGAACCCCCAAAACTAATCAGGGAAGAGCCTTATCGCAATGAACCTATATACAAAATTTGCAGAACGGATATTTCTATCAAGAGTTATCGTGTTGCGTACATACATATATACAGAACCGGCGGGAACATTAGCTCTCAGGCTTTGATAGCCTGTGAGCTAAAAACCTATTTACTAAATCGATGCTTTCTTGTGCTATTTAAAATCATTTAACTAATTTGATTTATGTAGAAAAAAGTTTTGTGATGGCCACGACATACTAGTTTTCTGTGGAGCTATATCCGAAGTTCAATGTTTATGGGTGCCCTGATGCAGAGTTGGGCAAATTTGGAATTGCAATTATCTGCAGTGTAATTACAATTTAGTTGTATGTAATTAATTATAGTTACAATTACATGCCGTAAAAAATTCTTGCAGCACTGTAGCCCCCATCCTATTATTTGACGAAATTTCTGTCTTTGAATGTATGTAACTGTAATCAATTACATACAATTAAAATTGTAGTTACATTGCAGATAATTGCAATTACAAATTTCCAACTCTGCCCTGATGGTATAAACGCGGCCCAAAGGTTTAGATTATGAAAAACAAGTATTTTTAAAATTACTGCTATAATACTTTAATAAATATAGTATCGTACAAAAATTTTTGAAAGTGCAATACCTATATTACAATTTTTTTTTAAATTCTGTCATGTCTCACTTAACCCTGTTTTGCTCCATTATCTACTTTACGAATATATAGTTTAATTTTATGAATAAATGCATTATTAATTAAGTTAAAGGCATAATCCTAAATGCTCTGGCAAATCATCCCAATAAATAACTAATATAACAAAAACCTTACATATTTGTAACCTTTAAATTGAATGCAATTTTACCTGGCATTCAAAACTTGCAAGAAAAGAAGGCTCCTTGAAGTCCTAAATGGTAAGAATTGTAGTAAACTTAGCAACATGTCACTTGTTTAAAGGTTTGGTGCAAAAGACAGATGGTTTCCTATAGGGAAGTTTGATAGTGGTGTAGTGCGAATAATGGAGATAATTTCTCTAAAAAGAATTTCGTGTAATATATTACATTGTTTTCTCAGTACTATTTAGGACATAAACAGTTAAACTTCTGCAGATTTCATTATTTAATATGGATTTTATTCTGCCATTCCTAATTAAAAATTAAGTTTATTCAAAAAATTGTCACTCTCCTACAGTGCTTTTACTGCCAGAGTAGATTACCTAGTTCTTAGATATACTAGCCGCCACTGGCGACCAGTTTGGTCGCCCTTAAATGTATGTTAAGCACTGTAACAAATTATTTTTATTCATAATTTATTTTTTTCCTTAATCCTTCGCCAAACCGGAAAAATCTAATAGACAAATCAAGAACTTTTGCGATCGTGGTAGCATTTCGCATATTTTTTGTTGTTATGTATTTCATCTTTCTTGACAAAAACCGCTTAACCCACTTTATAATAAATTAATCATTGTGTGTGTGTTTTTAATATAAAATAAACTATTTCATAATAAAATAAAAGTATATGCTGTTTTAGTAATCTCTAATAGGTACCTGAAAATGGGATTTTCTCGCCAAAATGGCGCAAAACAAAAATTCCGCCAACCCTGGTGCGTCCGTGACAGCTGTTCCAATTTAAAATACATGACGTTCACATTTTTCTTTAAAATAGAAAATAGATAAATAAGAAATATTATCATAAATCAAAACATTTGATTTCAAAATTAAAATATCGTTTCTAATTAATACACACGAAAAATAAAAGCTGACAATTTGTTTCGAAATTTGATCCATTAAATATTATTACATGAGTTCAACCACGGAGTTCAACTTACATCAAGAAAAGATCCGAAGGAAGTTGAGTTGTATGGAACAGAATTATGGTAAACTTTGACTGTCTCACTGGTGCTGATTATTTATTTTTACACCAGGCAGCGGTCCAAAAATTCATGGTTTAATATTTTAAACGTTCACAACGAATGAATCTTTTTTTTTTGTTGTTGTTTACTTTCATGGATAGAGAATTTGAACAGCGAACCTAATTGAAACTGAAGTTATTGCAGAATGTATACATAATTGAACGTAAGTCATCTCTCAAATATTAATTTATTTTGAACGATCTTTCTAAAAATGTAACTTTTATGCAGTTTTATTAGAAAAA
Source organism: Maratus michaelseni (assembly GCA_963931845.1). NCBI lineage: Eukaryota > Metazoa > Arthropoda > Arachnida > Araneae > Salticidae > Maratus > Maratus michaelseni. The sequence continues at coordinate 39,402,946 of OZ007598.1, forward strand.
ATAATTTTGTATAAAAATGGCTGCCTGGCATATGAAAAAGTGAAGCGGCATCCCGGAACTGTTGAGGACAGTCACATGACATACGGTTTTATTATAGAGATGTTATAATATAATTAGATTTAGAAATACATACTTTCATTAAGTATATTGCAAAACTTTTGCATCAAGCGGATAACTACTACACACTACTAAAATATCTAACGATAAAGGTCTAGGCTTAATTGAAAACTCGCGTGTAGTATATATTTTTGCTTTAAAAAAAAAGCCAAAGAGACAGTTGACGCATAGGGACATTCTTTTTAGTTTGACTTATGGGAATAAGATTGAGAATTGTGAGTGCAAGCAAGAAAGCGCAGAATTTCCCATGATATTGTATTCTGACTCATATTTATGTGAAGACGAAGAAAGAAAACAGATTGTCATCAGTACAGATAGGCAGTTGTTTTCAATCAGAGTGGCGCGGCAAACTGGTGCTCCTTGACAGAACCTTGGCTGTGCCGTAAAAATTTTCAGTTTTTTTTTTTTTTTTTTTTTTTTTTTTTAAATTAACAACTAAAAAATTAACAGAAGCATCATAACGTTAACAGAATATGTTCCATATTATACCATTTATTTTGTAATGATTTTTAATTTCACAAATATACAAAAACGAAAAATCCTGCGTCAAGCATAGATTATGAAACACTTTACAACGCATCCAGAAAACTGAAACGAAAACTTCACCGTTAAATAAGGTGAAAGAAGGTATATAAGAAAAGAGTTTAAGAAATATATAAATATATTTAAAAATCAAGTTTTAGGAATTATCTTCCAAAGTCTAGAAAGTAGTCGAATAACTTTGTGCAGCTCTGTATATGATCTATAGCTTGGCATATATACTACTACATAGCATGATAAAATTTAGTTGAGTTAGAAAATTCATATTTACTAATTTTCGCCAATCGATGTACATGCACTAGAATTCAATTGTACAGCCCTGTATTTTATCTAAAGACTTGTATTTACCACATATTAAGCTAAAATTTTATTCAGTTAAAAAACGTATGAGACAACTTCAAACGTATTTTCAGCAATTACCAATCATAAACGACATTGTATCTTATTCTTTGCGTAGCCCTGTATATTAATTTATATTCCACAAACTTCCATCAGTCTATTAAATATAGTTCGGCAAGAAACTGCGTAACACAGTTAAAAACTTCGGTTAAGCAAATCACTCCCGTACTCAGTAATATTTATGAATTCCTTCGTGTAGCCCTGTATAGGATCAACAGAATTTATACACACTACGTACTATGCAAAAATTTAGTAAAAACGCAACCCAAAATTGAAAACGCACATATCACACATAGACTGTAACCGAATTCTTTTGTGTCCCTGTAAATGAATGATGAAAGCAATGCACACCACACATTACTTAGTATTGACAATTTATAGTGCACCTTAGCATATAAATTTAATTATATTAAAATTGTGTAACATCAGTAAATTACACTGTAAACGACTTTTCCCAGTAGAACATTGCGTAACAGACTTCTTTTGTGACACCTTGTAAATGAATAATAAATGCTTTGCACCCCATATTCTACAGAAAGAATGTTATAGTGCGCTTCATAATTGTATATCAATTTCATTATGTTTGAAACGGCGTTAAAATCATCAAATTGTACTTGAAACTATTTTTTCCCTTTGACTGTCTCTGTAAATAAACTGTAAATGCTACACACTTCATTTTCAATGGAGATCATGCAATAGCAAACGTCAATAACATATGAAAATTACAGGGCAATCCGAGTATATTTTCGAGAGTTAGAGCTTGGACAGACTGACCGAAGTCAAACACTTTTCAACTTGGAAAGTGTTAATAACAAACTCAAACACCGACAGATAATATATCTCATTAATTACTAAACGGTGTTAAATAAAAACCATATAAACAGTAAAAAATTTTAATAAACTGTCTACATGTTTTGACTTCTCCGAAGCCTTTATTAAGACAAATAAGATTATTCTACAGTTGCACGATCTATGCTGCAATAATTTGAAACGCCATGATTAAATTTTTCCTGATCTCTTTCAGATTACTTACGTTACTTTAATTTAATTTTTATATTGATGTTTATTTCCATGCTTGTTCCACCATGGAGTAACTCAACCCATAATATTGATAGGTAAAATGTTGTTGTATTGAATTTTTTTACCCGTTACAATCTCTGTGATTTCTCTTGTAATGGATGGATAGTGAGAGTGGCGAGAAAAATTGGGTTTTCACTGAAATTTGTTTGGACGGCTTTTTTTTTATATAATCTTGCCAGGGCTTAGTTTTTCTATCATACTTTCTATCAGCTATATATTCCTTTTTTCTACAACTAAATTTTCTGCTAGTCATGCCCATGTAGTAATTCTTTGATCCGTCGATAATGGAATTTCATATACTCCTGAATAATTTTCAAAATGAATTGGGTCAATTTTAGTGCAAAATGATATCCTTTAACATCGGAGGGGTTTCGGATATTAAGCAAATATTGAAACGTTTAAGGCTGTATTTTAATTTCTCAAAAAAGGTTGGAAAATATTGAAGAGTACAAAGTTTGTATTTTTAACACTTTCCAACCTAGTTGAAAAGTGCTTATGACTTCGGTTTGTCTGCCGTCTGGCCGTGCTCTAACTCCCGTAAATATGCTCGGATTGCTGTGAAAGTTTTATATGTTATTGCCGTTATCTATAGCATGTTCTCTATTTCAACTGAAGTGTGTAGCACTTATAGTTTTTTTACAGGGACAGTCAAAAGTTTTCCGTTACATAAGATGGGGGTCAATGGGGAATAATCGTTTCAAGTTCATTTTGATGACGCTACGTCATTTAAAACACAATGAAATTGATAAATAATTATGAAGCGCATTAAAACATGCTTTTTGTAGAATATGGGGTGCAAAGCATCTATTATTCATTTACAGGGTCAAACAAAAGAACTATGCTACACATCGTCCTATGGGGGGAAATCGTCTGCGGTGTAATTTAGTGATATTTCAGTATTTCAAATATAATGAAAATTATATGCAATACCGAGGTGCACTATAAATTCCTCTCTTGTGTGCATTGCGTTTATTTACAGGGACACACAAAAGATATTGGTTACAGTATATGTGCGATATTTACAGTCTATGTGTGATAAGTGCGTTTTCAACTTTGGTTTGCGTTTTTAAGTTTAACAATTATTTTTTCATAGCACGTGTGTGTTTATAATAACGGTTCATCATATACAGGGCTACACAAGAGAGTTCATAAGTATTACAGACTATGGGAGTGAATTGCTTAAGGGTAGTTTTTAATTGTGTTTACGGATTTTCAAGCTGGACTATATTTAGTAGACTATTAGAAGTTTGTGAATATAAATAAATTCATATACAGGGCTACGCAAAAAAGATACATTGTCGTTTACGTTTGGTAATTGCTGCGAGTGAGTTTTAAGTTGCCTTTTAGCTTAATAGGTGGTGTGTACAAAAGTCTTCAGATAATATACAGGGCTGTACAAAAGATTTCGAGTGCATTTCCATCGATTGGCGAAAATTGCTAAATGTGAATATTCTAACTGAACTATATTTTATCATACTATATATCCACATCGATTGATCATATACAGAGCTGCACAAAATAATTCGACTACTTTTTTGACACTGGAAGGTAATTTCGAAAACTGTATTTTTCAATGTGTTATATGTTTTCTAAACTGTTTATTTACATATCTTCTTTCAGCTTATTTAGCGTTGAAGTTTCATTACAGTTTTCTCGCTGTGTTGTAAAGTGTTTCATAATCTATGCTTGATGTATGATTTTTCGTTCTTGTTGCGAATTAAATTTGTATTTTTACGAATTTTGTTTTCAGACTTATTATTGACAACATCCAAGGTTAATTTATTATTATGTTGTATCTTAAAACAATTATTAGAAGCAATTCTACGAAAATATATCTACACTGCAAAAAATAATTGTTGATTTTACAGTATAAAACTGGCACCCAGCTGCCAGTATTATACCGTAAAATTAACAGTATTAAACAGTAAAATAAGCAGTAATACGCTGCCGTGCAAGCAGTAATACGCTACCGCGCGCCAGTTTTATACTGCAAAATCAACAATTATTTTTTGCAGTGTACAGGGACCGACTAGTACTAACTAGGGCCACGAGGGAAGCATCATTCTGAAGGGGGCCCCCTTTCTATCTATTCATAGAAATTGTGCATGAATTATGCGGAAATGACCTTCATACCTATTGTATTACTACATAAATTTCGTACCAGGTACTATCCACATCTGAATACAGGGTATACAAGAAAAATGGTCACAACTTTAAGAAAAAATTCAAATAGGAAAGTAATAGAAAAAAGGACGGATTGGTTCACGGGAATATTTGGTTGGCAAACTTTCTCTTTGCTTATCTACGTATGTCATAAGATGTCTAAAAGATAAATGCCCCAATAATGAATATTTCTCTTGAAAACAATGGAACATTAAGTTATTATAAAATTTTAATCATTAGTTTTCTAATGATATAGTTCCTTCTTTTGTAAGGGAGGAGGAGGATTGGGGTACGGAAAACAGAGGGTGGGGGGAAAAACCACACACCCTCCCCAAATTTTTAAAAATGTAAGAATTTTGGCTGTTTATGGCCAATTTTAACCATTTTACACACTCTGAAGGAAATTCTTGATTACTTTTAGGGGGCCCTTAAATGAGGAGCCCGGGGCAGCTGCCTCGCATGCCCCTACATTAGTCAGGCCCTGTATATCTAGTTCAGTAATTTCCAACTTTTTTTCTTCTTAGTTACTTCTTGCTTAGACTTTTCATTTATGCATACTCCATCGCGCAAACACCCGTCCCAAATATTTTTGTTTTTGTTCGTTCGTAGTGTTCTTATGCTACTTATTATTGTTTTATGCAGTTTTCTTTAAAATTCCAGTTTACAGTCACTTATCCCTTTTTAACCACAACACGATATCAATAAAAAGTCGCTCAAAACACTAAATATTAGCTAAGATTTCAAATTAAGCCCTCGCAAAGACGGAATGAAGCTACACAAATTAACACACATTTAATGAGTTTATTCTAATGCTACCCATTACAACATTTAAATAATGACCTGCTTTCAAATGGGTTTTAAATCGTCGAAACCAGAAGCCCCGATACGATTTATCTAGATATATGTAGAATTACTAGAAAGAAACGAACAAAAAAGAGGGCCATATGCGAAATCGCCAGATATTATTAGAAGAGAGCGGAGATAATGGCAACATATGACCAACCCATTACTAAGTTCAGGCATTTTCCTTCATTTTATGCAAATGAGCAATTCCATATGTGACGGAATGACATTTTGAGTCGTAGAATTAAGTTAAAGCAATTACTCTGAAGAAATTTTCAAATGAAAATTGACTTTTCAGTTTGCACATGACTGTTATTGATTAAAAGATTAAAAAATATATGAAACAATATTTTTTAACTGTTTTATTCTTTTATATTTTGAGTAATTTCTAATTGTGTGACGGAATGACATTTTTGCTACCATGGCTCTAACCTGGTATTTAAAACTGAAAACTTTTGTGAATTAAGAAGCCATTCAGTTTTTAAACTAATATATATATATATTAAATATGATGTATAAGCAATATAAAATTATAATTTAGAGCAACCTACCTGTCCTAGGGTTGTAGTTATTAAAGGTCATTTCATGTGACGAAATGACTATGACAGAATGACCGAAAGTTTCTTAAACATTTATTAAAAGAAAACAGACTAAAATAATACATTTTATAATTTTTTTGTTATCCAGAATGATCATAAGAAATTACATTACATAATTATTCGCACGTGACAGCATTTTCAAAAACATATCGAGCACAATTACCTATTTTGTTTTGATGTTCTTTAAGACTATTGTAAACCATTAAATATTTTACTACATGCATTCATTTATTAAGAAAATACAAAATAAACAACAATTACATTCTTTTCACAGTTTTTTTTCAAGAATACTATTTGTACAAAACTGCAAATATTTTACTTTGAATCTAAAACATTAATTTGAAAACTTGGAATATATTTCAATATATTTTTTAATTTAATTTATAAAACTTATTAAAACTTTTTTTTTGATCAAAGTTGACACTTTTATGGAATTACCCAGAAGAGAGCGGAGATAATGGCAACAGATGATCAACAAATTACTAAGTTTAGGCATTTTCCTTCATTTTATGCAAATAGCCTTTTATACAAATTTACTTTTACACAAATCTCTTTGCAAATGAAAAATTTAGAATTTTGTTTTTCTGCTTTCATTTTAAATTCTATTTTTTGTGTTATCCGCCGTTACCAATGTATAGCGTACCAACTGGCCCACCACGTATCCCATGTTGGGAGCTTTAGTTCATTATCAAAATTATTTTCAGAACATACCAAAAGGACTCACCTTATGAAAAATCTATTGGCTGAAATTTTATACGTAAGGTGCATTATTTGGTACTTTAGTAGACTGGTTTGCCCTGTGTTTTTCTGAAAACAGATCTGTCGATAGATTGCTTTGTTCTGGATGGAATGGAAGGCTTTTATTATGTTAAAATTTCAACAGTGAATTTAATTTTATTAACCATTGAATTCCGATGATTTAAAAAGCTGTTGACTTCTAAAATAATTCTTTTAGCAATTAGTCTTGAAGAACTCGAGAGTTTTATAAATCATTTGAATTCAATGGATAATAACATTAAATTCACTGTTGAAATTGAACATAAAAGCCTTCCATGCCTCCGAATTTAAACATTATATTCGTATTATTATTATTATTTTAGTGTGTGTGTGTGTGTGTGTGTGTGTGTGTTGGAGATGAGGCGAGCTCAAAGTGAAAATTACATTTATTGACAAATTGAAAAACTTGCTATTTGATAAAGAATAATGTAATTCAAGTTTCTTAAAGATAACGCCATATTTTTACAATATTTTAAAAGATCAGTTTGGAAGGTCATTGAATTGTCATTGATGGGATACAAGGAAACACGTTGTCCGATTTCAAGTTTTTTTTTTTTTTTTAATAGTAGTTTCACATTGTTGAGCGTGGTTTGTATTTTGAGAAAATGTGAATAGAATTGGGGACCCCAGAAACCAAGGGGTATAAGTGACAAAATTGAAAAAACTGAGCTCAGTGCACAGGTGATCTAGAAATCTGGAGGCACGGCAGTGCCTCCGCCAAGTCGAGAAAGCACAGCCGTAAGCATACTTTTCTGGAAGCAACTCAGGGCACTTTTGACACCCCCATATCTCCGCGCTGGAGTATCCCAAAAATTTTAAACTTCAATTATAGAGAGTATTTGGCACACAGGACAAAATTTTAAAATTACAACTTTCTGTCTTTTATAGTTCAGGCGATATATGAACTCAAACATTCGATTTTTTGTCACTTCTTACTCACTCGTTCACGCGTCATCAAAAAGATTGGGTAGATCCCGTAGCCCCAGAAACTTGACATTTGGAAAAAAGATAGTGTTTAGGATACAAAGAAAGGAAAAATTATAAAATCCAGAAAATTCGAAAAAAAAACATTCGAAAATTCAACAAATTCCATCAAAATTGAAAATTGAGAATAATACGATCTTGTAGTCTTGGAAACTTAAGATTTGGTGTGAAGGTAGTGTTTAACATCCAGAAAAAGAAAACATCAAAAACACCAAAAAAATCGAAAGCAAAATTGAAAAAATCGAAAAAATTGAAAAAAACCGAAAATTTGAAGACAATCCGATTTTGTTGCGCTAGAAAATTCAAATTAGGAATAAAGGTAGTATTTAGGATACAGAAAAAGGAAAATTAAAAAAATCCAGAAAATTCGAAAAAAAAATAAAAAAATTCGAAAAACATTGAAAAAATGAAAATAATTTGATACGATAACGCTCGTATTTATAAATTAATTTGGATGAAACTAATTGTGTGTATTAAGCTCACCAATGCCTCGACCGAGTTCGTTGGCCAGCTTGGTCCGCCATCTTGTTTCAAGATGAACAAGATGGCGGCCCCGGAAAATTTTAAAACTAAAATAAATATACTAAAAAGTTAAAAAAATCAAGTTTATTTTTTAATTAGGTGTTAGGACTTGATACAAGGATTCCAGAGCATTTTTTGTTTTACCTCTATCTTAAAAATTGGCTGAGATAGAGCAGTTTGAAATTCTAGGGTGGCTGACATTTTGAAACAAAACAGCACATTACAAAAAACCAACGATAAATTTATGGTCAATAATGGTCAAGCAGGTGCAATCCCGAATGAATACTCCGTGTTATTATAACTGTAACTTTGACTTCGAAATTTTGATACGTTGCATTTTCTATTTGTTGATATTTTTGAACTATGATTTACGCTAAGTGAAATGTTGTTGTTGAAGAGGGATTTTCCATGTAAATCCGAAACGTCCAATTTTAATATTTTTTTAATGTTTTATGAAAGTGTATTGTAATGTCTGTAATTTTAATGATTTTAATATAAATTTACAAGTTTTAGTGAACGCGATTTCTCGCAAATTATTTTCTTTCATTGTTGTAATCATTTTCCCATTCATACGCATAAAACTATATATTCATATCCATTAGCGCCAAATTCTCGCCAAACTTGGCGACAATTGGCGAAATCTCGCCAAATTTGGCGACAAAAATAAGTCTTCATAAATGAAGCCAACTCAATAATTTGGCGAATTTCTTATTCAAATTCAGTGTAAACGAATCTTTTGTAAACGGTTTCTTTGCATTTTAACTTGCTGTTCTAGAGTAACATTAGCTAAAATTTTAAAACGAAGATATAGGAAAGCTACCTTTTCCTGCCGGTACAGGCCGGAGGACTTTTTTATGAGTTGTCGGATGCAATCTATGTTTTGCATTAAATAAAGTAAAACATTGAAAAACAAATCCCACAGGATGGGGATAGTTTGTTTTAGATAGGTTTTAAGATAATTGTCCTATTAGCTAGTACACCTTCCGTTATTGTTTTGTGTTATTTTCCCCGGATTATGCTTTCTTTTCTTTTGTTTACGAATTTTGTAATAGAAAAGTTCCGCTATAGACTGGCTACGTTATAGACCTTTTTTTTTTATAGACAGGTTCATTTTCTTTCACAGGCTTTACTCTATTTAATTTATATATGAAATATTTGTTGTTAAAAGATGTTGGTCGCACAAAAATTTTCACATCTCTCCCTCCCGACATTACTGGTTGGTTATGGCTTGATAGTCCTTTCTAAATAAAATCATGGTGATTCTAAGATTCTCTTGATTTATCTCTAAATTGAACATAAACGATCCTAAGAAAACGGATCAATGAATTACTATATTGGCATGAGGAAATTTAGTTGCAGAAAAATGGAGCATATAGCTAACATTAAGTCTAATAGGAAAACCACAGCCTTGGCAAGATCTGGAGGCACGGCAGTGCCTCCGCCAAGTCGAGAGAGGACAGCCGTAAGCATACTTTTCTGGAAGCAAGTCAGGGCACTTTTGACCCCCCCATATCTCCGCGCTGGAGTATCCCAAAAATTTTAAACTTAAATTATAGAGAGTATTTGGCACACAGGACCAAAATTTAAAACTACAACTTTCTGTCTTTTCTAGTTCAGACGATATATGAACTCAAACATTCGATTTTTTGTCACTCACTCGTTCACGCGTCATCAAAAAGATTAGGTAGATCCCGTAGCCCTAGAAACTTGACATTTGGAAAAAATGTAGTGTTTAGGATACCAAGAAAGGAAAAATTATAAAATCCGGAAAATTCGAAAAAAAAATTTGAAAATTCAACAAATTCCATCAAAATTGAAAATTGAAAATAATACGATCTTGTAGTCTTAGAAACTTAAGATTCGGTGTGAAGGTAGTGATTAGTATCCAGAAAAAGAAAACATCAAAAACACCAAAAAAATCGAAAGCAAAATCGAAAAATCGAAAAAAATTGAAACATTTCAAATAATCCGATTTTGTTGTCTACAGTACTTTGCAAACGAAACTAAAGCTTCAAATTTTTGATACCTGTAAATAATAGGGACAGAGTGTGGGCTTAGCGAAAATCAGTGGATAATCTCCAAAAAGAACCCAAAATCAAGAAAAGGAGGATTACTTACAAAAAGAAGTGAAATCTCATCAAAAAGTCACCTGTAAAAAATGCAGCCAAGTCTCGTAACTCATTTACCGTAAAAAGTACTGAGATCGTATAAAGCCAAGTTTAACTATCTTATTAACTCTGAAATTTTCATTCACAAATCACTACTAGTCTCTACATCTTTAGTTAATTATTATTTTGTGACTTGGCAATTACGCAGCACAGGGAAGTTATTACACCTTACTATGTTATGGGATGGGATGGGATAATTTAATTAAGGCAAATTATATACGCACGGGGAAGTTATTGCACTTTAATATGTTATAGTATTATTTGATTAAGACTAACTATATACATCACATTCTCGTGCTACGTAACTGCCAAGTCACAAAATAATAATTAACTAAAGATGTAGGGACTAGGAGTGATTTGTGAATGAAAATTTCAGAGTTAATAAGATAGTTAAACTTGGCTTTATACGATCTCAGTACTTTTTACGGTAAATGAGTTACGAGACTTGGCTGCATTTTTTACAGGTGACTTTTTGATGAGATAAGGTTATTTGTTTGTATAACGTAAAAAAAAATATGAGTGATTTTTTAATTATGTGCTGCATTCTGGAGGTCAACTACTTAAGCATTCGAAACGTGTACTCCTTGTTATCAATAATGATTAATTATAAATTTTAAAAAAATTGTACTCCACCTGCTTCTTTGCACAGTTATTCAAATAAGTGTTCAAATATCACTATGAAATAAGCAACAGTTTCATAATTACTTCAGTCAATTACTATTGTCTCAATACTTTGAACTCAATTTACTCCAAATCGAAATTTTGTCACTTGTATCCCTTGGCCTTGAAAGGGTTCTCAATTATTTTTACTGCTAAATATTCAGGAAATGTTCACGTTTTATTGCTTATAATTTTTATTAATCGGTGTTCTCACGGTTTAATTGGTCAAAGAACTAGGATTGAATATAACCTGCTTACAACGTTACGATGCCTATTTCTGCTTTCAAACGAAGGGAACGCGAATTGAATCTCTCGTACCCCCCAGTACAAAGAAAAGAAAACAGAATTTAACCCCTTTGCGACAAGCGTCACTTACAGAATCTTTAATCCTTTATCACTGGTATTTACAAAAAGAAATTTTTGGCTAATTCAATCGCAGAAATTATTTAATTAAATAAGGCAAAAATTACTATTAAAATTTTCTGGTAGGAATAATAAGGATTCTGAGCGCCGTATACGTCACGTATACGTGACGCTCGTCGCGAAGTGTTTAAAGAATTAGTTTTAAAATATTGGTCCAATATCGAAATGGTTGGACCTTCATTATGTATTTTACTTATATATATTCATCAATTGAGTTTTAGAAAAATTTAATCAGTTTCAAGTTTATAAATATATACATCAATAAAACACAGAATTAATTTACCTATTTCAACCTGATGAGGCAATGCTTTTGTTTGCAAGGGTGCGTTTCAGCGTTGAGAAGGAAAAAAGAAAATATAACATTTATTTGATTATAAAAACAAACAAATTGAGTTTTAACAATCATTTATAAGGATTATGAGCACTATCGGTCCAAACTCGATGTCATAAAAGTAGCATTGGTGTCGTAGACATCAATGGAAAAAAAAAAACATTGCTTCCATGCCAACCTACTTTCTTCGATATAAAAATGTCAAGACTCAGAATCAGGCCGTAACATTTTCGATACCAAGCTTCCGCGGCTGATTGGTATAACGTAGATTGCCTTGATATGAGAGTGGCGACATACGAGACATAAAATTTGATTGGTTGAGATGATCCTGGACAAAAGCGAATCGCCAAGCATCTTGGTGTTACTGCCAATATCGCCAAGATAATGCTTGTTAGCTTATCTCACTCGTATAATCAAAATCGCTCAGGCAGGTATCGCCGATTTCTGGAATAAAAAAGGTCTAGTTTTGCCATAGTTTGGACAAACACGTCTGTCTAAACACTGTCTGAACATCATATGTCGCCACTCTCATATAGAAGCACCCTAGCACAACGCTACTTTTTCATTAATTGTTGTAAACGTAGGAAATGTAGCTTCTATTCACACAAGTAGAGTTGCAAAGGCTAGAAAAAACCCAGTTTAAACCTGGGAATAAACCGCGTTTTATGGGAATAAACTTGTTTTTTTTTGGAAATAAACTTGTTTTTTTGGGAATAAACCAGGTTTTTTGGCAATAAACCAGAGAATAAACCGGTTTTTTTCAACGCTACCCACAAGTTATATGCCTTTCTGATGCTCGTATTCACCTTCTAACTCAACCTAGAAAATCTACACAGTTAAAAATATCGTGAAAATTTACCTCTGTTTTTAAAGGCTCTCTATTTTCTGACCAATGAGAACTCTTCAAGAGCATTTATGTAGCATTCTCATTGGTCAGAAAATAGAGAGCCTTCAAAAACAGAGGTATGTTTTCGCGATATTTTTAACAGTGTACCTCGGTCGAATGCTCAAATGAAATACACGATTCATCTGACTGGACCTGACCGCGGCCAATCAGATTAATACTGGATGCCATTTGAGCGTTCGACCGAGGTTTTCTAGGTTGAGGTAGACGGTGAATACGAACATTATCGTCATTATCTAATGCTTCGTAACTTGTCTCACTCGTATAATTAAAATCTCCAGGTGAGTATCGCCAAGTCTGGAATGTAGGTTTGCCATATTTTGGACAAAAATGTCTGCCTAACCACAGTCTGAGCATGCGCTCTGTACGTATATCGTAACTCTCATATAGAGACACCCTAACTCGTACGAAAACATTATTGACGCAGAATGGTCCGGTACAAAAGCTAAAGGTTCGCCCCGCCCATTTATTTTTTAGCCACTTACGGGCCGACATGCCCCGTGCAAAAAACAATAAAAGCAAGCCTGTTCTAGCCTGACCACTGAGCTTTATAACAGAACAGAGCGCTAACTCCCCATTTTTTTACATACGAATCCAACAGTTCGTCCATAAATACAATGCCATACAATTTTGGAAGAAAAATGATAACAAAACACAAATTTCATCTCATAGGATTAGAGGTGCAAAAAACCGGTTTATTCCCAGTTTTATTGCCAAAAGACCTGGTTTATTCCCAAAAAACCAAGTTTATTCCCAAAAAAATGCGGTTTATTCCCAGGTTTAAACTGGGTTTTTTTCTAGCCTTTGCAACTCTACATAGGATAGTATTAGTACAGTGTCTAGAATAAATAGTGTGGAAACCGGCTACAAAATAGTACTAAAAACTTGAATCCGATAAATGTACAACGATACTGTACGATAAGAGGTCGATCACAGCGACATCTGCTAGCACTTTTCAACGTAAACATTGTATAAGAATCAAACTGAGAAAACGTTTCGGCAAGTGGTAGGTATTTTAAATACTTAAATTATATCCTGTTTCTTCTGGCTTAGATAGTGATTTTCATAAGCTTTAAAAGTATGAAAGATAGTGATCATGGCTAAAAAACGATATTTACTAAATGATAATTTACAAAATTTTTGTTTACTTTGGAAAGAGCTAGCAGATATCGCTGCGATCGCCCTATTATCGTACGGCATCGTTGCACATTTATTACAAAAAGGTATTACACACATATTCATGTTCAAATTTAAAAGTACAGAATTTTTCAGAGATTATATTTAGCAATCTATGGAAATACGGAATGATAATGTTGTGCACAGTTGGGTTCTGACAATTAGATTTTGGCAGATTTTTAAAAAGAAATGATTTTTTAAAAGTCCTGAATATTTTTTCAAATACAAAAAAAAATATATATTTGTATATTAATCAGTACATATGTGCTCATTTTTATGCAAAAAAAGATAAAATTGATGTTAGAGATACAATTGTAGACTACTTTTTCATAATTGAAATAAAATAAGGATTAATTTTCTTTTACTTCAGGTTCAAATTTCAATATTTCGGAGGTCCTGTCGGATTCGGGTTGAATTGTCTCGGGTTCGGTTCGGGTTTTGGATTGACGAAATTTTTTTGCCTGGTTTCGGTTTAACTTGAAGCAGAAATTTTGGATTCGGGTTACCGGCTTGAGCAGTACTCTAGTCCAAGTTTGGCGCACAGTAAAATTTGTAGCGAACTAGACCGATTTGATCAACGAATTTACCCGAGAGGATTATTACACGTTTTTAATGTATAAAATTCCTCGTAAATGTTAAAAACAAATAGATATATAAAAGCATTATCATATTTATTTTTCGGAGATTTACATAACGAAAATAATTTTAATTGTCATGCCAGTTACCCGAAATATGGCAAAAATAAATAAATAAATTTACATCTTATTACTTAAATAATAAAATAATAATAAAAAAATCATATATTAACACTTTTTAAATGCAATTTAGCCCTTTGGCCTATTATATTCAGAGTTCAATGCTATAGATTTTTTAAAAAATACATAATATTTTCTTCTAATAAAATCATTTATAATTTAAGGGTTTTTTTAATTATTATTCCATCCAATTAGTTAAAAAAATTATAAACAGTTATCAGCAATTTTTTGAAAGTAAAAACAGTTTTTGGTGGTTCAAACCACATTTAAATATTCATAGCATAAAAATAAATAAAAATAATATTAATAATAAATGAATAAAACACAAAACCCTTATTTTTGATGAAAAAAAAATCTAAATCTGTAATATTCTAGTTCTTTTCCGACTGATAGGCGACTTGATAACCGGTCTCTAGTGAATACGTCAAAGGTCGCCCTAATAAGGTTGTAAAATTGTCGTTAACGTTAAACAATCGGTTTTTCCGATGTTATCAGCACATAACAGTCGATTGCCTGATATCCATTCGATTTTTAAAAGATTATTATTATTGCGATTGCTTTTCCATTTCTATTTGTCACCTACCCCTTTAAACTAAAAACATTGCGCTTCTTAGTTATACAAGTTGGAAATTGTACGTCAAACGTGACAAATGAGGTGCGTTCGTACTATAACTAGTTTTATAAATTATTCAGATCTTGGTGCAATAACGGTTGCACTCTTATGCAAAAATGCATGAATACAAAATTTATTTTATGTGCGGATTTTCATACTATAGATATTAATTTTATTTTATGAAATTAAGTTTCAACACACTTTTACAAACAATTAATTACAATTCTGTTACATTAAACTTATACTAAGCGCAAATATCCACTGCAAGACAATGTAAAAAAAAATATCATCGTTATTATTTCACTGAAAAAATGCATTATATCGTCTGTTATTATGATAAGATTAATTTCCGTAATAAAATAAGTACATTTTAAGTTGGCAACATTTTATCTTTCGTTGATATTTACTGAAAATTACATTGGGAAATTTAAGCCTAGTTTTGAAAATTTCAGAACTTGAAATCCATATTTAGACGCTTTTTCCATTTAAGATCTATTTTTCCGGAAACATCTATAAAAAAAAACTGTCGGTAGATTATAGGATTGCTATAATTAAACAATTTTAGTATACACATTCGGCTTTTAAATTCAGTAATACGAAAATACTATGACTCCATCTTAAATATGTGGTAATCACCATGGCAACCTAGAATCATTACCTATCATGAGATATCAATGGATTAATTACGTATGATAGGATTTAATACAATGAAGAAAACTTTTATTAATATATTTTTAAGTTTTGATTCGATTTTCATTAAATATGAAATGACTCCGCGAAATTCTTCAACGATTATATATATTAAATTTCAAACCATTCGGATGGGCAGTTTTTGCGCTGAAATATGCGGACAGGTGGACGGACGGGCGGACCAGACGATGACTATAGGTGCTACGTAATTTATATAATTACGAACGCACCTAAAAATAATGAAGACGCTCCCTGCTATCGCATAACTGGCTTTTAATAAATTTTGGACACAACATATAATTAATCTGGTCTCTGTTCGGATTCCTATTCATTTAATCTTATGTCATGTACACTGATAACAAAAAACAGGTGTTTCTTAATCTACGAAAATATAATATAACCACGAACAAAAATATACAATAACCTCTTCCGAGTTACCCATGGTTCCGAAAAGCGTTCTTTATCATTAGAAACCTTATAAACTAATATATTTTAGAGATTTAGAGAATACTTTGTAAAAAAACAAAGTTTATTTTGCTGCCATTGATTTTTGGAAAGTTTTAATCGTGTATTAATCAATTAACTGAAACCGGAATACAGGCATCTCCCGACTTACGTATTATGCGACTTACACTAGGACTTCCCTCAAAGGGATTAGTCTGAGTGATATTGCTGAGAACATAAAGTTAACAATTACGATATAAAGAAGATATCAACAAGAATCTAAGTGAATATACAGCATATGATAGACAAGAGATAGATAAAGATACAACATATGAAAAATAGCAAATTAAATGATATAATTACAAAATATCATATATAAATTCATATACTGTTATGTTTTCATATGCATTTTTTTATAACATTTGGCAAATAATCTCATTTTCTTAAGCGGGAATTGCTCAAAACTTTAAAAAAAAAAAAAAAAAAAAAACCGCCGGATCTTTTAAAACGATATTTTTAAAGTCACATAATCAGATTTGCAGCCAATAGCGTATTTTAGCAAGCGTAGTTTAACGCAAATTTAATTTAATTTTTGCAACATTTTCTTTGTGACAAATATCTAAATAAAATATTAAAAAATAAAATATTAAATATTGAAATATTAAATCAAATATTTAATATTTGAATTAAAAAAATTTCCTTTGTTTATTTGTATAACTATTTATAGAAACTCGTATACTTCAAACCACATTGATAACATGCTTTGCTACAAACGTGTCTACCAGTCTAACTACTCGTATGTCTTAGCTGTGTCTCTCTCCGAACTCATCTGTCTACTGTCTCTCTACTCTTCTGTATACCCGTCTCAGTATCCGTCTGTCTTTCTACCCGACTCTTTAATCGTGTCTCTACCTGTCTCGCTTCCCGTTACACTACTCGTCTATCAACACGTCTGTCTGTCTATATACCCCTCTCTCTACCCGTCTGTCAAGTCGTCTCTGTACTCGTCTCTCTATCCACCACGCTACCCGTCTCCCTACCCATCTCACTACCCCTCTGTCAACCCTTTTTTGCACCTGCCTCGCTACCCGTCTGTCTATTCGTTTCGCTACCCGTTAGCTTATCTCTGTCGCTATCCGTCTCTCTACCCGTCTGTATACCCGTTTGTTTACACATCTATCTATCTCTCGCCAACTCTTCCCAATATTTAAACAATTTAGTAAACGGAAGCCGTTTATCTGTTATTAAATGCAAACAGGAGTAATTTATCTAAAGAGTGTAATCAGATGCAATTTTTTTAAATACATACATAAACCAGCATAATAATTCACCAGTTTTATTTTCATAGTAGTTTATGTCATTTGACAGTAAATCTGAACTTCTTCAACCCGAACTGCGTCAAGCTTTTTAAAAAAGCCCCAAGGTCCGTATAACTGGGATGGGGAATTGTCCTCAGGGCTATTAGATACATGTTATTAAGTTAAGTGAAAGTTTCGTAATCGGGTTCGCTGCCAATTTCTTATGTCAGAAAGGGTGGCTTCACGCCATTTTAAATTCATTTCTGTAACTTTCTTTTTCTTTTTTTGGTGGGTGGTTGGGGGGGGGGGAGGGTTCCAAATATATACACTTAAATTCAAACTTTTGCCCCCATGTTAATATTAGTGTTGTTTGTATTATCAATTAATACTTTGTTGATCGAGCTTCATTCGAAACAAATGTAAAAGACTTCTACAGTTTCTTTTTTCTAGGAGAAAGTTCCGTAATCGGGCCCTAAGCTAATCGGGGAATTTAATATCATTATTGTTTCTAACTCTTATAGAGTTAAAACAATATTGTTGCTAGCATTACTCTTGTTTGTGACCAACCTCTTCTGTGTATCTGAATAGGGAAAAGTTCCGTATCATGTACTGGTTGGTGCCAAAGGCAGTTGTAGAATCTTACAAATTTTTCTAGAGAGCGGAAAAACATGTTTTTTTAAAATAATTACAAATATACGTTTATTAAACCATGTTTTTGAGCCATTTTAAAAAATTAAGTACGGTGCTAAAATAAAATTTTATTGCCATTTTCGATATTTTAATAAGAAATGAAAATACATAACAAACAAATTTAACAAAACTAAGCCATTTTTGGGTACTTCTCTATTATCCCGTCGACCACTTTTCATAACAAAAAACTATCGCCAAACTACTAAGATTAAACGCCAAAAATACAGTCCCATTTACTTGATGCCAGAAGCATTATACGTATTTGTTATGCCATCAAGTGGTTTTTAATTCGACATTTGCGTGTATTTTTCATTATGTTTTACTGATTTATTAGTTATTTCATTCATTAAAGTAACAATTGTGTCCTTAAATTCTTATATTTTATTTATTTTGATATTTCAATGGCAACGTTCTCCCGTTTATTTAGCGTTACAGTTTGGCGATAGTTTTTTGTTATGAAAAGTGGTCGACGGGATAATAGAGAAGTACCCATTTTTTGTGATAAATAATTGTTATTGCCAGGGGGGCAAATTGTAAACAATTAATAAGCGAACTAAAAAAATTACCGGAAAAAACTTGTGGGAATCTCAAGAAAGAAATATCTGATATAAATAGCATTTAAAATCTTAAAATGGAGAAGTGGTCCGTATAAAAATGCAAAACATTATACACCTGATATAAGAATTTTTTATTTTTTTATATTTCCGAAAGCACAGATAAAAGGGTAAAAATCCCGGCACAGATGCCATATACTCACCACGTTGGCGCGATTTTTCCCCCGCCCCTTTGGCGAAAACTGTTTGTTGTGTTTGTTTACTTTTATTTTTTATTTTAATTCTATAGATTATTTTTATATGTATATCAATATTAATTTAGGCACAGATGTCATATACGCACCAGATTGGCGCGATTTTTCCCCCGCCAATTTGGCGAAAACTTTGTTTTTGAATATTAGTTACAAATACCATACAATAATAGCATGTAATTTTTTATTTCAATATAAAAATAAAATAACGTAATAAATGAAATAGCTCCTATTATTCAAAAATGGGAAATAAAAATAAATAAATGATAGTTTGATATAAATAAATATTGATATATATAATAAAAACAATTTATAGAATTAAAATAAAAAATAAAAGTTAATAAACAACAATTGGAACAAAATAACCGGGTTACCATGTGAGGCATAAAATTGCCATTTTGTTGCAATCGCGCCAATGTGGTGCGTATATGACATCCGCGCCTTTATTTATATCAAACTATTATTTATTTATTTTTATTTCCTTTTTTAAAATAATAGAAGCTGTTTCATTTATTACGTTATTTTATTTTTATATTGAAATAAAAAAATCACGTGTACTATTTGTCACACTATTTGTAACTAATATTCAAAAACAAAGTTTTCCCCAAGCTGGTGGAGGGAAAAATCGCGCCAACGTGGTGCGTATATGACATCTGTGCCTTGTTTCATTTCACATAGAGGTACTGCTCTATTATCCCGTCGACCACTTTTCATAACAAAAAACTATCGCCAAACTGTTAGATTAAACGCCAAAAATGCAGTCCCATTTACTTGATATCAGAAGCATTATACGTGTTTGTTACGTCATCAAGTGGTTTTTAACGCGATATTTGCGTGTATTTTTCATTATGTTTTACTGATTTATTAGTTATTTCATTCATTAAAATAACAATTGTGTCCTTAAATTCTTATATTTATTTATTTATGTATTTTGATATTTCAATGACAACGTTCTCCCGTTTATTTGGCGATAGTTTTTTGTTATGAAAAGTGGTCGACGGGATAATAGAGAAGTACCCACATATGTATTGGTACTTTTATGTTAACTTGGCGCAGTTGATAAATCGCCAAATATTTTTCTCATAACATCTTCATATTGCATTCATTTCATTTAAATATAAATCTTTCACTGATTTCATTTGAAATACATACATTAAAAATACACGTCTTTCACTCATTTAATTTAAAATACACTAATTCCATTTAAAATACTAAAAAGGAAAAGAAAATAAGAAATAATGCCACAAATCGAAACCTTTTATTTAAACATCAAAGAATTGTTCCTAACATACACACGCGAAATAAAAAAGCTGCTAATGGTGTGATTTACGCCAAATCTCTAATAGTAATACTACTCTTACTAATCTCTAATACTTTTCAAACAGAAAAAATTCCAGATTAACTTTCCATTTTTATTAAATTGAAATATATTTTATTGTGCTGAATATTAGTGCTTGCATATTTTTTTGCTCCATGTATTCCATGAACTTTTCAATTCAGATTGTCTACGAAAATCTCCCGCCGGTGAAAATGACGTACGCACAAAATTTAGTGACGTATGTACTTTAATTGTGCTTTTTTATCTATTTTTTTAATATAACTTCCAAACGGTTTGACATTTATTCTTAGTAATAAATAGACGTCGTTGTCACCTTTATAGGTACCTGCTGTAAAAATTTGAACGAAATCCGTTAAATATTTTTTGAGTTATGCTTGACGAAAGGTTTTAATATCCATCGTAGCTATATATGGGGCAAAGTAATACTGCGCTGTGTATGAGTCTTCGTTGCACTCAGACAATAAACCCGCAGTTACGTAATAAATATCAAACATTAGATTTTTGAACATACTAGCACGTTTGATACGCGCTTGCATACTTTTGATAATTATTTTATAATATTATTAATTATTATATTTTATTAATTATATATAAATTCCGTAATCCACAAAATATTTTTTATTTGAAAAATGTTCTTTCATAGTTTACTTTTATATTTTTTCATACTTTTATATTTTATATCCGACTAAGTACTGCTGTATGTTCTTTGTTTACAAAATAATACTGTGTAAATAATGTATATATATATATATATGAAACAAATTTTAATTTTGTCGCCGTTGGCCTCATCAATTCTATAATTATGTTTATTCCCCATTATTCTAAATTATTTTCTCGTTCTAGTATTTAGCCTGTCAAAATCCCGCATAGCTAAAATTTCTTTATTCTAAATTCATTCTCTTGAAAAAAATGGCGCTAGATGCTGTTCTGTTAAAATTACATACATAGTCCATTAAAATAACGCATCCTAAAATTTAATTCTTTTAAACTATCACTTTCCCAGCTAAATATTTTAATTCTCTCGAAAAACTACCTATATCTTTTTAT
The DNA here is from genome assembly GCA_963931845.1 of Maratus michaelseni. Taxonomy (NCBI): domain Eukaryota; kingdom Metazoa; phylum Arthropoda; class Arachnida; order Araneae; family Salticidae; genus Maratus; species Maratus michaelseni. Next base: position 39,424,313 of record OZ007598.1, read on the forward strand.
TTTTATTTCCCTATGTTTTCTGGCAAAAAAGTATTTTTTTCTCAAAATATAAAAGCTAATCTCAGTTTCAATGTAAAATTTTATCTTGGCATTCTGCCAAGACCCAGTAAAACCTACGTATTTTTTTTTCTTATTTGTTCGAAAGAATCAGGTTTTTTCCGGAGCAAGCCTAGAAATCGTTCCCGCGCTTTTTTAGTCGGAAGTTTTAATCTCCTTCAAATCATAGCGCCCAGGAAATAGAGTTCCGTGATACTATTGGTCGAAAGACTGTTTTGAAGGCTCTGTATTCGTGAGCGTTGGAGAAGGGTTATATGCTGGTTTTCCCGCCTTGAGCGCAGATTGTTCGTGGGATCATGATGTAAGCGGAGGTCCGGCGCGTGCACGCGACCATGGAATAAAATCCCCGTAGCCGCCGATAGAATCCACGACGCTGCCTATTAACATCTTATGTCTTCTTCGAGTATTTAATTTAATTCACGAAGCCGCTCTTGGTACTGAAAGTCATTCTGCATGGAATTATCATGAGAGCTAAATAAAAGCATAACCGAGTTTTCTCTGGATCCTAATAAATTATGAAGTGGACTTGACTGCCTATTTATTTTTTTTCAATAAGCACCTTAATTTACACCTTAATTTTTGACTTATAATAATCGGCGTACGACTGCAAACCTTCCTAGGAGGAGACCTCTGGCCTTGAGTTAATTTACGGAAAATAAAGCGATTCAGTGGAAACGTCACATTATATATATTATAAATATTTCAGTTTCTTGCGAAATTATGCTTCTTAAGAAATTTACAAATTCGACTTACGTAAAATTCAAGTTACGTAAAAGTTTACGGAACGCACTGCTTACGTAAGTCGGGAGATGCCTGTATAGGTTTATAGGATGCTATCCATTCTCGGTTAAGCAGTTTCAGCTGCGTAATTGAATTATACATCCGAGAATATAACAAAATAGTTTTAATTTTAATGTTAATGTTAATACTGTTAATTTATCATGTTTATCTGTAAAAATATTTGTTGAGCATGAAAGTGTTTTGAGAATTGATGGCATTCGAAAAACCTCTATTGCGGATTGAGAAAACTCGGAAAAATTTCTGAAAATTAGTGACAGCAAAATAAACTTGTGTTTTATAATTACTTCTTTAAATCTCGAAAATATATTGGTTTCTGCGGTTTTTAAAGACAAAGGACGTTTTCGGAATCGCAGGTAACTCGGAAGCCGTTATTGTGTATTTTAGTTCGTGGGTCTATTATATTTTCCTAGATTAAGAAACATTTGTCTTTTTTTACAGAGTGGTCTCCAAAAGGTTGGAATTTGATTATAACGAGCTGTTCTTTTTAGGGTTTCGTTCCTCTCACGGAACCCTATTACTCCCACTCCGTTGTCTGTCCGTCACAGAGCCATTCTCAGAAACTATGTAACTTACAGAGTTGAAACTTTGTGTATATCTAGATGAATACCAGATATGAAGCTCAAAATATTAAAATTTCAAAAAACTCGTATTATTTTAATAAATAGAGATAAAAAACCAAAATTCTAACAGTCTTTTCCTATTAAATTGAAACATTTTTCGTTATATAGCAGATGCCAAAAATTAAAAATCGACGATGAAATTCTTTCTATACAATAATTAATTTTTTATTGAACGATTCCCAGGTGAAAAATGAAAATGAAATAAAAAGTTTCACCAATTGAAAAAAATATTAATATGAAATAAAAATGATTGACGTCATAGTGGTAATAAAACGGAAAATTTCAAAGATTTCTCAATAATACAAGGAGTATGAGTATGTGTATGTACACAAAGAAGATTAATATCACGTCATTAGAAAATTAAAAAGAAAATCTGACGTCCTATTGGAAGTTTAACGAATTTTTCAAATGTTTGAGAACAATAGAAAGCGAGTATCAATATGAGTAATAGAGAATAGTAAATATATGAGTTTGAGAAACATATTGAATCATGATAAAAATCCGATTATGGAAATATTCGCATTTTTAAGCATTTTGAAGGTGTACAACATGTTTAATTTTGAAATTATCTTTTTAAATATCGCATTTAGTCCGCATGACAGATATTATTATGACAGAATATAATAGCGGGCTTCGCCCGCTATCGTGCTGGTTTAGATATTCGAAAAAAAGAAAAAAATAGACCGGTAAATTTTTACTTTATAAAAAACATGACCTTTTTTTTTTGTGCTAAATGAAATTTATTTGGATTGATTAAAGAAATGATAAAGTGTTTTGAAAGGAAAAATTAAACGAAACCCTTTGAGCGATCTTCGATCACACTTACCCACTTGTTATTTATTTATTTGAACTTTAAAACAATTCATGAATGATCTAATAAAAAATTTATTTATAAAATGATCCATGATTAAATTATTCATAAAACATTATCTTTATCTAAATTTCTAATTACATTTTCAACAGGACTGAAACGATGCCATAAATCTTTAAATGATACCATAAAGGATGTGAATTACTTTTCACATTGCTAAACAGCGTACAACCAACAGAGTGAAAAATGTGTCCAGACCGGGGATCGAACCCAGATACCTTGGTATAGCTTATATCTATGGTGTAGTTTATACCTTGGTACAGTGCTTAAATGATAAAACATTTGGTGCGCTATACCAAAATATCTGGGTTTGATCCTTGGTTTGGACACATTTTTCATTCTGTTGGTTGTACGTTATTTAGCAAGATGTTTTTGTCTTTATAACACAAAATTGTTAATATTTTTTTTAGCAATAAAAATATTTCGTTCATTAAACAATGAAAAAAAGATCATTTAAAAAAGAAATTTAAAAAGAAATTTTAATTTTCTGATGAGAAATTTGAAAAATACAAATGCATTCCATATCTATACGTAGGTCTAACATTGAAAAGAAGGATTTACTGAACGATAACAAACCACTTGCGCTCTCGCAAGTTGCGAAGCTTTCGGGTCTAAGGTAGAGTCCTGTATTATATCTAACCCGAACCCGAAATTTCTACTTCAAGTCAACCCGAAACCCAACCTAAACTCAAAAATAAATAAATAAATAAATAAATAAATAAAAATAAAAAATAAAAACATCAATCCGAATTTGACGGATATTTCAACCCTAACCCGAAATTGAAGAAAATGAATATATATTTAATACAGTTATACATGGAAAAATTGTCTACAAATATATATATATATATATATATATATATATATATATATATATACAGGGTGATTCATAAAAGATGGGCAGAACTTTAAGGGGTTATAGTACACTTAAAGACAAATAATATTAAATAGGAGACTAAGGGTCCCAGACTTATTCCCAAGGAGATAGGGGGCATTAAAGTTTAGGGTCCGAAATTTCAAATGATTATAAAACATGGAAAAATTGGTCGATTCGTTTGCGGTTTTTGCAAAAAATTTTCTTTATGCCAGTATTTTCTTGAAATAAAATTTTAAAGTTCAATTTCAAAAAATGCCGATAGGGGGCGCTTTAGACTTTGGAGTAACAAACAACTATTTTTTAACGTTATTTTTTGTATTTCTTTAAATGATTTCGAAAGCTTAGACTTAAACTTAAATTTTGATCTAAAAATCTGAGTCCTAACGAGTAGTTAAGTAGCGTAAACTGAAATTTGAAATTTGAAACCCTTCTCCCCCCAGAACAAAAATCAGTTATTCCCGATCTTTGTGTCGTAGATTAGGCTCTAACTACTGCCGCGTTTTGCTAAAATTATTCTTTATGTCAGTATTTTCTTGAAAATAAATTTTAAAGAAAATTTTCAAAAAATTCCGATAGAGGGCGCTTTAGACTTTGGAGTAACGAACAACTATTTTATACCGTTATTTTTTGTGTCTCATTAAATGCTTTCTAAAGCTTAGACTTAAATTTTCAGCCCAAAATCTGAATCGTTAGACGTGGTTAAGTTTCTGGGGAGAGGGGTTTGAAATTTCTACTCCTGAGCACAGTTCAGTTTACCATGTCCACACATTGTGTGCTGTGATACGAGGTAAAAAGACACAAATTAGGATTATGTTACCAAAGCATATTTATTAACATGTAATCACAATAAATGTTCAAAATTGTGACCACCAGAGGTTATGCACGCAGAACAACGGCGACGAATGGAACGGCGAACATTCGCGAGAACATCAGGCTTTTCGAGCACTTCCCCTACAGCGGCGGAAAGTCTGGCGACCAGTTCCTCGGGGGATTCAATGGGTGTCTCATACATAAGAGCCTTCAATCGTCCCCAAAAAAAGAAATCGAGGGGTGAAAGATCTGGCGAGCGAGCAGGCCAAGCAACAGGACCACCTCGACCAATCCATCTGTTCGGAAATGTGATGTCCAGATAGTTGCGGACGTCTCGTACGTAATGGGCTGGCGCTCCATCGTGCTGGAATCACATGACCCGCCGGATGCGTGGAGGAACAACGTTTAACAGGTCTGGCAGCACATGTTGCAGAAATGTGAGGTATGTTTTACCGTTGAGGCGTTCAGGAAGAAGGTACGGTCCGATTAGGTGGTCTCCGAGGATTCCTGCCCAAACATTGATGGAAAAGCGTCTCTGATGAGCATGTGGATACGTAGCATGTGGATTGACATCCGCCCATACATGTGCATTGTGTGTGTTAAATGTACCTTCACGTGTGAAGGTACATTCATCGGTGAAAAGCACAGTTCGTCCAAAATATGGATTTAGCGCGTTCTGCTGCAGAAACCAGCGGGCGAATTCAATACGATTTGGATAATCCCCTGGAGACAGTTTCTGGACTCGTTGCACATGAAACGGGAGCAAATGTTCATCCTTCAGTACCCTCCAAGTCGTGGACTGTGAGGTATCCACCTGGCTAGCCACTGTTCGTGTACTTGTACTTGGCTGCGCCGCTACTACATCCAGAATGGCTTCTGCAACAACTACTGATTCGTCCTTTTTTGCACGACCTGCATTCGACCGGGAAGCGAGAAATGATCCCGTCTCACACAACTGTCTGTGCAAGCGCTCGAAAGTTTTGCGGTTAGGCAACCGCCTGTTAGGAAATCGCTCTCCGTACATTCGTTGTGCCTCTGCACCATTTCCATCTGCCGCTCCGTAAATTAAATGCATCTCAGCCTTTTCCTTATTCGTGAAGGGCACCATCTTCCGATTCATTACTACAGCGACTTACACTTGACTCACCGTTCAGTGGTTTTTATGCCTGAATCGTGTCGAAATTTTGCATACGTGTTCTTCTTCTTCCCCATTTGACATTTGCATACTTTCTGTTTCCTTCTTCACCCGGTGACTAGCGTCAGGAATGGAGCTTTAACGTTTGCATGAGCGACGTTTCCAACTGTGCCAGTGCCTTTATGAGTGAATTCCGACTATGCAGTCCTTGACGAAAGTTGTATTTTTGCCTCGTATCACAGCACAGAATCGTTGGGCATGGTTAAGTAGTGCAAACTGAACTATGTTCAGAAGTTGAAATTTGAACCCCCTCCCCTCGCTACTGAACCACGCTCAGCGATTCAGATTTTGAGCTGAAAATTTAAGTTTAAGTCTAAGCTTTAGAAAGCATTTAATGAGACACAAAAAATAACGGTATAAAATAGTTGTTCGTTACTCCAAAGTCTAAAGCGCCCTCTATCGGAATTTTTTGAAAATTTTCTTTAAAATTTATTTTCAAGAAAATACTGACATAAAGAATAATTTTAGCAAAACGCGGCAGTAGTTAGAGCCTAATCTACGACACAAAGATCGGGAATAACTGATTTTTGTTCTGGGGGGAGAAGGGTTTCAAATTTCAAATTTCAGTTTACGCTACTTAACTACTCGTAGGACTCAGATTTTTAGATCAAAATTTAAGTTTAAGTCTAAGCTTTCGAAATCATTTAAAGAAATACAAAAAATAACGTTAAAAAATAGTTGTATGTTACTCCAAAGTCTAAAGCGCCCCCTATCGGCATTTTTTGAAATTGAACTTTAAAATTTTATTTCAAGAAAATACTGGCATAAAGAAAATTTTTTGCAAAAACCGCAAACGAATCGACCAATTTTTCCATGTTTTATAATCATTTGAAATTTCGGACCCTAAACTTTAATGCCCCCTATCTCCTTGGGAATACGTCTGGGACCCTTAGTCTCCTATTTAATCTGGAGGCACGGCAGTGCCTCCGCCAAGTCGAGAGAGGACAGCCGTAAGCATACTTTTTCTGGAAGCAACTCAGGGCACTTTTGACCCCACCATATCTCCGCGCTGGAGTATCCCAAAAATTTTAAACTTCAATTATAGAGAGTATTTGGCCCGCAGGACCAAAATTTAAAATTACAACTTTCTGTCTTTTCTAGTTCAGGCGATATATGAACTCAAACATTCGATTTTTTGTCACTTCTTACTCACTCGTTCACGCGTCATCAAAAAGATTGGGTAGATCCCGTAGCCCCAGAAACTTGACATTTGGAAAAAAGGTAGTGTTTAGGATACAAAGAAAGGAAAAATTATAAAATCCAGAAAATTCGAAAAAAAAAACATTCGAAAATTCAACAAATTCCATCAAAATTGAAAATTGAAAATAATACGATCTTGTACTCTTGGAAACTTAAGATTTGGTGTGAAGGTAGTGTTTAACATCCAGAAAAAGAAAACATCAAAAACACCAAAAAAATCGAAAGCAAAATTGAAAAAATCGAAGAAATTGAAAAAAACCGAAAATTTGAAGACAATCCGATTTTGTTGCGCTAGAAAATTCAAATTAGGAATAAAGGTAGTATTTAGGATACAGAAAAAGGAAAATTAAAAAAATCCAGAAAATTCGAAAAAAAATAAAAAAATTCGAAAAAAATTGAAAAAATGAAAATAATTTGATGCGATAACGCTCGTATTTATAAATTAATTTGGATGAAACTAATTGTGTGTATTAAGCTCACCAATGCCTCGACCGAGTTCATTGGCCAGCTTGGTCCGCCATCTTGTTTCAAGATGGCGGCCACGGAAAATTTTAAAACTAAAATAAATATACAAAAAAGTTAAAAAATCAAGTTTATTTTTTAATTAGGTGTTAGGACTTGATACAAGGATTCCAGAGCATTTTTTGTTTTACCTCTATCTTAAAAATTGGCTGAGTTAGAGCAGTTTGAAATTCTAGGGTGGCTGACATTTTGAAACAAAACAGCACATTACAAAAAACCAACGATAAATTTATGGTCAATAATGGTCAAGCAGGTGCAATCCCGAATGAATACTCCATGTTATTATAACTGTAACTTTGACTTCGAAATTTTGATACGTTGCATTTTCTATTTGTTGATATTTTTGAACTATGATTTACGCAAAGTGAAATGTTTTTGTTGAAGAGGGATTTTCCATGTAAATCCGAAACGTCCAATTTTAATATGTTTTTAATGTTTTATGAAAGTGTATTGTAATGTCTGTAATTTTAATGATTTTAATATAAATTTATAAGTTTTAGTGAACGCGATTTCTCGCAAATTATTTTCTTTCATTGTTGTAATCATTTTCCCAATCATACGCATAAAACTATATATTCATATCCATTAGCGCCAAATTCTCGCCAAACTTGGCGACAATTGGCGAAATCTCGCCAAATTTGGCGACAAAAATAAGTCTTCATAAATGAAGCCAACTTGGCTATAGCTCAATAATTTGGCAAATTTCTTATTCAAATTCAGTGTAAACGAATCTTTTGTAAACGGTTTCTTTGCATTTTAACTTGCTGTTTTCGAGTAACATTAGCTAAAATTTTAAAACGAAGATATAGGAAAGCTACCTTTTCCTGCCGGTACAGGCCGGAGGACTTTTTTATGAGTTGTCGGATACAATCTATGTTTTGCATTAAATAAAGTAAAACATTGAAAACTAAATCCCACAGGATGGGGATAGTTTGTTTTAGATAGATTTTAAGATAATTGTCCTATTAGCTAGTACACCTTCCGTTATTGTTTTGTGTTATTTTCCCCGGATTATGCTTTTCTTTTCTTTTGTTTACGAATTTTGTAATAGAAAAGTTCCGCTATAGACTGGCTACGTTATAGACATTTTTTTTATAGACAGGTTCATTTTCTTTCACAGACTTTACTCTATTTAATTTATATATGAAATATTTGTTGTTAAAAGATGTTAGCCACACAAAAATTTTCACAGCTCCCCCTATCTTCCCGACATTACTGGCTGGTTATGGCTTGATAGTCCTTTCTAAATAAAATCATGGTGACTCTAAGATTCACTTGATTTATCTCTAAATTGAACCTAAATGATCCTAAGAAGACGGATTAAATAATTACTATATTGGCATGGCAATCAGGTAACTTAGAATTAAAATCGAAAAATCAATAAATTTATAAAAAGTCGAAAATTTGAAAATAATTCGATTTTGTAGTCCTAGAAGCTTGACATTTGGCAGAAAGGCAGGGTTTAGTACACAAAGTAAGGAAAAATAAAAAAATCCGTAAATAATAAAAAAAAGACGAAAAAAAAAACGAAAAAAAAACCCATCGAAAAAAGGAATATAGTTTGATTTATTGGAAATTTTAATTTTGGCTTTCTTTTTATACTAAAAAGTTCTTTTATGTTAAATATCAAGTATCTAGGGCTGCGAGTAATATCTCAGATGGATAGCACCTATCCTGGAAGCAATTGAGAGTACTTTTGACACTCCCCCTCCCATAACTTAGTGCTTGCCTAGGAACCTGAAATCTCTTTTTATCTAGAGTACTTCCCAAACGAAACTAAAGGTTCAAATTTTTAATACCTGTAAATAATAGGGACAGAGTGTTGGCTTAGCGAAAATCAGTGGATGATCTCCAAAAAGAACCCAAAATCAAGAAAAGGAGGATTACTTTCAAAAAGAAGTGAAATCTCATCAAAAAGTCACCTGTAAAAAATGCAGCCAAGTCCCGTAACTCATTTACCGTAAAAAGTACTGAGATCGTTTAAAGCCAAGTTTAACTATCTTATTAACTCTGAAATTTTCATTCACAAATCACCCCTAGTCTCTACATCTTTAGTTAATTATTATTTTGTGACTTGGCAATTACGCAGCACAGGGAAGGTATTACACCTTACTATGTTATGGGATGGAATTGGATAATTTAATTAAGGCAAATTATATACGCACAGGGAAGTTATTACACTTTAATATGTTATAGTATTATTTGATTAAGACTAACTATATACATCACATTCTCGTGCTACGTAATTGCCAAGTCACAAAATAATAATTAACTAAAGATGTAGAGATTAGGAGTGATTTGTGAATGAAAATTTCAGAGTTAATAAGATAGTTAAACTTGGCTTTAAACGATCTCAGTACTTTTTACGGTAAATGAGTTACGGGACTTGGCTGCATTTTTTACAGGTGACTTTTTGATGAGATATTATTTGTCTTTAAGTGTACTATAACCCCTTAAAGTTCTGCCCATCTTTTATGAATCACCCTGTATATATATATATATATATATATTTTTTTTTTTTTAATCTGAAAACATTTTCTAGACTTTCTTTGAAAAATCGAGTCAAAACGAAAACCGACTCGCAAGAGTCAAATACCAACCCGAAACCGATCCGTATCCGAAATAATTGAAGTCAAACCGACCTACAACGAAAAAACAAGTAATATAAAACAATTTTTTTAAAGTCAATTCCTACTTTTTAATCATGAATATATAAAATAAACCCGTGCAGCATTAATGTCCCACGTTATCTTTATTGAACATTATTTTATAATCATCGTTGCGGTATTTTATTTTTTGTTGGCATCACTCATTTGAGATAAATCTTTCATTTCATTTATAAAAACAATTCGAGAAATTTTTTTCTCCCATATAAAAATTAAAATTAATTAATTAAATTTAATGAATGAATTAATATTTGAAAAAACTGTATTAACATCAATTATCATCCAGTACAAGTTTTAAAAAAATGTATTTGAACTTGAATGGATCGTTTCGGCACAGTGAAAGCGACAATTGTATGATCAGTTCAGTCAAAAGTCCCCCTTGATGATGAGCACGTTTGCGCTCGAAAGATCTCAGGTGTTAATAAATATGTTTTAACATCTTTTTCGGCACTTTCTAGTCACTGGTTATATCACCACTAGTTATATATAAAAACAGAAGTTTAAATTTCTACATTGATGTATAAACCGATGGCTATAAAGAGAAAACTCTCAAATTACTGAGCAATAAGAATAAAAATTTTACAGTAAGTTTTACATTAAACAAATTATATTCTATAGTTATAATATTCCAAACAGTAGAAAATTATAGATGCGGAAAGCTTATTAAAGAGAAGATATTAATATATATAAAGCATAATCGTATTTATTTTTTGTGATTCATTATACAATAATAATTTCCAATACTCAGGGGCTGTCGTAAGACATTCGCGGGTCTGGCATTGATTTTTTTTTTCTCTTTTTGGGTAAAGGAAAGGCGTTACATATGGAGATATATTTATTTGTTGATTTTTACAGAAGTATGCAGCTATGAAAAAATATACTATCAGGTAGTTTTAAAATGGAATCTGTTCAAGTTCATATTATAAAAACAGATATTATTAACATACATATACTATAAGAAATTTGCAGCAAACTGTCCAGTCATTCGACCGTTTTTATTGAAAACGGTTACATACCGTAATTTAACGCTATCCTGACCATAATTTTGCCCATATTATGGTCAGAATACTGCTAAATTACGGTTATGTAACCGTTTTCTATAAAAACGGTCGAATGACCGTATACTTTGCGGCAAATATTTTACAATGCAGCAAATTAGCATTAAATATATTATTTTCACTATTTTACGATAAAAAATAGTTATATTGAACAAAATCTTGAGAATAACTTCATACGTTTTTTAAAGTTTGAGTTATTACAGTTTGTTGTAGCTGTATTTATTTTATTATTTTGAAATAAAAAACTTATTTTATAACATTGACTTTCTAATCCGGGGATTCTGTAACAGTTGGAGTTTGGAGATAGCGGTCAATTGCCCCTTCCGTTATACCCTCATATACATCTGAAATAAATCACTGAATTAAAATCCTCTTTACGCTATTTTTAACAGGTGTATTAACGAGGAAGAACGCGTGCAGTGTGATATGCCCTGGGTGCGTACGTTTTTTATGTTTGTCAACACTGTTTTACGAAAGATAATCTTCGACTTACATAGTTGTCAACTTGTAGTGTTTTTTCTCACCACTAAAATTTAAAAGTAAATTTTGCCTTATTTAATAGCCGAATGTTAACAGTTTTTAACATTAAATAAGACAAAAATTTCTATCAAATTTTAGTGGTAAGAAAAAACATACAAGTTGCCAACTATGGACTTATTTTATCGCAGAAATTGTAATAATTATCTGTGATTAAATACAGCGATGATAATTATCTGAAGTATTGGTGGGAAAATGAAAACCGTACGTGCCCTGGAAATGTCATGATCCGCACGTGTGCTCCCGGGCTAAGAAATTAAAGAATATTCTTTAATTTTCTAACACGGAATCTCAAAATTCTCTGTCCATTTTGAATTTTAGAAATTAGTTTTTATAGCATAAAATTTTTGAAATATATATATATATTTCTTATAAAAGAGACGTACTGTTATGTAGACGAAAATATTATTAACTAATCAATACGAATAAATTTTGGAAACGCAATATAATATGGCATAAATTTATTATGTCAAATTTTATTAAATTTTTTTGCAAAATTTCTTTATTGTACCTAATTACATAAGAAAATCACTCATTATCATTAAATTAAAGACGTGTGCTGTACTCTAAAAAAAAAAAAAAAAAACATTTTTTGGAAATTTTCTCGATATAAAGTGTAATAAAGAATTTATAAAAATTGAACATGGTTAAATAATTACATCTTGTTCTGACTAAGATTTTAATGTTGAGCATTTTTCATTTTATCACTTTATTACAAAATGGCAGAATGGTTTACAGAATTTGAAAAAAACCTACTTTTCTAAAAAAATGACCCATGTTACTTGAAAACAACCCATACCTGTCATAATCAGCTGGAAATGAAGCATTTTATTACATATTAATGGTTTAACATAAAAAATATATAAATTTATGTAGATCATTCTAAAATTCTATTATAAAAAGGAAATCTGTAAAAATGAAGTTCTTGTTTTGCCAGAATTCTGCAATTGTTAATTTAAATTATTTTAAAACTAAATAAGCACTCCTTAGGTATTTTTATTAATATGAATGGTGAATAAAAACAGAACAAAACAAAAAAATGACTTTAGTGAAATATTTTGTGTAGTTCTATAGTGGGGTTTTTTTTAGGAAACATTTCAATGTTTTTTTTTTTTTTTTTTTTTTTTTTTTTAAGAGGACAGCACAATATATGCTTAAAATGATAAAACAGTTGTAAAATATAAAATATGTTGTTAGTTATAAAACTTTATTGTAGTTAAAATTTCTTTTAGACTTTATAAATTTTAAAGAAAATTTTATTTTTGACTTCAATAAAACAAAAACCTATAGCATTATTACATATTCTATTTCATTTATGACAAATAGAAGAAAAAAGAAGAAAAGAAAAAAAAAGAAATTGTCAATAAGCCATTAATTAATACGCTTCAACAAAATCTGACACTGTTGTAAATGTCACGGCTCTATCCTTTCATTTTATTTTACTTTTATAAAGAAGATCTTAGAAGGAAAAATTAAGGGATTTAAAGAAAAGAAAGACGTAACATAAACACTCACTTGATTCGTTTCACTTTTTCCTGTTTCTTTTAACAGTTATTCTTTAAAAAGATCATTGAAAATGTATCACAAAATTTTACTAATCCCCAATATTTAGTGACAGATAGACTTGTGATATATCCAAGATTCGAAACTGATTTTAAAATGACTGAAACAAGGTAAGCTGTAACAACAAAAATCCGTTTTCAAGGGCACGAAAGATCCACGCTCCGACAAACGGGTTTTCCACAGACAAATGCAGTATTTGTTTGTTCTGAGTAGACAATCGCCACTGGATATCAGTTAATATTTCCCCTTAAGATTCAGAGAACGACTGATTTGAAATAGAATAGCAAGCATAAAAAAATTAAAAACGTGACGTAAAAAAACGTGAAAGTGAACCTGGAAGGTTTCCTAATGATGTTGCCAGGTCCAGTGTCCCAAATGCGGAACAGTGACTTCTGAATCGGGGCATAAACAACAAAGTAAACCCTATTAAACCAGAAGCTGTCTATAACGGAATACTGTTTTAAGCGTAAAAATTTCATTGTTACTGCGGTACCCGGAAGATTACTAATAGTGTTGCTAGGTCCAGTGTCCCAAATGCGGGACAATGGCTTCTGAATCAGGACATAAAAAATAAAATAGAGTAAACCTTATTAAACCAGAACCTGTCTATAACGGAATCCTGTTTCAAACGTAAAAATTTCATTGTTACTGCGGTAAGAATAACATACAATTATACCTGATAAAACGAAAACCTGTTTAAAATGGTATATTTCTGGGGTATCTTGCGACCTCGTCTTAGCAGATTCTATTATCTATATATTTAAAGCGAAAAGCGCATTCTGTCAAATTAACACTCTCTTTTCCACACGAAAATCGTCTCTTTGCGCATGCCTCAACGTTTTTTTGAAGGCAGAAACGGGATACGTGTTTAGTCCTCATCTGTTTAGTCAAGGGAACAAAAGATCCACACTCCGACAAACGGGTTTTCCACAGACAAATGCAGTATTTGATTATTCTGAGTAAGACAATAGCCACTGGATATCAGTTAATATTTCCCTTTAAGATTCAGAGAATGACTCATTGAAATAGTATAGCACGCATAAAAAATATAGAAACATGACGTAAAAAAATGTGAAAGTAAACCCGGAAGATTTACGACTAGTAAATCGCCAGGTCTACTGTCCCAAATGCGGGACAGAGAGACGAGATAAGTGGGACAACGGCTTCTAAATACGGACATAAAAATAGAGTAAACCCTATTAAACCAGAACTTATCTATAACGGAATCTTTTTTTAAACGTAAAAATTTCATTGTTCCTGATGTAAGAATACCATACAATTATACCTGATAAGACATAAATCTGCTTAAAACGAAATTTTTCTCCTGTACTTTGCTATTCCGTCTTACCAGGTTTTACTATACTAAATAAACACTACAATTTTATACATTAAAACCTATAAAAGCGGAATTGCAGTGACAATTAGATTTTTACTTTTAAAACCGCATTCCGTTATAAATAGGTCCGTTTTCACAGAGTTGACTAAACAAAATACAGTAAAATCTGTGAAAACAGAACCACTACGAACCGCAAAAAACTCTGTTTTCGACGCGCTTTCTTCTAAGGCAGGTAGATTTTGAAGGTCTTCCTTTCGTAAGAACTATAAAAAAAATTTCGTTATAGGCAGGTTCTCTCTTTAAAGGTTTTACTGCATTAAGTTCGACTCGATGCATGTGTTACGAAAAGAAATTTAAAAGAATATGTGCATCGGAAAAAAATAGGTTACTTTTGGTGTCCTGCGTAGTGGTTACGCAGAACAAGTCTTACAAGGAAGGTCTCCTTAAAGCGCATACTCAGAATATTTTGAAAAAAAAATGCTAATAAAATTACTCATGTACGTAATAAAGGATCAGTCAAATTTAGCTGCGGAATCCCAGTATAAAATTCGTAAAAAATTAAAATACTTTCGGTATTTGGCGCAAAAAGATGCGATTTGGCTAGCAACACCATAGAAGAAGGAATAGCAAGAAGGAAGATGTGGGGTGTTTTCGCCCGTCTTCCTCTTTCGCCGTTTGCCACCGATTTTTTTTATTTACAGCATTTTCCAACTATTTCAAAGGCGGGGAATAAGCACAAGCAGAGGAAAAGTATAGCGTACTTATCGCTGTCTTGGCACCTTTTTTCCTCGATATTTTCTTATTTATTTAAGCGTTTTGATTTTTGCTACGTCTGTTATGCGAAGGATATGTTATCTAAGGAGTGTAAACATAATGCAATCTTTTTAAAGCTTTGTTTTTAAAGTTACGTATATTTTCTTTTTGTTATGGGGTGGAGGGGGTGGGGTATGTTTTTCCTAAATAACAATAAAATAATACATAAAAAACAATAATTGGTTGCTTTTATAACTAATATTTAATTCGATATTTTCAATTTTCCGATATTTGATATCTTTATTTTTATGAGAATAAAGAACTCCGGTCTAATTTCTTTAAATAACTCATAAAAAATAACCTTGTTCAAGAATAAGTTTAAATTCGATATATTTTAAAATTTTATTACGTAATGCAGCTACTTTCAGTGCCTGATTTATGGCAGGGCATTCGGGGCACTGTCCCAGGGCCCCCGATTTTCCGGGTCCCGCAAATGCTACGGAAGATTTTTAAATTATTATTCAAAATCTGAAGTTTTAAACTATTAAAAAACAAAATTAATATAGAAAGTTTTTTTTTTTTTTTTTTTTTTTTTTTTTTTTTTTTTTTTTAAATGTAAAAATAACTTTTAAGGGCTACATCACGCATATTCGCCATTTCCAACCGTCAGGGAAAAAATAACAAATTGCGCGTGCGCAAGAACCGGGTTTATGAGGTTACTGCATAGATCAAATTGGCGATTACTTTTGGCTTGGTTTTCGGATTTTAGGCACATGTTGCTGCAATTATTGTGTGAACACGTGCAAAGTCAGTCGTTGATACAGTTTATAGCTTACGTAATAATGAATTTACCTGAACAATATACGTATATTTCTTTCAAAAATGATGAAAATAATACAATTTATCGAGTTAAAGAACATACGTGGATATGCAGCAGAAGTAAGTTTATTTAATTAGATATAGTTTCTGAAGATTGTAAAATGCATATAGATATTTTTGTTAATATCTTCTCAGTTTTGATTATTTTTCTTCAATTATCAACTTTAATGTGATTTACAAATAAATAATAATATTAACTATACTAGATAATAAATTGTTATTTATTTGATAATTGATTATTATTATCAAATATAATGTAATAATAAAATAATATCTCGATTACTATCAAATTATTAACTGTTGAAATTGATATGTACTATCAATATAATTTACAGATAATTAAATTGCTAATAACAAATAAAAATTATTATTATTAAATTTACAATGGTGTTTTAGGACTTATAAGATTTTTCTGTGATATTTTACTCTTTTGTGAATCTGGTGAAACCTGAATTAGCAATTGATGTATTTTAAATCCGTATCCTTCTTTTTTCATAATTACTACTTTATTAAGATATTTAAATAAAAGAGCTCATTGAATTATTTTTTCATTACTGCTAGTATGTTATATGTTGTAATATTTATTTATTATCATTATTAACTTATCATTAAGTGTTATCAAATAGTAATATTTTTATTATTTTATCAATGTAAATAGAAAAGCGGTAATACTTATAATAAATTTTATCTATATTAGATAAATAAATTTATAATCTCTCTTAATATTATAAATTTATTGATAAAATTTATTATAAATATTATCTTTTTTAATAATGAAGATGAAATGCCTTTTGTAATTATGGTTATAAAATATTACCTCTTTTCTATTTACATTGATAAAATAATAAAAATATTAATATTTGATAACATTTAATGATAAGTTATTAGTGATAATAAATAAAATTTATAAAATATAACATACTAGCAGTAATTATAAAATACTACCTCTTTTCTATTTACATTGATAAAATAATAAAAATATTTGATTTATTTATTATTAATATTTGATTACATTTAATAATAATAAGTTAATAATAATAATAAATAAATTTATAAAATGTAACATACTAGCAGTATTGGTAAAATAATTCAATAAACTCTTTCATTTAAATATCTTAATAAAGTAGTGATTATGACTAAGGCAGAGGGCAGATTTAAAATATATCAATTGCAATTTGAAGTTTCAATCATCAGATTCACAAAAAAGTAAAATACCACAGGAAACTTTCATAAGTTCTAAAACACCATTGTAAATTTAATAATAGTAATAAGTTTTATTTGATACTATCAATTCAATTTAATTATCTGAAAATTATATTGATAGTAATCGAGATATTATTGTATTATTATATTATATTTGATAATAATAATAAATTATCAATTATATAACAAATTATTATCTAGTATAGTTGAACATAGAAGAAAAAGAATCAAAACTGGGAAGATATTAAGAAAAATATCTATATCTACTTTACAATCTCCAGAAACTGTATCTAAATAAATACACTTACTTCGGCTGCATATACACTTGTAAGTTCTTTAACTCAGTAAATAAAGAAATACTTTTGAGCTTCCCTGTAAACGTACTCTAAATGCTACACATAACATATTCTATAGTAAGTAACCTTCTTCTAGTGCACCTTAATAATATATACAAATTTCATTATGTTTAAAATAGTGTAACATTAAAATACAACATGAATTATTTTTCCACATAGACCATAATGTAACGGAATACTTTTGGGTGCCCCTGTAAAGGAACTATAAATGCTACACGCTTCATTTTCAATACCAAACATGCTATGATAAACCTCAATAATGTATATCAATTACATTACCAAACCTACTATACTATATATTTACGCGAGTTAACGGACAGACAAACCAAACTCATAAACACTTTTCTATGTTGGAAAATGTTAAAAAGTCTAAATAAAAAATTTTAAATAAATATATTTTACCATTTAAGAATTAAATAAGATCAAAATGGAATATGGAACTATATATATATATCCATAAAGTGTCTTTTGTGCTACCATCTGTGCCCAATGATCAAAAGAGAAGTGATTATTAAAAGGATCTTATAATTATCTAAATAGAGATTTTAATTGTTTATAAGACAATCAAAAGAATCATTTCCTACATGTTATATCGAAAAAGAAGACAATAGTAAAATTTCTCCAAATTGTATTTAATAGGTAATAAAATATATATTAAAGATAGAATGCAAAAAATAAACAAATAACTATTAATTTTGTAAAAATTACAAACTATTTCAATTTAATTTAAACTATATGCATTGTTTAATTTTTTTAATGTTAATTTAAAGCAATACTAATTGGCAATTAGAACATACAAGATTTAAAAAACTAACATTATTATTGTTAAATAACAATAAAGTTTAAACAATACATTTAAGTTATTTACTGATAAGCTCATTTGCATAAATTTATATCTTCATCTATTGAATAAAAAATAATTTCATAAGCGTTGGTAATGGTTCATAAGCGTTTTAAGAATATCATACTACTATCTGACAGCAGAGGTAAAAAATAAATAAAATAATAAACTTAGGAAATTATAAAATAAATAAAAATACAATTTTAAATAAGTTTTGTAATGAAGTCTTAAATAAATAATAAGCAATTCCTTCTGTGAAAATCAATATCTTTCTACATGGGTACAAAAGTGGTCCAATTTCGCTAAATTACATTTAATTATTTAAAAAATAAATAGTTTGCAGATAATTTAAAATAATAAACACTAAGAGAAAAAAATTTAATTGACTTATTGAAAAACACCTATATATAAATGGCATCTGTCAACAGAAAAAAAAAATGAAATAAATGTTGATCTAAATGTCCCTCCTGATACGCTAAAAACGCCAATCTGGCAACCTTATTCGCGTTTTGTAGCCAAAGAATTTCAATCTCTAAGTTTTGACGCATGCGCAATTTGCTATTTTTTCCCTGACGGTTGGGAACGGCGAATATGCCTACATCACTCACGCGAAAACGCCTGCTCGCTAATGTTAATCCTATGGGAGAAATTTTTTAAAATATCTCATTTGCATTTCAATATTTAAAAATAAATTTTACCATTGGATATTTAAAATTGACGGAAGATTGAAAAATCGTCAGCGAGATAGAACACTTAAGATTATGAGGATGTTATAAAAACTTTTACTGCTAAAAAATTGAGAAGAAACATCATTAAATATCACAAAATTATTAGAGCATCTGTGCCCAGGGCCCCCAAATTTGTAAATCAGTCACTGGCTACTTATAAAATAAACACATACATTTGCCTCCCCCCCCCCCCCTTCACCTTCGTAATATTAACTAAGAATTAATTGTATTCACCTGATTTTAAAATTTAAAACCAAACCCTTATTTAAATTTAACTAAAATCCCTTTTCTTCTGATGATTTTGATTAAGAAAAAAAAAATCTTTATAAAGGACAGAATAATTAAACAATAGGATAAAAAAATTTTATTTAATTATTTTTTTTTAGTTAAAAGGATTTAAAGTAATCGTTTCATTTTATGAAATTAGGAAATACTAATAAAATGTATCATATTTATTATTTCTGATGTTAACATCCCTTTTTCTAAGCAAATAAAAAACGCAAAACGATAAATGAGATACCATATGAAAAAATTTTGAACAGGTTTGTGACATATTATACTCACATTTCGTTAAAACATGTTTGATGAAAATTAAATTTAATTAAAAATTTAATCAGCATTGTCTTTATAAATGAAATGAAAGGTTTTTCTCAAATAAGCGTTGCCACAAACAAAAACGATTAAAATTATTAAAATAAAAAATATATGTTCCAATAAAGTTAAAGTGGGGCAAAGTTGTTGTTGCACACGTTTATATTATATTTATGACTAGCAAAACCCGCGGCTTTGCTCGCATATTTCTTGAAAAATGCCAAGTCGTATTCGTTGGACTATTTTCATTAGAGGAAACTTTACTTCAACAGATAATTCAGAAATTACTAATTAAGCCACAGTAATTAAGAAAATTTCTGTAATGAGTATGTCACAGAAATGCGCAATTTTAAAACTTTTCTGTTCCTGCTCACATTAACATTTCAAAAATTTTAAAAACTGTTCTATGGATGCATTTGTGTCTATAACGTAACAGCTATGTAAAATTTCAAGTTTCTATCCATAATAATTTCAGATAAATCATTGTTTAGAAGATTTTTAGAACTTTTTCCGCTTATTTCACTTTTTTAAATTTCGATTTTTTTTTATGGAAACTGTTTTTAGCGAGCACTGAATCTTAAAAAAAGCCTCCATGCCAAATTTCAATTTCCTATACCAGCAGCATCACTAAAATCGCAATTTTGGAAGGTTTTTTGATTCTGCACCTCTTTTAAATTTCGATTTTTTTAAACTGTTCTGTGGAAGCATTTACGTATAAAAAATAATAATAGGAAGGTTATATTCTAAGTTTCTATCACTAATAATTTAGAGAAAAAAAAACATAATTTATAAGGTTTTTTGCTCAGTTTACACCTTTAAACTTCGAATTTTTAAAAGACTGTTTATACCGAGCGTCTGCATCTTAAAAGTTACAACTATACTGAATTTCTAGTTTCTAACCTGAATAAATCCAATTAAATCATAATGTAGAGCGTTTTTAGACCGTTTTCCGCTTATTTCAACCAGTTAAATTTCGATTTTTTTAGAAACCACACTGTAAAAAATTTCCAACCCTTTTCCGTTTCGTGAAAGATAAATTTCCTTTACGATACGGAAAACAACCGATAAAATAATTATTCCGAATCACAACAGAAAGGTTTTCTACAGTCATAAAAATAATCTATTTATATCGGATTAGTTTCCGAAAGGATGGAAAACAGCTCTCTCCGGACTTACTGCGCAGTCTCGCTCTCTGCTGACGTATGAAAGGCGTTGCGTCACGTGATTGATAACAGAACAGAATCGAGTTTTTGGATGAAGATGGGCGCCATGTTTTTAAATATTGGACAACTGCTCTACGTACTTCTAACTTCCCAATAGTTTTACCTCTGGTAGGAGTCTGGTTTTTGCGGAGTAAGACAGCTGTATAGGAATAAAAAGCTGCTCACCGGGCCCATGGGCCAAACCAACAACAACAACAACAACAACTTCGCAATGGTAAGTACTAAAATTTATGTGATTTTTAATATTTTGGATTTGATATGTACATATACTTATAGTGCATGATTATCAAATCGAATAACATGTTTAAGGAGCTGCGTAGCCTGAAACAAAATGCATGTTATCTTATTTCTCGCTCAGTTTATTTTTTATGAGAAAAATATCCCCGAAGTAAAAAAATATTTTGATGGGCCAGAAATTTCTAACTTAGATATTATCTTAATAAAACTTATTTTTTGTAGGCTGTTTTTTTAAATAGTTTTTAACTTATTCTAAATTAAATTCCTTGTTTATTTGTTTAATTCTGTAAGACATCCAGTGTTGAATTCAGGGGGTGGGGGGACAGTCCCCTCCCGGAGCATTGAAATGTCCCCCCGGAAGATTTCACATTTTATGCTTTTAATAGTCAAAAAGTGCAATCCCCCCCGGAACTCTATAATATCCCCCCCCCCGGAACCACAGAAATCCCTCCCGGAGAAAAATGTCTGAATTCAACACTGAAGACATCAATAACATACCTATGATCTTAAAATAAATTGATGATATTTTTCTATGTTCGATGCTATATCAGAATCATATTGTCTTTTTTCAGGTACTGCAGAATCAATTTTACATTTTATTATTTGTAGGGATGTAACGAATAGTGATTTGGCCGAATAGCCGAATACCGAATATTCGGCCAAGTTTTAGCCGAATACTGACTTTAAAAAAAATTATTTTATTTGTTTAGTTATTTTTTTTTCCAATTTTAAAATCAAAAATTAAATTAAGGACTAATTGAAATAAATTTTTTGTTTGAGTGTTCAAAAATCATAACAGCTGAATGTATGTAAGCACGGTATATAGTGAACGTTTGTTTTCTGAAGCTGGTAATATATATGAAACCAAACGAAACAGACTTCTTCCTGAAAATGCTGAAAAGTTATTTTTGCATCACAATTTCAGGCTTTACAGTGATAAATAATTTTGTTACCCCTGTATGTTATTTTGAAGTAACTCATTAAATGTTTTTTTCAGTATAGGTAATAGTTTTTTTCTTTTCAATGTATCAAACTCATTAGTTCGTTTAATCAACATCTAATGTTTAATTTTTAATTAGTAAAGTAATTATATAGTCATATATTTATTATTTAAAAGTAAAACTAAAAGCTAGAAAAATGATTTAATTTGTGAAAGATTAAGCATTTTTACAAGACAGTAAAATATTTTTTTTTAATATTTATGAATTTTATTGCTTAAGAAACTTATCATCATTATAAATCAGATTAAAAAAATAGATATAAAGTTATTTTTTTTTAATTCTCTGATGAGAGAGAGAGAGAGAGAGATTTAAACTTTAAATGCAGTATATATTTTGCATTTTAATGTAAAATAAATTAATGTTGCAATACTTACTTAAATTCATATGATGCCTAAATATGCAGCAAGAAAAATATTTTTTATTTATGTAATTTCATTATATACAGTTATTTATAAGTTGTCATGAAGCTTTAAAATTGAGTAAGTATTAGGATTTAATTTTCTTATTATAATTAATGTATTTAGATATCATTCTTTAATATTGTTTGTTAAAAATATTTAAAATCACATTTTTTTTTTTCTGGAACTTATTATACCAAATATCTTAGAATATTCGGCCAAATAAGCAAGTATTCGACAATATATCTAAATATATTCGGCTACAGGTATTCAGCAGAATATCTGTTCAATATTCGGCAAAAGGTGCCGAATAAGCCGAATACCGAATAGTGGTCGAATATTCTTTACATTCCTAATTATTTGTAGTGTATTAAAATTCAATTGAAAAGGCCATGATTTAAATTCTATAATGTTAGTTAATAAATTGAGAACTTTATGTTAGAACGATATAATGAAATTTATATTGGTATATGGTAAAATAAATTTCAGTATTCTTTGCATATCAGACAAAATTTTAGTTGTAACAAACGTAAAGTTGAATATGCTGAATATCTTGAGGTTGATATTATCTATATTCATGCTGTAAAAGCTTGCATGCAGAAGCTTACATCTTGGGCAGCAGAGATCAACTGCCTCGCCCTGGATATTCAAGTTTAATTGGCTAAATTTTATTTTTCTTACATTATTTTGAAAATAAAAAATGACATTTAATCTTTTCTAATAATTTAAAATAAACAGAAAAAGAAAAAAAGCAAACAGGGAATTTTTGTCAGTAGAGATGGATGGGGGAGATCTCCACTGCTGAACATCATGTCACATGTGGAAAGGAAGACAATTTTTTGTTCTGATTTTTATTTCGTGCTCATGTCTTGAAAAATTATATTGAATGGGCTTCAGGGAGAATAAACCCTCAAAAGGCTTGAATTTTTTTTATTTCAAAAATATAAAGCTTCAATTCTTCATTCATACATTAAAAAAAAAAAAAAAAAAAAAAAAAGTGGTGTTTTAGCAAAAAAAAATGTCTTACTTGATTTTATTTCATATTTCTGCTTTCATTTAACTAAATCTTGTCACGTATTTAAATGCACGTGTTAATACTGTTCAAATTTCAAGAAATAAAAAATGTTCAAAAGAGTCATGATGTCAACATATAAATCATAAATGTCACTAGAACCCAACTTTAAACTTCAGAGTCCTAGGCACAGCATTTTTGCGTGCCCTTCCAAGCACTACTCTTAAGTAATCTCAAAGCTTAGAATTTTTGTGATACGTCCTCATCCAATCATTTCTTCCAGGGCTGTGGAGTCTGAGTATAAGTCAGGCACGTTTTTTTTTTTTTTTTTTTTTTTTTGGGGGGGGGGGGGGGGGAGATTCGGTGTCGCTAAAAAACTGGCCGACTTGACTCAGTCTCTAGCTTGTTTTTTGGACAATTCAAATTGAAATTAAATTAATTATATGTGATTTTAAATTTATAAACTGAATTATTATTTTTATTTTGGGACTATATACCGCATAGATGAAAACTGTTTTTAATTAAAAACTCTCGTTGATATTTTCCATTTAGTATACAGTCTTTTCACTCAGCTTTTTGGGGTTTGCAGAACCCGAGGTAAGGCAAAAATTGAAAATTCTGCTACTTTTGGAGTCTACAGAACCCGAAATATCATTGTAATAGAAACCTTTTTTAGCTCCCAGTCTGTCAAAGCCAGAAAGGGGGGCTAATTCGCCACCCCCTTAATTTAGATAAATAGGTTTTTTATACAGAGTTATCCGATTTCAATTTTTGAAATTTTGTATATAGGTTGATTCTGATAAGGCGGTTCCTTGATTAGTTATGGAGGTCCATTGGTTAAATATAAAGGGGGAGGGAACGGGGGCTGATAGCCCCCTTAATTTAGATAAACGGTTTTTTTATGCAGAATTATCCGATTTGTTTGAAATTTTGTATATAGGTTCATTCTGATAAGGCGCTTCCCTGATCAGTTTTGAGGGTTTATTGGTTAAGTATAAAGGGGAACGGGGGGCTAATCCCCCCTAATTTAGATAAAGGCGTTTTTCATGCAAAATTACCCAATTTGCTTCAAATTTTGCATAAAGCTTCATTGTGAAAAAGCGCTTCCCTCATTAGTTTTGGAGGTTCATTAGTTAAGTTTAAAGAGGGAAACGGTGGTTAATACCCTCCTCCTTAATTTAAATAATTGGGTTTTTTATGCAGAATTATCCGATTTGCTTCAAATTTTGTATATAGGTTAATTGTGATAAGGCACTTCCCCTTATCAATTTTGGTTGTTCATTGATTAAGTATAAAGGGGGGAACGGTGTCCAATCCCCCCTTAATTTAGATAAATGGGTTTTTAATGCAGAATTATCCAATTTGCTTCAAATTTTGTATATAGATTCATTGTTAAAAGCCGCTTCCCTGATTAGTTTTGGGGGTTCATTGGTAAGTATAAAGGGGGGAACGGGGAGCTGACACCCCTTAATTTAGATAAATGGGTTTTCCATGCGGAAATATCTGATTTGTTTCAAATTTTGCATATAGGTTCATTCTGATAAGGCGGTACCCTGCTCAGTTTTAGGGGTTCATTGGTTAAGCATAAAGGAGGGAACAGGGACTAATCCCCTCTAATTTAGGTAAATGGGTTTTTCATGCAGAATTACACAATTTTCTTCAAATTTTGTATATAGCTTCATTGTGATAAGGTGCATCCCTCATTAATTTTGGGAGTTATTTCGTTCAGCATAAAGAGGGGAACGGGGGCTAATCCCCCCATAATTTAGATAAATGGGTTTTTCATGCAGAATTACACAATTTTCTTCAAATTTTGTATATAGCTTCATTGTGATAAGGTGCATCCCTCATTAATTTTGGGAGTTATTTCGTTCAGCATAAAGAGGGGAACGGGGGCTAATCCCCCCATAATTTAGATAAATGGTGTTTTTATGCAGAATTATCGTATTTGCTAAAAATTTTGTATATAGGTTCCTTCTAATAAGTCGCTTCCCTGATTAGTTTTGGGGGTTCTTTGGTTAAAGATACAGGGGGAACTGGGGGCTAATGGGTTTTTCATGCAGAATTATCCGATTTGTTTCAAATTTTGTATATATGTTCATTCTGATAAGGCGCTTCCCTGATCAGTTTTGGGGTTCATTAGTTAAGTATAAAGAGGAGAACGGTGGCTAATCCCCTCCCCCTTAATTTAGATAAATGTGTTTTTATGCACAATTATCTGATTTGTTTCAAATTTTGTATATAGGTTAATTGTGATAAGACGTTTCCCCATATCAATTTTGGAGGTTGATTGATTAAGTATAAAGGAGGAAACGGTGTCCAATCACCCCTTTAATTTAGATAAATGGGTTTTTTTATGCAGAATTATCCGATTTGTTTCAAATTTTGTATATAGGTTCATTCTGATAAGGCGCTTCCCTGATCAGTTTTGGGGGTTCATTGGTTAAGTATAAAGGGGGAACAGGGGCTAATCACCCCTAATTTAGATAAATGGGTTTTTAATGCAAAATTACTCAATTTGCTTCAAGTTTTGTATAAAGCTTCATTGTGATAAGGCGCTTCCCTCATTAGTTTTGGGGGTTCATTTGCTAAGTGTAAAGAGGGGAACGGTGGCTAATTCCCCCCCCCCCCTTAATTTAGATAAATGGGTTTTTATGCAGAATTATCCGATTTGCTTCAAATTTTGTATATAGGTTAATTGTGATAAGACGCTTCCCTATATCAGTTTTGGGGGTCCTTGATTAAGTATAAACAACAGAACGGTTTCCAATCGCCCCCTTAATTTAGATAAATGGGTTTTTAATGCAGAATTATCCAATTTGCTTCATATTTTGTACATAGGCTCATTGTGATAAGTCGCTTCCCTGATTAGTTTTGGGGGTTCATTGGTTAAGTATAAAGGAGAAACCAAGGGGCCAATCCCCCCTCTTAATTTAAATAAATGGTTTTTTTTATTCAGAATTATCCGATTTGCTTCAAATTTTTTATATAGGTTAATTGTGATAAGACGCTTCTCCTTATCAGTTTTGGGGGTTCATTGATTAAGCATAAAGGGGGAACTGTGTCCAATCCCCCCTTAATTTAGATAAATGGGTTTTTAATGCAGAATTATCCGATTTGTGTCAAATTTTGTATATAGGTTCATTCTGATAAGGCGCTTCCCTGATCAGTTTTGGGGGTTCATTGGTTAAGTATAAAGGGTAGGGAAGGGAGGCAAATCCCCCTCCTTAAATTAGATAAATGGGTATTTCATGCAGAATTATCCGATTTGCTTCAAATTTTGTAAATAGGTTCAATGTGACAAGTTGCTTCTCTGTTTAGTTTTGGGGGTTCATTGGTTAAGTATAGAAAGGAGGAACAAGGTCCAATCCCTCCCTTAATTTAGATAAATATGTTTTTCATGCAGAATTATCCAATTTGCTTCACATTTTGTATATAGGTTCATTGTTATAAGGCGCTTCCTTGATTAGTTTCGGGGGTTCAATGGTAAAGTATAAAGGGGGGATCGGGAAGCTAATCTCCCCTCCTTAATTTAGATAAATGGGTTTTTCATACAGAATTATCCGATTTGCTTCAAATTTTGTATATAGGTTCAGTTTGATAAGGTGCTTCCCTGATGAGTTTTGAAGTTTAATTGGTGAAGTATAAAGAGAGGGAACGGGGCTATTCTCCACCCTCTAATTTAAAGAAATGGGTTTTCATGCAGAACCGGTAAATTTTTACTTTATAAAAAACATGAGTTTTTTTTGTTGTTGATGCTAAATGAAATTTATTTGGATTTATTAAAGAAAGGACAAAGTGTTTTGAAAGGAATATTAAGGGGACAGATCACCTTTAAAATGGTCAAAAATTCAATTTCAAGGTTTTGATGTCAGTAAATAGTGCATTTTATTCTGAGTAAAAAGGTACCAATGTTTTTCAGAGGCGATATTAATTGACGAAGATATAAAGTAAAACGCAATCGTCATTCTTTGTTTTTGAATGGGGAGTAAAAACTTTAAATGCATTTAATTCACAACAATGATTTTCAAACTTGCGCGCACGATTTCTCCAAAAATAATTTAGATAGAACCTCAATTTTTTTCAAACTTATTAATGTTGTAACAATGAACAAAATGAACTAGAATTTTTTAATTTGATCAATAAATTAAAAAATAATGAACTGTAATTAAATTAAAAACGCATTTTGAATGCGCTTTTCGATGAATTAAAGTTAATTATTTTTTTATTTATTGACCAAATTAAAAGATTCTAGTTCATTTTGTTCATTGTTACAACATTAATAAGTTTGAAAAAAATTGAGATTCTATCTAAATTATTTTTGGAGAAATCGTGCGCGCAAGTTTGAAAATCATTGTTGTGAATTAAATGCTTTTAAAGTTTTCACTCTCCATTCAAAAACAAAGAATGACGAATGCGTTTTACTTTATATCTTCGTCAATTAATATCGCCTCTGAAAAACTTTGGTACCTTTCTACTCAGAATAAAATGCACTATTTACTGACATCAAAACCTTGAAATTGAATTTTTGACCATTTTAAAGGTGATCTGTCCCCTTAAACGAAACCCTTTGAGCGATGTTCGATCACACTTACCCACTAGTTCTATTATATTACTGTGGCACCATTTTTTTTCATTTAATGCTGATCATGAAATCCCATGGTAACCTATGTAAATTTTAAAGAGGTAGTAAATTCCCTTATACAATTATCAAAATATAGCTTTCACCAGCAAGAAGCAGATGTCCAATGTGCATCTTTAAATTAACATTTTTAAATTGTACATTTTAAAAATTTTCCTTAATTTTTAAGTATTTTTAAAACTTATGAAATTTGAAATTTTTACTTAAAGGAAAATTTTCAAATTTTATGCTCTTAAAAATACTTATCGCTGAAGACGAAGAGTCCTCTTAATCATTCATTGCTGTTGTGCTGTTTTGTCCTATAAATATACATGATCACTAGAAATTAGTAAAATAAAAATATATTAATATTATTATTGTTATTATTGCAGGATAATACTGCAGTGATCAGTGTCGCATTCCAGCTAGAGCATATCATCCTTGCTTAGTAGCGAATGATGATGTAAGAAAGGAAATCATGCTGTTCGCGAATAATATTGATGGTTTGACAGTTTTTTCGGAGAAATGTCCCAGGACAATTTTGTTTTGGTAGCATCATATTGTGTAATGTGTAATCAATTAAGGCCTGGAAGAAATTAAAGAATCTAGGCCTACTTTTTTACTAAGTGCAGCTATTCGGAGGCAAGAACTGTCAATGGAAGTAATATCAGTATTGCTGTAATTTTTATTCATTATAACATTTTGATTTATATTTTTGTTGCAAATAAATGTTATTTTTCAGTATAAATGTTTGTTTTATTTTTTCTGTCTTTTGTAGTTAGCCAAAAAAAAAAAAAAAAAAAAAAAAAAAAAAAAAAAAAAAAAAAAAAAAATCGAGTAACTTATATATATTTTTTTAAATAGTATTTTGTTAGTATGTGCAATTTAATGTTTGTGCAGATTAAATGCGATTGATTTATTTTACTAAGTTTAAGTTTAAAAAAAATAGCACATACACATTTGCGAAGTCAGATTTTTTATTAAATAGACACTTATTTTTTATATATTTTTCCTGAATTATTTGTAATTTTTAATATTCTTCTATTAAGTGATCTGCCATTGAAGAATAAAAGACTTACAAACATTTCTTTCTTTGTCATTAATGATGATAAAATTTTGACTTTAAATATACATAAATGTTTACAGGCAACTGGACTTCATAAATATAGTAAAATAAATATAGGTCAGTCAACAGTATATTTATTGATATTTATGTAGATATCTCATGACTTCATTGTGCACATGTAAATAACAAATGGTTCAATATTCCAACGTAATTTATTTATGGAAAGATTCGGAAAATAAAGATTGCATGGTAAGTAATATACTTTGAAATGTTATATATATATTTTTTTTCATACAATTTCAATTACTTGCAAATGTAAACTCATAAATAACTAAAGTTTTAAAATCTTAAAAAAAGGCCTGATTTAATTATTTTTATTTTAAATTCAAATAAATCAAACTTTAATTCACTGTAAACTCTGTAATCGCTTAGGAACTCATAAAGCTGGAAAATTGGTGTTTCTTTTCAAACATTTTAATAACAAGGAATATTTTTTTCATATCCATTGAAATTTATAAAATATAATCATAACCATCTTAAGTGTGTTTAATATATGCTCTAAATTCATTAAATGAATAAAGAAATTTGGTCAGAACAAACAGCTTTAGCTTTTAGTAATGCAGAGTGCATATGCTTTTTATTTTATCAAAGGGGTAATTCAAGGAGGTATATGTATTTTATACAGAATAGGATATCTGTTAAATTGCAGTTTTTGTAAATAAGTGATGACACAAGACAATTTGTTTTATTTATTTCATGTTTTCAAAAGTAAAAGAGAATTCACATTTCTAAATTAAATCTTTTTCTGTAGCTCCATTTTTTTAAACTGTATATTTTTAACTATTTATATGATTAAAATATTTTAATTTAACCAAGTGAATGAGTTTCTATATATTTTTTTAATTTCAAATATATTTAAATGGACACTTCTAATTGTTAATTTTAATTATTTAGTAAAGTTTATTTTACTGTAAAATGTATCTCATCAAAAAGTCACCTGTAAAAAATGCAGCCAAGTCTCGTAACTCATTTACCGTAAAAAGTACTGAGATCGTATAAAGTCAAGTTCAACTATCTTATTAAATCAGAAATTTTCATTCACAAATCACTCCTAGTCTCTACATCTTTAGTTAATTATTATTTTGTGACTTGGCAATTACATAGCACGAGAATTTGATGTATATAGTTAGTCTTAATCAAATAATACTATAACATATTAAAGTGTAATAACTTACCTGTGCGTATATAATTTGCCTTAATTAAATTATCCCATCCCATCCCATAACATAGTAAGGTGTAATAACTTCCCTGTGCTGCGTAATTGCCAAGTCACAAAATAATAATTAACTAAAGATGTAGAGACTAGGAGTGATTTGTGAATAAAAATTTCTGATTTAATAAGATAGTTGAACTTGACTTTATACGATCTCAGTACTTTTTACGGTAAATGAGTTACGAGACTTGGCTGCATTTTTTACAGGTGACTTTTTGATGAGATTTCACTTCTTTTTGTAAGTAATCCTCCTTTTCTTGGTTTTGGGTTCTTTTTGGAGATCATCCACTGATTTTCGATAAGCCCACACTCTGTCCCTATTATTTACAGGTATTAAAAATTTGAAGCTTTAGTTTCGTTTGCAAAGAACTGCGTAGATAAAAAGAGATTTCAGGTTCCTAGGCAAACACTAAGTTATGGGAGGGGGAGTGTCAAAAGTACTCTCAATTGCTTCCAGGATATGTGCTATCCATCTGAGATATTACTCGCAGCCCTAGATACTTGATATTTAACATAAAAGAACTTTTTAGTATAAAAAGAAAGCGAAAATTAAATTTTCCAATAAATCAAAGTATATTCCTTTTTTCGATGTTTTTTTTTTTTTTCGTTTTTTTTTTAGTCTTTTTTTATTATTTGCGGATTTTTTTCATTTTTCCTTACTTTGTGTACTAAACCCTGCCTTTCTGCGAAATGTCAAGCTTCTAGGACTACAAAATCGAATTATTTTCAAATCTTCGACTTTTTATAAATTTATTGATTTTTCGATTTTAATTCTAAGTTACCTGATTGTCACGCCAATATAGTAATTATTTTATCCGTCTTCTTAGGATCATTTAGGTTCAATTTAGAGATATATCAAGTGAATCTTAGAGTCACCATGAGTTTATTTAGAAAGGACTATCAAGCCATAACCAGCCAGTAAAGTCGGGAGGGTAGGGGGAGCTGTGAAAATTTTTGTGGGGCTAACATCATTTAACAATCCATATTTCATATGTGAAGTAAATAGAGTACAACCTGTGAAAGAAAACAAACCTGTCTATAAAGAAATCGCCTATATCGTAGCCAGTCTATAGCAGAACTTTTCTATAACGAAATTCGTAAACGAAAGAAAAGAAAACCATAATCCGGGGGAAATAACATAAAACAATTAGGGGCGTTGTACTAGCTAATAGGACAATTATCATAAAACTAATGTTTCCAGCAGTACAAAATCAAATTGTTTTCGAATTTTTAATTTTTTAAAGATATTTCGATTTTATTTTCGAATTTAACGAATATTTTAATTGTTCCTTTTATTGAATAGTAAATACTACCTTTACACCAAGTTTTAAGTTTCTAAGACTACAAGATAAAATTATTTTCAATTTTTGATTTTTTTCGAATTTTTTTTATTATTTTCTGGATTTATTTTGAAATTTCCGATCTTTTTCGAATTTTTTATTCTATTTTCGAATTTATTGTGTTTTAATTTTTCCCTTTTCTGTATCCTAAACAATAAGTTTACGCCGAATTTTAAGTTCTAAAGCTACAAAATCAAATTTTTTTCAATTTTTCGAATTTTTTTTTTCGAATTTTACAGATTTTTTTATTTATTTCTTTTTTTGTATCCTAAATACTACCTTTAGTCCAAATTTTAAGTTTCTAGCTTTACAAAATAGAATTATTTTCAAATTTTCGTTATTTTTTCGATTTTTTGATTTTATTTTCAATTTTTGTTGTGTTTTTAATTTTTTCTTTTTCTGAATCCTAAACACTACTTTTACATCAAATTTTCAGTTTCTAAGACTACGAGATCATATTATTTTCAATTTTTCTCTTTTTCTTTCTTGCTTTCAATTTTTTTTTCTTTTTTTTAATTTTCGATTTTTCTTTTTGAATTATCCATATTTTTTAATGTTTCCTTATTTAGTATCTTAAATATTACCTTTATTCCAAATTTCAAGTTTCTAGCGCTATGAAATCGAATTATTTTCAAAATTTCCTTATTTTTCGATTTCTTTCGATTTCTTATTTTATTTTCGAATTTTATTGCGTTTTTATTTTAACTTTTTCTGAATCCTAAACACTATCTTTACCGCGAATTTTAAGTTTTTAAGGCCAAAAGATCAAATTATTTAAATTTTTTTCGAATCTTTCGAATTTTTGACTTTGTTTCGAATTTCCTGGATTTTTTAATTTTTCCTTATTTTGCATCCTAAATACTACCTTTATTCCGAATTCCAAGTTTCTAGCTCAACAAAATCGGATTATTTGAAATTTTTCGATTTTTTCGATTTATTTTATTTTATTTTCGATTTTTTTTTGTGTTTTTGATGTTTTCTTTTTCTGAATTCTAAACACTACCACACAAGATTGTGTTATTTTCAATTTTCGATTTTGTTCGATTTTTTTTGAATTTTCAAATGTTTTTTTTTTTAATTTTCCGGATTTTATAATTTTTCCTTTCTTTGTATCCGAAACACTAGCTTTATTCCAAATTTCAAGTTTCTGCGGCTGCGGGATCTACCCAATCTTTTTGATGACGCGAGAGTGAGTGAGTGTGTGAGTGACAAAAAATCGAAACTTTTGAGTTCATATATCGTCTGCACTAATTTATGGGTATTTTTTCAATTATCCATATTTTATCATTTTTCCTTATTTAGTATCTTAAATATTACCTTTATTCCAAATTTCAAGTTTCTAGCGCTATAAAATCGAATTATTTTCAAATTTTCCTTATTTTTCGATTTTTCCGATTTTTTCGATTTTTTGATTTTTTTTTCGAATTTTATTGCGTTTTTTATTTTAACTTATTCTGAATCCTAAACACTATCTTTACTGCGAATTTTAAGTTTCTAAGGCTAAAAAATATTATTTTAATTTTATCAATTTTTTTCGAATTTTTCGAATTTTTGATTTTTTTTTTTTCGAATTTTCCGGAATTTTTATTTTTTCCTTATTTTGCATCCTAAATACTACCTTTATTCCGAATTCCAAGTTTCTAGCGCAACAAAATTGGATTATTTGAAAATTTTCGATTTTTTTCGATTTTTCGAATTTTGCTTTCGATTTTTTTGGTGTTTTTGATGTTTTCTTTTTCTGGATACTAAACACTACCTTCACACCGAATCTTAAGTTTCTAAGACTACAAGATCGTATTATTTTCAATTTTCAATTTTGATGGAATTTGTTGAATTTTTGAATGTTTTTTTTTTTCGTATTTTCCGGATTTTATAATTTTTCCTTTCTTTGTATCCTAAACACTACCTTTTTTTCCAAATGTCAAGTTTCTAGGGCTACGGGATCTACCTAATATTTTTGATGACGCGTGAACGAGTGAGTGAGTGAGTGACAAAAAATCGAATGTTTGAGTTCATATATCGTCTGAACTAGAAAAGACAGAAAATTGTAATTTAAAATTTTGGTCCTGTGTGCCAAATACTCTAGAAAAACGAAGTTTCAAATTTTTGGGATACTCCAGCGCGGAGATATGGGGGGGTCAAAAGTGCCCTGAGTTGCTTCCAGAAAAGTATGCTTATGGCTGTCCTCTCTCGACTTGGCGGAGGCACTGCCGTGCCTCCAGATAGAGTAAAGCCTGTGAAAGAAAATGAACCTGTCTATAAAAAAAAAAAAGGTCTATAACGAAGCCAGTCTATAGCGGAACTTTTCTATTACAAAATTCGTAAACAAAAGAAAAGAAAAGCATAATCCGGGGAAAATAACACAAAACAATAACGGAAGGTGTACTAGCTAATAGGACAATTATCTTAAAATCTATCTAAAACAAACTATCCCCATCCTGTGGGATTTGTTTTTCAATGTTTTACTTTATTTAATGCAAAACATAGATTGCATCCGACAACTCATAAAACAGTCCTCCGGCCTGTACCGGCAGAAAAAGGTAGCTTTCCTATATCTTCATTTTAAAATTTTAGCTAATGTTACTCGAAAACAGCAAGTTAAAATGCAAAGAAACCGTTTACAAAAGATTCGTTTACACTGTATTTGAATAAGAAATTCGCCAAATTATTGAGCTATAGCCAAGTTGGCTTCATTTATGAAGACTTATTTTTGTCGCCAAATTTGGCGAGATTTCGCCAATTGTCGCCAAGTTTGGCGAGAATTTGGCGCTAATGGATATGAATATATAGTTTTATGCGTATGATTGGGAAAATGATTACAACAATGAAAGAAAATAATTTGCGAGAAATCGCGTTCACTAAAACTTATAAATTTATATTAAAATCATTAAAATTACAGACATTACAATACACTTTCATAAAACATTAAAAACATATTAAAATTGGACGTTTCGGATTTACATGGAAAATCCCTCTTCAATAACAACATTTCACTTAGCGTAAATCATAGTTCAAAAATATCAACAAATAGAAAATGCAACGTATCAAAATTTCGAAGTCAAAGTTACAGTTATAATAACACGGAGTATTCATTCGGGATTGCACCTGCTTGACCATTATTGACCATAAATTTATCGTTGGTTTTTTGTAATGTGCTGTTTTGTTTCAAAATGTCAGCCACCCTAGAATTTCAAACTGCTCTATCTCAGCCAATTTTTAAGATAGAGGTAAAACAAAAAATGCTCTGGAATCCTTGTATCAAGTCCTAACACCTAATTAAAAAATAAACTTGATTTTTTAACTTTTTTGTATATTTATTTTAGTTTTAAAATTTTCCGTGGCCGCCATCTTGAAACAAGATGGCGGACCAAGCTGGCCAACGAACTCGGTCGAGGCATTGGTGAGCTTAATACACACAATTAGTTTCATCCAAATTAATTTATAAATACAAGCGTTATCGTATCAAATTATTTTCATTTTTTCAATTTTTTTCGAATTTTTTTATTTTTTTTTCGAATTTTCTGGATTTTTTTAATTTTCCTTTTTCTGTATCCTAAATACTACCTTTATTCCTAATTTGAATTTTCTAGCGCAACAAAATCGGATTGTCTTCAAATTTTCGGTTTTTTTCAATTTCTTCGATTTTTTCAATTTTGCTTTCGATTTTTTTGGTGTTTTTGATGTTTTCTTTTTCTGGATGTTAAACACTACCTTCACACCAAATCTTAAGTTACCAAGACTACAAGATAGTATTATTTTCAATTTTCAATTTTGATGGAATTTGTTGAATTTTCGAATGTTTTTTTTTCGAATTTTCTGGATTTTATAATTTTTCTATTCTTTGTATCCTAAACACTACCTTTTTTCCAAATGTCAAGTTTCTGGGCCTACGGGATCTACCCAATCTTTTTGATGACGCGTGAACGAGTGAGTAAGAAGTGACAAAAAATCGAATGTTTGAGTTCATATATCGCCTGAACTAGAAAAGACAGAAAGTTGTAATTTTAAATTTTGGTCCTGTGGGCCAAATACTCTCTATAATTGAAGTTTAAAATTTTTGGGATACTCCAGCGCGGAGATATGGGGGGGTCAAAAGTGCCCTGAGTTGCTTCCAGAAAAGTATGCTTACGGCTGTCCTCTCTCGACTTGGCGGAGGCACTGCCGTGCCTCCAGATAATTTTAAAATTGTATTTTGAATTTAAAAAAATAGCTGATTTAAATAATTAAAAATATATATGATTTTTTGATTAAATAAATAATTAAAATCACGAACCCTGTTTTTAAAAAAGATTTTCATTTAGCAAGGCTTTTTGTTATATAATTTTCAGTTGAGCTTCAAGTTCAAAGTCTTGTACATTTTCAAATTGCATGGCTTCTAAAATTTGTTTATCATCAAGCTATTTATTAGGTTTAGCTGAATTCTGTATATTCTTATAAGTTACATGGCTTCAAAAGTTTTTAGATTTACTTTATTAATATTACACTGGTGTCCAGAAATTAAGGGGCAGTGACCGATTTCAGACGTTTCGTCGATTATCTTACTGAAACTCGTGAGGAAATGCCCGGAATGCCCTTAAGCTTTGAGGATGTAAAGAACATGTTTGACTTGATGTTTTTCAGTGAATATTTTATCGCGAGGACAACTATGGGGGGGGGGATAATAACTTTAATAATAAAATAATATTTTCGATCACCCAAGTAACGAAAAATTCTAAAAATGGTCTGTCACTGTAGTAAATGACTATGTAGGTTCTGTTCAACATTTGTGTGCATTTTTTGTAAGTATAGCATGTATATTCGTGAATATATTAACGTTTCTGTGAAAAATTCAAAAGTTTTTTTTATAACATGCAGAGTTTTCAGTCAAATTTAACACCGCTTTCCAAAAACTTGACAAAGAATCGTAGAAATAGTATACTGTGATTAAAATATTAATATATTGAATATTTGATGAGATATAGGTATTTTTATGAAATTAATTTTAACTGCACATGCGCAAACTACAGCAAACATTTTTGTTATGATTTGATAGCTATACTATAGGGCAACTCATATAAAAAGACCAGTGAACTATCGTGAAAACTCAAATAGTTACAGCATTGATAAATACATTGATAAATTGAGAAATAAGTCTCATATAATTCTATGTTTTAAGCATAACTCAAAAACTACTTACCAACTATCTGTGATTTTGGATTTGCATATTTGAAGCCTCCAGAAATCCACCTCTATTAAAAATTCATAGGTTATTTTTTTTCTTTTTTGAAATGAATTTAAAAATACATTTTTTTGTTATATAAGAGAGAACTAAACATAATCTATACAATTTTAACAAATAGATTTTGAAAATCTTCAAATAAGCGAATCCAAAATTATTATGTCAAGTAGTTTTTGAATTACGCTTAAAAAGCTACCCGCATTGCAATTTGTTTTTCATCAATTGCAAATTATTTTCACATTAAGACTTCCAAATTTTAAACCTTCATATTTCTTAAACCACTTGACCAAGTGATTTCTTGTATCGTATCCTTGAGAGAAATTTACAGAAAAAAAAATGTATAACGTCAAAATTAGGTGTATATATTGAAAAGTTGGAGTTTGGTACAATTTAAGAATGATGACGACCCCCTAAGCTTATTTTTTTAAAACCTATTATTGGAAGAAGATAATTTTCAGTCAAATATGGCTATTTCTGTTTTTTAAGGAGGGGTGGGCAATATTATGATTTAAAAAGAAAGGTTTTGTATGTCCTTTGTTTTAGAAATATAGCTATAGAAATTCTTTCCAGCAACAATAAACTTCAAAGTAGTTGCATACACCTCATATGCATAGAACATGTTTCATACTTGTGTTACACCCAGTGGAATAAATTTGAGCTTTTTGAGGATACAGGCTTGTCCCTTTTTTTTAGTAATATTGAACAGTTGTTTGGCACAGTATTGAATTCAGGGGGTGGCCCGCTGGGACCCCCCTGGAACATTGAAATTCTCCCCCCCCCCCCAGAAGATTTGAGATATTATGCTTTTAATGGTTAAAAAGTGCAATTTCCAAAAAGGAAATATATAATTCCTCCCCCCCCCCCCTCCCCGCCGGAGCCGCAGAAAAGGCTCTGAATTCAACACTGGTTTAGCATCATCTGAATATTTAGTTATATTATACCCATGAGCGCATCAGTATACTTATAACAAATAAATAAAATTTCAAGCTGATTCTGTATTGTAAAGAAACTTTTGTTATAAAGAGTAGGACCAATAATAGATGAAAATATTGCTTTTGGACACTGTTTTGATTTCCTTTTATCTCAATTAAATATTACTCAGAACTTTTTTGAATACATACACACATTTCGTATCATAAAATGCATTTTGTTATCATAAAATGCATTACATGTAATGCATTTTATGATAACAAATAC
Source organism: Maratus michaelseni (assembly GCA_963931845.1). Taxonomy (NCBI): domain Eukaryota; kingdom Metazoa; phylum Arthropoda; class Arachnida; order Araneae; family Salticidae; genus Maratus; species Maratus michaelseni. Next base: position 39,462,363 of record OZ007598.1, read on the forward strand.
TTAAAATGTGTGTATGTATTCAAAAAAGTTCTTAATAATATTTAATTGAGATAAAAGGAAATCAAAACAGTGTCCAAAAGCAATATTTTCATCTGTTAATGTTCCTACTCTTTAAAACAAAAGTTTCTTTATAATACAGAAAATTTTCCGATCATAATGAAAAAAAATTCCGTAAAGCAAAGAAAAAGTTTCTATTCTACACAGGAATTTTTAATTTTTTCAAGATTAGTTTACTGACTGATTCGGAAAAGTTTCCTTTTTAAAACGGAATACTTTCTATCTATTCTCCCATTCTTCCAAAACGTTTCTTTATGTGAATGGAAAGTTTTCCTTTTTAAAACGGAATACTTTCTATCTATACTTCCATTCTTCCAAAACGTTTCTTTATGTGAATGGAAAGTTTTCCTTTTTTAAACGGAATACTTTCTATCTATTCTTCCATTCTTCCAAAACGTTTCTTTATGTGAATGGAAAGATTTCCGTAAGACCCAGGAATTTATTCTGTGTCTAAAGATTAGTTTCTGAATCAAACGGGAAAAGTTTCCTGACGGAAAGAAAAAATTTTCGTTTTTTTCCGTGTTGTTTCGGAAAAGTTTCCTGTACTATACGGGCAACTGGAAATCCTATTCCTACCGGAAACTTTTCCGAATTTTTTTTTACAGTGCAGTCTTAGCAAGCATTTGCATTTTAAGAGTAACCACCATACCAAATACAAAGCTTCTGTACCAGCTGTATCACATGCATATCTTATAGGTTGCTGTCTTGTCCAATTTCAAGTTTCTAGCTCCTTCAGTATAAAAAAAATCGAAATTTTAGAACGCTTTTCGCTTTTGCACCCCCTGTGGTAGTGGCACCGACATAAAATATAGCCTATGTCACAGCAGGGACTGTTACCATCAATTTCCACATCAATTTTGCCAATTTTGATAATGGTTCTGTAGTTCCAGAGATTCCATAGAAATTGTAATTTAGAATATTTTTAGAACACTTTTTGCTCATCTCCCCTTTAAAAAATCAGTTTTTTAAAAAAAATTTGTTCTTAGAGAGCATTTACATCTTATAAGTAACTACCATGCCAAATTTCATATTTCTAACACCTTCAGTATAAAAAAATCGAAATTTTAGAACGTTTTTCGCGCCTGCCCCGCCCCCCTGAGAGTAGTGGCACCGACATAAAATATAGCCTATGTTGAAGAAGGGACTGTCACTATCAATTTGCCACCATCACTTTTGAAAACGGCTCTGTAGTTCCAGAGATTCCATAGAAATAGTAATTTAGAATGTTTTTAGATCGCTTTTCGCTCATCTCACCCTTTTAAATTTCGAATTTTTTTAGAATTTGTTCTTAGAGAGCATTTACATCTTATAGGTAACTACCATGCCAAATTTCATGTTTCTAGCTCCTTCAGTGTAAAAAAAAAAATCGAAATTTTAGAACGTTTTTCGTTCCTGCACCCCCTGGGTTTAGTGGCACCGACATAAAATATAGCCTATGTTGGAGCAGGGATTGTCACTATTAATTTGCCACCATCACTTTTGAAATCGGTTCAGTAGTTCCAGAGATTACCCCCTACAAACAAACAAACAAACAAACTTTACTACTTTATAATATTAAGTATAGATTAAAAAGCAAAATTTAAATTCAAATGCTCAATTTTTTTTCCTCCCATGTTTTTTCCAAAACAGATGATGTCACCCTCTAATGCAGTTAAAATACAATTAATTACTTTTTTTTTTTTTTTTTTTTTTTTTTTTTTTTTTCTCGTTTGCTATCCTTGGCCAGATTTTACTGTAACTTTGGTTGAATAAATTAGATGATATTCTGGCTTGACTAATGTTGTTTAGGAGATACTAGATGTTTAGAATGATATTAACAGAATGAAATTAAAAAAATTAAAAGACGAAGAGCGAATGTCACGGGCACAAGTCAAGACACGATATGAGAATGACAAAAGCGGAAATACCGGGAACCCATCATGTGAGGCGACGGTTAGTAGTAGGAACGTCTATGCCAAGATAAAAGCCAAGTTTTCGCCAATATCGGGAACGTTGCGAGTATTCTGTTTGAACACCTTCCCATAACCCCCGCAGCAATTCATGGGCGAAAACACCCTATACATCTTCCTTCTATTTTAAGTTCCTTCTTTTATGAGGAACACTTTGTCCTCGCCAAATGCAAGCGATTTTAATGCATTTGTTAATTGCTTGTTAGATGGCCTTTTTAAATGCGATTTAATGAATTTAAACTTAAACGATGAAATTATTTATTATTTTTTTATAAGCTTGTGTAATATATACAAGCTGCGTGTTGCTGAAGTTATTTAATTAAACACAGTTTCACTAGTGGATAAGTTTAACAGTAATTGCCCGATTAAAAACGCTCGTATTATACATATCGAAATTGAATATATTGCTGTTTCCATGGCAACGATATTTTTAGCTTGTTGTCTCTTCAGAATCTGACATTAATTTAAGTTTGAAGCATTTTTAATAAATCTAAATTGTGTACTAAACCGTAGAATACGATCGTTAATTTTCTTTATTATATAAATGCATATAGCAAATCCGTAGTTTTAAAAGTGTGTTTATTTAAGTTAAACTTACTTAAATTAGTTCAGTAGGACAAAGTATTTCCTAAAAGAGCATTTATCATAAAAGTGTTATTAATATTTTTATTTCATTGTGTCGCCAACCAGCGATAAATCGCCAAAAACACGAAATTTTCATTTTTTTTAAAGGACGTTATATCGAGGTTCCGCAGCAATTTTTTTTATAAACATATATATCCTCATGAGAAGAATATTCTGTAATTCTTTCAAATTTTTCTGAGTATGCACTTTTAGACCTTGCTTGTTAGAGCCCCTGAAAATCGGTACACTTGGCAACACTATTTATGCAAAGAAGATACAAACAAGAACGAAAAATCATGCGTCAAGCATAGATTATGTAACACTTTCCAACGCTTCCAAAATAATTTTACAAATCATTACTGTTTAATAAGCTGAAAGATAACATCTAAGTAAACAATTTGGAAAACGCATAACATATTTAAAAACGTAATTTCGGGAATTTCCAACATATACAATATTCGGAAAAATATCCGAATACTTTTATTCAGCCCTGTATATGATCTATAGATTTGTATATATACTACATAGGATGCTAAATTTTAGTTTAGTTAGGAAACGCGTAGCACAGTTTAAAATTCTCCTTCTGGAATTTCTTTCACTAAACGGAAATGTGTTCGCTAACTTTTGTGCTGCACTGTATATGAAATACAGAATTTATACACACCAAGTAATAGACAAAAAGTGAGTTCAATTTAAAATCGCGTTCAGCAACTTAAAACGCACTTCCAGGAGCTATTGTTAACAGACAGTAGAGAATTCTTTTGTGTGTCCCTGTAAATGAACAATGACTGCTTTACACACATTATTCTGTAGTAAGCCTCTTGTAATGCACCTTAGTGATATATATACATTTCAATGAGCTTAAAATAGTGAAGCATTATTTAATTAAACCGCAAACGATTTTTCTCCATAGACGTAATGTAACGGAATTCTTTTGACTGTCCCTGTAAAGTAACTATATAAGTGCTATGCACACCCTATTCCATATTAAGCTTCTTGTAATGCACCTTTGTGATATATATCAATTACAATGTATTTGAAATTGTGTAACATCATTAAAATAAACCTCAAATGATTTTTCCCCATAGACCGTAATGTAACGGAATTCTTTTGAGTGTCCCTGTAAAAAAACTATAAGTACTACACACTTCAGCTGAAATAGAGAACATGCTATAGATAACGACGATATCATATAAAAATTGCAGGGCAATCCGATTATATTTACGGGAGTTAGAGCACGGCCAGACAAACCGAAGTCATAAACACTTCTCAACTAGGTTGGAAAGTGTTAAAAAAGATAACACAGAAGTACCAGTTGTATATTCTTTAAATCGTCTTCGGGATTTTTGTTATGAGAAAATGTTTTATAAAGATGATACTTGTAGCAAAAACTACTTAAAAAAAAAAAAAAAAAAAAAAAAGACATTAAATTTTTAGAAAAATAAAAGTTTATTATTTTCTTTAAAATAAATATTTTTGTAAATACCGAAGACAAATTAATATTTATTCCTTTCTGTGCTCAAAAATGTAAAAAAATTATGCAAACATAATTATTATTTCAGAATTATATATCAAATTTTAAACGTGACTAAAATAATTTTGCTTTAATTGTTTAAACTTAAATGTTAAACATTTTTGACGATTTCACATTTGAAAAGCGATATACGTATTAAATATACATTTCAAGAAGATAATTAAAAAATATATATACAGAAATTTAAAAAAAATAAAATTTTGTGTCCCGGACTATGAGACATAATTTTATATTTCATGTTTAATTGCATTCGATATTAATTCTATGTATTAATAATTAAGATATTGAAATACTGACTTTGAATAAGTTTTCTCTACCCAGAATATCAGTTTTCTGGATGCTATTAATTCTCAAGTAAGCCTTTTTGTTGCGTAAAAGAATTTATACACGCAAGAACAACAAAAATAATGATAATTTCAATGTTAATGTTAATGCTAATTATTTTAATGTTAATGTCAATACTGTTAATTTATCATCTTTTTAGAACATGAAAATGCTTACTTGAGAATTGGTAGCACCCGAAAAACCAATATTTAGGGTTCAGAAAACCGATTAATGCTCTGTAGAAACCACGCAAAAATGTTTTCGAAAATTACCAGCAGTAAAAGGAACTTTTATTTAAGAAATGCTTTTTGAAATCTTTATGGAAATTTATTGCTTTCTGTGGTTTCTGAAGATAAAGAAACGCTTCTTGGAATCATTGGTATAACTCGGAATAGGTTGTATTGTATTTTCGTAAACCTTAAAAAAGATAAAAGCTAGATTAAGAAACATTTGTGTTTTTATAAGTGTACAAACATGATTCCTCACAAAAATCAAAATCTTCAGCATGATTATCGTTTTATTCTTGACTAGCATGCTACGCCCGCTGCGCTGGCCCATTTTTCTAAATGTACCTTAAATCAAACGAATTTGCTTTCTATTTTAAAGGAATATGGATCTTCACCTACGGATGCTACCATAGTCAAAATTTTCAAACGAACCTTGAATCAAACAAATTATATCAATGGATTTGAACATGTATTTTAAAGCAATAGGGGCGTTCACCTGGTTTTTCCTTCAATATTGCTGTAAACGATGCGAACGACATTGCTTTGTATTATATTATACATTTGAAAAAAATTGGGCTAATAAGAAGCAACTCATTTAGTTGATTATTTATAGTAGAGTTTGGTAGGGAAATGTGGCCATTACGAGATTAAGACAACAGGAACTAAAATGTTCTCTAGTCAACATACTGCTAAAAAAGAGAGCATTACAATGATTGCATAGATTGACCATTGAACTTAAGTAATGTTCGGGTGATTCATTTTCGTCTGTAAGTTCATGAACCTCGTCCCTCTTTCTTGTCTCTATGTGAGGTTCTGGTAACATAAATACAATCTCACTCTGTGTTACGTTATATTTCGTAATATACGTCCTCTTCTGGCAAGTCTACTACGGTTTTTCATCTTTCGATTCCGGCAGAGGAAATACAGTCAAAAATGTAATAAATTGTTTGCACATAAAAAACAGTTTAACTTTCATATTTAAAACAAAATGGTGAAACATAAAAAGTGCATTTTTAAAGCTGAATAGTTTGAATAAAATTAAAATGACGCCCTTTTCACTGTCTTTCCTTTTTTTAGAACAGTTGCCTTCGTGTAACCATTAACCTGAAAAAAAAAAACCCAATGTTTAACTCTGGTAGAAGAATAAACCTCTAGTTTGCATCCAATAAAATCTTCCTAATCTTCCATAATCCTTTCAATATTCAAGTTTGACATCAAACATTAGAAGTGCTGGAAACGATATGGTTACTAATGTACCAGAGTTAGTTACAAAACGAAGTTATTTATGCGGCAAACTATGTTCCATTAAATAATGTCAAATTGCTGTTAATTCAATTATAGATCTTTCATTGACAAAATTCCATACCTTAAATAAAACTGACAATGATAAAGTTAGTTATGCAAAATGTTTAGTCATAATCTTTTTTTGTGAATAATTAAACCGAAGATTTTCTTTGCATTTCTGTAAAGAGTATAATAACACGCAGAAAAAGATTCATTTGTCATTATCTTTAGCTACTAGGTCGGTATGTAAGTCGAAAATGCTTTATAATGATCGAAAAGTTATGTAATCAGAATTTCAGATACTCGTGTTTCGTATCCAGGCTGAAATGATAAATCGACAGATATTATTTATTCCATTCGCCAACATTGGCATTAAAAAGTTTTTCTGTACATTAGAAGCATCGCTTTTTTGGTAAAACTTTGCTTCATGATGAAAAAAAAAAATTAGCAATCGCTAAATTCAAAAGTTGTCTAATCTTCTGTAATCTGAATCGTCGTCGTCCAAAGTAACCTTCAAACACAAACAAAACATCCAACAATATGGTAAAAATGCCAACTGACAGGTGGCCGGAATACGGACGATTAGTCCAATATCTTTTAAAAACTTTCCTGAAAGAAGGGGAGGTATGCAGAAAAAGCTAAAAATAAATGACGAATAAAAAAGAGCATAGAAAATTTATTTCAGTAAGCAATTTTTATTGCAAAATGTCGCCTTTTGTGATAGTAATAACGCATAATTGCACACATCTCCTTAAAAATATTCTTTAGTTCGTAACTTTTGACGCAGTGAATATTTCTATAAGTGAAATTGGCGATATATTAAAAAAATAAAAAAATAAAATAATAGACAATATTCGCTGATCTGAGTTCGAGGATATAAAAATCAACACAACAAACCGGTGAAAACAAACCGGCATGTTTCCGTAGTAAATTTTTAAATGTCTAAAATTCAATTATTTTACAATATCTGTTTGAGTGGCAGACATTCACTAAAATTTAAATATTTGATCCCATATTTATAACAAAAGCTGCTATTTATATAATTTGCATTTTAATATAAATATTTACTTCAAAAATGATCTTGTATACACGAAAAAACACTAATATTGTTAATATCGCTCAAGCTGATGTCACGTTGATGCATTTTTGGCTTAAAATCACATTGTTTGGCGACAAAAGTAAAATCAAAATAGTGGAACTGATGCTTTACACTCACGCAAACATGTAAACATAATGTGGCGACCCCGCCAAACGAATAACTTAATACAATGGCTAGGTTGCCATTAAAGGAAAAAATCCTCAAAATTTGACGACTTTTTTCGTTTTTTTAACCGATTATTATTTTTTTTCTGCGTGAGTGTAAAGCATCTTAGCCAAAATAGTAAATAAACAAATAATATGTTACTCATAAATGTAGTCATTTTACAATTACATCCGCTAGTTCCTCCTGTAAGTCACATGATAGGGGAGCTATATAAAAAAAATTAACAGAAAGAAAAAAATGTCACTCATATTTTATCTAATTAAATTAATAGTTGCATTTTTGTTAACCTGACGTAAACGATAAATCGCCAAATATTGACTTAATTCTAATCTCATGCATTTCAAATATTTATAAGCATTACAAACATTCCTTTGGGGTTTAAATTAAATAGTTTCGCTTTATAATATTATCCCTCATTAAAACAGATTTTTTTTTTTTTTGTGCGGGGGGGGGGGGGGGGGGAGAGATTTTAAATAAAATTAATAACATAATTTTTCTTCTATTTTTCTATGTGTTTGCATTTATTTCTGATAAAGCCGTTTTAATTCTTTCGCCAACGATAATGGTCGCCAAACAAATGGCCTATGATAACCTTATCGTCCAAAATAACAGAACTTTCCATCATAATTCTATAAATAATCTACGTAGAACTATATGTTATATACTAAAACCTTCCCTGAAAAATTATCTATCCAACAGTGTAAATTCCATCAAATATCATTCTGCAGAACTCGAGTTATAAAGGAACGGAGCGAAATTTCCGTTTGTGTTTTATATATATAGTAGATGTTTTGAAATTAAAAATATTTAATTCGTCAGCCACATGCCAACTTTTAAAAATGTAAATTACAATTAATTTTTCAATTAATTTTCAAGAGTGAAATTCTCCCAAAACTAATGAATAATAAATATGTGAATTTTTACACTGTTAAACTGAGCGTAGAACCGACAGAGTGAAAGAATGTGCAATCCGGGAATCGAACCCTGGCACTTTGAATAACGATCCAATACTCTACCACTGAGCTACGAGGTCAATACCAGTTGGGTATCGTCCTCATAGCTCAGTCATGGAGCGTTATTCCAAGACCCTGGGTTCGATTCCCGGATTGGACATTTTTCACTCTGACGCTTCTAAGCCCAGTTTAACAATGTAAAAATCCACATGTTTATTATTTAACAAGTGTTTTGTATAACACATACTATATATATTTTTAATTTTTAAAAAGAGAGAGAGAGAAATATAGTGTTTAGATGACAAATTTCAGTAAAAAATATACTCGAAATTTGTCATTTTTGGACAAATAAGCCATTTATATCAACATTTTCCCCACCTACCAGATATCCCGTACCCTTGAAGGTAAAGAAGAATATGTAGACATGATGGGATACCCAATAGTTATTTCTAGATTTTTTGCTCTTTTAGATCTCTACTTCATATAACTATTTCATTGTATTTAAGAACATTTCACGTAATCACAATGAGAAATAATATATATACTTACGTTGTAAATTCAATGCAGTATTAGCAATATGCAGTGGATTTTTTCGCTCTTTTCTTCTGAAGTCGTATTTTGCTCATTTAAATTATTTGAGACCTAAGGAAAGAAATACTAAGATATAAAAATTATGCTGTGAATGTTCTCATTATTAATTATTTTCTTAGTTTTATTTTTTTCAGATTACATAATTGTAAGCTTTTTTCTTAGAAAAGTGAAAAAGTAAAATAATAATTTAGTTTATCCATACCACTTACACTGTTAAAAATTTCTTAAAAAAGCGCAGAAAAAGCCTCTTAATATAACACATATCAAAGTTTGAGCTTGAAGATTAAAAGAAATATACAGTGCCCGCCGCTTACTAATATCATTCCTATTCCAGACGCATTTGAGTTTATTAAGCGAATGAGTTTTGTAGACGGTAATTTCTGTACTAATACAGAAGGCCGTTCAGACTTTATGGAAACAATTTTCACAATTAATTTCTATTCATAAATTTCGTTTTCCCGATAATGTGACTCTATTGGACGATTTGATTCTTCGCAATAGCTCTGTCTCAAAATTTTATTAGTAGTAGAATTTTCTTTGTATAGGCCTGTCAATTTTCTTCCCACACTGCTTGATTTGATTCTTCGCAATAGCTCTGTCTCAAAATTTTATTAGTAGTAGAATTTTCTTTGTATAGACCAGTTAATTTTCTTCCGTACTGCTTGATTTGATTCTTTGCAATAGCTCCGTCTCAAAATTTTATTAGTAGTAGAATTTTCTTTGTATAGGCCTGTCAATTTTCTTCCGCACTGCTTGATTTGATTCTTCGCAATAGCTCTGTCTCAAAATTTTATTAGTAGTAGAATTTTCTTCGTATAGGCCAGTTAATTTTCTTCCGCACTGCTTGATTTGATTCTTCGCAATAGCTCTGTCTCAAAATTTTATTAGTAGTAGAATTTTCTTTGTATTGGCCTGTCAATTTTCTTCCGCACTGCTTGATTTGATTCTTCGCAATAGCTCTGTCTCAAAATTTTATTAGTAGTAGAATTTTCTTTGTATAGGCCAGTTAATTTTCTTCCGCACTGCTTGATTTGATTCTTCGCAATAGCTCTGTCTCAAAATTTTATTAGTAGTAGAATTTTCTTTGTATAGGCCTGTCAATTTTCTTCCGCACTGCTTGATTTGATTCTTCGCAATAGCTCTGTCTCAAAATTTTATTAGTAGTAGAATTTTCTTTGTATAGGCCTGTCAATTTTCTTTCGCACTGCTTGATTTGATTCTTCGCAATAGCTCTTTCTCAAAATTTTATTAGTACTAGAATTTTCTTTGTATAGACCTGTCAATTTTCTTCCACACTGCTTGATTTGATTCTTCGCAATAGCTCTGTCTCAAAATTTTATTAGTAGTAGAATTTTCTTTGTATAGGCCTGTCAATTTTCTTCCACACTGCTTGATTTGATTCTTCGCAATAGCTCTGTCTAAAAATTTTATTAGTAGTAGAATTTTCTTTGTATAGGCCTGTCAATTTTCTTCCACACTGCTTGATTTGATTCTTCGCAATAGCTCTGTCTCAAAATTTTATTAGTAGTAGAATTTTCTTTGTATAGGCCAGTGAATTTTCTTCCGCACTGCTTGATTTGATTCTTCGCAATAGCTCTGTCTCAAAATTTTATTAGTAGTAGAATTTTCTTTGTATAGGCCCGTCAATTTTCTTCCACACTGCTTGATTTGATTCTTCGCAATAGCTCTGTCTCAAAATTTTATTAGTAGTAGAATTTTCTTTGTATAGGCCAGTTAATTTTCTTCCGCACTGCTTGATTTGATTCTTTGCAATAGCTCTGTCTCAAAATTTTATTAGTAGTAGAATTTTCTTTGTATAGGCCTGTCAATTTTCTTCGGCACTGCTTGATTTGATTCTTCGCAATAGCTCTGTCTCAAAATTTTCTTAGTAGTAGAATTTTCTTTGTATAGGCCTGTCAATTTTCTTCCGCACTGCTTGATTTGATTCTTCGCAATAGCTCTGTCTCAAAATTACATTAGTAGTAGAATTTTCTTCCGCACTTCTTTCCGAAGTCTTTTCAATGTTCAAGAATGGCGTTTTCCTAAACCCTCGCTGAAACCACTTCGGGACCATGAATATGCATCTTCAAAAGGTGCATACAGGATTTGTTTTTGTTATAAGTAGTAAAGAAAAGTAATATTTCCCTTAGAGGTCTGCACGAATCCAAATTTCCGGGCCCGTGACCGGCCTGACCAGTAGAACTTTATTGGCCGGGCTCGGTATAAAAGAAAAAGTACGGCCCGACCCCGGCCCGTACGAATTTTTTTTTTGGCCCGGCCCGGCATAAAAGCTAAAACCTCGGTCCGAGTCTGGCCCGATAAAAAAAATAAAAGTTCGGCCCGACTGAATTTCTACAAATTATGCCGATATTTCGGAAGCAATATTATCCTAAATTTAAAATTATATAAAAAAAAACATACTTACTTATGCATAGATTTTATTTTCAGATTATGTTCGAGATGCATGGAATGCAAAATATCAACAATATTCATGACCACTTAGACAAGTACGTCCATAAACACTGATTAAAAAAATTGACTTAGACAATTACATTCAGATGAAGTTTCAGTAAGAGAAGGAAAATAAGGAGAGAAGAAAGATCAGTAATAGACAGGTTCCATTCTTAGCAGGTACATCGCCTGTTGTATATTTATTATATTCCTTTCGCACTGATCAAAACATATTTCCGTTTAAGACATCATAGACAGTTTTTATTGCACATGTTTCACTGTACTTTAATTTCTTTGACCGAGAAATGTATGTACTATTTTTTAAAATGAATTTTTAATTTATTGTAGAATTTTATTGTAAAATAATGGCCATTTAAAAATATATGCATTTATTACAAAAATTGTTGTGCTGGGCTTCATTTTACTGATTTTTGTACGGGGCTGAAAAATTCCGCCCGTGCAGACCTCTACGAAGAATGAAGTCCAGGCCCAGCTTGGCCTGGAAAAAGGAAGTCTGCAGAAAATAGTTAGGCTCGGACCTGCCCGCCTCGAGTCTCGCTAATGAAAATTGGCTCGAGCCCGTGCAGACCTCTGATTTGTCTTATTTAATTAGAACACTTTCGTTATTATATAATTAAAGGTAATTCTAAGTAAAGGTATAATTGCCGGTCCCGAAGGGCTTAATAAGCTAAATGCAGAGAAATCAATGGAGGAAGCGTTCGGTGAATTTACACGTATTTCTTCAAATGAGACACAGTTCATTCCCGTTTGTGATTCTTTTTCTTTAAATATGTGGCAGTCGATTTGGAAGTGTGACTATGGAGACTTTGCTTTATTGATGTCTTTTCCGTAAATAAAGCTGGGATTTCTTCTTCGAAAATGGATTCTAATATATTTTACAGATAATAAAGTGAATTTACTTCAGTTTTACATGATACTTCTTTGACCTTTAATTTGCCTTCGTAACAAAATCCAGCAGCAATTATGAATACCTTCAGAAAATTTTCTTTACGTTCACGAACGCTTTTGATGGGTCCCCCCCTACCCCTACCCATTGGTTCACAATAAAAAAAAATTGCACTGTTTTTATTACAGCAATTTAAATAAAGTCATGGTTCATCCAGTGGTACCATAAATTTCCATTTAGCATCAACTAGGTGTTTAGCGAACGTTAAAAAGACGTAACCCGTGAACTGTGAAAAACGCTTCAGAAAACCGCCCCAGAAAAGTGGGAGAAAATTGATATGATTGTACTAAGAAAAATGTTACTATTATTTAAGTATTGCGCGGCAGCGCAATACTTATTTATTTCCAGTGTGACATCTTAATGTTAATTTAACACAGCAAATCCCATTGAACAAGTTAATTTACTAGAGTTTTTCCCACTTTTTGTACGCGTTGCCACAAAATTTTAATTGTGTGCTAATTCTAATAAAATTTGAAATTTGAAATAGTGAAATTGTTTGGCTGACGTCAGGATCAAAACGGATGATTAAATGTCATTGAATATAGGTGGATTATAATCCAGGAATTAACATAGGCTATGTTTTATTTACGTTATTCAAATATTTCTCTTAATAATTCAAAATTTCATAATTTTCATTGGGAATCAATGGACGTTTTTCCTATAAAATTTAACTATGTTTTTTTATTGTTGCCAACAATTTGAAAACCGTAATAATAATTTGACCTCAACAATAAATTTTCAATTGAAAGATTTACACGTTCAAAATGAAAATGAATTAGATTTTTTAAGTTTAAAAAAATGGAACAACACAACGTCATACTCTAAATAAACGGACATTTTCAAATATTTGGTTATAATTCAAGCAAAAAGCAGGTGAGTATGTCGTCACATTTGTAACAAAAAAAGAATTGTCTTAGTTCAGTATACATTTGTTCATAATACAAGGAGCATCAATATGAATAAATACAGGAAGCAATTGTATATATGACGTCATATTTATAACAAACAATTGAAATAATTTTCACCGATAGTGATTAATAAGTATGAATGTTAGTTACATACAAGAAAAAAATTTCTGTCAAATAACTTATAAGAGATTTCGCTAGGGAGAAAGTTGACGTCTTATTATATATTAACTAGCCGCCACTGGCGACCAGTTTGGTCGCCCTTAAATGTATGTTAAGCATTGTAACAAATTATTTTTATTCATAATTTATTTTTTTCCTTAATCCCTCGCATAACTGGAAAAATCTAATAGATAAATCAAGAACTTTTGCGATCGCGGTAGCATTTCGCATATTTTTTGTTGTTATGTATTTCATCTTTCTTGACAAAAACCGCTTAACCCACTTAAGAATTTATGCTTCATGTCCGTTTGCTTATCACTTGCAATATGTTCGCTAATGCGGAGATTCTTAAACATATTTGGCGCAAAACAAAAATCGCGCCAGCCCCGGTGCGTCCGTGACAGCTGTTTCAATTTAAAATACATGACGTTCACATTTTTCATTTAAAATATAAAATAGAAAAATAATAATTATCATAAATCAAAACATTTGATTTCAAATTAAAGTATCGTTTCTAATTTGCACGCGCAAAAAATAAAAGCTGACAATTATTTTCGAAATTTGATCCATTAAATATTATTACATGAGTTCAACTTACGTCAAAAAAGATCCGGAAGTTGAATTGTATGGAACAGAATTAAGGTAAACTTTGACTGTCTCACTGGTGCGGATTATTTTTTTTACGCCAGGCAGCGATCCAAAAATTCATGGTTTAATATTTTAAACATTCACAACGAATGAATCTTTTTTCTTTGTTTACTTTCATATATAGAGAATTTTAACTGCGAACCTAATTTAAACTAAAGTTATTGCAGAATGTATACATAATTGAACGTAAGTCATCTCTCAAATATTAATTTATTTTGAACGATCTTTCTAAAAATGTAATTTTTATGCAGTTTTATTTCCAAAAATAATTTTGAATAAAAATGGCCGCCTGGCATATGAAAAAGTGAAACGGACATCCCGGAACTGTTGATGACAGTCACATGACTTACGGTTTTATTATATAGATGGCGTAGATGGTTATTATGAAATAGATTGTACTTGTTCAACACAATTTACTTTTTCGTTTATAGCGCCCCCTGGGAGGAAATAAGGTAACCAAATTTAAATAAAATTGATTGTTTTAATGTTTCATTATATAATAGCTATATTTAAATTAAAAGTAGTTGGCACAGATTCAACACAATTTTCTTTTGTGTTTATAGAGTGTCCTGGCGAGAAATAGGATAACTAATTTTTTTTTAACTTTATTTTTTACGGGTTTGTATAAATTATTTGAATAATGCCGTGATCAAATTTATGTTTAATAAACATTTTCGCATGATTTTTTACACTGGTAGCGCCCATGGTGGAACATTGCCTAACTAAAACTTTAAAATACATTTTTCTTATGTTTTTTCATATGCCTACCATGCTTCAAGTTAGAATTAGGTAATACTGATACAATAAAATTTATTCTTGCATGTATAGCGTCACTGGTGAAAATAGCGTAACCAAATCATATATTATAATACGAGCAAATCTTGTGTGTGTATTAGAGATCTCTTTTCGGAGCCCGGGCCTACCCGAGCCCCACGATTTTAAATCCGAGCCCACCCGAGCACGAAACATTTTGCATCTTTAGAGCACGAGCCCGTCCGATCCGGATACCGAAAAAATTGCATAATATTTAAAAATTGTTTTAAAAGTAATATCTCATTTTTAAAAATCTTCGTACAAGAAAATAACTGTTAATCCCGTGCACGTAATTAATTTTATGGAAATTTACATTCAATTTTATCAAAAGAGAAATTTGGTATCAAATAAAAATATACTTCTTTAAAAGGATCGATGTTCCTATTTTTCTCTACCAACAAGCAAATCTGATGGTCATATTAACGAAGTACATTTTATGAATAAATGCATGAAATTTGCAAAAATTACTTTTCTATGCCGAAGAATCGAACAACGTTTTCTATTTCCTATAAAAGGTGTATATCGTAAATTAAGCCTTGCACGGCAGCGCAAGGCTTATTTATTTCCTGCGAGACTTTCCCATGCTATTCTAACACAACAAATCCCGTTGAACGAGTTATTTTACTAGAGTTTTTCCCACTTTTTGTACGCGCTTCCGCTAATTTTCTTCAAAACACCTAATTCTGTAAAAAATTAAATTCTCCAATCAAAAAACTCTAAATTCTGGTGCTGTTACTTTCTTTAGAGACCTGTCAGGTTTCGACTAGCGCTTCGACCAGAAAGATAGATTATTTTAGACTATTCATCCAATCTGTTTAAATTACATTATGTGTAAATTAAAGCTTTCTATTACAGTGCAGGCGAGATATTATGATTTTAAGAATTAGGCCGTGTAAAAAATTATGTGGAGGAGGGGGAGGGGAGGGGTGCGTTTTGCCCTTTCGGGAGAGGGGGGGGGAAGGGCGCGAACACCATTTGGAAATACAATAAAGCGATCTGTTTTAAACTTTACGATATTTTATAACACATAACAATTTTTTTAAATGAAGCCGCGTCAAAAAATATGGGGAGGGGTGGGGGGGAGTGCGTTTTGCCGACACGGGTTGGGGGAATTTTCTAAATTTTGCTGACACCACTCATGTGATATATCGTTCGAAAGACCTGTGACCGCTTATTCATATTATGCACCTCCGGAGTCCATCCGTCCAATTTGCCCCCCAAAGGGGCGGCACTTTTCGAAATTTTGGCGAAACCCCTCATGTAATATATGGTTGGAGAGGTCAATCATGTTATGCATCTCCGGTGTCCATCCCCAATTTGCCCTCCCAAGGGGTGCACTTTTCAAAATTTTGCCGATACCCCTCATGTGATATATGGTTGGAAAGGTCTGAGACCGCTTAATCATATTATTCATCTCCGGTGTCCATCCCCCCACTTTGCTCCTCCCCAAGGGGGGTACATTTCTAAATTTTGCACACATCCCTCATGTGATATATCGTTGGAAAGGTCTGTGACCGCTTAATCATATTATGCATCTCCAGTGTCCATACCCCCCTTTGTCCCCCCCAAGGGGGCATTTTTCTAAATTTTGCCGATAACCCTCATGTGATATATCGTTGGAAAGATCTGAGACCGCTTAATCATATTATGCATCTACGGTGTCCATTCCCCCACTTTGCCCCTCCCCAAGGGGGTACTTTTCTAAATTTTGCACACATCCCTCATGTGATATATCGTTGGAAAGTTCTGTGACCGCTTAATCATATGCATATCCAGTGTCCATTCCTCCACTTTGCCTCCCCAAGGGGGGTACTTTTCTAAATTTTGCACACATTCCTCATGTGATATATCGTTGGAAAGGTCTGAGACCGCTTAATCATATTATGCTTCTCCGGTGTCCATCCCCCCACTTCCCCCCCAAGGGAGGCACTTTTTTTTAAATTTTGCCGATACCCCCCATGTGATAAATCGTTGGAAAGGTCTGAGATCGCTTAATCATATTATGTATATCCGGTGTCCATCCTCCACTTTGCCTCCCCAAAGGAGGTACCTTTCTCAATTTTGCACACACCCCGCATGTGATATATCGTTGGAAAGGTCTGAGACCGCTTAATTATATTATGCAGCACGTGCGCAGCACGACTGCTATACGGTGCCTCAGGCAGCGCGGACTCGAGCCGGAGGTTCGTTCAGTTAGAGGTTTATACTATTTGATGTGCAAATTAAGGGACCATCCTGTGCCGAAGTTAGCGGGGACCCGGGTCGGAGATTCGTTCGGTTCGAGGTTTTACAAGATTCGAGGCACTGATGTAAGTTAAGGGCGCGGTAGTTGGCGAAGCCAGCTAGTTTTCTTATTATTTGCATTATATAACAAAAACTCTTGACACGTTCCCTGTTTACAATTATATTCAAGAACATTCTGCTCATATATACTCGTTATTATTTTTATACTTCTTATTATGTGATAAAACAACATAAGATTTTATCGATAGCTTTCACACACCACTTACTCTTCCACTGTTTCTTTCCAAAGTGGTTGCAAACGTATTTTGCACAGTGGAATAAAATTATTTGCAAAAATGAACATGATTTGTTTATTATTATCATTATGAAGATGAGAAACAATCCGCTGAAGTCCGTTATATATTTTTTTTGAAAAAAAATTACTTTTATTTTTTTAATTGTTTCAAGAATAATGTTTGAACTGTATAATTCATATTTCCAATACTGATTTTGATCTGTTCAGTCTTTTACATACTTGCCTCGTGTAAATCTTATCTGCTTCATGTTAATTTGTTATTAAAAAACTTGAGATATTGAAAAAAAAGGAACTTGCAAAGCAAATTTAAAAAATAAATTTATTTCTATATTGTTAAGCCCGAGAAGGGACAGATATTAAACTTATTTTATTTAGTCAATGCTACAATAATGCTGCATTTTTATATTAAATCTTGCTCAGTCTATTTAATCTTAAAAAAGTATATTTAAATTTGAAACATGATAGTAAAGCAACTTTAGAACATTTCATTTAGTTGAAATGAAATCTAAATAAATCTTCAACTTTTTTTTCAGTTTTACATATATTATGTAAAATTTGTATTGTAGCAAATTCTAACAGACAAGAAACATGAGAAGTTCAAATAATTTAAAAAGTTGAAGATTTATTTAGATTTTATTTCAACTAAATGAAATTTTTTAAAGTTGCTTTAATATCATGTTTCAAATTTAAATTTACTTTTTTAAGATTAAATAGACTGAGCAAGATTTAATATAAAAATGGAACATTACTGTAGCATTGACTAAATAAAATAATTTTAATATCTGTCCCTTCTCGGGCTTAACAATATAGAAATAAATTTATTTTTTAAATTTGCTTTGCAAGTTCCTTTTTTTTCAATAAAAATTTCGAGCCAAGAGCTATTGCCAAGAATAAAGATATCCAAGAGTCAAATTGTCGCAAAGAAAATTACATTTATGCTTAGAAATTAACTGTAAAAATCGTTTCCATAAAGCCTCCTGTATTGTATTCATAGATTGTTATCCCATATTTGTCTAGCATGAAAAATAGTCGGATGTGCCAATCCTAAAACTTTGTTCTATCTCATACATGTTAACCCTTAATTGCATAGTGATGTAAATTCCCATCACTTTTTATTTAACTTTTAATAAATAAATCAACTTCTTCGCCACCACTATATTTATATAGAAATATTAATCCAGTAAATTTCCCATGAACCATGTTGCTGAACAAATTTAAAAATCATCTTAAAATTTCTGGTGTCTAATATTTAATATATGTATAAAAAAACACAATTGTAAAAGAAAAAATCATGCAATTAAGGGTTAATACTAGAAAATTAACTATCACAGCACAAATTAAAATCAATATTTTTCGTCATTCTGTTGTACGTCAGTTGTTTGCGAATCGCCGTGTTACCTGAAAGAAAAGCACTTTTCGCTGCACGAACAGCCTATGTACAACACAACTGTAAAAAAAGAGAAAATCCAACAAAGATAGCTATAACGGCGCCCCTTCGGGCGGAATAGCCCCAAATGACACTGAGACCTGCTGGCCATAGCCAAAAACTTGTATATGAAATTTGGTTCATTTCTATTCATAACTTCATACACTTTTCGATGATACAATAATGAAAATGGCACAAAAGTCGCTATCACAGCGCACCCTTCCGGCGGAATAGACCCAAATTCATCGGGGACCTGCAGGCCTTAGCCAAAAAAAAAAAATATGAAATTTGGTTCAATTCGATGCATTTCATACACTTTTCGATGATACAAAGAGGACACACACTCGGACACACGAACAGACAGACGTTTTGTAAAAGCATGTTTTTCGGAATCTCTGACCCCTAAAACGTATAAATCCGTCGAAAACTGGAATACGAAAAAAATTTCTATTACACTATTTTCTATTATAGATAGAATAAAGTAAAAACTGATTAATTTTAATGTACTACTAATAATACTAATGTTTAATGTAATAAATATAATGTTTAATGTAATAAATATAATGTTTAATGTAATAATGTATATATTAAAAAAATAATTCAAAGTAAATATTTTTTACTGACAAAAAATATATTTCCAGGAAGAAACAATAATTTTATGTTTTTCAGAGAGAAAGATAACGTAAAGAGCATTCTTCGAAATATCTTTTCTAAACCAGTTGTCATGAAATGGTTTCTGTTTCCTGCTTAATCTTGTGGATGCAAAATTTCCAACTTAAGATTTTCTGAAAACTTCTTGTATGGATGAATGAAAATAAGAAAGAAAAATCATGCGCCAAGCATAGATTATGAAACACTTCCCAACACTTCCAGAATATGGCAACGGAACTTCACCGCTTAAAAATGTGAAACCAGATTTTAGCAATTACCGTCTATAGCCGGAAACGTACTCGAATTCTTTTGTGCAGCCCTGTATTTTATGTGTAGATCTGTATATACACTACATTGTGTGCTGAAATTTAACTTAGTAACAAAACGCATAACACAGACGAAAATTCACGTTTAGATATTTCAACCAACAGACTGAAATGCACTCGAATAATTTTGCACAACCCTGTATATTATCTACAGATTTTTATACACTCTTCATATTAAACTAAAATTTAATTCGAAAAAAAAAAAAAAAAAAAACAGCTGAAAACGTATTGTCAGAAATTACCATCCATAGAAGGCAATGTATCCGGTTCTTTGCGTAGCCTTGTATATGAATCTATTATTTTAAAATCTGACTGTTTGGGTGAAAAAAGGGAAGAAAGGTAAATGGTGGGATATCGTCTGCTATCCGAAATGTTGAAAAAATATATTTATTTTTGTTTTCGACTATATATATAAAACACAAACGGAAATTTCGTTACGTTCCTTTATAACTCGAGTTCCGCTGAATGGATTTTGATGGAACTTACACTGTTCGATAGATGATTTTTCAGGGAAGGTTTTAGTATATAATACAACGTTCTACCTAGATTAGTTATAGAATTATGATGGAAAGATCTGTTATTTTGGACGAAAAGGTTACCATTGATCGGTTTTTGGCGACCATTATCGTTGGTGAAAGAATTGAAACTGCTATATAATTTAGAAAATAATACAAACTCATCGAAAAATAAAAGAAAAAGTTACTAATTTTATTTAAAATAAAAAAGGGGGAAAATTACTAATTTTATTTAAAATAAAAAAGAGGAAAAAACGAAAAACAGTTTTGATGACAAATAATGTTGTAAAACGAAAATATTTAATTTATACATGAAAAAGAATGTTCGTAATGCTTACAAAATTATTCAATGAGAAATATTGCAATTAAAACCATATTTGGCGATTTATCGTTTGCGTCAGATTAAGAAAAATACTTTTAAAAATTTGAATTGATAAAATCTGAGCAACAATTTTGTTTTTGATTTGTTTTTCTTTTTAAAATTTTCTTTTTAATAAATCTAACTCCTTCATCATGTGATTTAGAGAAGAAACTTGCAACTGCAATTATAAAAATTCCTGTATTTGTGAGTTACATTTTATTTGTTTATTTATTATTTTAATTTTACTTTTGTCGCCAAACAATTTGATTTTAAGCTAAAAAGGCGTAAGCCTGACATCGATCCGAGCGATGTTAAAAAAAATGGTGTTTTTTCAAGTATACGACAGCATTTTTAGTGTATTTTTTTTATATTCGAATGTATATTATATAAATATCAGTTAATATTATAAAAATGAAGTCTAATATTTAAATTTTAGTGTAAATTATAACACATATTTAAAAAGTTTTTCCCCATTCATTTCTTTGCATAACTTTTTTCTTCTTCTTGAAGGTTTTTAAAAGATATTGGAATAATCTTCTGTAATCGGGTCACCCGCCAATTAGCGTATATGTTATATTGTTGGAAATTTCGGAACAACTGTCACAGACGCACCGGAGTTGGCACCATATTTGTTTTCGTCATTTTGGCTTAGAAAAACCAAGAAAAAAAACAGAAACTCGGTTTTTGCACCCGTTAGGCCTAGATTCCTAAAGCAGCATGTTAGTTTGATTTTATTATGAAACATACACAATTTTTATTATAAACACACACAAATTATTTTATTTTTACACACACAATGATTAATTTATTATAAAACCAATAGAATCTGCTCTACCGGATTGCCATATGAAGAAAAATCTCGCCAAAATCGCCAGATTGGCCAGGCATAAAATCACCATTTTGGTGCCCCCGGTGCATCTGTGACATCTATACCGAAATTTCTTTTATATTTGAAAGGGACTTTGGACGGTAAATCCGATTGGAGAAGATTACACGCAATTTGTACTGAGCAATTAGTAAATTTGTGTATTTTCATTATGAAAAGCAAAAGGAGAAAATAAGATTTACTATTATATATTTTTCACTGTCAGTTATTTTACTATCACTAAACAAGCAATACTTGCAATGTACCAAAAAATCTTAGACATGCCAATGGTGGCCAAGTAACAATATTTGCTGATTTATCATTTTAGCCTAGATAAGAAAAAAGTAACTGTGGAATTCAGATTAGATACAATTTTGATCATTACAATGGAATTTCTGCTAACGCACAGCTTTAGCCGCTAAACTTAGTGACAAATTATCGATTATGGTTTATTTAGACAACAGACTGGAGAATAATCTAGTCTTCAAAATAAAAGACATTGCAAGACTATTTATTTCTCGGTGTTATTATGCTCATTAAAATTTTGAAAAAAAAAAAAAGCTGCGGTTCAAATATTTACCAAAATAATTATTACTAAAAATTTTGCATAACTAGCTTTATTTATCATTCTCAATTAGTTTTATTGGTGAAAGATCTATAATTTAGTCAACAGCAATTTGACATTATTTAATGGAACGTAGTTTGGCGCGTAATTAACTTCGTTTTGTAGTTAACTTTGATACTCATATCGCTGCAAAAACTTCAAAGCTTTGACTTCCAACTTGCTGTGGACCCGATTACGGAAGACTATGAAGATTTTATTTGATGCAAACTAGAGTATTATTTTTCTATCAGAATCAGATTTCGCGGTTTTTCCCAGGTTAATGGTTACATGATTGCAACTGGTATATAAAATGAAAAGGTAGTAAAAATAACGTATTTTTAATTTTATTCAAACATTTCGTCTTTAAAAACACACTTTTTTAAGATTCACATTTCTTTTAAATATGAAAGTTATACACTGTTCTTTATGTGCAAGTAATTTATTGCTTTTTTCACTATATTTACTCTGCTGAAATCCAAAGATAGAAAACTGCACTAGATCTGCCAGAAGATGACGTATATTACGAAATATAATGTAACGTAGAGTGAGATTTTAGTTTAACTACCAGAACCACGCATAGCGCCAAGCTGAGAGGTCCGGAGTTCAAGAACTAACAAACGAAAATGAATAACCCGAAAATTATTTAAATTCAATGGTCAATCTCTGCAATGATTGCTCTCTTTTTTAGTAGTAGGGTGACTGGAGAACATTTAAATTTCTATTGATCATAACGGCCACATTTGTCTACCAAACTCTACTATAAATGATCTAATAAAAGAGTTGCTTCTTAATAGCCTGAATTTTGTCTAACACCTAAGATAAAATAGTAGCGCAATGGCATTCACATTGTATTGAACAATGCGGAAGGATTTGCCAGGTGAAGGTCCAAATTACTTGAAAATACATGGTCAAATTCACCATTTCGTTTTATTCAAGGTTCATTTGGAAAATTGACCAGCGCAGCAGGCATAGCCTGCTAGTCAGGGACCGATTTTGAAATTTGGGGGCCCTGGGCACAGATGTGTATAGGGGGCCCCCCTCGCACAGATTCTTTAAATAAAAAAAATAATATCGAAACCAGTACTTATTAAGATAACCACTATTAACTTTGATAATTTCTATAAAATATTAATTAAAAAAATGAAATTTGATAATCATTAATTTACTTTTAAATAATTATTTGATAATTATGAATTTTTAATTGAATTTTATACTAAACTGTGTCGTGCTGATTACCTTTTTCTAAGCAAGTCCATATATCTGGAAGGATAAAGTAATGCAACTAAGAATAAATTTACCGCAGTACCAAGCTATAATTATTTAAAATATTAGCATATCCTATTAATCAAACAACTTTTTCTTTCAAATACAAGCTTTGTATGAAAAAAAAAAAAAAAAAAACTAAATTTACACAAGTAACTAGCAGAACCACACAGCCTTGTCCATGTTAATAATCATGAGGGTCTTACATGTAAAATAAATAAAAATGAAATAATATGGCGATCCCAAAAATGGAGTTCTGTACATTACTGCACATAAATTGTTAAAAGGCAATCAGCAAAAAATGAAGTTACTTTGACATATCATAGACAATCTCTGACAAACAGATTTTTCCATTTTAATTTTGTTTTTTGACAGTTAAAACTGTTTTGGCCAATAATTGAAAAATCTTTAGTAGCATTTGGGGGCCCCTGAAAGTCGGGGGCCCTGGGCCCGTGCCCCGAATGCCCTGCCATAAATCAGGCACTGCTGCTAGTATTTGAATAAATCAATTCAATGATTTTTAGTTTACATTCTCCTTTAAAAAAATGTAATTGTCTGAGTGAAACGAAGACTCATACACAGCGCAGTATTACTTTGCCCCATATATAGCTACGATGGATATTAAAACCTTTCGTCAAGCATAACTCAAAAAATATTTAACGGATTTCGTTCAAATTTTTACAGCAGGTACCTATAAAGGTGACAACGACGTCTATTTATTACCAAGAATAAATGTCAAACCGTTTGGAAATTATATTTAAAAAATAGATAAAAAAGCACAATTAAAGTACATACGTCACTAAAATTTAGTACATACGTCATTTTCACCGGCGGAGATTTTCGTAAATAATAAGATTTTAAAAGTTCATGGAGTAACATGGAGCAAAAAAATATGCACGCACAATACAATACAATATCAGTACAATAAAACATATTTCCATTTATTAAAAATGGAAAATTAATCTGGATTTTTTTCTGTTTGAAAGAAAAAAATCCGCAATAACTTTGTATTAGAGATTTGGCGCAAATCTCAACATTGGCAGCTTTTTATTTTGCGTGTGTAAATGGGAATCAATTCTATGATGTTTAAATAAAAGATTTTGATTTGCGACATTATATCTTTTTATTTTCTTCTTAGTATTTTAAATGGAATTAGTGAAAGGCACGTATTTTAAATTAAATGAGTGGAAGACATGAATTTTTAATGTATGTATTTCAAATGAAATGTGTGAAAGGTTTATAGTTAAATGGGTACTTACGTATTATCCGTGACAGGAGATTGATCGCCAAAAATGTCTGCCAAGTACCAATATTGTTTATCGTTGCCAATCATGTTTTCAAACACAGTAATTTAACGTTATCAAATAACATAGTTAAAAATGGTAATTAATATAAAATAAATAAAATGTAATATATGTTTATTAAATTTTTAACATTGTTAAAAATAGTAAATAACATTATTATAGTAAAATTAATAAATGGTAAATAGCATAATAAATAAGAAAGAATAATATTATAGATTATTCACAGGCATGTACCATGTAGCAAGAAAAAAATATATAAGGGTTAATATAATTAGTAATATTGGCTCCATTGGCGCAGCTGGCTTAAAACTGGCACGGATAATACGTAAGTACCGTTAAATGAAATTAATGAAATATAAAGATGTTATGAGAACAATATTTGGCGAGTTATCAACTGCGCCAAGTTAACATAAAAGTACCAATACATAAGTGAAATGACAGATGTCATATACGCACCACGTTGGCGCGTTTCCCCCCCCCCCCCCCCAATTTGGCGAAAACTTTGTTTTTGAATTTTAATCACAAATATCAGGCAATAATAGCACGTGATTTTTTATTTCAATATAAAAATAAAATAACGTAATAAACGTAACTTCTACTATTTTAAAAAAGGAAATAAAAATAAATAAATAATAGTTTGATATCAATAAATATTGACATACATATAAAAATAATCTGTAGAATTAAAATAAAAAATAAAAGTAAATAAACACAACAAACAGTTTTTGCCAAATTGGCAGGGGAAAATCGCGCCAACGTGGTGAGTATATGACATCTTCGCCGGGAGTTTTACCCTTTTATCTGTTCTTTTGGAAATATCAAAAATTAAAAAATACTTATATCAGGCGTATTATGTTTTGCATTTTTATACGGACCACTTCTCCATTTTAAGATTTTAAAAGTTATTTATAATTCCCACAAGTTATTTTCGGTAATCTGTTAGTTCGCTTATTAACTGTTTACAATTTGCCCCCCCCCCCCCCCCTGACAACAACAATTATTTATCACAAAAATGTCTCTTAGTTTTGTTATATATGTTTGTTATGTATTTTCATTAAAATATCGAAAATGGCGATACAATTTTATTTTAGCATCGTACTTATATTTTTAAGATGACGCAAAAACATGGTTTAATAAATGTATATTTGTAAATACTTGAAAAACATATTTTTCCTCTCTCTAAGAAATTTTGGTAAGATGCTAAAACTGCCTTTTAGCACCATTTTTAATTTTTTTCGCCAATCGTGCCAACCAGCACATGATACAGAACTTTTCCCCCATTCAGATACACAAACAAGGTTGCTCTCAAACAAGAGTAATGCTAGCAACAATATTGTTTTAACTCTATAAGAGTTACAAACAATAATGATATTAAATTCTCCGATTAGCTTTGGGCCCGTTTACGGAAGTTTCTCCTAGAAAAAAAAAAAAAACTGTGGAAGAAGTCTTTTACATTTGTTTCGAATGAAGCTCGGTCATAATAATACAAACAACACTAATATTAACATGGGGGTAATACTTTGAATTTAAGTGTAAATATTTGGAACCCTCCCCCCCCCCACCCGCCCTCAAAAAAAAAAGTAAAAGGAAGTTACAGAAATGAATTTAAAATGGCGTTAAGCCACGCTTTCTGACATAAGCAATTGCTGCGAACTCGATTACGAAACTTTCACTTAACTTAATAACATGTATATTGTAGCCCTTAGGGTACTTTTCCTTCCCAGTTATACGGACCTTGGAGTTTTTTTAAAAACGGTTTTAATAAGTTCAGATTTACTGCCAAATGACATAAACTACAATGAAAATAAACCTGATGAATTATTATGCTGGTATATGTATGCACTTAAAGAAATTGCATCTGATTACACTTATTAGATAAATTACTTCGGTTTGCATTTAATAACAGATGAACAGCTTCTGTATACTAAATTGTTTAAATATTGGGAAGGTGGCGAGATGTACAGAGACGTGTAAACGAACGGGTAGAGAGACGGGTAGAGACGGATAGCGACATAGATAAGCTAACGGGTAGCGAAACGAATAGACAGACGGGTACTGAGACAAAAGAGGGTTGACAGAGGGGTAGCGAGATAGGTAGGGAGATGGGTACAGACACGAGTAGCCAGGCCGGTAGACAGACATGTAGAGGGAAAGGTTGCGAGACGGGTAGCGTGGTGAATAGAGAGACGAGTACAGAGATGAGTACAGCGACGAGTTGACAGACGGGTAGAGAGAGGGGGTATATAGACAGACAGACGTGTCGAGAGACGGATAGTGAAACGGGAAGCGAGACAGTTAGAGAGACGGATAGACAGATGGGTAGCGAGACGCTTAAAGATGCGGTGGAAAAACACATGGATAGTGAGACGGGTATACAGACGAGTAGAGAGGCAGTCGACAGATGGGTACGGAGAGAAATACAGTATAGACACACGGCTAGACATAAAAGTAGTTAGACAGCGATGGTTAGAGAAACAGATAAATGGGTAGAGAGACCAGTAGGGAAATATACGACATGTAGCGAGACGTGTAGAGAGACAGTCAATCGGGTATGGAGATGGGTAGAAGAACGGATAGGGAAACAAACAGATTGTAGAGAGAGACAGACAGACAGGCAGAAGAAAAGTCTGAGGTTTGAAGCAGTAAAAGCGCAGGGTGTAGAGTCTCCTAGAAAATAATCAAGAAGTATTATCTTTGAAATATATGTATTTTTTTCAATTTGATTTTTACAGAAGTCATCGAAAGATTTTTTATATTACTTTAGTAGGAATTTAGGCTACAGTTTCGTAATCAGGTTTGTAGTAAAGCTTGTTATCAATGTGGTTTGAAGTGTATGAGTTTCTATAAATAGTTATACAAATAAACAAGGAGGAAAACTTTTAAATTCAAATGTAAAAATTTGTCACAAAGAAAATGTTTCAACAATGAAATTAAATTTGCGTTAAACTACGCTTGCTAAAATACGCTCTCGGCTGCAAATCTGATTACGTGACTTTAAAAAGCTTGGCGTTTTAAAAAAAAATCCGACTTTTTGTTGTTGTTGTTGTTTGTTTGTTTTTTAAACTTTTGAGCTATTCCAACTTAAGACAATTATTTGCCAAATTATATATATATATATATATATATATATATATATATGAAAACATAACAGTATATATGAATTTATATATGATATTTTGTAATTCTATCATTTAATTTGTTCTTTTTCACACATTGTATCTTCTTTATATCGTAATTGTTAACCCTATGTTCTGAGAAATATCACTCAGACTAATCCCTTTGAGGGAAGTCCTAATGTAAAAAATATTCATATGGTTTACTTCCCCATTTACTAAAGTTATTATAAAAAAACTGAAATATTTTAATATTATTGATTCGTATGAAATAATATTTTCCGCATTTGTTTAAAATGTAAATGTATGGACTGTGACAGAACATGGAGTCTAAACATACATACAAGGCATATGCTTAGATTAAAAGTTTTCGTCCCAACCCACACTACAGAAAATGACGATACTCGACTGAACGAATTTGCTTAGATGAATTAGATAAATAAAAAAAACATTAGATTGGCAATAATGGCAAACTCTCCAAACTTTTATGCAAAATCCTCTACTCCAATACAATTTTATTGCCCGTATGTCGGCATTTTCTTATAAAGGCATTCTACTATAATTGTATCAAAATCACATAACTTGCCAAATGTAAATTTCGTAGTTCCTAAGTTCGTTTACATTGTAAACATGATTTCTTGCATATAATAAGAAATTTAATAAAATAACTATTATACATTTTTTCTAAGTGTAAAATTATAGTAAATTTCTTTTTTTTTCCTTTAAATATCGAGAGATCTCAAGCAATGCAAATCGAGTTTTTACGTCAGCTAGTTTATTTATATTCTACAAAAATCTCTTTGTACACTAAATATAGTTCAACTGAAAAATGCAAAATTCAATTAAAAACACCCTTAAGCAATTCATGCTCATAAACAGTAGTGCTTACAAATTATTTTGTGTAGTCCGTGAGGGTGATTTTACTTTGGTTCTATCTTAATTGATTTAAGCTCAAACGCCTGATTGTTATAATATATGACTCAGGTTACAGCGCCTAGAATACATTGTATGGAAAACGGCTACGAAATAGTACTAAAAAATTGAATCCAATAAATGTAGAACGATGCTGAAAAGATAACGGTTCGATCGCAGCGAATCTTCTAGCAGTGGCGTAGACAGGGTGGAGATCCAGATGACTTGGATCCCACTAATTTTATAAAAATATTTTTGCCTTATCTAATCGGAGAATTTTCTGCGATATTGAAGGCGAAGAAAACTTTATAATATTACTGGTTTCCAGAGCATTTAGACCCCTCTCTCTGCCTACGCCACTGTCTGCTAGCTCTTTTCAACGCAAACATTGTATAAGAATCGAACTGAGAAAACGTTTCAGCTGGTGGTAAATATTTTAAATAATTAAATTATACCCTATTTCCTTTGACTTGGATAGTGATTTTCATAAGCTATGAAAATATGAATGATATTGATCATGACCAAAAAACGTGATACGCATTCTTTTGTGCCTGGTTGCAGTACTCGATACAAGACAGCAAACTAGAAACTATCCCTATTTAGCATACCAATGGATGAATGTCTGCTAGAAGAGTGGAAAAGATTAATTCCCTGATATGATAAAAAACTAACTTCAAAATTAGTTATATCTGAAATATACACTTACAAGAATATTTTATTAACAGAAATTATGTTCATGTTGTCAATAGTGAAACGGTTACTTTTGCTAGAGGTAAATCTATTTTTAAAGCAGATGTCGCTGCGATCGCCCTATTATCGTAACGCATCGTTGCACGTTTATCGGCTACAATTTTTAGCACCTTTTAAATCATAACCAGTTTGGCTTTTTTTAATTCCGAAATTTCGTATTCATACCAGACATTCTCTATAATGTTCTTTTCGTTACTTAATGGCAGATATTACGTGACTTCTTAAAGTAAAAATTCTTGTTTCAGAATTTCCGGTTTGAATTCAAAAATTTTGAATTAGAAAACTGTAAAACCGTTTTCCACACTATGTATTCTAGGTACTGTACTCAGGTGTAACAAAGTCTTATCTTATTTTTAAGCTTTTCCATTTGTTTTTATTAGAAAAACTCCCACGGAGGGCACCCCCCTCAGGTCTGTATCCCAAGTGCAGATAATCGGCCATAACAAAAACACCAACACAACACCATTTTTTCTAACATATCGCTACTTTCAGAATTATATAGGAATTTACGATGGAAGTTTTTTTTTTTTTTTTTTTTTTTTTTTTTGTTAACAATTTAAATCACCCGATTAATTTCTGGCTGATTTTACTTTACTTATGTTTTTATGATTTGCAATTCAAACATCTCATTTTTTATTATATTGCTAAGTTACTTTAAGTAAAATACAATTTTTTTAAATTTATAGAAAAACATATTGAAATATACAATTTTTAACAATTTTACTTTAGACAGTTCTTTATAAATCTCTATTGAAACATTTAATTATGGTAATTTCGGAAATAACGACATTGGGTACACCTTTTTTCGATATTTTCAGTTTTTCAAAAAATTACTATTTTTAGAATTTGAAAAAGCCAAAAAGTTTTTGTTACGAGAAAAATCAGTTAAAAATTCGGAATAATTTTTAGACGGTTTAAAAATTTTTAATCTTCCAAGTGAAACATGCAATTTTTCCAACTTGGCGTTATTGTTTGAATTTCTTTAGAATTCTTTAGGATGGATTTTTTTTTCTTTTATCTTTATTAGGAGGAAAAAACCCCAAAATTATTGGAATTTTTGGAGTGATTTTATTTTGACTTTATCTTAATCATTTTTAGTCCAAATGTCTGACTATTATAATACATCAGAAGTAACAGAATTTAATACATATACATATTTTTAAGCTTTTCCCTTTTTTAAGCACGCTACTACTTCCAGAATTTTATTGGCATTCATAATGGATTTTTTAAATTTTAAACTTTAATAATTAAAACACCTCATTAATTTTTGACTGGTTTTACTTTTATGATTTGCAATTCAAATCTCTCTCTTTCTCTCTCTCCCCCCCCCCCCTCCCCCCACCTTTTTTTTTTTTTTTTTTTTTTGCAACTTATACATTTCTTAAAACGTCCTGGTATTTGTTTTAAATTTATATTAAAAACATTATATTTATTAGAATAATTCTTTAATGATTTTAGTTTAGACCTGTCTTTATAAAGCTCTATTGAAACATTTAACTACAGCAATTTCTCGTATATAACAAAATTTTATTAGTTTCTTTTATGGAGTTTTTGCTATGAGGGAAACAACTTTAAAAGCCTAAATGATTTTTTTTTTTTTTTTTTTTTTTTTTTTTTTTGCTGATTTTGCTTTACTTATGCTTTAATCAGTTGCAATTCAAATATCTCCCTTTTTACTATTCCAATAAGTATATTTTCATTGGAATGATTTTTACATGATTTAGACTTGAATTTAGACTTGTCTTCATAAATTTAAATTTAAATATCTAATTGCAGCATTTCCTCTAAAGTAACAAAGTTGGATATTTTTCAGTTTTCCCTTTTTCCAATAAATCCCTATTTTTAGAATTTGTCAAAACTTCTTTATGATGATGGAGACTTGAGAAAAATAATTTTAAAAGTCTGAATAATTTTTGAACGCTTTTACTTCTGCATTTTTATTTATCTATTCAAAAATAATTTTTTCCCATCAGACGTTTTTTTTTTTTTAGAACTTTTTAAGGTGGATTTGTTGTTGTTGTTTTTGTAACTTTAATAGAAAAACATTGAATCATTAGAAATTTTATCGAATGACTTTACTTAGGTTTTATCTTTAAAATTTTCAGCTCAAACGTCTGATTTTTGTAATATCTCAGATGTAACAGAATTTTTTAACTTTTTCCGTTTTTCAAACATATCACTACTTTCAGAATTATTTTGGATACGATGGATTTCTTATTTTTTAATAATTTAAGTCATTTGATTAATTTTTTGAGTGCTTTTACTTATGTTTTTTGTGATTTTTCAATTCAAACATCTCATTTTTTATTATATAGCTATTACAAGTTTCTCCAAGGGTTTTGTACGATATATTTTTTTAATTAATAAAAAAGCTAAATTCATTGGAATATTTTTTGCCTATTTGAGACTTGAATTTAAACTTGTCATAGTAAATTTATATTAAAACATCTAATTACAATATTTTCTCTGACGTAACAAAGTCGGATATATATATATTTGGCTTTTCTAATAAATCGCTATTTTAAGAGTTTGCTAAAACTTTTTATTTTTAATTTTATATTCCAATGAATTTAATTTATAAAAAATTGCACGCATTCTAATAAATTTAATTTACTATAATAATAATAAATAAATAAATAAAATAAAATAAAAATATTGGAATAATTGTGCTTGATTGAGATCTGAATTTAGACTTGTCTTTATAAATTTCTATTTAAACATCTATTTACAGTAATTTCTCTGATGTAACGAAGTTGAATACATATATTTAAAATTTCCACTTTTCCAATAAAATATTATTTTTACAATTTGTTGAAACGTTTTTATTATGATGGAGTTTTGTTATTCAGGGCTCCCACTGGTCCGTTTTTTAAAAACCAGTATTTTTTTAAAAAGAAAATTGTGGTAGGTATTTGCAACAATTGCAACTAAAACGGACTTCGAAGCTAGTTTCTACAAAATTTATAAAGAAAATTTTTCTTTAAAAAAAGTGGTGTTCAGAAAACGGACCGAGTGGGAGCCCTGGTTATGAGAAAAATCATTTTAAATGTCTGATTAATTTTGGGACTATTTAACTTCTGCATTTTTAATCTTCTATTCAAATATGTTATGAGATGTACATTACACATGTACATTATACATGTTTCAATTCGGTGCCATTTTTAAAATTTCCTTAAAATTTTTTGGAAAGGATTTTTTTCTTAAATAAAAAAAAAAATTAAATCATTGAAAAATGTTTTGGGCGATTTTACTTTTGTTTTATATTAATAACTTTCAACGTAAACGTCTGATTGTTGTAATATATGTAACAATATTTAAAGCCTTTTTTAAAGCTTTTCCATCTTTCAAAAATAACGTACTTCCAAAATTTTATTAAAATTTACGATGAAATTTTTTATTCTTTATTTTTTAATAATTTAAATCACCTGACTAATATTTGGCTGATTTTACTTTACGTATCTGCTTTGATTCGCAATTCAAACATATAATTTTTTACTACTTCTTACAAGTTTCTCCAAGAGTACTCTACGATATTTTTTTAATTAATAAAAAAAAATATTTTTTTAACAATTTTTGCATGATTGAGACTGGAATTTAGACTTGTCTACATAAAGGTCTATTGAAACATCTAATTACTGTAATTTCTCCGGTGTAAGAAAGCTGAATAATTTTCCCAATAAATTTTATAATTTAATATATATTTGTAATTATTGTTATGAAGGGGGTTTTGTTTTATGAAGGGGAAGAAAAATCATTTGAAAAGTCTGAAGAATTTTTCCGATTCGGCGTTGTATTTTTTAAAATTATTGTTACTCCATTAGAAATTTTTAAGATGGATATTTCACTCTAACAGAAAAAGAAAATGATCATTGGAATATTTTGAGATTTTACTTCTGATTTGTAAGTTTTCATTCAAACGTGTAATTGCTATAATGTTTTCAGAAGTAACATAGATTTAAAAAAAAAAAAAAAAAAAAAAAAAAAAAATCCAAATTTTTTTCCTTTACTAAAAGTAACATTCGTCAATGTTAAAGAAATTATCTAAGAGTAGATTTGTTAGCAATTATATATTTTTTCTAAACAATTTGATAACAGCAGATATTTAAACTCATAAATATGAGGAAACAATGAACTCTCGAATGGAAGTTTTCCTCGTATAAAAACCATGATCTTTCTTTTCTAGCAGAAAAATCTTAATGTAGTTTTTAAAAGATGAGCCTTCATTAATGTGCAGATTGTTCGTTTTAACCGTGCTGTTGTTTTAAATATGATGGTATTAAAAGAGTTTCCATGTGTTTTGGGAGTTTATTTTATTTTATTTATTTTTATAACAACAATGATTACTTATGATATATGTGTGTGTGTGTGTGTGTGATTTTACTTTAAATTTTGCAGCCATCTAATTGCTGCAATTTTCAAAGGTAATAAAGAGAGTAAAAAAACTGATTTTTCATTTCAAAACACCAATTCCGAAAAGTATCGTATTATTCGATTTAAACTTATGTTAGATATCATATTTCTAATTCGATAATAAATCGATTAAAGATAAACGAGTGATGGAAATTCTGACTAATAAAAAATTGTTTCATTATCGTCGACTCGTCAGAATTACAAACAAATCATAAAAATAAAGACGTAGCATTTGTTGTACTTACCACACATGGAACTTGAAACAGAATGGCATCCTGCTTCAAGAATCCGGTTTCCTTAAAGATAAGGCACCGGAAAGGCCCACCGTTACGTCACTATATGAAGACTACCAATTTTACCTGACATTTGATTATATACTTTTGTCGTTACCCGACTCTAAATTAGGTGGGAGCATTTTTTTGTTATTATTTATTCGTGATCTTGATGACCAAAGGTGATGTTTCCCATATTAATGGCAACAG
This sequence comes from Maratus michaelseni, assembly GCA_963931845.1. Taxonomy (NCBI): domain Eukaryota; kingdom Metazoa; phylum Arthropoda; class Arachnida; order Araneae; family Salticidae; genus Maratus; species Maratus michaelseni. Next base: position 39,496,637 of record OZ007598.1, read on the forward strand.
AATGAACGAAATGAATGATTTCAAGGTCTTTCGTAAGTTTCGATTTCTTAACATCTGTCATGTTTTCTCCAATTGCAAGATGACCACAACCGACCTTCGGCAATGAACTAGGAATGCTCTCGTTTTCAAAGAATAAGACAAGACAATAAAAATGCATTATACATGCATTGGGGAACACTTTCACCTTTATTACATATTATAGCAGATCTGCCCGGCGTTACGCGTTCAAACCCTGGCCTTCTGGATAAAATAAATAAAAATGAATTACAACCCCACCCCCCAAAAGAACAAGTTGGGAATTGTACGTCAAACGTGACAAATGAGGTGCATTCGTACTATAGTTAGCTTTTTGTTATATGTTGCTATGTTTTATAACTAGCAATTTCTTTCGGTTTGAATTCGTTTGTTTCAATTTATTTCGAATATTTAGTTATTCATCATCAAAATTTAAATGTATATAGAATCAGGGAGAAAATAGTGTATCGATTCCAAGCAATGATCTAATAATCATATCCGATGGATCCGAGGGAGGAAGATCACGGGGATCATGACCTAGTCCTGTTCCAAACAAGTTGGAAATTGTACATCAAACGTGACAAATGAGGTGCGTTCGTACTATAGCTAGTTATATAAATATTCAGATCTTGAGGATTTTTAATTCTGTAAAATGAATTATATCGTCTGCAGATTAAGTTCTGTAATAAAATAAGTATCTCAATCGCTTGACGTTTAATCCTCGGAAGCTCCTATACAAGAAAGCACCGATTTCTTTTTCAAAAATTCAAATTTCTTAATAAATATTTTTATTAATATCTCCTAAAGTTTTGATTCGATTTTCATAAAATTTGAAATGTCTCGACAAAATTCTGCAAAGATAATATATCTTAAATTTCAAACCATTTGGTTGGGTAGTTTTTGCGTTGTTATATGCGGACGGACGGACTGACAGACGGACGGACCAGACGACGACAATAGGTGCTACATATTTATATAATTACGAACGCACCTAAAAAAAAGAAAGACGGCGATCACTCAAGGGACCCTGTGCATTTCGTACCCATAAAACAACAAGTTGGAAATTGTACGTCAAACGTGACAAATGAGATGCGTTCGTACTATAGCTAGTTATATAAATATTCAGATCTTGATGATTTTTAATTCTGTGAAATGAATTATATCGTCTGCAGATTAATTTCTGTCATAAAATAAGTATTGGTCATTAAGTAAGTAGAATAAGTAAGGTCGCTTGATCATTAAACCTCGGAAGCTCCTCCAACAAGAAAGCACCGATTTTTTTTTTCTTTTATTCAAATTTCTTAATAAATATTTTTATTAATATCTCCTAAAGTTTTGATTCGATTTTTAAAAAAATTGAAATGTCTCGACAAAATTCTGCAAAGATAATATATCTTAAATTCCAAACCACTCGGTTGGGTAGTTTTTGCGTTGTTATATGCGGACGGACGGACAGACAGACAGACGGACCAAGCGACGACAATAGGTGCTACGTATTTATATAATTACGAACGCACCTAAAAATCGTTAATACATTCACCACTAAAATGGAATCCCATGTGATTAGCGCTAATTAAATCGTTAAAATGAGGGCATTTAAATTTGCGCAATAACCGGCTTCATATTACAAACGTTTTGACAGCTTATGCTGACTGCCATTGTATTTTAAATTAGAATTTTGAGTTCCTGGATCATTGAGCCTAACCAGAATGAATGTTCTCTTTCTCTCTCTTTTGGATGTTAGTAGTAGAAGAATAAGAGTTAGGCCTCAGCAGGAGCCGTGAGCGTGGTGGAGGTGGTGCTCCTGGAGGTGGAATCGGAAGTGGGAGCGCTCCTGGAGGTGGAATCGGAAGTGATGGAAGATAAGACAGGAAGTGAACCGGAAGTGTTGGAAGATAAGAGAGGAAGTGAAGTAGGGGAGGGCTTAATTTTTTTAACCGATAAGGGAGAGAGGGGAGGGCTTATTTTTAGGGGGGGCTTAATTTTTTTTTGTGAAAAATAAAGGGTTTTAATCAGATTCTTTCTTGTCAGGGAATTTTTTTTTTTTTTTTTTTAAATACGAAGTTTAGATGTAAGATATTTAAGAAATATAAACTACAACTTGGAGTACTTTTTGAAATTTTCTTATTTTTAGGGGGTCTTTTAGGTAGGGGAGGGCTTATTTTTAGGGGGCTTAATTTTTTTGCAGGAAAATAAAGGGAGATGAAAGGATTGGACCGACCTATAGGTGAACTGCGATTGAACAAAATGCACATCATTTTTTGTAAATAATATGTGTAACTTTTTCGAGTAGAGTTGAGGGGTAGGAACCCTGCTGTAAAAATAATAATATTAATAGAATATACAATTTTTTTTCATAAAAGTTTCTTATGGTTGGTGGGAAATGTTAAAGTAACAAAAGGTCAACAGTGCTAGTGGAGTTGAGGGGTAGGAACCCTGCTATAAAAATAATACCTGTAAAAGAAATATTTATGTGCTACCTTTCGCGCTCGTCGACCTAACTGTTCAGAGTTTAACATGAGATTTACTTATAATTCACCTGTAAAAGAATTTTTTTTTTTTCATTCTTTAAACATTAACTTAAATGTGAATGAGATTAAAATAGATGCGAGGGCTAAATTTTTAGAGAGTTAAAATGAAAATCCACTGAGGGTTGTGTTAAATAAAAGGAGATGATCGACTTTGACAGCATTTTTCTAAAAGTTTATTTATCGAAAAAGGAATCATACGTTTCGATTATATTTGTTAACTATTATAGTTTAACATTAAAAAGCAGGTAGACATTCACATCTTTAGCGCTCGTCGACCTAACTGTTCGGAATATTTTTCGAACCCATTATGTTTGACTTTATAAAAGTTTCATGTAAAAAATTATTCTTTAAGTTTTAACTGAAATGAGATTGAAATAGATGTAATGGCTAAATTTTTAGAGAGTTAAAATGAAAATCCACTGAGGGTTGTGTTAAATAAAAGGAGATGATCGACTTTGACAGCATTTTTCTAAAAGTTTATTTATCGAAAAAGGAATCATACGTTTCGATTATATTTGTTAACTATTATAGTTTAACATTAAAAAGCATGTAGACATTTACCTTTCGTGTTCGGAATTTTCTTCGAACCCATTATTTTTGACTTTATAAAAGTTTCATATAAAAAATTATTCTTTAAGTATTAACTGAAATGAGATTAAAATAGATGTAATGGCCAAATTTTTAAGGATTTAAAATGAAAATTGTGATAGCCATGTAAATGAAAGTAATGCGATTACTTTGCTTCATAAAAACCTAACACGAAAAAAGCTGGTAGACGTTTACCTTTCGCACTCGTTGACCTAACCGTTCGGAATTTTGTTTAAACTTCTCTCGAGTTCGTCGACATAACCGTTCAGAGTTTTCGTCGAAATCCGTATATAGATTAACTTACAATAGCTAACTTTTTTTAAGGGAAGTTTAAATAACATATTTCCCAAAGTGTCTTACAAACATTTAAGAATTTATACACACATAAGCACCTCGCCTATAGGTGCAAGGTTCTGACTTTAAAGCTACTAGATGTTGAAATTTAAACTTCTTGCGCTCGGCGACCTAACCGTTCAGAGTTTTTTTTTAAAACCTTGTGTCAATACGTGTTAGGAACCCTTAGAAAGACCTACATGGAGGCACTTATCCCTAATATAGATAATCAACCCTAAACTAACCAGTTACAACACACACAAGACATAATCATTACATTCAGTTAATAAGTGATTTGACATGCAAAATATTAGATATAAAAACATACAATATGATATATACAAAACAATTTTAAAGATTTTTTTCCCTTTCATATGAACAATTTTTAGCAATAATTTAACTTGAGAGCAGGTATTTGTTTAGAGTTATACGATTATAATAAATTTTCATTAGATTTGACATTATACAACCAACATTTAAAAAAAGAGAACGACATCTAGTTTTTAACGTCACATATTTGAATTATTAACCTATTTTAGTTAAAAGTATGATACTTAAGTGATTTTATTTGAAAAATCAATACAACATTTTAAAAGCAGTCGAAAGATTTTTGCTTTTGAAAAATAACTAACATAATTTTAATTTTTTAAAGCAGTTAGGTAGATGACACTAACTTTAAATAAAATACATATTTTTTATTATTATTAAAGAAATATAAACTACTCACACATTATTATTATGCTGCATTTTAACATAACAACATTCACAGTAATAGACATGCGATTAAGACCATTGGAATTCTACAACTTTTCTGCTGACATGTGGTCACAGAGGAAATCTTTTCATATAGAAGGCAAAATAAGATAATGATAAACATGATTCGTTATGCATATGTTGAAACAGGAAATTATTTAAGACGTGTGATTAAGACCATTTTACATGGTATTACAGAATAAATCTTTTCATAGGATGCAAGATAATATCACATAAGGTATTGATAAACGCGATTCGTTATGCATATTTTAAAACAGGAAATACATCCGTCAGATAACATTACTTTGTTTATATGAAGTGACCAAATACAAATTTTGCTGATTTAATTAATTTTATTTTGAATTTGAAAATAGTATTGACAGAACATTCAAATTTTACTTTTGCACAATATTTAAATAAGGGAAATTGTATACAATATTTAAAAAAAAATAATTAGGAATATTAGAAAAGGAGAGTGCTTTAAGGAAAATACGTTACGATTTTAAAACTTTTTTTTTTAATACATTTCTAAGTTTTATAAACTTTATCGAAAAAAAGAAAAGAAACTTTTTGCATGTGACTTTTTTTAACCAATAAAATGCTAGTATTTTGAAACAAGCACCCCCTACATGAGAATGTTATTTTACGAACAAAGTGTTTAATGCTATACAATACTTTGTGATTGATGTAAAAGGTTGTGATTTTCGTCTAAGTATTAAAGTTGATATGGAACGATTCATGCAGTCTTGTGAAGGTGATAAAACCATGTCACCTTTAACAATTAAAAAGGTACCCTATTTGTGCAAGTCATGTAACAAAACATTTCCTCGAAAAGTTAACTTAGTGTTTCACATGAAAAATCATCTAAAGGAAAAGTGTTTTCGCTGTGAGGTGTGTGGTGAAGTTTTTTCGCAAAAGATTCACAAATCGCCCAAACAATTCAAGTGTAGTGATTGCAACGAATTGTTTTCAAGAAAGACAGACTTATTGAAAGATAAGAAAACTCACAACTTAGCAAAACAACATTCATGTACAAAGTGTTGTGAAATATTTAATTGTGAATCTGATTTTTTACAACATTGTGATACATTTCATAAAGCTTTACCTAACATTGCGAAATCACCCTGTTTGAAAGATTTGTTATTTGAACTGATAGTGAAGCTTATAGATTAGTTCGAACTTATAGTGAATTAAAAGACAAAATGATATACGAAATATGTGAAGTGGAATTAACAGATCAAAACGTGCATGTATAGAATGCCTTTTACAAGTTGTTTAACTGATTTTAAGATTTCACTGAACGAGTGACTTATTGGACATTACAAAAATTTTGAAATTAGAATTGTATACATCTTAATATGACAGAATTATTTGATGTGTGTTATTTTAAATGATGAATAAAATAGTTTGATTGCGAAAAAAGTGTTTTCTTTAACCCACACTGTTAAAACTGATGTTGTGTATTTTGAATGACTTAGACAAAATGTTAATTTAAAAAAAGATTTTAACATGAGATAAGAGTTTTATAATAAAAATTGACTCACCTAAAATTTTTTCAAGATAGTCTATCTACGTTTCCAATCTAAACTTGTTATCAGCTTGCTATATGCATGTTTGAGTGACTCATTTTTACCTGTGTCGAACTGTCTGTTGGGAAAATGATTGCCATTTTTAACACGTGTAGACGATTTTTACCCGGAAGCTGTTTGAACTATTAAATTTCAGATATCACCCATTTTTCTACAACATTTAAATATTTTAATGTATTTTCACTTGTATATTGGAAACTTGGGATTATCACCTTTATATCGGAACATGGAAGATAGAAAAAATAATAACTTTACACTGAGACAATATTTTAATCTAACAAAAATAGACTTAACACATTGTTAGAGGTTTTGGAAAAATATATAGTTGGTTAAAAATTTTAGAAAATTTAACATAAAGTAACAAATTTTAGAAAATAAACATTTCGATAAATGAAAAAAATTAAATTTTGGTAAACTTTACACTTAGACAATACTTCAAACTAGGAAAAAATAATAACTTTACACTGAGACAATATTTTAAACTAAGGAAAAATTAGACATAACACATTGTTAGAGTTTTTTTTTTAAACTATCTAGTTGGTTATAAATTTTAGAAAATTAGCAACAAATAAACATTTCATTAGATTGACAAAAGAAAATAATTAAATTTAAGTAAACTTTACACTTAGACAATGTTTCAAACTAAGAAAAATAATAACTTTACACTTATACAATATTTTAAACTAAGGAAAATTAATAACTTACACATTGTTAAAGTTTTTTTTTTAAAACAACACAACACTTTCAAAGCAGTGGAAATTGCATACCTGTAAAAAATTCAACTTAGTGGAATTTAATAGTGAAATTTTTTAACCTCACTTAATTAAAAAATAAAACTTTATAAAATTTTAAGTAAGCAACTGTTAAACATTTTGAATGTCTTAGACAAAGTAGGAATAAATTTGTTGAAATTCTATAAAACATGAAAAATTTCATAACTTTTAAAGGAAATTTTATTTATGATGAAATAAACTCGAGGTATTTATTATATGTTACTTAAACTACAAGAGAATTGATTGAAAATGTGCTACTTTTAATCACTCACAAGATAAGACATGATGTTAGGAATTATAGATAGGTTTTTCTCCCACACATGACGTCACTGATAACATATTTACTGACCAAGTCATAAAATCATAGTTAAGGGTAGGTTTATGAACATGACGTTTCGTTGAGATTTAAGATATTTGAGAAATAAAAACTACAACTTTGATTACTTTTTGAAATTTCCCCCTACATAAGAAAAATAACAGAAAAATAAAATGAAAAGTCGTATTTGAATGGAATCGAATTATTATCCTTTCACTTAACAGTTGAATGCGTCGGCAATTACATCACAAAGATACTGATTGAATATATTGTGTTTCTTTTTTAAGGTTAAATTGATTTAATATTCAAGTTATTTCTTAATGATACACTTAAAAACAATAAACTTAATTAGCATTCAAAAAGCAAACGATCACATTATTGTGTAAAACAATCAAATGTTTTAAAAGTCACGAGTTAAAATTTGAAATGACTTAGAGTTTAATTAGAATTTAGATGTGAACCTTTTAAAATGAAATAATAGTTTTTTTGTATCGCCCTCTATCGGTGGGTAATAGAATTAAGAGATAATTAAAAGTTTTAACTTGAATTCGAACCCACAACCAAAATTATTTTTCGGTTTTATAATTTAGGATAGGTTTAACTGAGCAAGCCATGATATAACAGTATTTATAGACGATTTAAGATATTCGATAAAGGAAATCACCTAAATTTCTAATTTAATTGAAGGGTTTACTGCTTAAAGTACTACAAAATGAGTACAACACGATGCATAGTTTTTTAATTAATTATATTTTTCGAAAGGTTAAATTGAATTATTGATAAACTTAGGATTTATGTTTAAAGTGAATAAACTTGATATGTTAGGTTCACTTAATAACAGAGGGTTGAATAAGTTATTTTTAATAAAAATAAAGTTTACTAAAAGTTTTTAAAGTTAAAAAAAATGTAAGTTACGTTAAAAAAGTTAACAAAAATATAGTTTTAAGAAATTTAAAGTTTACAAAAAGTTTGAAAATCTCTATGTTAATCAAAATTAACTTTTTAATTTTAACTATTGAGAAACTATAATCTGTTTATCCTTGTAACCAACTGGTGCATATCAACTATCTGCACATGTGCAGTAAAAACATACACTAACTTGAGTCCGATTTTAAATTATTTGCTAATTTTTATACAGCTCGATTACTTTTCAGAAACAAAACAGAATGAAATACTTACCAAAAAACCCGTCAACGTCTTATACTTGCTTTCACTTAACTAATCTTTCTACATTAGCTTTGCTAGGGGGCGCTGCAATCGCCGCTAGAGGCGCTACCAGTTTCCGGTTTGTGACGTAGTTTCCGGTTTGTGATAAGAACAAGGTTAAAATAAAACCCACGTGCATTCAGTTGGTGTTGTTTACCTGTACCTTGTTATAAGCCGTTTGCCTTCTCTTGGTCACTCGCTTGTCCAGACTTGTTTATGTGCTGCACGCCTGTTTTGCTGACTCATCTCTTGCTTTAACTGTTTGGACTTGTCTGATGTCAACTATCTCAGGTCTTTTGTCATAGCTTGAATGTATTTTATGTCGATCACTTTAATATAAAAGTTATGTCCCAACTTACTTAAACTTTGATAAAAATATTATTTATTTATAAATTATATCAAATTCTTATTTTTCTAACACATTTACTAAGTCACTTTCGTTCAAAAATATGGTAAAGCCCGATTTTAAATTGAAGTTTAGGATAAATTCCCCAAATTTTGTAACATTTTAGCACTAATAAGAAATATTGTAAACACCCTCTACATAAAAAATAATATTAAATTCCCAAATTTTGTAACATTTTAGCACTAATAATAAATATTGTAAACACCCTGTACATACAAGTTTTGTAAAAATAATATTACTTATAGCTAACTCGTTTAGTCGCATGATAAGAACCTTCAATATCGCTAAAATCAGTGTTAAACGAAAATGCAACCATAGGTTTTACCGTCTAATTACATGTCTTTACATATTATTTTAAAATGTAAAGCATTATATCTGAACGAATGATATAAGAAAAAGTTAGAATAGATCACATATTTTTGTTATTAAAAAAACTTATATGCAAACACACACTTACAAGGTTACAAGACTCGACAAACGATTCACCATGTTTTTTAAACTTAGTAAAATATTTTAAATTTATAAATTTAAATTAAAATACTTTAAAAATTCTTAAATATTCTTATTTAAAAATATTTTATTTTTAATTTAAATTTATAAATTTAAAATATTTTACTAAGTTTAAAAAACATGGTGAATCGTTTGTCGAGTCTTGTAACCTTGTAAGTGTGTGTTTGCATATAAGTTTTTTTAATAACAAAAATATGTGATCTATTCTAACTTTTTCTTATATCATTCGTTCAGATATAATGCTTTACATTTTAAAATAATATGTAAAGACATGTAATTAGACGGTAAAACCTATGGTTGCATTTTCGTTTAACACTGATTTTAGCGATATTGAAGGTTCTTATCATGCGACTAAACGAGTTAGCTATAAGTAATATTATTTTTACAAAACTTGTATGTACAGGGTGTTTACAATATTTATTATTAGTGCTAAAATGTTACAAAATTTGGGAATTTAATATTATTTTTTATGTAGAGGGTGTTTACAATATTTCTTATTAGTGCTAAAATGTTACAAAATTTGGGGAATTTATCCTAAACTTCAATTTAAAATCGGGCTTTACCATATTTTTGAACGAAAGTGACTTAGTAAATGTGTTAGAAAAATAAGAATTTGATATAATTTATAAATAAATAATATTTTTATCAAAGTTTAAGTAAGTTGGGACATAACTTTTATATTAAAGTGATCGACATAAAATACATTCAAGCTATGACAAAAGACCTGAGATAGTTGACATCAGACAAGTCCAAACAGTTAAAGCAAGAGATGAGTCAGCAAAACAGGCGTGCAGCACATAAACAAGTCTGGACAAGCGAGTGACCAAGAGAAGGCAAACGGCTTATAACAAGGTACAGGTAAACAACACCAACTGAATGCACGTGGGTTTTATTTTAACCTTGTTCTTATCGCAAACCGGAAACTACGTCACAAACCGGAAACTGGTAGCGCCTCTAGCGGCGATTGCAGCGCCCCCTAGCAAAGCTAATGTAGAAAGATTAGTTAAGTGAAAGCAAGTATAAGACGTTGACGGGTTTTTTGGTAAGTATTTCATTCTGTTTTGTTTCTGAAAAGTAATCGAGCTGTATAAAAATTAGCAAATAATTTAAAATCGGACTCAAGTTAGTGTATGTTTTTACTGCACATGTGCAGATAGTTGATATGCACCAGTTGGTTACAAGGATAAACAGATTATAGTTTCTCAATAGTTAAAATTAAAAAGTTAATTTTGATTAACATAGAGATTTTCAAACTTTTTGTAAACTTTAAATTTCTTAAAACTATATTTTTGTTAACTTTTTTAACGTAACTTACATTTTTTTTAACTTTAAAAACTTTTAGTAAACTTTATTTTTATTAAAAATAACTTATTCAACCCTCTGTTATTAAGTGAACCTAACATATCAAGTTTATTCACTTTAAACATAAATCCTAAGTTTATCAATAATTCAATTTAACCTTTCGAAAAATATAATTAATTAAAAAACTATGCATCGTGTTGTACTCATTTTGTAGTACTTTAAGCAGTAAACCCTTCAATTAAATTAGAAATTTAGGTGATTTCCTTTATCGAATATCTTAAATCGTCTATAAATACTGTTATATCATGGCTTGCTCAGTTAAACCTATCCTAAATTATAAAACCGAAAAATAATTTTGGTTGTGGGTTCGAATTCAAGTTAAAACTTTTAATTATCTCTTAATTCTATTACCCACCGATAGAGGGCGATACAAAAAAACTATTATTTCATTTTAAAAGGTTCACATCTAAATTCTAATTAAACTCTAAGTCATTTCAAATTTTAACTCGTGACTTTTAAAACATTTGATTGTTTTACACAATAATGTGATCGTTTGCTTTTTGAATGCTAATTAAGTTTATTGTTTTTAAGTGTATCATTAAGAAATAACTTGAATATTAAATCAATTTAACCTTAAAAAAGAAACACAATATATTCAATCAGTATCTTTGTGATGTAATTGCCGACGCATTCAACTGTTAAGTGAAAGGATAATAATTCGATTCCATTCAAATACGACTTTTCATTTTATTTTTCTGTTATTTTTCTTATGTAGGGGGAAATTTCAAAAAGTAATCAAAGTTGTAGTTTTTATTTCTCAAATATCTTAAATCTCAACGAAACGTCATGTTCATAAACCTACCCTTAACTATGATTTTATGACTTGGTCAGTAAATATGTTATCAGTGACGTCATGTGTGGGAGAAAAACCTATCTATAATTCCTAACATCATGTCTTATCTTGTGAGTGATTAAAAGTAGCACATTTTCAATCAATTCTCTTGTAGTTTAAGTAACATATAATAAATACCTCGAGTTTATTTCATCATAAATAAAATTTCCTTTAAAAGTTATGAAATTTTTCATGTTTTATAGAATTTCAACAAATTTATTCCTACTTTGTCTAAGACATTCAAAATGTTTAACAGTTGCTTACTTAAAATTTTATAAAGTTTTATTTTTTAATTAAGTGAGGTTAAAAAATTTCACTATTAAATTCCACTAAGTTGAATTTTTTACAGGTATGCAATTTCCACTGCTTTGAAAGTGTTGTGTTGTTTTAAAAAAAAAACTTTAACAATGTGTAAGTTATTAATTTTCCTTAGTTTAAAATATTGTATAAGTGTAAAGTTATTATTTTTCTTAGTTTGAAACATTGTCTAAGTGTAAAGTTTACTTAAATTTAATTATTTTCTTTTGTCAATCTAATGAAATGTTTATTTGTTGCTAATTTTCTAAAATTTATAACCAACTAGATAGTTTAAAAAAAAAACTCTAACAATGTGTTATGTCTAATTTTTCCTTAGTTTAAAATATTGTCTCAGTGTAAAGTTATTATTTTTTCCTAGTTTGAAGTATTGTCTAAGTGTAAAGTTTACCAAAATTTAATTTTTTTCATTTATCGAAATGTTTATTTTCTAAAATTTGTTACTTTATGTTAAATTTTCTAAAATTTTTAACCAACTATATATTTTTCCAAAACCTCTAACAATGTGTTAAGTCTATTTTTGTTAGATTAAAATATTGTCTCAGTGTAAAGTTATTATTTTTTCTATCTTCCATGTTCCGATATAAAGGTGATAATCCCAAGTTTCCAATATACAAGTGAAAATACATTAAAATATTTAAATGTTGTAGAAAAATGGGTGATATCTGAAATTTAATAGTTCAAACAGCTTCCGGGTAAAAATCGTCTACACGTGTTAAAAATGGCAATCATTTTCCCAACAGACAGTTCGACACAGGTAAAAATGAGTCACTCAAACATGCATATAGCAAGCTGATAACAAGTTTAGATTGGAAACGTAGATAGACTATCTTGAAAAAATTTTAGGTGAGTCAATTTTTATTATAAAACTCTTATCTCATGTTAAAATCTTTTTTTAAATTAACATTTTGTCTAAGTCATTCAAAATACACAACATCAGTTTTAACAGTGTGGGTTAAAGAAAACACTTTTTTCGCAATCAAACTATTTTATTCATCATTTAAAATAACACACATCAAATAATTCTGTCATATTAAGATGTATACAATTCTAATTTCAAAATTTTTGTAATGTCCAATAAGTCACTCGTTCAGTGAAATCTTAAAATCAGTTAAACAACTTGTAAAAGGCATTCTATACATGCACGTTTTGATCTGTTAATTCCACTTCACATATTTCGTATATCATTTTGTCTTTTAATTCACTATAAGTTCGAACTAATCTATAAGCTTCACTATCAGTTCAAATAACAAATCTTTCAAACAGGGTGATTTCGCAATGTTAGGTAAAGCTTTATGAAATGTATCACAATGTTGTAAAAAATCAGATTCACAATTAAATATTTCACAACACTTTGTACATGAATGTTGTTTTGCTAAGTTGTGAGTTTTCTTATCTTTCAATAAGTCTGTCTTTCTTGAAAACAATTCGTTGCAATCACTACACTTGAATTGTTTGGGCGATTTGTGAATCTTTTGCGAAAAAACTTCACCACACACCTCACAGCGAAAACACTTTTCCTTTAGATGATTTTTCATGTGAAACACTAAGTTAACTTTTCGAGGAAATGTTTTGTTACATGACTTGCACAAATAGGGTACCTTTTTAATTGTTAAAGGTGACATGGTTTTATCACCTTCACAAGACTGCATGAATCGTTCCATATCAACTTTAATACTTAGACGAAAATCACAACCTTTTACATCAATCACAAAGTATTGTATAGCATTAAACACTTTGTTCGTAAAATAACATTCTCATGTAGGGGGTGCTTGTTTCAAAATACTAGCATTTTATTGGTTAAAAAAAGTCACATGCAAAAAGTTTCTTTTCTTTTTTTCGATAAAGTTTATAAAACTTAGAAATGTATTAAAAAAAAAAGTTTTAAAATCGTAACGTATTTTCCTTAAAGCACTCTCCTTTTCTAATATTCCTAATTATTTTTTTTTAAATATTGTATACAATTTCCCTTATTTAAATATTGTGCAAAAGTAAAATTTGAATGTTCTGTCAATACTATTTTCAAATTCAAAATAAAATTAATTAAATCAGCAAAATTTGTATTTGGTCACTTCATATAAACAAAGTAATGTTATCTGACGGATGTATTTCCTGTTTTAAAATATGCATAACGAATCGCGTTTATCAATACCTTATGTGATATTATCTTGCATCCTATGAAAAGATTTATTCTGTAATACCATGTAAAATGGTCTTAATCACACGTCTTAAATAATTTCCTGTTTCAACATATGCATAACGAATCATGTTTATCATTATCTTATTTTGCCTTCTATATGAAAAGATTTCCTCTGTGACCACATGTCAGCAGAAAAGTTGTAGAATTCCAATGGTCTTAATCGCATGTCTATTACTGTGAATGTTGTTATGTTAAAATGCAGCATAATAATAATGTGTGAGTAGTTTATATTTCTTTAATAATAATAAAAAATATGTATTTTATTTAAAGTTAGTGTCATCTACCTAACTGCTTTAAAAAATTAAAATTATGTTAGTTATTTTTCAAAAGCAAAAATCTTTCGACTGCTTTTAAAATGTTGTATTGATTTTTCAAATAAAATCACTTAAGTATCATACTTTTAACTAAAATAGGTTAATAATTCAAATATGTGACGTTAAAAACTAGATGTCGTTCTCTTTTTTTAAATGTTGGTTGTATAATGTCAAATCTAATGAAAATTTATTATAATCGTATAACTCTAAACAAATACCTGCTCTCAAGTTAAATTATTGCTAAAAATTGTTCATATGAAAGGGAAAAAAATCTTTAAAATTGTTTTGTATATATCATATTGTATGTTTTTATATCTAATATTTTGCATGTCAAATCACTTATTAACTGAATGTAATGATTATGTCTTGTGTGTGTTGTAACTGGTTAGTTTAGGGTTGATTATCTATATTAGGGATAAGTGCCTCCATGTAGGTCTTTCTAAGGGTTCCTAACACGTATTGACACAAGGTTTTAAAAAAAAACTCTGAACGGTTAGGTCGCCGAGCGCAAGAAGTTTAAATTTCAACATCTAGTAGCTTTAAAGTCAGAACCTTGCACCTATAGGCGAGGTGCTTATGTGTGTATAAATTCTTAAATGTTTGTAAGACACTTTGGGAAATATGTTATTTAAACTTCCCTTAAAAAAAGTTAGCTATTGTAAGTTAATCTATATACGGATTTCGACGAAAACTCTGAACGGTTATGTCGACGAACTCGAGAGAAGTTTAAACAAAATTCCGAACGGTTAGGTCAACGAGTGCGAAAGGTAAACGTCTACCAGCTTTTTTCGTGTTAGGTTTTTATGAAGCAAAGTAATCGCATTACTTTCATTTACATGGCTATCACAATTTTCATTTTAAATCCTTAAAAATTTGGCCATTACATCTATTTTAATCTCATTTCAGTTAATACTTAAAGAATAATTTTTTATATGAAACTTTTATAAAGTCAAAAATAATGGGTTCGAAGAAAATTCCGAACACGAAAGGTAAATGTCTACATGCTTTTTAATGTTAAACTATAATAGTTAACAAATATAATCGAAACGTATGATTCCTTTTTCGATAAATAAACTTTTAGAAAAATGCTGTCAAAGTCGATCATCTCCTTTTATTTAACACAACCCTCAGTGGATTTTCATTTTAACTCTCTAAAAATTTAGCCATTACATCTATTTCAATCTCATTTCAGTTAAAACTTAAAGAATAATTTTTTACATGAAACTTTTATAAAGTCAAACATAATGGGTTCGAAAAATATTCCGAACAGTTAGGTCGACGAGCGCTAAAGATGTGAATGTCTACCTGCTTTTTAATGTTAAACTATAATAGTTAACAAATATAATCGAAACGTATGATTCCTTTTTCGATAAATAAACTTTTAGAAAAATGCTGTCAAAGTCGATCATCTCCTTTTATTTAACACAACCCTCAGTGGATTTTCATTTTAACTCTCTAAAAATTTAGCCCTCGCATCTATTTTAATCTCATTCACATTTAAGTTAATGTTTAAAGAATGAAAAAAAAAAAATTCTTTTACAGGTGAATTATAAGTAAATCTCATGTTAAACTCTGAACAGTTAGGTCGACGAGCGCGAAAGGTAGCACATAAATATTTCTTTTACAGGTATTATTTTTATAGCAGGGTTCCTACCCCTCAACTCCACTAGCACTGTTGACCTTTTGTTACTTTAACATTTCCCACCAACCATAAGAAACTTTTATGAAAAAAAATTGTATATTCTATTAATATTATTATTTTTACAGCAGGGTTCCTACCCCTCAACTCTACTCGAAAAGGTTACACATATTATTTACAAAAAATGATGTGCATTTTGTTCAATCGCAGTTCACCTATAGGTCGGTCCAATCCTTTCATCTCCCTTTATTTTCCTGCAAAAAAATTAAGCCCCCTAAAAATAAGCCCTCCCCTACCTAAAAGACCCCCTAAAAATAAGAAAATTTCAAAAAGTACTCCAAGTTGTAGTTTATATTTCTTAAATATCTTACATCTAAACTTCGTATTTAAAAAAAAAAAAAAAAAATTCCCTGACAAGAAAGAATCTGATTAAAACCCTTTATTTTTCACAAAAAAAAATTAAGCCCCCCCTAAAAATAAGCCCTCCCCTCTCTCCCTTATCGGTTAAAAAAATTAAGCCCTCCCCTACTTCACTTCCTCTCTTATCTTCCAACACTTCCGGTTCACTTCCTGTCTTATCTTCCATCACTTCCTGTCTTATCTTCCATCACTTCCGATTCCACCTCCAGGAGCGCTCCCACTTCCGATTCCACCTCCAGGAGCACCACCTCCACCACGCTCACGGCTCCTGCTGAGGCCTAACTCTTATTCTTCTACTACTGATGTTCTCGGTGGACCTAGAGAACAAGAGGCAGGAAGCAAGGGTGATTATGAGAAAAAAAAATTATGAAGCTCACAGAAAAACTTCTGAAAGGTTTTTTCACACTTCTTTGTCAAAATTTGCGTTTATCCGCGATATTTTGATGAAACATGCATTTTCTTGCGATTATTTCACGAAATTCTCCTTATTTGCACGATTTATTGACAAAATTCCACGTTTTTTTCGCGTTCTTTTGAAGATATTCGCATTTTTTTCACGATCTTTTGACAAAATTTGCGTTTTTTCCGCGATTTTTTGACGAAATTTGTGTTTTCCCCGCGATCTTTTGACTGAGTTCGCGTTTTTTTCACAATCTTTTGATGGAATTCCCTTTTTTCCGATCTTTTGACGGAATTCGCGGTTTTTTTCGCGACCTTTAGACGAAATTCGCAATTTTTCGACAAAATTCGCGTTTTTCTGCAATTTTTTGACAAAATTTGCGATTCTTAGATGAAATTCATGTTTTTTCTGCAATCTTTTGACGATATTTGTATTTTTGTGCGATCGTTTGACGAAATTCGCCTTATATGCACGATTGATTTACAAAATTTCGCGATCCTTCAACGAAACTGTTTTTTTTTTCACAATTTTTTTTATGAAATTCGCATTTTTTCCGCGATTCTTAGACGAAATTATCTTTTTTCCTTGCTTTTTGGATGAAATTTGAGGAATTTTTCACGATTTCTTTTATCGAAATTCACGTTTATTCCGCGATCTTTTTATGAAATTCTAGTTTATGTTTTCCGAGATGTTTTTAAAAAATTTGCGATCCTTTGAAGAAATTCGTGTTTGTTGCGATCCTTAGATGAACTTTGAGTTTTTTTTCAGGATTGTTTGTCGAAATTTGCTTTTTTTCCCCCACGATATCATTGGATGAAATTTAAGTTTTTTCCCCGATTCTTTGTCGTAATTTGCTTTTTTCTGCGATCTTTTGATGAAATTTGCATTTTTCTCACGATCTTTTGATGAAATTTGCATTTTTTTCACGATCTTTTGAAGAAATACACGTCTTTTTCGGTGACAATTTGTCGAAATTCGCGATATTTTTCGGTGAAATTTTGGCGATCTCGAATTTTTAGGAACAAGAAGAAAATTTTAGGAGAATTTTAGGGGATAAAATAATAGTTAGGAAATTTAGGGGGAATGCGAGCCCTGAATGCATTTAAAATAGTGAAACATTATTTAATTAAACCGCAAACGATTTTTCTCCATAGACATAATGTAACGGAATTCTTTTGACTGTCCCTGTAAAGTAACTATGAGTGCTATGCACACCCTATTCCATATTAAGCTTCTTGTAATGCACCTTAGTGATATATATCAATTACAATGTGTTTGAAATCGTGTAACATCATTAAAATAAACCACAAATGATTTTTCCACATAGACCGTAATGTAACAGAATTCTTTTGAGTGTCCCTGTAAAAAAACTATAAGTGCCACACTTCAGTTGAAATAATACATGCTATAGATAACGGCAACATATAAAAATTGCAGGGGAATCTGAGCATAATTACGGGAGTTAGAGCACGGACAGACAAACCGAAGTCAAACACTTTTCAACTAGGTTGGAAAGTGTTAAAAATGATGATTTTTCGAAATTAAAAAAATTAGTTGTATGAAAATAGTCGCTTGAAAGACAAAAATCTTTAAAACAAACTTTTTGTCGCTTGAAAGACAAAAATCTTTAAAACAAACTTTTTGTCACTTGAAAGACAAAAATCTTTAAAACTTTTTTTTTTTTTTTTTTTTTGCTTGAAATGTACTCTAAAGCTCTTAGAATGAAATGTCACAAACCACTTGTAAATGTGATAATTAGATCAAAAGATATAACACCTTTTACATTGTACCGTCTGTGGTTGCCATGCCTTCCTCCAGGATTTAAATACATTTATCTCATAATACATTTCAGTTATTCTCAGAATACTATTACATATTTTTCCAGCACCTTCGTTTAATGGAGAAAGTTCATTTGTAGATATTATGCCATAAAGCCTAAATCAATCAATCAAAGAACTCACACTGTATTTTTTAAAGATATGTCAATGTAAATTTCTATGAAAGTTGAAGTTATGAAATTTTGTACAATGTTTTTTACTTGTATATAATTTAAATTGTTTTCAAAATTTTCATTTAGAGAGAAAATTTTGATACTTGTAATAAAAAGTATTCATAAAAAATACTTCTTTTAAAAAGTACAATTATTTTTGAAAAAATAAAAACTTCGGTAAATCTTGATGACAAAATGAAAAGTATGCAAAAATAATTATTTTTTCAGAAGATATATCTAGTTTTAAGCAAGTTTTAATCTTTAAAAATTAAATTTTATTTTTTTAAAGAATTTATATTAGGAGAGGAATAAACAAATAAATATTTCAAGAAAATAATCAACAAAAAATATTAATAAAAACATCTTTTACTTTAGTCCCCCTTGAGGCATCGCTTCAGATTCTCCCCACCCTCCATTTTAAACTTAGAAGCAGTTTCTTGTTGAACAGTGCATAGGCATTAACTACATACATTCGGCCAAAAAAAAAAAACAAAAAAAAAAAACAGAAAAAGAAAGAAAAAGAAACAGAAAAGAGAGAACAAAACACCCTATACATTTTAATCTCCAAATTATCGCAGAAAAAAAAACAAAAACAATAATAGCCATTTGACAGGAAATTAAGTATTTTTTTCAATTTATGCTTAAAAAAACAAACAAACAAAGAAACCTTAGGAGGGTCTCCACAGTCATATACTTGTCTTTATACTGAAATTGCACCAGACTCTGGAGAATTGTACCAACTTTGAAATTTTCAAATATGAACACTTAATTTTGAAATCATATTTGACTATTTCAGTAACAGGGACCCGGAGCCGGAAATTTTTTTGATGCTCCAGCTCCAGCTCCGCTCCCAGATAATAAGCTATGGCTCCGGCAACAGCTCCGATTCCACGCTTTTGAGTTTCAGATTTTAAACTTGCAATTTTTATTATAAAAAGGAACATTAAAAAAAATAACATAATCATAAGTTCACTCTGAAAATACAAATTTAATTAAATTCACAGTTGAATTATTTGTTCATTCTTAAGAAAAGAATTGAATCTAATAAATACTCCGTCATATTTGATCTCAGATCATTATAAATGCATTTAAATGCTGAGAATAGTCTTTCTACAGCAACTTGGCTAATGAGTAATGCCGTTACAATGCAGCAGACTTCTTGAATGTCTGTAGGATACAATGAAATTGCTTATTTTTGTCAAATTCTGCTTATACTTTTCTCTTTCTAGTTTCTGATTCTTCATCTACATGCAGGGGTGATTGTGACACAAGGTTAAAAACCCTGAAAATTATTGACACACAGGTGAAAAGTCCTGAAAATTACCGATGCAAAATACTGATATCCATTTACACCATAACTTATTACATAACTGCATTTCTCT
Source organism: Maratus michaelseni (assembly GCA_963931845.1). Lineage (NCBI taxonomy): Eukaryota > Metazoa > Arthropoda > Arachnida > Araneae > Salticidae > Maratus > Maratus michaelseni. The sequence continues at coordinate 39,516,511 of OZ007598.1, forward strand.
GTGGCCCTTTGATGAAATTCGCATTTTTTTTCCACGATCCTTCAACAAAACTCATGTTTTTTTTTACAGTCTTTTGACGAAAATAAAGTTTTTCCGTGGCTCTTTGACGAAATTAGCCATTTTCTCAGATCCTTTGATGAATTTCGCGTTTTTTCTTTGGCCTTTGGACAAAATTCGCGATTTTTCCGCGATCCTTCGACGAAATTTGCCGTTTTTTCGAGATCATTCGACGAAATTTACCGTTTTTTGACGATCCTTCGACGAAATTTGCCGTTTTTTCGAGATCCTTCGACGAAATTTACCGTTTTTTGGCGATCCTTCGACGAAATTTGCCGTTTTTTCGCGATCTGTCGGCAGAATTCTCCGTTTTTCGCGATCCGACGACGAAATTTGCCGTTTCTTCGACGAAATTGACCGTTTTTTCCACGATCCTTTGACGAAGTTGGCGTTTTCTCCGTAACCCTTCGGCAAAATTCGCATTTTTCCGCGATCCTTCGACGAAATTTGCCGTTTTTTCGAGATCTTTCGATGAAATTTACCGTTTTTTGGCGATCCTTCGACGAAATTTGCCGTTTTTTCGCGATCTGTCGGCAGAATTCTCCATTTTTCGCGATCCAACGACGAAATTTGCTGTTTCTTCGACGAAATTGACCGTTTTTTCCACGATCCTTTGACGAAGTTGACGTTTTCTCCGTAACCCTTCGGCAAAATTCGCATTTTTCCGCGATCCTTCAACAAAACTCATGCTTTTTTTTACGGCCTTTAGACGAAATTCACGTTTTTTCACGGCCTTTTGACTAAATTTGCGTTTTTTTCGCGATCTGTCAACGAAATTAGTCATTTTTCGCAATCTTTAAATGAATTTCACGGTTTTCCGACGAAATTCGCCGTTTTTTTAACGATCCTTCGATGAAGTTTGCCGTTTTTTCGCGTAATTTACGTGCTGTAGCGCGTCCGCGGCATCGCTGACGGCATATTTTCAGTTTCGATTCGTTTTTTCCACGAAACAGGATGATTTTATGACCCCGGAAGAGCCGAAAAAAAACCCGGAAGGGTCGACGGAAAAACCCGGAAATCCGGGGTACCCCCGGAGCACAATCACCCCTGTCTACATGTTTGAGTTCTTGTGCTTTTTTTCTTATGATTTCTGTCAATAAGCCTTCTCATGTTTGAACTCTTTGCACAATTAATTTTTTGCTCACAGATCCTTCCTTTATTTTCATTAAAGATCTGACAAAATGCATTTTTCTTCTCATCAAATTGAAATGCTTCTCAGAAAATCTGAAATCTTTTAGATTTTACTTTAAAAAAAGAAAATTTGGTGGAATTTTAAACACAAAAATCTTAAATATCTTCTACATTTTTCAAACAGGCAAAATTACGCAACTGCACATGTAAACAACAGGCGGTCATATTTGTTTTCAAGTAGTGTTGCCACTTAGCTCAAGTAGATAGTAGAAGTGAAGTAGTGTTGCCCAAAGTTTTCCAACTCTAATTAAAGAAAAAAAACCTTAAAAATTAAAAAATTATATAATTAAAATTCTGAATAATGATGTAATTAAAATATTTTAAGCCTGAAAATTTTAAAAGACGGAAAAAAAAGATTTAAAAGAACATTAAAAAACTAAAGGAGCCCTGGAGCAGGGGAAAATTTAGAGCTCCAACTCCGGCTCCAGCTCCGGGGAAAACACAGCTCCGGAGCGCACCGGCTCCGGGCTCCAGCTCCAGCTCCGGGTCACTGTTCAGTAATATAGGATATCAAACGGGAAGTCAGTCAAGTAGTTTAGGAATTATGAAGGTTTAAATTTGGGAACACCTAATGTTAAATTTATTTGTAATCATTGCAAAAGAGATTGGAATGTAGGTAGTTTTTTAAGCATAACTCAAAACTTACTTGGCAGAATGAGCTGTAAATTTAAATCTTCCAGAAGTTCCAGAAAAAAAAATAAAAATTTTAAGTCAATTCCTACTTAGGTCAAAAAGAAATTTTTTTCCAGCGATCTACACGCTTCGCCACTGATGGTATTTATTCCTAAACTTATATCCTGCTAAATACCTTATGTAAGAGAAATTTTTGAAATGTATTAAAAATTAAATAAAAAATAAATAGCTAAAATATAAAAAATTAATAGCTTAAAAAGTATTTCTCACAAAATTGTTAGACAAACTGCGTTAGAAAGGTAAAAAATTGTAATTTTCTTGATATAAATTTCAAATATAGTGTTTATGCCGTTTTTCAAATATTGATTTTCAAAAATTACCAAACTTCACAATGAAGTATCATAGCGAAACCTTCATGCATAAAAAGATAATGGGGCTGTTCACGGACGAAGATCAGGTGGCACGCGGGCGAAGGGGACTAAAACATGGAGTGAGTCTATACTTTTGAACAGAAATGAAATGGAGTGAGTCTATACTTTTGAACAGTAATGAAATATAAAACTAAAATTAATTAATTTAATTTAATTAATGAATTAATATTTGAAAAAACTGTATTAACATCAATTGTCATCCAATACAAGTTTAAAAAAATGTATTTGAACTTGAATGGATGAATAAAGAGTATTTTATTAACGACGAAAATTTGAACAAGATATATAAAATTATAGAGGGTGTGAGCTAATAGTAGGAATTGAAAAAAAAAAAAATCATATGAAATTGATGCTGAGGAAAAGTTAGTATGTATTAACATTTACACCAACTAAATAATTTTAAAGATATTTGTCGAATACTTTTTCGTTTTGTCATTATGGGTATTAATCAATCAATTGCAATTTTTTGTCATCACTTAAAGTTTTTAACAAATCATTGACTGTATTAAAAGTAGATGTTGTATGCTAAATTTTGACTGCTTGAATGTATTTGTTTTGTGCATTTTATTAAAGATAAAACACTGAAAACTACATGCATGTCAGATACTTATTTTGACCACTGTATATACACAGCAAACCTGCTAAAGGGATTGGGGAAAAAAAAAAAAAATCCATTTTAGACAGTTTTATATCTTACCAGGCAAAATTACAAGGCAATCCTTTTGTCATGAAAATAGAATGTTTCTGTTTAAGGCAGTTCTTAAACAATATATCAAATTAAAATTTATATATATTTTTTCTGAATTGAAGTTTATTCTAGTTTTTTTAGGTGCGTTTGTAATTATATAAATACGTAGCACCTATTGTCGTTGTCTGGTCTGTCCGTTCGCATATAACAACGCAAAAACTACCCAACCGAATGGTTTGAAATTTAAGGTATATTATCTTTGCAGAATTTTGTCGAGACATTTCAATTTTTTTGAAAATCGAATCAAAACTTTAGAAAATATTAATAAAAATATTTTTTTAAGAAATTTGAATTTTTTTAAAGGAAATCGGCGCTTTCTTGTTATAGGAGCTTCCGAGGTTTAATCGTCAGGCGATTGAGATACTTATTTCATTACAGAAATTAATCTGCAGACGATATAATTCATTTCACAGAATAAAAAATCATCAAGATCTGAATATTTATATAACTAGCTATGGTACGAACGCATCTCATTTGTCACGTTTGACGTACAATTTCCATTTTGTTTTGTCTTGAAGGATGTGTCCTTTTAATTGATAATTGTTTTTTTTAAGACCTATGTAATTCTAAGTGTTAAAATCTTTAATATTTTTTTAATGAGTCATTATTTGAATGCCTTAATCAAAGTGATCATTAATGTTGCTACTCCGTAATCCATGGCTTGCAGACATACAGCTTGCCAAAATGCTATAAACTTTTTACATAACTATGTATGCAATATTCTTTTAAAGAATTTTAATTGTAGTTTAAAATATATCAGCACTTTTCTAGAAACTTAGTTGGGGTTGATTTAATTGATTTTGTGCTTGGAACCAGGTCATATCAACACAGCTTTCATTTGGGCAGGGCCAGGGCCTGAAAATTTTGGCTTATGCAAAGATACAGACCTATAATCAATGAATCTAAAATAAAGTACTTTACCAACAAAATGAATCATCTTTGCTAAAATGAAAGCACCTGTGAGACTTTATCTTCAGTGAAAAACTAAAACACTTAAACAATAACAATAAAATAAAAGTGTTTTTTTTTTTTTAATTATTATTATAAGAATATAAAAACACTTGATATTATTTCAGAATAATATATGTTTAACAGACATCTACACTGGAAATTGTTTTTGGATTTTGCATTTGACAGAACGCATAATCACATCACAATTTTAATGCTGTTCTAAAGCACAAACATCTTTCTTTGAGTTAAAATTTTGACATATGCTAGTTTTATATTTTTTTTACAAAACTTAGCCAAAAATTAAATTCTTCAGATGTTATAAGTAAGAAAAAAAGATTTGTCCTTTCTTAATTCAAGAGGAGAATGTCTAATTTATTATACACCTAAAAAAAAAAAAAAAAAAAAAAAAAAAAAAATTTGTTCAAAATATATTTTTGGATCAAAATAATTTTAGATAAGAAGAAAATAAGAATACAATTTAAGTAAGAAACATTTTATTATTTACTTATATTACACATAATTATGAAAAAACTACAAGAGTAAAAAATTTTTTATACATTGCATAGTTTTGCACTGGGCTTACCTTTTACATACATTCTTGACATGATTAACAAAACTATAATAACTGATTTCTGGAGAAAAAAAAAGAGAAAAATCTATTCTTCAAGAACTCCGACAATTGTACAAATATTACACAAAAATAAAAGTAAACTTAGTAACATAACTAATCATCTTAATTTTAAAGAATAAATGACTTAACAAAGGAGTATAGTAAGAATGTAAATGCTACTGAATATGTGTGATAGACTGCACATATATAATTACATGAATATTTATAAACCAAATTATCACAAAAAATGTAGACACATGTTTACCAAATTTCAAAAATGTGCATATTTTGTCTCATTTCCTGCTTTAAATATAAATTCCTCAAAAAAATAATAAAGGTCTAAGCTTGATTATCTCTTGCTTTTTTAAAAACTACTTTTTTCTTGCATTGAAAAAAAGAAACTGCAAGGTTATTATGAAAATCTTTACACACACAAACTGTTTTGTGAACATATCAAAGGTTAAGCACGAGGTGGAATCATAAAAATATTATCAGTGTTTAAGTATGAGAAATACTTATCTAAAATTATAATACAAAGGGAGGACTAGTGTTGCTAATTTAGCATATTTTATTAAAGCATCTACCAAATTTTTTTTTTATTGGTAATCATGCTTCATGGTAATCTTTGCTTTAATTAATGACAGACTGCCATGATTAAATAAATCAAAGATTACTATTAAAATTTTTTGGTAGATATTTTACATAAAAAATTGTGCTGATGACATATAAAAATATATTTAGCTGTTACTGTAACAAACAAGCAATTTTTAAATGGCATAACTTTCTCATTGCTTTTAATAAAGGATAAGTTCATAGGTATTAGCTTAATTTTAAAGCATTTGCAAGGGATATTTTTTGGTGACTAATGAGGAAAATAAATTCTCATTTTGTGAATTAAATTCTTACAGTGAATAAACATGGGAAAGGGAGGGGGGGGGGGGGGGAGGGCAACTGAACTTCCCTGGATTTTCAAATTTAATTAATACATTTTTTTTCTCTCATGATTAAAAAATAATATATCAAGTGATTAAAAGTAATTAGAAACTAAGAGAAAAGAAATAACTAATGATTTTATGTCAGGGAAGGTGGAAAAATAATTTTTAGTTTTGATTTTCTTGATATGTTTTTATGTATATAAATTATCTTGGGAGGGGGGGGGGGGGGTAAAAATAATAAACTCTTTCAATCTTTATTTTGAAAATAGCTGGTAGAAGTTTATTTTTGGAACTTTAATATGCATTATTTGCCAATTTCTGTATTGCTTTTTATGCTGATATGTTAAAAATTGTGGAGCTTGAACAAAAAAATTGTTAGTTTAGTTTATTTCACAATTACAATCTTCATTTAAAAAAAAAAAAAAAAAAAAAAAAAATCAAGCCTTAGCAGTGGATTACAGGCCCATCTGTTCCAAAATCTTGTCCCTCTCTGGATTTTGATCTGAAGGTGTTTATGTGAATAAATTCTCTTTATCAAAAAATTATGCTAGAAAAAGTTGTAAGAAATATAGAAGCTTCACAACTTCCAATATAGCAATCTTTTTATCCTCATAAAAATAATTGCTAAACACAACAGGAAAGATCTTGTGATTATTAAATAAATTATAGAGAACAAATAGTCTGAAGCAATCTCATCTTTAGCAAAATATAGAAGATGTTATGAAACCGGTAAACTTTTCAAGAAAAAGAGAGACAAATCTTTTATTTATTTATTTATTTTTTAATAACTTTCATTTTAAAAGATTCATTTATCCAATATAAAAATAATATTACAATACTTAAAAACATAAAAAATGGAGAAGTTTCAAAAGCACAAAATAACATATGTACAAAACTTTTCTTCTTTAATATATAGAAATAAATGAAGTAAGAAAAAAAGTTTTACAAATGAAGTAATTTATAGATTTTTTTTAAAACATAACTTTACATATATTCTTAACAATCAATGAACTTGCTATCTGGATCACATTCATGAGCAAACACAGGCTAGAGAATGAATCACTTCATATTAACTAAAATTCAACCAAGTTATTATAAAAATAATTTTAGCAGATCTAAGTTTTTGTGAAAAAATATATTGCTACCTTTTTCTCCAATTTCTTTCCACTTATATAATTTCATAATGTTTAAATAAACAATAATCTCTAAATTATTCATTGTCCTTATTCTAATAAAAGGAAACATTTATGACTTTGCTTTATAAAAATGTCAATTCTCTAGGGAAGAAAATAAAATGAATGCCATACAAGGGCAAAAATAACAGTAATATTAAATTAAAATTTAGATATCAGGTCATCTGTAACTAAATATGGGTGCACACTTTCTCGATACATTTTTCAAAATTATAAAGGACAAAAAAATTATACTATAATCACTGCATAAAACAATCTGCAAGCACATTGAAATGTTAGTTAAAATATTGCAAAATTAAAATAAAAGGAGGGGGGGGGGGGTAAACAAGCACTAATAATTAGCATTAAGTTTGGAAAATTCTACAGTTTTATACATTTTTTTTTCTTTTTGACACTTGTTATGAGATCAATATTTTGGAAAATCAAGAAGTATTTATCATCTTCAATTTATTTATTTAGTTTTACAAGCACTATAAAATGCTTAAAATTACTTGATCGATACAGATAATTGTTCTAACAAGCAAAAGATAAATGTATCACAAAATACTGAAATGAATATGAAAGTGATGAAAATAAATACTTCTATTTAAAATAAAGCAGATATTCTTACTCTACTTATATGAAAATAAATGAATCAATGCAGCAGTTTTCTTTTACAAGTATATACAGAACAAAACTACTAAAACAAAATAACAATAAAAGTGACTTCAAGAAACCTAGGTATGAAGCCCAACATCTAAACAGACTATCCCTGAAACATCCTTCTTCAAAAAATAACGGATGAATTTTGATGACTGTGTAGTAAATTTATCAATCCATTTTACAAACTTCTTGGATTTCCTCTTTACAACTGAGGTAGATTTTCAATGGATGTGAAGAATTTAAAGTCTTCTGGGAAAAGCTCGGTTGCACGGGGATACATCAGCTTGTAGGACTGTCGTATAGTGACATCGGCTACACCAGCGATATCTCCAATTTCTAAAATTAGAAGCAGAAATAAAAGGTAAGAAAAAAAAAATATTTTTTAGGTAATAAAGTACATTTTATATTTGTTACACATTTTTTTGTTAATTGTCAACTTTATTAAATAAAAATTAATACTGTAAAGTGTAACTGTTACACACACAAATAACACAGGCCTGCAAAATTTAACTTTTTGTCTGGGGTTTTCATGAATTTATGTAAATTGTAAGAAATCTGCTATGCTTATTTAAAAAATAATATCCATTTTTATGTATCACGTCAGGATTTTTTACAATTAAGAAACTAAGAATTTGGAATTTGAGAATATACAATTTACACAACATTGATTAAAAAATGTACAAATAAATCAGGTAAATAAAATCATACATACATATATAAATAAATGTGTGTGCATGCTTTATAAGAAATTATATTATAGTATATACAGTAAAATTACTTTTCTTTATTATCAAAAGAATTCTTGTGTCCTTTAGATTTTGAAGCTGGTTTAGTGTCTCTTTTCAGCCCCCAGCAGTAACCTGCCAATATATTTACATTCCAGTGTCCTTGACAGCGTTTTTCCATGCATTTTATGTCCTGGTGAAATCTCTCACCTTGTTCTTCACTCACTTAACCAAGATTTTCAGGAAAATATTCAAGATGGGGGTGCAGAAAATGCATTTTTAAACTCATATTACAACCTAGTTTTTGAAAATTTTGAAGCATTTTTTCAACGATCGTTGCGTAGTTAGGATCTTTGTAATTTCCTATAAATTTCTGAGTAACATCTTTGAAACTAACCCAGGCATCTTTCTCGAATGATTTAATTTTTTCCGCAAATTTTTCATCCTTCATTAACCGTCTTATATCTGGGTCGATGAACACATCTTTGATTTTACCTTCTGATAAATATGGAACAACTTCATTTAAATATCGAAAACTATCCCCTGTTTTATGAATTGTTTCATTAAACCTAATTTAATGTGCAAGGGAAGCAAGAGGACTTCTTTTGGATCAACTAAGTTCTGCCGAATCACATTTTTTTTTTTTTTTTAATCCTGGATTTATACAACCTCTTGATGCCATATTGCTATAAGAAACTGACAAAAAAAAACTGTAAGATATCAATAAACGAACAAATAAACGTATGTTCTCACTACAAATGCGCCGGAGAAAATTGCGCCTTCTCAGGCAAATATCAATACATAAAAAGGTGCCATCTATATTTTATTTCATATCCTTTACTACAGTATTGTATTTTAACATTTATTAATGTCATTTTACTAAGAAATTATTTTTTGTTTTTATTAAGAATGCATTTTTTTTAATAAATATTGCACATTAATTTTATTAAGAGGCTTCCCCTCCTTTTTTGTTTTGTGAAAAAACTGTGGGTGATAGCAAAAAACTAATGTCATATTTGTGATCAGCGTGACTGATTTACTAAGAAAAAAGTGCTATTCTACAAACCCCAGATTTGTGTTGACCTGTGTAATACTTTAAAAAAAATAAATAACCTGACATGTATGTTGCACAGATTTGAGACAAGATTTGCATATATTATATTATTAGTTTTTTTTTTCCATTTATGTTTATATTACAAATGAAGATATAATTTGTACCATTTGTTTTATAGATATAACAAATTGTGTATATTTCTTGATAATATATGACAATATATAGTATGCATTATCATGTATGATAAATAATTCCGTGAAAGTTAAGTAATGCTTAGCAATGCCACTTCATCAAAATTAAAATTCTGATTTCTCAAAAGACGGGGAATTTTCACAATGAAGAAATATCAAACAGTAAATATATTAAAGCACTATTTAAAAATATAAACTTTAAAATAGTATACAAATGCATATTAATATTATAATTTAGTATTAAGCATTTTAAAAAGTCACGTAATAAGTTGTTTTGAACAATCATGTAATGCCTAGTTTAGAAAGGCTTCATTGAACCTTTGGCCATGATAAAAATAAAGGCTTGTTGTTGCAAGTAAAAATTACTCTAAAATGACTAAAACAAACATTAAAAATCCTTTCATATTACAAACTACTATGAAGAATTAGTTGAATATTTAATTATATAGCAAGTTCAATTTAAGTGAATTACATTCATATAACAAATTTTGATTTAATTACATGGCTGATTCCAACATGCAGGGAAGAGGTCTAAAAGGCACAGGCCTGTACCAAGCAAAATGAAGACAAACTTTCAAACGGGCCAGGCTGGCAGAATAATCACAATTTTTTTAACGAGTCGGACCGATAGAAAAAATAAATGGGCCAGTCCAGTTGATATAAAAATTAAATGGGCTAACTGGCCTGATGTAACAAATTTAGAAGAGTCTGACTAAGAAGACAAAATATGAACAATTTCAATGGACCTGAGACTGTCCAAGAATAATTTATAAATGTGCTGCACAATCCGTTGTTAGTTTATCAGCATCAATAAAGAAATTTAACGTGTCTAGCATAGAGATCTGCATCGGACAGTTACATCGTGCCTGAGCCCGTTTTTTTTTTCTTTTTTCTGCAGACTCGGGTCACGATCAGGCTTATATATTTTTTTCTTTCTGCATACTCGGAGTGCAGAGGCCGGACCGGATCTGGCCTTAATTGTTCCTAGAACGCATAAGGCAAACAATTTTATTTGTAAAAATAATAGTGATAATGAACTTAACAGAATTTTTGAAAATATATTTTAATAAATTACAAAAAAATATTTCAAATGTGATGCTTTAATCCTATTTTTTTTTAAAATTCTAAATTGCATTTTTTTTTAAAAATGAGTCTTTATTTGAATATATCTAAAAGTCCAACACTCATATTCACCATATATCACAATTTCTGGCTAAGTACAATAGCTGTAGTCGACCGCTCAAATCTAACCAGACCTGATTGCTAACCGAACTTCAATCAAGTTGATAGTAAATATCATTTAAGTATTTGACTGAGCTAATCGTGGTAAACCAGAAGTTCGGATAAGTAGATGGTGAATACAAGTGTAGAGATCATTAATGTTGCTATTTAGCAGGCTTGTGGACATATAGTCTGGAATATGCTCTAAAATTTTCGTATAAACAGGTATGCATTATTCTTTAAAATAATCTTACTTTTATGATTAAAAAAAAATATATTTTTTTTCTTTTTTGCAAAAATTAAGTTTGACCAGGCCTAATTTTATTGATTTTTGTTCAGGCTGAGATGGGCCATGAACTGCAAAAATGAAAACAAACCAAGCCCTAAAAAAAAAATTTTTTTTCTTCTAAATTTTAAGTTGGGCCGGGCTGAATTTCTTATTAAAAAAGAATGCATCTATGTAATATAAAAAAAATCTTTAGAGGGTGCTTGATTGAAACATACACATTTAATTATTACAAAACAATTGAAGCTTATTTAAATATAAAAAAGAATGAAATTCTTTTCGCTTATGGATTTTTAATTTTTTTGTAAATTTAATTTATTGGACACAGGGACCGTATAAAACAGTTTTGGTACTAGATATTGGACAATGAGTGGGGACAACCTGTATATTTGTAATTATTCTTAAATTTTAAAGTAATAACTAAATAAAATAATTGATATTACACATGCATGGATAATTATTTCAAATAAGAAAGAAAGAAAACCTTTTTGGGATTTTTTATCTTCTGATGCTTGAGAAGCCATATAAATAGCTGCAGCTGCAACAGAAATAGGACTTCGTCTGAAAAAAAAAATGCCTTTATTAAAATCAATAACACAACAAAGAGTTTGTAAGATTAATAAATTTTTAAATACTCTTTCAAAGGATATAAAACTATTTAATGAAAATTTTCACACTAAATTTTATGAGTTTCTCCTAAAATCTATAAATTTCTGCCATTCAACTTGAGATTAATAGCTTTTGATGGACATATAACTCATGCTTTATAAGTTCAGCTAATACAAATTCCCGTGAGTACTTCATAAACAGAAGTCATAAGAGAAATTACCCAGTAATCCATATAAAAATGTCCTGCCTCATATGTGTGGTAATTGCACAATGTAAAAAATAAATAAAAACTTTTTATTTATAATAAAAGATTTCATTAATGTTCTCTTCATTCAAAATACAAGTGCAATTTTTGAAAACGGGCAGCCTACCTATTAAAAATGTACTAACTTTGTCTTTTCAAATGGTAACATTGACTTTTGTTACCATATTTGGGTTCATTGGTTCAAAGCTGGGAAAAAGGTACTTTTATTTTATAAATACTTTTTCTAAAATCTTCATACGGTTATGGAAAATGTTTTAAAGGTTTGTTTATCTATAAATTTGGAAAAATTAAATTAAGATCTTAAATGAAAAACATCCAGATTCACAAAAATATTAACCAGAAAAATGATAAAGAAAAAATAATTATACAATAAAAGGATTTTATTTAAATATAATGTCTATTCCAGATCAGCAACAAATTTCCCTGACTTTTCCAAGTTTTTCCCATAACCCCCCCCCCCCCCCCCCCCCCAAAAAAAAAAAAATCCAGGTATCGAGATTTTGTGATGTTACACTAAAATACTTAAAAGTTGTGAATTTGAGAGTAGAATTTTTACAACTGATTCTGAAGCAATCAAGACAAGTAAAAATAATTTTCTACTTACCCAGGCACAATATCTAACTCAACAGCTTTTCTGGCAATGTAAGTTGCTGCTTTCTGTACACTAGTAGGCAGACCAAGATTTGAACAAAATCTCGACTAGAGAAAAACAAAGATTAGTAAATTATAAAATACATTTTTATTCCAAATTTCAATATAAATATAGGAAAATAGAAAAAATACCATAAAATCGCCAGTTGTAATCAAATCAACACTGGTTTCTAAGGCCTTCAATATCAACTTAAAGCATCGTCCTATTTCTTTTTTAGATACTTTAGATACAGCACAAATCTCTACAGAAAAAATACATTCATTAAATCACTCCTTTTAAATATGCTTTTGTGACATTAAAATGTAAATTTAAACATATTTTTAAAAAAAATCACACAAATGTTCTAATAAATAATCATTAGGAAAATGACAAAAAATCATTGAATCTACATTAATAAAAGAAAGATGTTTGTCTGTTTCTCTTTCTGTGTGTGTTTGTTGACGATGGCTGGGAAAAAGTCAATCCCACATTAGAGAGGTCAGCAAATTTGGTTCCAGAGAGATGAAGATAATCATCTCAATGCATCTGAGACTGAGAATTTTCAGTTTTTGATAATGAACCAAGATATATCATATTTATTTGAAGTAATTTGCCCCCCCCCCTCCCCCAATATTTATATATATATATATATATATGCAGAATATGAGAATAAGTACCATAATTAAAAACCCATGAACAAGCTTTGATTGTCACCGGAGTCATGATTACTCCCATTTATATCTGGGGAAAATGTAGTTTTTCAAGTGCATAGCTCGCAGATAGGAGGAAAATATTCAATTTTTACTAGAGTTTAAAATTGTAATAGCTTGGAGGAAATATATATACGTATAAAAACAAGGACACTTGCAAATAGTTGGTACCTTCTTGGCACTGATGGTACTTTTCATTAAAAAAATTATGAATATTTACCCTTTCACCGTTTGAGGGTTTTCTTGTATTTTCATAAGTATGCTTGTAAATCCAAGGATATATATATTTTTTTTATCGCCATTTGATACTATATCTTTTATATATCTCCTCATTCTATATACGGCTCAAAAAAGAATTGTTAATTTTAACATGACTTCTAGTAATGAAAAAACACAGGCCCAATGGTGAAAGGGTTAAAAAAAATATATATTCTCTGTAGGTTTTCTTTTTATATTTTCTGTTTATTGTGCATTTTAAAATCATAATCACAGGGCCTGAATGGAGTTACATACAGATGATAATGTTATTAAAAAACATATATATGAATATTAAAATATTTTCTGGAGGCCATTTTCATATTTTCCACAGTTTAAAATTGCCCTCTCCTTTGCTTGCACAAAGGGAAAAAAAAAGACAAAAGGTATTTTTTTGTTCTCAGAAGTACTTTTCATTAAATAAAAGAATGAATATTTACTTTTCCATTAGAAATATTTTTTGAAGGTCATTTTCATATATTCTGGTTTCTCTGCAGTTTAAAATTGACATCCCTGTGGCCTGAGTGGACACCCAGCCACTCCCCACCCCCTGGTACGGTTCTGCAACTCAAGCAGATTTTGCTAGTATTAAATACTTGGATATGTTTCAGATAAAAAACAAACTTTTAGAAAATAGAATATTAAATATTTTCTTTAAAAATAATAGCAAGAACAAATAAATAATTTTCACTAATCTATTGCAATTATCTATCTATCTACCTATACATTATAATATGAATTATTAATCTAATTTAAACTAAGCTAAATATTCATTGTGCATTTCAATGCACAGACATTATTAAAATATCAATATTATCAATGGACTCTTTTTTAAGACTACATCAAAAATAATATACATATAAAAACTTTTGAAAGCACATAAATAATACTCCAGATGTATAAATCTTTCTTTAAACAAGGTAGAAACCAAGTTCACAAATATTGCAAGTCTAACAAGAAGAAATGTAAAATTATGCAAAAGTCATTTGTGTTAGATAATTACAGTTATTTTAATCTTTATAAACCCCAACAGTTTTGAAATGACATCTATATTTTTTACAGACAAACAAAATAATCTCCAAATATAAAATATAAGCTTAAGAAGAATTTTTAAAGCAAAATTATGCTTTATTTAATTGTCTATGACAAGGGCATTACCAAATTTTATTTCAAGCCTAGTTACTTGGCAATTAATCAGATAAAAGTCGACTAGAAGCAATAACTTGCAAAATTTTTATGATAAAATATCATTCTGACCCAAATGTAGGCTTTGGCATCAGTGGAAAAAAATTGTGGGCTATGGCTGACAAAGGGTTATTTAGAAGAAGGCAATATTTTTTGTATCAATTATTTATGTATTTTAATAATACATTTAAATTTAGTTTTAATGTGTGGCTTTTTACCATTATTCTGGATAATTTTGATGCAGATTTTTTTTAATTCCACATCATTATATCCCGGGATTACTCTAGAGAGTTTCGGAGGGGGCGACCCACCCTCGTGCCTTTTTCTGATAATTTTTTGCCCTCTTTGCCCTTTTAATAGGTAGAATCCTACCCTCCTTATATTCCTGGTTATAATCCTGCCTTGACTGCATCGTACTTTAAAAAATTCTTTACCTTTACCATTTTTAATACTTTCATAGTGAAATTATGTAAATCATAAATGTTATTGCATTGTTATAAACAAGGAGGACTTTAGTATAAGTTTTTTAGGGCTCTGGTTAATTGCCCCCCTCCCCCCCTGTCGGTATATTGGTGTATACACTTATTAAAAAAATGCCCTTTTTATGAAATGATGGGCCTTTTTTAACAGAATGGCCTTTATTCTGTAATGTGCGCCCTGCCCTTTTTTATGTTCTAGAATGATCCCTGTTATATCAAAATCTCTATATCCCTTTTCATTCCTTCTGTGATATTCTTGTTACCAAGGATTGATTGTATTATATGTACACTAGGGATGCACCGAATATTCGGTATTCGGCCATATTACCGAAGATTTGGCTTGGCCGAATATCAAACTATTCGTCCTGCCGAATATCGAAATATTCGGCCAAGCCAAATAGTTAAAAGAACTATTTTTTAAAACCCACATTTTCTACTTTTAACTGTAAATTAATAACGATATTAAAAACAATTCGAAATAAAATCATATTTCAATGAAACAGAATGCTTTTACATTATTTCTTCGCTGTTTGAAAAGTGTCACTTAAGAAAATTAACCATTAATGAATAAAGGAATATCTAGCTCAGTGTTGTTTAGATATGAATGGTGGAAATTTCCAGTACTTATCGTGATTTACAGAAAGCAAAGTAACTAAGTTAAAAATATAGTTACAATATCTTCAATATTATTAAAGTAACAAAATAAAAATTCAAATTTGACCTGGAGTGAGTGAGATGCACTTTATTTTTGATTGAATAAGTGTATTGCGATTCTGGTTTCCTGGGCAAAAATTGTCTTGATGTCTATGAATGGTGGAAATTTCCACCATTCATATCTAAACAACATAGTATTAACGATGTACAAATAAATGAAAGTTCCTGAATATTGTCTAGTAAATAATATGGGTCTTGCTTTTTTGAAAACATCATGTTTCTAAACAAAATGGAAAAGAACTTTAACAGGTGACAATAGACATCAAGACAATTTTTGCCCAGGAAACCAGGATCGCAATACACTTATTCAATCAAAAATAAAGTGCATCTCACTCACTCCAGGTCAAATTTGAATTTTTATTTTGTTACTTTAATAATATTGAAGATATTGTAACTATATTTTTAACTTAGTTACTTTGCTTTCTGTGAATCACGATAAGTACTGGAAATTTCCACCATTCATATCTAAACAACACTGAGCTAGATATTCCTTTATTCAGAGTGCAGCTGACAATACTACTTATACTGTGTCAATGGCCAAAATTCAGCCACTTCCAATAGTATCATCATACTTTCTACATATTTTCTATCAAAATTAATATGATCAAATATCGCTAAAATATCTTCATTGTTGTTAAAGTTTTAATTAAAAATTCAGTTTCAGCTTGTGGTGACACAATCTGTGTTTTTGATTGAATGTATTGTATTTTTGAAGGAATAAATGGATTGAGATAATGTTTCTTGATCAAAAAATGTTTGCCTTGACCACATTATCTACACAGAAAGTTTGTTCCAAGATGTATGAACACCCTGTATGTTTACAACCTCCGAATATGATCGCCCATTCCAGACATCTGCTTTAAAAACTTCCTTGCCAAATCAAAAGGAACAGGAAAATTATTCTTGGTGATTTGCCAGCATTTTAATATATTGTTATTGTTTTACTTTAGTCCCTTTCTGACAAATAAACACTGCAAAATGTTTCTTCTAATTCATTCAAAAAATTTCTTTGATTTTAAATTATTTGTTAAAGAATATAAGAATATTTTATAAATTTATTTTAATTCACAGAAGAAGCTACAAAGTTTAAAGCTTTATTAATTAAAAAGGGTTTAAGACTATCCTCTTTTTAAGTTATAGCTCAAAGCACAGATTTTTTTTTTTAATGTAAAGATTTTTTGTAAAAAGGTCTAGTTCATAAAATAGTAGTATCTGTGTTAAATATTATGTAAAATTCTTTTATAATTTGACTTTTAAACTCTGAAATATAAAAATATTTGGCCGAATAGTTACTATTCGGCTAGCCGAATATTTGGTATTCGGTTTACTTGTGGGCCGAATATTTGGTATTCGGTTTAGTTGTGGGCCGAATATTTGGTATTCGGCCAAAATCACTATTCGGTGCATCCCTAATGAATACTTCAAAATACATGTCATCTGCATTTCACAATATCATGCTTTAAATAATTCATTTAATTTAATACTACATAAAATTGTATGAATTTTAACATTGTTTAATTTAAGTATTCCACAATCTAAAGTTTTTGTAACACCAAATACATTTTTTATAAAATAAAACTGTGTAACATAATAAAAACATAAAAGTCAAATAAAAAACTTTTACAACTCACCTTTAAATGTACGAGGAACTCCCTCTTGTCTACAAGCAATATAAACACATGATGATGCAATAGCATCGTTACTACGTCCTTTTAAAGTTTTGCCATCATGAACTTGTTTAAATAAACTGTTAGCTCTATCCTACAAGTAGAGAGCATATTTTAGTAAAATTTTTGATAGATACAATTTCAAAAATTACAGAATAGGTCACAGGTGTCATTTTTTAAAAAGGGATAACACCTAACTTATACATAAATTAAAAAATAATAATAAAATAAAATAGTACATGAGAGTAAAAATAAAAGCCAAAATGCAATAACAATTAAGGTTGAGTAAACCTTGTCAAAATCTGGAGGCGAATCTCGGACCTGTAGTGCAACAGTGCAGTATGCTAAACAATGAATTACAGGGTGTTGCAAATAAGTAACATAGAATGTAATTTTAATAACTTCATAGTTAAGAAAAACGATGTAAACATTTTCAGACAATACTAGTACTAAAACTTTTGTTACACATTTAATAATCAGAGCATCACATGCTCAGAGTTTTACAATTTTTAAAGTATATATATATTTTTTTACTACATGTTTACAGCGTAATATTTTTAAATTGATAACAAGTAAAAAATAGTACAAAAGTCGAACTCTGTTATAAAGAGCATGAAGGGAATACATTTGCTCATTACAACAAAATTCTTGCAATAGGAGAGTTCAAGTTCTGTTTTTTATTCTCTATGGAATTAAGATAATACAAGAAAGTTTTAAATTACCTATTATGATGAAATGTTTAATTTTAAAACTCGAAATACATTACATTATTAAATAAATAAATAAAAGAAGGAAACAAAACCTTATCTCTTATCATTTTTTGTGGATTAGCAAAAAAAGAAAGTTATTTTATACTAAACATTATTAGGTTACTTTTTTTCACATGCACATTCTTTTCATCTCATTAACCTCACTGTATGAAAAAATTATTAGTTGTCTCTTTTGCTTCTCAGAAAATTAAAAATTTTATGCCGTATTAAAGAGCAACTTCATATGTATGAAGAAAGGCTATTATTGTGAACTAATCTATATGACAGTCAACCTTGTGTCTTCATTATCACTAATGGTGTAAATACACTATGAAATGATATGCTTTCTTTAAAGGATATGGAAATAAAAATGGATCTTTTTTGTTAATATCTGTTGATTTCTATGCTTGTTATATCTGAGGTTTACTCGTTATAACCAAGCTTATAATAAAATATTTTTATATTAGACTAACCATTTACTCACTACATGGATTGATTTTAATGAAATTTCACAATATTTAATTGCTGAAATTTGTTATTGAGTAGTACAAAAACTCAATGAGAAAAGATGCAGAAAGTTGCAAAAGTTAAATAGACACAAAATAGAGTAATTTAAATGCTTATACATTATGTTACTTCAGAAGTCTATCTATTCCTGAAAAAAAAAAAAAAAAAAAAAAAAAATGTTTATGAGAAGAAAAGTAAAAAATATAAAATAAATTTTTATTTATTAAAAGTAAACTGACAAAGAAGCCTACCAATACAATAATGACAAATGCAAAAATTACATATTTACCGTTATCACTTACAATAATGCCACTGTTGCTGATAAATAAAAGAGAAATTTTAAGAAGTATGTCAAAATATATTTACCACAATAGTCTTGGGCAAATTTATTCTGTCAGCCATGTTACTGATTTCTTTGAATGCATTAATTAGTGCACGATCAGAACTGCTCATCTGAAAATTAAATTATGCTGCTGTATTAGTATATTTAAAATTTCATCTAACAACATGAAAATGTAAAAAACTGTCTAAAACGTCGGTGGTCAGCAGTTTTTTTTTTTTTTTTAAATCAATGTTGATACAAATGGAATGATAAATTTAACTTTCATAAAGTATGTTGATACAAATGGAATGATAAATTTAACTTTCATAAAGTTTATTCAAACAAAATGCATACAACATATTTATACTAAATTCAGATTCAGAACAGTGTGTTAAAAATAAAAATACTTATACATTATAAATAAAAAGCTACACTCTGTATGATTAAGTCGTGAACTCCACACTAGTGTCAATTTGCATCTACGAAAATTTCAAATCGTGTCTTAAAAAACATACAATTTGCATTTTTCATTAACAAAATGAAAATTTAAAAATAAAAATTTTGATAAAAATACATATCACAATTCAATTCCTCATTAAATTTCGTATAGAAATCATGAGGTACATTACATTGTACAAATTTCATATAGAAATCATGAGGTACATTACATTATTATGAAGTTGAATTTATGGAATCTTAAATCGCATAATATGATGGCACTCAATATGTTAATTAGGAGAGCTGCTAGAGCCCTTTGAATTTATGACAGTTGAGTGTTTTCTTAATATGCATAACTTTGTGCAGTTATACTAACACAACAGATAAGAATATTTCCAATAAATTAAGTTTCATCAAAATCTCAGATAAAATAAAAATTTTATTAAAATTGTATTGATTTGATATGGAATGGCTCAATAGAGATATTTATCTCTTAAGTATACATAGTACAAAAGCAATATTCATGTTTGCAAATACATTTTTAGGTAGCTTTCAATACAAAAAAGTATAAAGCTACCTATTGCAGCCGTTCGGAGGAAAGCAGTTCCAGAAAATTTCAATATATTTTCACCGATCATGACCCCCAGACCCCAAAACCACCCTCCGTTCAAATGTTGATTTATATATATATATATATATATATATATATCCACACATATATATATATATATATATATCGGAGCTATGTCATACGATAACGCTCGTATTTATAAATCAATTTTGATTAAACTAATTGTGTGTATTAAGCTCACCAATGTCTCGACCGAGTTCGTTGGCCAGCTTGGTCTGCCATTTTGTTTCAAGATGGCGGCCACTTAAAAATGTAAAACTAAAATAAAAATATAAAAAAGTTAAAAATTCAAATTTATTTTTTAATTAAGTGTTAGGCCTTGATACGAGGATTCCAGAGCATTTTTTGGTTTACCTCTATCTTAAAAAATGGCTGAGATAGAGCAGTTTGAAATTCTAGGGTGGCTGACATTTTGAAACAAAACAACACATTAACGCGATTACTCGCAAATTATTTTCTTTCATTGTTGTAATAATTTTCCCAATCATACGCATAAAACTATATATTCATATCCGTTAGCGCCGAATAATCCGAATAATCGCCAAATTTGGCGACCAAAATAAGTCTCCATAAATGAAGCCAATTTGGCGAATTTCTTATTCAAATTCAGTATTAACGAATCTTTTGTAACCGTTTCTTTGCATTTTAACTTGCTGTTTTCGTGTAACATTAGCTAAAATTTTAAAACGAAGATATAGGAAAGCTACGTTTTCCTCCTGGTACAGGCCAGAAGGACTTTTTTTAAATCCCTGCTTCCTCCTTCATAATTTAGAAATTAAAGATTTCACAAAATACTGAATTCTGGCATATTACTTTTAAAAAGAACTTTAATGTAAATATATTTCATTTAGCTTCAAATTAACAGTAAGTTAATCAATTATTTAATATTATCATGTGTTTGTGTTTATATATATGTGTTTTTATGGTATTATGTTTATTTTATGTTATTGTGTCTTAAGACACAATAACATAAAATATTGTTAAAGATATTTTCTCTCCTTCGCAAACAGTTTTACTCCCCACCATTCACGAATGTTGGTATAAAGATCTATCTTTTAGAGGAAAAAAAATTAATTTCAAGCCTTTTTTTAAATTAACTAAATTTTTTTCAAGCAAATTAAACATCTAAACTTAAAATCTCATTATAAAATCAATTTCACCTATTTCAAACTAATGCAATTTTTGTTAAATTTCCTACAAATATACATTATATAAATAAATTAAAACGACATACCGTTCTTCTATTCTGATATTTAGCAACACCTGAATCATCAAAACTTGCATCTCCAGTGCCTCTTCCAATGATAGTAGATAAATCGCTTCCATTTAAGAGAGGATTCTAGAGGGAAAAAATTAAACAAAATTTAATGCAAGCACTATTTTATATATATAAAATATATACACATATACAGCCATTAAAACATTCAAGTATATGTAATAAATTAAGCATATTACAGTAGACTTTTTGAAATCTGACTTTCATTAAAATTTACCATTTAATGTGGGAAATTGTGATTTGTCACACTAAAAAGTTACCGAGCATTAAAAATAAAATGCAATATATATGAAAATCTCACGTGGTGAGCACAGGACTTGGAATTGTATAGTGGCCAGCTATATTAATCAGGATCGTAACATTGCGGCTGAAAGCACAAATAAAAAGAAGTAGCACTTACAAGAACTTGTATTTAGAAATTGTTACCTTAGTCTTGTGTAGAGATAAGATGAATTATTATATACTCATTAACAGTTTACTGGTGAACCAATGAACGGATTCATTGAACAGCTTTTTCAAAAACAAACACAAACAACAAAAGGGAAAATCTACTACGTATTAGTTTATGTAATTAACACAAACATTTTTATAAAACAGTAAGTTAAGATTTAAGGGAAATCAGGTGACGATCCAGCACAGGATTACAGACTACAGACCTAAAAAAATATAAGCTATTGACTATTGAGGGAACTGAAAAGCAACAACTACAGATTTTCATCTGAAAATTGTGAACTTTGACTTTTGAATCTCGTGAAAACAAACCAGAGCATGTAAAACTGGCCATTGTACCAAGCGATAAACACATGCAGGTTGCAGCCAGCTCTTTGCACCGGCTATGAAACGGAAAAGAACAATCGAAAATTATGTCAAGCCAAAATTGATCTTGTTTGCTGATAAAAATATTTAAAGTTGTTATCGACATGATGGAAAACATGTCAAAATGCTGAGAAATCATCAGAAAATGATGAGTGGGTATCAAATTGAAGGGAATTAAATATGCTCAAATATGGGAATAGTGAATCAAATAAATAATAATAAACTATTGAAAACATTAAAAGTATGTAATTTTAGGATAATAAAAAACGTGATTGAGAGAATGTTGATTTACCATGTAACATGGTTAACTGCTAAAGCCATAGAACAAATTGAATATAGTAGTGATTTCATTAATTATTAATTTGTCAAAGAACTAAATAGTATATTAAGAATTTTGATGTATTCCACATATAGGTGAAAATTAGCGATCGCCACTGGCCATGTGGCGATTAAAGTTTAAAAAGTGGCGATTAAAAAATCAGCCATCGATCGCCACCCGCCAAGTGGCAATTAAAAAATCTGTTATCGATCACCAAGTGAAATACACCATTTTTCATGGAAATATGCATCTCTACACTGATTACATCTAATTAGAGAACTGGTTAATTCTTTTTCCTACCAGATGCAAACAGATTTCAATGACTTAGCTGTATTTTCAATATTTCGGCTTTTTCTCATGTGCTTACTCTTTAGTTGGATTATTTTTTTAAGAAATACAGTTTTATTCTGCAAAATATATTCACCAGCTTTGATTCATTCCACATGCATTTCAAGTAATTTATTCCTTTTTTACCCACTGGATACAAACGGATTTTAAGGACCTTTCAGTATCTTCAATATTTCGATGCTCGCCAGATGCTCACCAGTTGGATTGTTTCTTCAAGAGATACTGTTTAACCCGGGAGAACTCGCACGTGAGATTTTCTCTCACAATCATACTTTTTTTTTTGTCCCAGCTGTTGCAATAAAACTCTTATTTAAACCCTTTTTTTCATTTTAAATTAAATTTTAGAAACTTTATTTTTATCATTTTACATTTTTTTTGTGAATAAAGGTATTAAGACTAAGAATAAAGTATTAAGTTCTGGTGTGACAAGAAATCTAGCGAGTTCTCGCGGGTTAATCATGCGAAATACTACTCATACTACATGCGAAAATCATACTCATACTACATGCGAAAATCGTACTCATACAATAGGTATAAAACTCTTATAGAAAAATATGTTTATATAGAACGATTATAATTTATCTAGATGTCAAGAAAGTTTGAAACATAATAGTGGCCACTAACTTTAAAAAGTGGCTACTAATGAAACTGAGTCTACCGGCCACTGGCTACTAACTAAATTTCCCAGTTTTCACCTATAATTCCACATATTGTGATTAAAGTAGTAATATTAAAAATAGGTGTTCACCCGTTAATGTCTGTACATATTTATTCATAAATTTTACCAATTTCTCTCAGACATTACTTATAAAAAAGTATGGTCAAAAATTTTCATTAAAAATGTCCTTCATTTAAAAAATTAAAAACAGTCTCTAATAAAACTTCCACCACCAACAAAAGCGCTTTCACCTCTCGCCAGGGCATCATCAGTTGTGTTCTCTATCCAACTTCCTCTCCTTTATATAGATGACTGGTGGCTGTAGAGCTCCCCCTATCGGAGTTCAATATTTTCTCTCTATCTCTCTCCCCCTCCTCCAACATTCTCCAGCGGCAATCGAGCATTGAGTGTACCATGTCATTGCACGTTTCTTTGGATATATTTATTTCAATTGATTCTCGTAATAACGCGTTATGCAAGTTTTCGTAGTTAGCTATTTTCTTTATTTGTAGGGTATCAAGTTTTATTGGGGTTTTAAGGTTTAATCTTGCAAGAGCTGTTGACTGTTTATTTAATTTTATATCTCGAATATGTTCTTTCTTTCTTTCTTCTATTTTCCTCTTTGTCATTCCTATGTAAGTAACTTTTTCATTTCTGCTGTTTAGACAATTTATTTTGTATATTCCTGCTGTTTGTATTTCTTCATATTTTTCTATTTCATTTCTTATGGATTTGAAGAGGGATGGATTGGGGGTTAGTGGGACTATTTTTCCTAATTTTTCTAATTCTCGTTTTATTTTCAAAGATACACCTTTTATACACGGAATAGTGGGAGTGTATGTTAGATTCCTCTGTGCTGGTTGTATATGGGCAATTCTTTCTCTTACTCTTTCAATTAGTTTAAGTATAGTTTTCCTCGGATGTCCTGCCTTTAAACCTATGTTTTCAATGATTTTTAACTCTTCCTTTAGTGATTTTTCTGTGGAACAGACATGTAGAGCTCTATTTATATATGTATTCATGGCTGCTAACCTGTATGGCATTGGAGTATCGGCTTTATAAGAGATTATATTTAAGTTTGCTGTGGGTTTTCTATATACTGTAGTATTTATTTGAGTTATATCATGAGTTATTTTTACATCTAAGTAGTTGATCGAATGCTCTATTTCTTTTTCTATTGTAAACTGAATATTCTTGTCATATGAATTTACTTTGTCAAGGAGGTTATCTAGGTTAATTTGTTTATTTGTGATAATAAATACGTCATCTACATATCTAAGCCATAGTCTGATTTCAGTTTTGTGTTCGTTTATGATTATTGTTTCTAGATTTCTTAATTTCCATTCTGCGACTATATTAGAAATTGGGGATCCTTATGATATAACTCAAATAAATACTACAGTATATAGAAAACCCACAGCAAACTTAAATATAATCTCCTATAAAGCCGATACTCCAATGCCATACAGGTTAGCAGCCATGAATACATATATAAATAGAGATCTACATGTCTGTTCCACAGAAAAATCACTAAAGGAAGAGTTAAAAATCATTGAAAACATAGGTTTAAAGGCAGGACATCCGAGGAAAACTATACTTAAACTAATTGAAAGAGTAAGAGAAAGAATTGCCCATATACAACCAGCACAGAGGAATCTAACATACACTCCCCCTATTCCGTATATAAAAGGTGTATCTTTGAAAATAAAACGAGAATTAGAAAAATTAGGAAAAATAGTCCCACTAACCCCCAATCCATCCCTCTTCAAATCGTTAAGAAATGAAATAGAAAAATATGAAGAAATACAAACAGCTGGAATATACAAAATAAATTGTCTAAACAGCAGAAATGAAAAAGTTACTTACATAGGAATGACGAAGAGGAAAATAGAAGAAAGAAAGAAAGAACATATTCGAGATATAAAATTAAATAAACAGTCAACAGCTCTTGCAAGATTAAACCTTAAAACCCCAATAAAACTTGATACCCTACAAATAAAGAAAATAGCTAACTACGAAAACTTGCATAACGCGTTATTACGAGAACAGGGTTCATACAGAGTTGGGAAGAAAAAATCCAAGGAGTCCAAAAAATGTTAAGGATTTGCAATTTTTTGTTGTTGTTGTTGTTTTTATGTGCTGCATCGATATGTGGTATGCACACTCCAATTCTTAATGGCCAATTTGGAGACAAAAACAAATTTTACTCTATTAGAATCTAATTGTTAGTGCTGGAATTGCACAGTATTCACAAAATATTGCTTACTGATTTCGTAAGTTTAAATACAAAATAGACAATCAACTTTTTTATGCAGCGACCAATGATCATATAAACAGAGATTAGTCAAACCTCAAACACTTATTATGTATATCACATACATGATACATCTTTAAAAAAATTTTAAAAGGTAAAAAAAAGAAAAAAAAAATGCTAAATGCAACATGCAAGAAAAAATATAACAAGTTTTGAATTTATACTTTTAGAACAGCTGTAATCGATTTCGTTGAAGGTGAAACTTTGACGAAATTCACGTGTTTTTTGCGACCTTCTTGGGGAAATTCGCGATCTTCTGGGAGAAATTAGTGTTTTTTCACGATCTTTTGACGAAAACTGCGTGTTTTTAGCGATCTTTTGACGAAATTCGCATGCTTTCTGCGATCTTTTGAGAAAATTCGCATGTTTTTTGCGATTTTTTGAGGAAATTCGTGTCTGTTTTCACGATCTTCTGGGGGAAATTCGCGATCTTCTGGGTGAAATTCGTGTTTTTTTGCAATCTTTTAATGGAATTCGTGTTTTATTTCGATCGTTTGACGAAATTGACGTTTTTTTTCCCAGATCTTTTGATGGAAACTGAATGTTTTTCATGATCCTTTGACGAAGTTGGCGTGTTTTTCGCGATTATTTGAGGAAATTTGTGTGTTTTTACGATCTTTCGAGGAAATTCTCGTGTTTTTTGTGATCTTTCGAGGAAATTCGCGTGTTTTTCGCTATATTCTGGGAGAAATTCGCTTTCCCCCCCCCCCCCCATGATCTTCTGGGGGTAAATTCGCGATCTTCTGGAAGACATTCGTGTTTTTTCGTGATCTTTTAATAGAAATCGCGTTTTATTTTGATCGTTCGACGAAACTGGCGTTTTTTTTCGCGATCTTTTGATGGAAACCACGTGTTTCGCGATCTTTTGAGGAAATTCGCGTTTTTTTCACGATCTTCTGGGAGGAAATTCGTGTTTTTGCATGATCTTTTGAGGGAATTCACATTTTATCTCTATCGTTTGACGAAATTGACTTTTTTTTTCGCGATCTTTTGATGGAAACTGTGTGTTTTTCCTGATCCTTTGACAAAATTCGCGTGTTTTTCACGATCCTTTAACAAAATTTACGTGTTTTTCGCACTTTTTTGAGGAAATTCGCGTGTTTTTGGCGATCTTTTGAAGAAATCCACATTTTTCTCGATCTGGTGGAGAATTAGAGTTTTTTCACAATCCTTTGACAAAATTTACTCATTTTTTCCGCGATCAATTGAAGAAATTTGACAGTATTTTATGGGATATATTTGCAAAAAACACGATTTTTCCGAGATTTTTGGCTAAATGCCAAACATTGATAAAATTTAAAGTAAAGTACAGTGTTGAAAAACGGACTTTACGGACCTAATAATTAAAAAACGGACCTAGTGGGAGCCCTGCTATAAGATTATCCTAACCAATCAATGCTGTGCTTCAGATAAATGACGTGTATAAAGGATTTACTGTACGTTTTACAATCCCGATTTTTTCCCCTCGGCAGCAATATCGCTTGCGTTCGAAGTTGCAATACAATTTAAGGAGTTTCTAAGGAGTGGTTTGCTTATCTAAGTAGTTCTAAGTACTACTTGGGAATGTTTTCATTTCTAAGGAGTTTCCAAGGAGTCTGTGAGAACCCTGCGAGAATCAATTGAAATAAATATATCCAAAGAAACGTGCAATGACATGGTACACTCAATGCTTGATTGCCGCTGGAGAAGAATGTTGGAGGAGGGGGAGAGAGATAGAGAGAAAATATTGAACTCCGATAGGGGGAGCTCTACAGCCACCAGTCATCTATATAAAGGAGAGGAAGTTGGATAGAGAACACAACTGATGATGCCCTGGCGAGGGGTGAAAGAGCTTTTGTTAGGTGGTGGAAGTTTTTATTAGAGACTGTTTTTAATTTTTTAAATGAAGGACATTTTTAATGAAAATTTTTGACCATACTTTTTTATAAGTAATGTCTGAGAGAAATTGGTAAAATTTATGAATAAATAAAGTAGTAATTTTTGCTAAGAAAAAAACAAATACAAATATTAAACAAGAAACTGCAGTTTTAAGCTATGCAAAGAAAATAGAAGTGCTTGGAGAAATAATAATTTTACAATAATTGAAATAGTTTAAACAAAGTATTTATATTTATTTGCTATAAATACTGAAATATTTCGAAAGACTGACATGCAGCTAATACAGAAAGATCAAAAATGTTTCTTGGTGTAGTTGGTGGGCAAAAGAAAATACACTAAATGTAAAAAATCTATTAGTTTTCAATTAAAAACAATTTTCATCTCGGTTCTGTACACCGGGCATCAGACTTGTATAAAACCAAAAACTTTCTGCGCACATAAATATTGAGTCAAAAACTTTCTGCAAATTAATTTAATGTTTAATAAAATTACGTGTTATATTATTTTGACGATATAAATTAAAAACAGTAATTTAAAATAATTACCATTTAAAATTAATTAATATTAATTAAAGAATAATTATTTTGGTTAAAAATAATAATAAAGATAAAAATCCATGATATGAAGAGCTGAATTCTTATCAGTTATTTTGTCAATGCATTTAGAAACAACCCAATCCTTAATATTTTGACCTCTTCGCAAGCGTCTGCAATACCACAACAATGTTTTGCATCTTTAAATTCTGAATTGTGCGCACACAATAAATATTTTTGCACAAAAAAGGATTATTTGCATAAAAAGGGAATATTTTTAATTTTTTGGTATTAAAAAAAATTTCTTTAAAAATTTTTTTTTGCAAAGTTCCGAATTTTGCTGGAAATCTTCTGTGCACGGTGTGCTTCTATATTATACAAGTCTCCCGGGCATCACCCAGGTAAGATTGCCTAGTTTTTATAAAAGCCATTTATATAGATGCTAATTTATTATTATTATTCTAAAATATTGAATATTAATAAAAAGTTATGGAATGTAATTACATCAAGCTCAATATAATAGGTATGCATATTTTCATCTTACAATAATTTAGGGTATTTCATTTATTTAATAAGAAACCTAAAATTAAGTCATGGAAATTACAAAAAAGGAATCGAGTAAAATTACATTTAACCACTTTAAAAAAACAAAGGCATAAATTAAATTATTAAAAAAAAAAAAAATTACCGAATAACTAAAACAATTTCAAAATAATTCTCTGTTTACAAACCAGTCCAATAATAGCAGATAATAATAAATAGTTCCAAGTACAGTTTTTGTGAGTCTAGAAATAATTTAAAATATAGTACATATTTTAAAAAATGTTTACAATATACAATATTCAATAACACTTACTTCAGCTGCACCAACACGGGAAGGATCACTGTCCGCCTTTTCATTACTAAAAGTTCTCCATTCAGAGCCTACATCAATGACCCTAAAAATGCATGAAAAAGAATTATGAATAAAAATAATAAACAAGAAAGAAAATCACGCGTCAAGCAGATAATGAAATATTTTCCAACA
Organism: Maratus michaelseni; assembly: GCA_963931845.1. Classification (NCBI taxonomy): domain Eukaryota; kingdom Metazoa; phylum Arthropoda; class Arachnida; order Araneae; family Salticidae; genus Maratus; species Maratus michaelseni. The sequence continues at coordinate 39,545,710 of OZ007598.1, forward strand.
CATTCAGAACACTGAAACTTCACCATTTAATAAGGAGAAAGTTGTCTAAGTAAACAATTTGGAAAAAGCATAACACATTTGAAAACCCAATTCCAGTAATTCCCATCTATAGTTGAAAAAAATAACTGAATTCTTTTGTGCAAGAGTGTACAGCCCTGTATATGATCTATAGATTTGTATATATACTACATAGTATGCAAAAATTCAGTTCAGTTAGGAAACATATAACACATCGGAAATTCCCTTTTATGAGTTTCTGTCAATGAGCCGAAATGTATTTGAATTATTTTATGTAGTCCTGTATATGATCTATAGAATGTATACACACCAAAAAAAAAAAAGTAAAAAATTAATTAAGTTTAAAAACACATACCACAACTGAAAACATACTTCTAGCAGTTATTAATGCTCATATACAATACTGTGTACCTGATTTCTTTTGTGTGTCCCTGTAATTAAACGATAAATGCTATGCACACACTATTCTATAATAAGTATTTTTTAGTGCACCTAAGTGATGTATTCCAATAGTGTAGCATCATAAAAATACGCTGCAAATAATTATACCCCATAGACTATAATCTAACAACCATTCTTTTAGGTGCTCCTATAAACAAACTTTAAATGTTACACACTCCACTTTCAATACCAGACATGCAATGTTAAACCTTAATAACATATATCAATTGCATGGCAATCTGAGTATATTTATGGGAGTTACAGCTCGGATGGACAGACAAACTGAAATCATAAGCTAAGCTGGAAAGTGTTAAAAAGAATTCATGTATTTGAATGCAGTTAAAACAGAAACATTATTTTTTCTTTTCTTTAGTGAGCTGTGAAGATAGAAAAAACATTTTTTAGTTGAAAGGGTACTTATGTATTAACTGCATGCCAGCATTTAATTGCCAAAGATTTCATGTCATGTATGTATTCACATATTGTATGAATGTACAATGGTGAAGAATTACAGTTTCCCCATGACAGTTTCAGAAGGGTGCTGCACCCTGCCTGCCCTTTGGTTTACAAAATAGCACCCTTCTTGCCCCTCATAAAAATAATTAGCACCCTTCTTGCCCCTCAGTAAAAAAAAGGTGCCCTTTCTCCTTTTTGTATTAAAAAATTTGTTTTCATACTAAAAACTGACTCAATGTTGTCTTAAAAAGAGTGCCCTGACTTTTAAATAACAAAAGGGGCTTTAAAAACCAAAAGAATACCTTTAATAATTTTTTTAAATGCCAATAAGAATCCAAACAGTGCCCTTTTCTCATCAGCAGCACCCTGCCCTTTTTTAAACCTGGGGTAAACTCGGGAATTATATCAATCTAATTGCCACTGATAAGAGGACATTTTGGCAGGGCAAGTGAATTTTTATGCAGTCTTTTAAAAACTGTAGGCTAAAGAAAATATGCCAAAAACGTTTATATATTTCTATTCACTGGGATCAGAGGAATATTTCTCTTTCATAAGCAATAATGCTAATTTGTGTAAGAATTTAAATTTTCTCCTACATAGTGTGCAATCAAAAAGGCACTGGATCCAATAATTGCTTGTATCTTTCATTAAAACTTTTGTATACCACACATTTAAATTTATCATTAGTTTATTTTCTAAACTTTTGCCTAAACTGCATTGGAAATCAGAGAATTTTTTATCTGCATGTGAATAAGGGCTACAGAAATTGTAACGAGAATGCTACATAAATATCAGTAAAAATACTTTAGGAAAGTACTTCTAAAGTTAAGTTTTCCATATCCTTGCAGAAAGTGTCCATATTTCATCAGTTTGGAGATAAAATTTAGGCATCAGCTTTTGTAATTTTTGGTTAGAGGAGTTCTTAACTATTGATTCTGTATTACCCTATTTTATTTTTAAGCCTTCTTATTCAAATATAGTTTTTTCCAATTGAAATTCTCTTTCCTTGTTTTGTTCCAATTCCTCTTTTTCTATTATCTCCTTAATAATATTGTCAGCATATTAGAAACCAACTCTTGATCATAATTATTACTTTTAGTTATTAACTCTTTTAAATTAATTATTCTTAACTGTCATTATTTCTTCCATGAGATCACATTTCCTGCTCTTTAAAAATTCATCAGCTTTTCTAAAACTAATGTTCCTACACCATTCATTATTATTTTTTTTAAAACACTGAAGCAAACAAAAATTTAATGCATAAAGAAAAAGAAAAGTTACAAAAATTGTAATCCTAAAAGAAAATATGAAGAAAAATATTTCTTTATCTAGAACAATAAATATCCTTAAACCTTGAGCTATTTATTTCAGAATGATTAATAAGTTTCATCCATTATTAGCAAATCTATTTAATATATATATATATATAAATTTGCCAATAACAGCACAAAAAAAAGAAATATCCATTCCACTTGTTAACAAGAAAGAAAGAAAAAAGCAGAAACAAATATTTTGTAATTTAATTTCTTTCTTATCACAAATAGATGGAAGAACACCTAACTATATATATAATTTTCTTTCTCTACTTTTTTTTTCTTACTTTGCTTCTGCTTTGCTAAACATTCACAGAAATAAATAGTAATAAATAACTAAAAAAGATTTTCAGATTATGCTAGCAATTTTATGAGTAACAAAACAACATAACAATAATAATGATATGTGCAAATACTTTCTCAGAACCATTAAATCACTTTATCAGAAATTACTTTTTGCTTTTATTTCAAGAATGTTTATCTTATGAGAAATATCCAGAAACAAATAATTACCAACTTAATAACACTCAATTTATGATGCACTGGTGAGTCAAATTTGATCTACTCAGAACATGAACTCCAAACAACTGTTATTAATAGATTTTTTTTTTCTTCTCTATATGAGAATGGAAAATTTAAAGCAGAAATATCTCACAAACATTCTTCCTTTTTTTTTCTCTAGGGTTGAGAATCTAAGCAGAATTTCATACCACATAAATCAGGGATCATTCTAGAGAGTTTCAGAAGGGTGGAGTGCCCTCATGCCCTTTTTAGATAAAATCCCACCCTCCTTGCCCCTTTTCCAGGTAGAATTCTACCCTCCTTGCCCTTTCTCCAGGTAGAATTCTACCCTCCTTTTATTCCTGGGTAGAATCCTGAATTGTTTGTATTGTACTTTCAAAAATTCTTTACTTATCTTTCATTTTTAGAATGCTAGTTATGATACATCAGGAGTACTCCTCTTTCCCTCTGTATTTCTCTGTGAAATGCCCTGGTATGTCTAATCTTTGACTGATTCATTTTTTCCATTGAGCAAGACATAGGGTAACAACTAAGGGTCATTGATTAATTTCACCTTGTCTAGTGAAATATAGTATTCGATCAGGTATTCCGGCCTTTAACCACATGATAACTTACAAAGTCCTATAAAATTTTGAGAATTAATTAGCTTTAGAACTTTTATTTTGTAGCTTTTTCAAATCCAGTTTTGCTAAAACTGGGAAAAAGTTATCTGGTGAATAAAAGTTTTAGAGAGAGAAGTTTTTGAATATCGTAGGGAAAGGGGGGGAAATGACTGTGAATATAGTAAACAATTTTACAATAAAAATCGAGAACAAGTTTCATTTTGCTATATTTAATACTTTTCAAACAGTGAAGTTATGGAAATTAGAAATGTTATTGGATTTCTTTAATTAAGGAGTACTTTAAGCTGTTGCCAGACTTCCCTCCCCACCAGTATATTGGTATATGTGTTTATTACAAAAATGCTCCTTTTATGAAATGATGTGCCCTTTTCAACAAAATTGCCCTTTTTATGTAATGTGCACCCTGCCCTTTTTTATGTTCTAGAATGATCCCTGATAAATCATATATATTATTCATCAAAAAATTTAAACAACACAGATCTTTTTTTTTTTTTTTTTTCTCTCTCTCTTTCTCCTCGTGAAAATCAAAATTTCAAAATCAAAATTATATCATAAGGTAGAGAAAATTTAAGAACCATTTCTTGAGTACAGATGTACACTACGTTCCATAATTATAACTATTCTTAGGGTAAGAATAAAAATACAAATATATAAATACAGAGTTTTCCCCAGGTTTAAAAAAGGGCAGGGTGCTGCTGGTGAGAAAAGGGCACTTTTTTTAATTGTTAGAGATATTCTTTTGGTTTTTAGAGCCACTTTTGATATTTAAAAGTCAGGGCACTCTTTTCAAGACAACATCAAGTCAATTTTTACCACAAAAGCAAAAAAAAAAAAAAAAAAAAAAAAAAATATGCAAAAAGAGAAAGGACACTTTTTTTACTGAGGGGCAAGAAAGGTGCTAATTATAGGGCAAGAAGGATGCTATTTTGTAAACAAAAGGACAGGCAGGATGCAGCACCCTTCTGAAACTGTCTGAGGGAAACTCTGTAAATATATTTAGATGGGAAATATTATCACTTTAGTAACCACTAAAACATATAATTCTTGTGACAAGAATTTCAAATATAATCCAAACACCATTTTTTTAGCATGGGGGTCTGTAACACATTACAAAATTTCATACCTGTCTCCAACCACAAGTCCACATTCAGAACAGATCATATCACCTGCACGACAATCTTCAATGAGAGCAGCATCTGGATGATAAGGACACACGACGGCAGCACCATAAGACCTAAAATTATAAGATGTCATTTAATTCAGAAACAAAGCAATTCCTATTATTATTATAATAAGGAGACCAGGGTTAGGAATTAGCAGTCATTAGTCATCAAATGCAACTAAATTATTGCAATTCATGACCACAAAATTATGCCCAGTCGCCAAATTTGACACTTAGCTGGGTCATTCCATGTCAAATCAACACAGCCAAAAAAAAAAAAAAAAAAAAAAAACCTGATCTGCTCAGAATTTTATGATATTTAGCTCAATTGTTAGGTTCACAGAGAAATGAATAAATAATGATAAATATTCAAAGAAAGACTAAAATCACAAAATTTTGCATTTCATGCAATACAAATCTAGCCGTATTTTGTTCCCTAACTGTCACAGAGACTTACTTTTGGTGTCATTAGAAAGTGTTTGAATTGGGCTTTTATATGATATATTACATGCACAATTTTTTTTTTAATTTCAAGGTCAAATATTTTGACCTAATTTTAACACCAAAATCACTTATTTAGGTGACTTACCTACATACCATATCTTTACAATCCCCCTCTCTGTATGTATATAATCACTGATAATCTTTTTTATTGTAAAGTTCACAAATGATTTTTTTGGGGGAGAGCAGATTGAGATGACCAGGGTTCGTTGATATATATCAATGGATGTATATCATGATATATATCAGATATTTATTTTCAAAATATCAAGATTTTTGATATTTTCATATTATTTGATATTTATTTTCAAAACATCAAGATGTTTGTTATTTTCACAATTTGATATTTATTTTCAATATATCACTGTACAAGATATTTTTGCTATTTTAAGTCAAAACAAGTAACAAGTGTAATGAAATTTTCAACTGATATTGACTGTCATTCTGTAGATAAAGAACTGGCAGTGACTTTTCTAGCAAAAGAAAAAAAAAACCTTATCCAAGCTTTGTTCGAAGTTTTTATTTTTAAATGTAGATTATATGGGACATAACTAATTCAGGACAGATGTAGAAAGATAAACTGTCTAATTTAGATAATCAGTTCTATACAGCTTCATTAGAAAATAATCAATTTCTGGTTTTGGTGTTGTTGAGCTTAAATTGTACAACATGTTAGGGAATAAAAAATAAATAAACTTACATTTATGTTAATTTTTTCAATTAAAAAAAAAATTTTATTTAATTTTTTGTTTTATACATTTCTGATTTCTTGATAGTTGATACTGAATCTTATAGTTTTTTTTTTTATAAGTGCATAAAGCAAATTGTTTCTGTTTTATTGATTAGTTGATCTTCAATTTTGTTCAGAGTGAAAAATAAAAGAAGAAAGGGGGGGGGGGAGCATTTTTAGTATATTGTTTAAGTTTTCATGTTAAGTGCAATGTATTTTAGTTTCTAATTTATATTATGCTTGAAAATATTTATTATAAGTCAGTTGACTATTTTGAAGATATTGAATATATCGAAATATCGGATATTTTTGAAAATATCAAGATATTTACGAATCCTGGAGATGAGTCTGGTTGGTGCTGTCATTGTTACTGTATTTTAAGTAGAAAAAATAAATTTTATGCATAGTCAAAGCAAAAAGCAGTACTGACATTATGAACTATTTCTTAATATAATTTTGCTCATATGTTAGTACTATTGTTGAATTCAGACATCCTCATTCCCAAGGGGATGAACTTTTAAAACTTTCTACAATAGAAATATTGTGGACTTCTACAATATATCAAAGCATTTCAATGAATTTATATACTACTCTATGATTATGTTTTTATAATTTTATCAGAGTTTCCCCCAGGTTTAAAAAAAGACAAGGTGCTGCTGGTGAGAAAAGGGCACTTTTTTATTCTTAAGGGCACTATTTGGATTCTTGAGGGCACTTTTTGTGTTCTTAAGGGCACTTTTTTAAATTGTTAAAGGTATTCTTTTTGTTTTTAAAGCCACTTTTGATATTTAAAAGTACAGGCACTCTTTTCAAGACAACATTTAGTCAATTTTTACTATGAAAACAAATTTTTTAATACAAAAAGGAGAAAGGGCACCTTTTTTTTTACTGAGGGGCAAGAAGGGTGCTAATTATTTTTATGAGGGGCAAGAAGGGTGCTATTTTGTAAACCAAAGGGCAGGCAGGGTGCAGCACCCTTCTGAAACTGTCTGGGAGAAACTCTGATTTTATATATATAAATCAAATTTCCTTATTTATAGTTGTAAATCAACTGAGTAAGTTGTTATCAGAAACTCTGGTTACAGACTAAGCCACAAGCTCAGTAGCAAGAGTTCAGTTTTAAAGTAGGTCAAGCTTGCACTCAGTAATGTACAGGTGATTATTCAACCATTTGAAACTAAGCATGTCGAAACAGAACTGATAATATTGTATGTTAAGAAAAGTTATTTATTTTATAGTTTGGGTCATTCCATGTCAAATCAACCAGTGACTCAACCTGACCATTTTAGATTTTGATGACATTTACAGGAATCATTCTCCCTGATGATATAAATGAGAATATACTTTATTATTTTTTTTATCTCGGTAAATTTTCATACAATTAATTTTTATAATTTTGAAAAATTATCATTTTTTGGCTTGTATAAATGTTTTTAATTTTGAATTTCTCAAGTTCTATCAGACGTAGAGAGTTGTTTGACCCCTCGTTTTAAAGAGAATTTTATAAGGTTTAATTTGATATTCAAGTTGACTATGGTTGGTTAAAAAAAATTATTTAATTTAATTTAAAAATTTCAATTTTAAAAATAGTGTTTTTAAAAATTTTGAAAACATTACATGTTTTTTGTAATATTATAAACTTTAAATTCTGAAAGTTTTAGAATGGGATCAGCAGTTATGTTAAAAAAACCAATGTTAAACACCAGTTGTGGTTGGTATTTAAAGTTGGCACCTCACCAACTTTATGATTATGCTAAAGATAGTTTTGTCTTATTAATTTTAAACATTATTTTTTATAACTGCTGATCCCATTGAGATCCCACTCTAAAACTTTCAGAATTTAAAGTTTGTATAGTTACAAAAAAAATGTAATTTTTTCAAAATTTTAAAAAAACACTATTTAATTTTTTTTTTAATTTAAAATTTATAAAGTAAATTCAATTTATTTTTCCAAGCATAGTCAACTTGCATATCAAACTAAACCTTATGAAATTCTCTTTAAAATAAGGGGTCAAACAACTCTCTACACCTGATAGAACTTGAGAAATTAAAAATGGAACAGATGTATCATTTGACCTCAGTCCGCCATCTTGTTTTTTAAATCAAAACACATTTGTTTTGTTTCTCATTTCCAAAATAATTTTCATCCATATTTACTTATTAAATTATAAACACGTTATTTAATTTAATTGACTAATTTATTTACATTTAATAATAAAAATTTAATTTAAAAAAAAGAGAAACAACAAGATGTCGGACTGTGGGCGAATGATGCACCTAATCCTTCAAAATTAAAAACATTTATACAAGTAAAAAAATAATGATTTTTTGAAATTAAAAAAATTTGTTGTATGAAAATTTACTAAGATAAAAAAAATATAAAAGTATATTCTTATTTGTATCATCAGGGAGAATGATTCCTGAAGGTTTCATTAAAATCTGAAATGTTCAGGTTGAATATTGAAAATTTTTGGTTGATTTGACAAGGAATGACCCGTTTATGTAGTATGCAAACCATGTTAAATGAAATTCAGCTGAATTTTCTACTGCCTCTAGAAGGAAATTTGATATAAGATTTATAAAAAGAAGACTTTTTAAAAAACTAATAAGTCTTTTTATACAGTAATATTATTAAATGAAACTTTAACTATTGATAATTAAAAAATATACGACAGATCTGCAAAAAAGTTTGAAAACAGCTTTTTGACCAATTCAAACACTTTCTAATGACACCAAAATTAAGTCTCTGTGACAATTAAGGAACCAAATATAACTGAATTTGCAGTGCAAATTTTATGAATTTTGTCCATCTTTGAAACTAATTTCCTCCAAAACCAAGAGAGATAGAGACTTATCGATTATTTATTCATTTCTCTATGATCCTAACAACTAAACTTAATATCGGATTTGACATGGAATGACCCAACTTTCTTTCACTTTAATTTTTGTTTAACAAATGTTCTGATTCGTATTTTAGGGTAATTCTCCTCCCCTGCCACATGCACTTCAAGATCACTTGTTTTCGATAAAAGATCCGACAGCAGCACACGCCTTAAACTCCTTTGCACCTGTCTGTACTTCACTTTAAGCAAAGACTGATAAAACTACCCTTAGAGATTACACCTCTAAAATTCTTGGACACTTTATTTGAAAACATGGTAATGGACCCTATTCTCTGTTTGGGTTCGAGGCAGGGTTGTTTGATTTAAATCGTGATTTAAATCAAATGATTTTTTTTTTAATCTTTGATTTAAATCAGTATTTTTTAACATTGATATTTACAAGCTGAATAAGAATTAAATTAATCATTCATGTTCAAATAAATGTCATAATTCATGTCAGATTAAAATTACCTTTTAATATTGTTAAATAAAACTTTCATAAAATAATTATTTTCCACTTATAAAAGTAAATGCAACACTACATTCAAAATATTATTTATCCAAGGTGCATCCCAAAACAAATACAGATATAAATGCATAGGCGTCGTAACCGGGGGGGGGGGGGGGGGCTGGGTTCCCCCGCTCATGCAGATACACGCAGGATTTTTAAATCGAATTTGAATAATCAAAATTCATAAAAACCAATGAAAGCAAGGTTACAAAAAAGAAATAGATATTATTTTTATTTTTCATATATCATCACTCCTGTAGAACACAATCATTTCTCAAGTATCATGATACAATAACTGATAATTAATATTTTTCATTTACATTTGTGCTCATTCAGCAGTCAGTTTTACAAAGTAAAATATTTTAGGATGCGAAATATTCCGTACGCAGGCGCCAGACACTACTGGCACGTCCTTTTGGTAACGTTTGCAAAGCGTCAGTCGCATTAGATGTTCACACTAACAAGACTTTTTTTTTTTTTTCACTGAAAGTATTTGCAGAAAACAGAAGCATTTCTATTTACATATGGAAGCTATGTTTAATTATTTTTTTTATCTTTTAAGTAAAAGAAAAAAAAGACGCAACAAAGTGGTAAATTATAAAGCCAATCCTTTGAGGGTTTTCGAGAAGAGAAAATTCTGTTGTTTTGTTCAGTTTTAGTTTTTCATGCTCTTGTGCTTGTATCATTCCGAAATAGGCCAAATGAAAATTATATGTAATTTATTTAATACTTCACACTTTACCATGTGTATTTAAAAAATATGGGGCGGCCTGCAAAAAGAAAACAAACGTTAGAAAAATCTGCAAAAAAGTGCAAGACGATTGAGGATGTTTTAAAACAGAAAATAATTGTCCAACATTGTCAGAAGCCACAGTCACCAAAGAAAGTAAGAATAGTTTATACTCTCTTAAAGCTGTTGTCAAACTCCCTGCTCAACAAATGCGAAATTTTCTGACTTATTTTTAAACGTAAAGGCACAAAATGGGCATGCCTGTCTATTGAAGCGATTTGGAATAGAATTACGTTTTCCATTTTTTGATAAATAAAACACTTTTCGAGTTATAAGTGACTTTAGTCATGTGACGGCAGGGTTTTCTCCTTTCTCTCGTTGTCACGTCTGGAAATTTGGTTCAAAACACCAACTTTAATAGTATTTTCTGAACATTGCGATTACCAATCAATGGGAAAAAAACTTTCGATTACAGCATTTCTGAATAACAACACCTGCCAGTTTCATACATTTTCGAACAAAAAAGAATTAAAAAATGTGTCAATGCATTTTCCAATAAAAAAGAATTAAAAAATATGCCAGAAAGTGTCCCTTTGGATTTATTTTGGATTTATGAACCTATGAATTCTGGAAAAAAAAATTGAATTTTTTTTTAATACAATAATTTTTTGTTAATGTGGTCTGGGATAAATTTTTACATATGTATATTTTATTTATAGGTATGTTTCATTATTATTTTTTTAAAATCTACATATTCAAATCCTTTCCGAATGTAAATTAAAAAAAATAAAATTTAATTTTTAAAAACTAATGTATGCCGTATTTAAAATTGATGTAGGGTAGATGTGCCAGTAATGAACGCCCTTCCAGTAATGGACACCCCTGAATGTTTTTGGATTATAAAAAATAACCAATAAAAATTTTGTTTTATTTTATTTTTTCATAACTCCCCCTTGTATGTTTTATAATCTGGGTTATTGTTGACACTCTTAATCAAACCTATCAGGAAGCAGAAAATAATGTTTCACAGTTCCACTGTTTTTCTGTGAAAATCTTGATGAACATGCTAAGAGCTCACTTCATTTAATTTATATCTTCCTTATTTTCTTGCAAAAATTGCATGTTTTTGTTTAGATAGTAATATAAAACTTTGAATTTCATTTATCAATGGCCATTTACAAAATTTCATTTATTGTTAAGACTTTAGGACCGGTGTCCATTACTGGAATGCTTAATTAGTCTCTTTCCAATAATAGACACCCCATGTGGCCAATACTAAAAGTGTAATTTCAGTAATGCATAAAATCTTTTTATTTAACTGAAAAGCTAATTAATCAAATTTAATTTTAAAATTTTACTTAGTAGAATGTAATAAGCAGTTTTTTTTTTTTTTTTTTTTTTTTAGATTGTGTGTTTTTTTTTTTATTATGCCAAATCAACCAAAAAATTTCAATATTCAACCTGATCATTTCGGATTTTAATTTTACCGTCAGGAATCATTCTCCCTGATAATATAAATGAGAATATATCTTTAATTATTAGGTGCATTCGTAATTATATAAATACGTAGCACCTATAGTCGTCGTTTGGTCCGTCCGTCTGTCCGTCTGTCTGTCTGTCCGCATATAACAACGCAAAAACTACCCAACCAAATGGTTTGCAATTTGAAATATATTATCTTTGCATAAATTTGTCGAGACATTTCAAATTTTATAAAAATCGAATCAAAACTTTAGGAGATATTAATAAAAATATTTATTAAGAAATTTGATTTTTTTTTTAAATCGGTGCTTTTTTGTTATATGAGCTTCTGATGGATGTTAAATCGTCAAGCGACCGAGATACTTATTTTATGACAGAAATTAATCTGCAGACGATATAATTCATTTCACAGAATTAAAAATCATCAAGATCTGAATATTTATATAACTAGCTGATACATATATATCTGAATATTTATATAACTAGTTAAGATATTTGTATGAACAGTGTCATAAAATATATACTTAACTAGCTGTTTAACCCGTTCTACGCACGGGATATCATGAATTTAATTCTAAAACGTGCGTACGAACGCACCTCGTTTGTAACGTTTGACGTACAATTTCCAACTTGTTTTTTATTTCATTAGATTTACAAACAATTTTTTAAATTTTGAAAAATCGTCATCTTTTGGCTTGCATAAACGTCTTCAATTTTGATTTTCTCAGATTGTATCAGGCGTAGGGTGTTGTTTGACCACTCATTTTACAGAGAATTTCACAAGGTTTCATTTGATATGCAAGTTGCTTGATTAAAAAAAAATTACATTTTTAAAACTTAAAAATTTTTAGATTTTTTTTTTTTTTTTTTAATATTATAAGTTTAAAATTTTGAAATCTTTAGAGTGGTATCTCAATGGGAACAGGAGTTATGAAATAAAAGCTGAAGATTATCATACATACACATACGAACACACATGTATGTTAGAGATGAGATGGGCTCAGTCCGATCCCGGCCCGACACGGGCTTGATTTTTAAACCAGTCTTCGGGTTCAGACTCACTTTCTGAAACTGACAATATTATTTATTCTCGTATATATAAAGAATAACTTTTAATTTTTTTTTCTTTAAAAATTACTTATTGCAGTTGCAGTCATTTTAATGCTCTTTTGATCAGAATCAAGGGAAACAGACATCTTGTTTTTTTTTTTTTTTTTTAGCATTAGAATGCTATTTCAAAAGAAAAATTTTCATATTGTCTGGCATTGACGGCAGCTGTTGAAATGATGCCAATCCGAAGAGCGGGAATAATTTTTTTTTTTGATTTTCGTTTATGACAGTAGGAAATGTTTTAATTGAAACGTTTATTTATTATTTTTTTTCTTTTGGAGATCTGTTGCAAAATGAATATTTTATTTCGTCTTTAGTCAGCCAGCATTAGTTTAAGGTTTGACAATTTTTTAGTCTTTTATAGTGGGCGAGTCATAATCGCTCTTCATATGAAAATAACTTTAGTGATTCTTACGTCGATTTTTCATCATGAACTCTGCTCATGCTGCGGCTCTGCTATGCACATTGTCGAAGTCACTTTCATTCGTAAGTAGATATAAGATAACTATTAACATGTATTGTTATTCCGATAGAAAGCAATAGAGCAGTGCTTTCTCTTTTCCTATAAAAGCATCAGATCATTCAGATAATGTGTCAATTACAGTGTTAATATTTAACCTGATTTTCGGGGGCGCTAGAATCACAAAAGATTGTTTTGAGGAAGGAACCTATTAAAATTTAAAATCTACACATTTTATAGGAAATAGAAAAACACTGTTCGATTCTTCGGCATATTAATGGTAATTTCTACAAATATCATGCATTTATTCATAAAACGCACTTTGTTAATGTGTCCTTCAGATTTGTTTGTTGGGGGGGGGGGGGGGGGGGGGATATGAGAATCCTTTTACGGAAGTAAAATTTCATTTGGTACCAAACTTCTCTTTTGATAAGATTGAATGTAAATTTCCAAAAAAGTAATTATGTTCTTGAGATTAACAGTTATTTTCATGTAAGATGTTTAAAAATGAGATACTATCACTTTAAAATAAATTTTAAATATTATGCATTTTTTTTTTTTCTATTGCATATTTTCAGTATTGGGCTCGGGCTGTAGGGACACAAAATATTGCGGACTCCGAAAAGAGGGCCCGAACTCATCTCTAATGTATGTATGTGTCTGTTTTCAGTTCCGTTATCTGTTTCAAATAAAAATCTGGGCACCCCCCCCCCCCCCCACGTAATAAGCTGGTTACGCCAATGAAATGCTCTCTCATTTTTAAACTTTTGTCTTTCCTAGATGATCACTTCATTTTTGCAAGTTAGATGTTGAAGCTAAAGTGAAATATATTCAATATAAAAGTATTTAATATAATTGTATTTTATTTTATAGCATTTTCAGTGAGGAGTTACTTCCTGTAAAGTAGATTATACACAATTCACAAGTTTGTTTTATGTTTAGTTGCTTAGACCTGGAAATTTCAATATCCCATATGTTGATGGGGGATGTATTAATCATATAATATGATCAATACAAGGACTAAATTGTAACATAATAAATATTTAGACTGTTTGTCTAATGCAGAATTATAGAATTCCAGTTTCATGTTTCTTCTATAACTGAAAATAATTTAATCCCTGTGACTGCTCCCTTTGCCCTTTCCTTTCCTAGAATTTATTGCTTACTGCAATGGAAAATATAAGATATGTTATTATACCTTATTTCTAAGTCATTTCTACTGTTAAGTAAGCATGATTGATTGCTGAAATTGTCAATGGCTGAGGGCTGGATAACACTGACAATTGATAGCTTCGTACTTTTAGTTATGCGATTTCCTTGTGTCTTGTAACTGTTTTGTAATCATTAATATAGTATAGTATGAAACACAAGCTGAGACAAGAATATCAGTACAGAGAGGTTTCGGATACATTTATACATAAGAAAAATGGCTGGCAAAAGAAAGATCCAATGTGGCTTTATTTTACAGGAAAAAAAAAAAAAAAATCTGGAAAATGTGTGAAACCAATATGCAAACCATGTAGTGTAGAAATGGTGAAAATTGTGGCAAAAGAAAAGAAAGAAAGAAAGAAACTTACAGTTTATGTGATAAAGAGGGCATTAGTGAAAAAACAAACAAAAAAATTATTTCAGGAAAATGTGTGAAAGCAATTTGCAAACCATGTAGTGTAGAAATGGTGGAGATTATGGAAAAAATTAAAAAAAAAACTCAAAGAAACTTACAGTCTATGTGATAAAGATGACATTAGTAAATCTGAATCTGTTGAAATGAGGTTGTTTTTTTGCCTTTCAAAAATGTATTTTGGAAATATATTTTTGTATTTTCCGAAATGTATTTTTATCAGGACAGTGGCAAAAAGTGAAAAAAAACTGACAAAAATTGGTAAAAACGGAAATTGATCAAGATTGTAATTTAAATCACTGATTTTAATCTGTTAAAATTATGATTTAAACACTGAAATCATGTAATTTAAATAAAATCTTTAAAATCCTGTTTTAAAATACTAGCAGTTTTTGCCAGTGGCAAAAATTATGGCAAAAAGTATTTTTGCCAGGACAGTTTTTTTCCACGGCAAAAATTGGCCAACTCTGGTTGAAATACGCATATAAATTTACCATTCTTTGCTGCATTTATTATGTGATTACATATTATGTATATTATTTGAGTAATACCTTAATGAAAAATTTGATAACTTAAATTAAATAGAAATTTATACACACAGCACACATAGGTAATATTATATCTTATTAACATGATAGTAAATCAGAATTTCTTTGCAAGAATCTTTTTTTATTTAGAATTTTTATCTAGGAACTGTAATAAAATTAATAGAAATGTTTAAATCTATGCAGAGAAAATAAATAAATACATGCACAGTACACAAATAATATTAATTAAAAAAATTCTTATTTAAATCAAAAAAATCTGATTTAAATCAAAAAAATCCGATTTTTAAAAAAAAATCGTGATTTTTATCAACCCTGGTTCGAGGCTACGATTTTGGAAATGTTTACCTAAAGCACATAACTCAATGTTACAAAAATATGGTCCGTTACTACTCTATGACATGCAACATCGTGTTGCAAAATGAGTTGCATAATTAAAGCCTACAATATCGGAAATGTTTCCTCAAAGTGTTTAATACATACAGACCTCCCCCCTTCCCTCCCCCATAACATTTAAAAACAGAAACAATATGATTGTTAACAGGGGTCGATCCAGGAAAAATTTGGGGCCTATTTAGGGACCCTTCACAAAAATCTATTTAATAAAATGGGCCCCTTCACAAAAATCAAATTGATAAAATGGGCTTCTTCACAAAAATCTATTCCATAAAAACTTACTATTTATTATTTATTTATTATTTTGTGATGTTTTAAAATGTGTAATTTGTAAACAAACAAGTTCACCAGAGAGGAAAATTTCAGCAAAAAGGATTAAAAAAAGTTTTTATTTATAAATGCTTGGTTCGAATTTGATTAACTGGATTTCAACTTTTGTTGCAAAATATTATTTTTCACAAAAATAACCTTTACTTTTCACAAAATGGGCCCCAAGAATAAAAACCTGCATCGACCCCTGGTTAACATGGTTTGAAAAGAAATCAGAAAATATGATATAACATAAAATTGCAAGTATGAAATGAGTTTGGTACCTACAAAAAAAAAAAAATTGTAGGCGTCAATTTATGGCTTACTTAGAGTTCCTGATTTCTAACCCTGGTATTCTCATATAAGAGCACCCTATTCTTCAGTGACGTTTTTATGAACTATTTAAAAATTTAGAATAACAATATTCTCCCATTTGTTTATTCAGCCATTCAGTGTTGAACAATGGAAGTATTTCTAATGTAGCGACAAACTTTAAAAAGTAGGTATGACACAATGATTTTATCTAAAAGTTGTTGACAAATCAAAATTCGGATCCTTCAATTTTTACTTCATGGAAAGTGTTGGAACTCTCTAATTATTGAATCATGCTGTACTTTAGCTTGGCACGTGTGGCTTCTTAGCCCAGGTTAGAAAAATCTCCAAAAACCGATGTGACCTCTTTCTAGGATTTAATTGTCTATTTTTAAAAATAAATCTTGGTACTTCTCTATTATCCCGTCGACCATTTTTCATAACAAAATATTATCACCAAACTGTAATGCCAAATAAACAAATGTTGCCATTAAAAACTCAAACAAAATGAATAAATACAAGAAATTTGGAAATGCTCCACTCACCAATGTGTCAACTTAACTTGGTAAACTTAAACAATTAAAATTTGCAATATATTAATGAAAACAGAACAAATAATCTTGGATATTTATTTATTTATATTAGTTTTATTAATTATATCCCTCTCGGCTCGTGAATAAATGTTTGTGATGCAAGTTGAAATTGATCTATTATACGTAACTATACATCACAACATTTTTTTTCAATGCTTTTTCTCTTTTTAATATCATGACACTGCCGTTTAAGGACACAATTCTTATTTTAATTAACAAAATAACTAATAAATCAGTAAAACATAATGAAAAATACAGGTAAATGTTGAATTAATAACTACTTGTTGACATAGCAAATACGTGTAACGCTTCTGACGTCAAGTGAATGTGAAGCAATGGTCATTCATTTTTGGCCTTAAACCCTATAGTTTGGCAATAATTTTTTGTAATGAGAAGTGGTCGACGGGATAATGGAAAAGTACCTAAATCTTTATATAATTTTTATCTCACATTTTCAGTCTCTTTAAGACATTTTTCTTTTTTGATCAAATAATATTAAACCAATGTTGGATCTATCATGTAATATGCTCTAAAATAGTGTTATTAGAAAAATACATCAAGATTCTCATAAGATTTTGGTTTTATAACATGCAGTAAGAAGAAACATTGGGCAGGAGCTTACCCATAGATAGAGAACATATTATAAAAACTCGGGTAACCATTCTATTCGTATAAAAGTAAGTCTTTCAATAGAAGTAAAATGGAATTCTAGCGATGCAGTTAGTTAAAACAAAATATCCAAACAATCTGCACAATAAAGTGATTCTAGAGATTATATGTAGAGTATTTTACAGTAACGAACAATAGAAACTGCTTAACCTAGTTCTTAAGTTCACAGCTATTAAAAATTCAAAAGATCATTTTTTTTCTAATATTTTAAACATGAATGTTAATGTGATCTTCACTGAAGTTTTAATATAATTCAGAGTACATAATTTATGATGCAGTCTTAAAATACTATATATAATGAAAATCATGGGACGAAATTTACTTGCTAGGTCAAATGAAATACATAAAGTTAATTTGATTGCATTTATTTTAACATTTAAGGAGTACTGCACGTGCTGATATCAATTTTAATGGACAATAGAAACAGATATTTCGTAAATGATAGGTACTTTCAATGAGAGAGCAGTTGTACTTGTGGAAAATTTGTAAAATACTCCTTTCAAAACAGAAAAAAAACAGTGATTATGTAAAGTATCAATTGTTTTCTTTTTACAACGCATAACAATGCAATCCAGATGGTTAATTTCTTAAAAGACAACACAATTATAATATACAATGAAAAAAAAATTACTTTGAGCTCGAAGCCATAACAAAAGATTCAAGAATTCTTTATGAAGAGTTATCCTAGAATATATTAACGGAAAAACTTAACATAAACGGTAATACAGAACCAACATAGATTAACAACAATTTTGCAAACAAAATAAACTACGAAAACGTCGTGAATCGTGATTGTGAAATCTTCGATGACGATAAATATCATAACTATATATCGTATCGATTCTCATTTGTAGTACAGTACTTCTTTCCGTTCAAAGTTGTGGTTTTGTTTAATGAAATAACATCCAAAAAAATTTATTTTATTTGTTACTATACTTACCTAGAGGTTGTTAAAAAATAAAACATTAACAATAATTTTTTGACAGTTCAAAATCATCATTGCAAATCGCAAATAAAATTTTCCAAGCGTAACAACAAATTTTAACACCGAACCACCCAACTCAACTTTTTTGGTAAACAAAAATAGTTGTTTTTACGAGAAGCACAGTTGTTGGTTGGTTTCTAAGCACGTCGAGCTTTTCTGCGCTGTATATTTCGTTTAGTTTTTCTGAGTGAATGATTGGTATGTTGAATTAATGGAATAACTTTTTCTTTAATTTCTGTTGACGAAAAAAATCCGTTTGTGGTTTTACATGATTATTATAAACCTATAAATTTCTTTGAACAAAACATACTTATTTATCATCAATTTTAGTAACGACTGTATTCTTTAGTTTAAATACTAAACTCCTGCTTTTTGTCAGTGTTTGTTTATTAGCTATCTCAAGTGAAAATTTTTATATTTTTTTAGTGCACGGAATTCATTATAGGAAGTATAGCCACATGCAAACCCCCTTTTTAAAGAAGTATATACTGATTATAATTTTTTTGATTATTAAATTGGAAATAAAGTAAAAATTGATCATGTAATATTTCTATGTTTTCAAATTTTAACTGCATGATGTATTTTTTGAAATATTTCAAACACCTTGATACTAATTAATAAAACAAAACTTTTACTAAATCTAAATTATTAGGTACTAATAATAGCATAGTTTTATCTGTAAATACATGTAATTCATATACATTTTAGTTAACATAGGAAGTCATTATTATCTATCACTGTTAAATGTACTTCTTGAATTTATTTTTGATTTTAAAAACTTATTTCAGAGGAAAAACTATTAAGAATTTGTATTTTATACTCAGGCATATCAAACTAATTTCCTGTAAGTCATAATGGTATGTTAATTCCATTAGAATACAAAGAATCTTCTTCATTTCTACTATTGACTCATGCTTTTATTATTTCTTACATTCAGTATTAATGGGGCCCTTATAATGGTTGCTCTTCCACATAATGAGCGAGATATCTTCTGAAATAGCCATTGTGGAATAAATTTTGTTGCAAGAAGTTTGTGTGTAAAACATTCACTCGTGATTTAAAACATGAAATTTAGTATAATGAATTTTATTAATTAAAGTTACTATGCTTATTCAATTGCATAGTGCAAACATGCAGTAAGAAATATACTTTATTTATATAACATGATCATTTGCAATTATTTCAAATTGAAACAACCTAACAATACAACTTATACTTATATTCAATAATATCCTTTTATTAGACATTATAAGAGATTTTTTAATATACTGAATTATTATTTTGCAATATTTTGAAGAAAAAAAATAGTTAAGGCATTGGCAAAAATTAATATTCAATTGCTTTAGAATTGAATAGAATTTTTCACTTTACTATAAATCCTTTTATTAGACATTATAAGAGATTTTTTAATATACTGAATTATTATTTTGCAATATTTTGAAGAAAAAAAATAGTTCAGGCTGTTCTTTAAACAGTTAATAATACTGCTGAACAGTATGAATCTTCTTAGCACATTAACAGCCATTTTTATATATGCATGAAATTGGCAAAAATTAATATTCAAGTGCTTTAGAATTGAATAGAATTTTTCACTTTACTATAAATGTTTTACATTATAGGTGCAGATTCATTCCCAAAATTTGGAAGGAGTCAGTGGCTCCAAAACCAGGGCTGCCATTTGCAACTAAAATGCTACTAAAAGCGACTATTTTCAGCATCAGGCAACTGTGGCTACTATTTTAGCCTAAAAACCTTCAAAAGCGACTATTTTGGAGGAAAACCAGAAAAAGGGAGACTATTTTCCAATCCCACCTACTATTTTTGTAAAAAAAAAAATCATCAGTCTCAGAATTGCTAATTTTTTAACTCAATATCCCGACCTAATATTTCCGTATACATTTTTAAAGTTTTCTATTCAATTTTTAAAATATCTAAAAACATCCATTTGGAATTAAAAAAAAAAAAAATTACTTTTTCAATCTAATATATAATAGCCTATATAAGCAAAGATACCAATCATTCAAATTTCAGTGGAAAACTAATTACTGATTTTTGGTTTGGCTACCACCCACAACTCGTATGCTTCACAGTATATTTGTCCAATTTTTGAATGTTTTTAAAGGTATTTAACCCTTTTAACTGCCGTATGAACAACAAATGATTAACTGTAGATTTGTTCACCGTGGTTTGTGAATCGTATTTGTTTCTCACCTCGTATAAATGTTTCATATAAAAAATTTGAATTAATAAATGAACTGAAATAAATGCTACTCAGAAATAAAAAAATCTTGTTTTCTATTGCAATTTTTCAATTTAATAACAGATTTAAAATGTTGAGAAAAACATTTAGACCCTTTCTTGCTTATTTAGATTTATTTGGCCCATTGGTGTCTATAAAATCATACTTTATTTATGCCAATTTTGCTATTTTATTTTACATAAATTTCTTCTAAAGAATAGCTAAAGAAAATATGTGTACATCCTTTTTTGATAAAACCACTTTTTATTGACAGATTTCTTGCTTAAGTTCATTTTTGTTTACAAAATGGAATTAAAATTGCAGCTAATAACATGCAACAAAAGTTTTATTGTTTTCAGTTACCTCGCAATAATGCTCAAGTACGAGATAAGCATATATTCAATTTAGTTTGGGAAAACCAAACTACTTTCTGATCCTATATCTCCGACGATAATTTAAAAAGTTTCTTTTTTCTGTTTTTGTGTGTGTGATTTTATAATAAAAATACAAAAAGTGGCAAATTTGGATGGTAACATAAACTGTAGAGAAAGTTGTGGATTTTCATATTGCTTTTATGGCAAATAAGGATTCTTGCCCCTCTTTTCTTAAGAAAGCATGCAACTGTTTGGCTACTATTTTTGTATAAATGCTACTATTTTGGTTACTATTTTTTTCATTGTATGCTGCTAAAGCAACCATTTTTGATGCCATTAGGCAGTGGCAGCCCTGCAAAACCCAAAACATCTAGTGGCCACATTGTGAAACAAACACATAAAAGCAATATTTTTTTCTCAATTAAATTTGGACAATGGAATATTGAATCTTCCCATCATAATTGCATACAGTTTGTAGGAATAAATTTTGTAATGTAAGGCCTGAATCTTTTGTGAATAAACGATTCTCTAAAGTTTTTTTTATCTATAGATAAACTTCCCCCACCCCCCCACCCAAAAAAAAAAGGATTTTTTATAGCTGAAAATAAATGCTCAACGTAGGAAACTTGCATTAGAAAATATGTCTATAAAAATCAAAATTAAAAATAAATATATTATATATGAAAAAAATATGGAGAAGATTTATTTTCTTTTAGGTTTTAGATTTTAAGAAAATAAATTAAAAAATTTCTAACATTTTCAAAGCAGACTTGTATAAAACCAAAAACTTTCTGCGCACATAAATATTGAGTCAAAAACTTTCTGCAAATTAATTTAATGTTTAATAAAATTACGTGTTGTATTATTTTGACGATATAAATTAAAAACAGTAGTTTAAAATAATTACCATTTAAAATTAATTAATATTAATTAAAGAATAATTATTTTGGTTAAAAATAATAATAAAGCTAAAAATCCATGATAGGAAGAGCTGAATTCTTATCAATTAATTTGTCAATGCAGAAACTACCCAATCCTTAATATTTTGACCTCTTCACAAGTGTCTGTAATGTCACAACAATGTTTTGCATCTTTAAATTTTGAATTATGCGCAAACAGTAAATAAATCGTTCATAAAATTGGGGAATATTTTTTATTTTTTAGTATTTAAAAAAAAAAATTTTTTTTTTTTTTTTTCTGCAAAGTTCTGAATTTTGCAGAAAATTTTCCATGCACGGCATGCGCACGTGTGTCTATATTATACAACTCTGTTTCAAGGATGGTAGAGAAAGATCGAATACAACTATAAGCCTCATTGCAACTTTTGTTGCAAGGGGATTTTTATTAAGGTTTTATTAAAGAATTATTTAAATCCCTATGGAGACAAAAAAAATTACAATTTTTGTGACCGATCGCCGATTTTCAGTTTTATTATCACAACTCCTTGACGAAATTCACAATTTTTTTTTCTGCAATCGATTGATGAACTTCACGGTTTTTTCGTGACCAATTGATGAAATGTGCATTTTTTTTTTCTCGAAATTCACGTTTTTTTTTTTCACCGAAACCAATTTGGGAAATTCACGGTTTTGTTTTGCGACCGATTGGTGAAATTCGCGGTTTTATTTCATCAGCAATTGATGAAATTTGTGGTTTTATTTAGCGAGCGCCTGACGAAATTTGCAAAATTTTTCAGTCATCGATTTCGCGACAGATTGATGAAATTTTAGATTTCTTTTCATGACTGATTGGCGAATTGATTTTCTGAAATTTAAAAATAAATAAATTAATAAATAAGGATAATTCGAGGAGTTTTGCTAATTCGTGGAAGAATCGCATGCCAATATCTGTGTGTACCTGTAAGAACATATCTGAAAAATCCCAGAGCTATAAATTTATTCTCTTCTCGGCACAAATTTTACTGTGTCACGGGCTTATTGTGGCATGCCATCAGAACAGAGTTCATTCGCGACACATATCAACATGATTTTTTTTTTCTGATTCTGCAGACATTGCAGATTTAAAAAAAAAAAAAAAAAAACAGGAAATTTGCAAATATGTTCAATCATATTTTTTAACTATGGACAATAGAAAAAAGAAAAAAAAAGAGCTAAATATTGCTGAATTATGGAGGAGAATCCCCAGATTTCATATTAAAAAATAAAGCGGAAATCTGCCTTTCGGCAGAAAAGGGACATCCAGTAAAACACTTGGCGACTTAAACATAGAAATTTAGTCGCCAAAGCAAAAACTTTAGTCACCATGTGGCGACTGTCGACCGTGAATCTGCACCTATATTTTACATCCATAATCTGTTGTTTCCTAATAGTTGTTAATTTTAAAATTTACTTACATCTCCATCTTTGGCACCAATTTTTAAAAGATTCCCAGTCTTTCAGGAAAATAGAGAAATGCTATCCAACTTTTTAGCATATAAATAAGAATACCTGCAAATTTTGTGCATTTAAGCATGAATGTGTCAGAAAGTAACAAGTTTGGATTTGAGAAAAGCATAGCAAAAAAGAAGCAGTTTCCCCCAGACAGTTTCTGCAGATTGCTGCACTCTGCCTGACCTCTGTTTTTTACGAAATAGCACCCTTCTTTCCCATATGTCAAAATAAAAAAAGTCCCTTACTTCTTTTTATATTAAAATTTTTTGGCACAGATGTCATATATGCACCACGTTGATGCGATTTTTTTTCTCCGGCCAATATGGCGGAAACTGTTTGTTGTGTTTATTTACTTTTATTTTTTATTTTAATTCTATAAATTATTTTTATTATGTATATCAATATTTATTTATATCAAACTATCATTTATTTATTTTTATTTCGTTTTTTAAAATAATAGAAGCTATATATCATTTATTACATTATTTTATTTTTATATTGAAATAAAAAAAAAATCATGTGCTATTATTACATGCTATTTGTAACTAATATTCAAAAACGAAGTTTTCGCCAAATTGGCGGAGAAAAAATCACACCAACGTGGTGCGTATGACATCTGTGCCAAAATTTGTGTGCATAGTAAAAACTGACTGATTGTTGTCTTGAAAAGAGTGTCCAAGATTTTAGTGGCTTTAAAAATCTAAAATGGGCCCTTAAGAATAAAAAAATGCCCTTAAGAATTAAATTAGTGTCCTTTTCACACTAGCAGCACACTATCTTTTTTTTAAACCTGAGGGGAACTCTGAAAGAATAAATTATTATTTTTATCCTGAATCTTTTCAGCTAAATACCCAAAGTATTCGGCTGAAGTATCCAGTGAACTGAATATTCAGCAAGAAGGCTGAATATTTGTCATATCCCTTATAGTGACATAATAAGACATGGCATATGATGTAAATATTACATATATATTGACGTCTATGGTACATATATGAGCATTTGGAGTATATATATGAGTATACATATAAGCTTGGTGAAATCATAGCTGCAACATTGGCATAACCATAATTATGGAGACTGCTATAACAAGGAAGTATTACCATAGATACATTGAACATAATTATATTTATTTATCAAATGTTGCATTATTATTTCATTATTTCACCTTTAACTTATATACTATATATAAATTAGAATGTGTATGAAATGCAGGGCTTAATTTCTAACAAAAAAAAATACCGGAGCCCTAATATTCTACAGCACTAATAACTGTGGTGTGCCCCTCCCCTTCTCCCCTTCCACCGTCACTCCAATCTGCATATTTATATTTCATACATTATATGTATCTGCAAAATTCAAAGCAATTTTTTTCTTTAGCAAAATAGAAATTTTAAATATATCTGTATTTGTTCTTAGCTGTCAATTATTCCATTTTTTAGTTATCACTCCAGGGTCATTCCATGGTAACTTAAGTTACATTTAGAATAATTGACTTCAGTAATTTTAGTAATATAACACTAAAAAATATTGAAAATATAATGTTTATATGATTTGTTAATTAAACCTATACAAAGCTAAATTTGGATAAAAATTACTTAAATTTAGTACTATTTCTTGAATGCTAAAAATTATATTTACTATGGTAACTTACGTTCCTGACAAAAAGAACGTAAGTTACCATAATAAATATAATGGCCAGTGTTCAAAAAATAACACTAAAGGTAGGTAATTTTCATCCAAATTTCACTTTGGATAGGTTTAATTAACAAATCATATCAACATTACATTTTCAATATTTTTTGGTGTTATATTATGAAAATTACTAAAGAAAATTATTCTAAATATAACATAAGTTACCATGGAATGACCCTCCAGCTAAATAGAAATCTTTGCCTAATTTTAATGTTAATTAATCGCAGAATGCTGCGATTAAATAAAGTAAGGATTGTGATTCGGAAATAGTGTTAACACCAAAAAAGAATAGTTTGGCGCTATGCATTTTTATAAAAAAAATGAATGAAATTTTTAAAAATTAATATTTATATACTGAAGAATCGAACAAAGTTTTTCAATTTTTTATAAAAGATGTATATCTTAAACTATAATCGGTTCCTTCCCTATAACTGTCTTTCCTGATGAGTCCTTGAAAATCAGATAAAATTAAACATTTGACACCGTGATTGGAAAGATTCAATGCTTTTATAGAAAAAGGAGAACTGCTCAATTGCTTACTATAAGAATAACATTACGTGGCAATTATATCTACTTACAAATGAAAGTGACTTCGTAAATGTGCAGAGCAGAGCCTTAGGGTGGACAGTGTTCTGATGAAAAATAAATAGAAAATTTACTAACGTTATTTTGTACTCGTCTGCAATATAAGATTAAAAACTTAAAAAAAAACTCCTCAAGCTGATGCTCGTTGACTAAAAACAGAAAATATTTTTTTCGGTTACATATCTAAATTAAAAGAAAAAAAATCATTCAAATAAAAAATATCCTAGTGTCACAAAAGAAAATCGAATGGAAAGCAAATTCATTTTTTGCTCTCTAGAATGGCGCCCTATTTCTGTTTCCCTTTCATTCTGATCAAAATAGCATTTAAAAAAGAAAAGGAGTTCTTTATTTTATATATACTAGGGGGCTCTGCCCCCTGCTCGCTACGCTCACCAACCCCTGTTCCGATTTCGCAGCCTCTTAAAACCTGGTAATGTAACCTGTTTTTTAAAAGATGATGATGATATTACGAACGGCGACTATCTTCTGTAATCAGGTTGTAATGCCTTTTCATTTAAAAGGGGTATTTTTCAGTTACCATGGCCTTACCCACTGCTGTCACGACAGCTTTCGGTTGTTTTGGGGATTGATAAGTAATTATGGATTGATAAATAATTATGTCACATACAGTGTTTTGATAGAAAAGAATGCAAAAGCTTCGATATGGGAGGAAAATGAAAGATTAATTTAGGTTTCGGTTTTTCAGAAACGTTTGCACTGGGCTCCAGAGACCAGTATTTATGGGTTCGGGTGAATTCCGACCAATATTTAAATATTTACTAAATGCAGTGAAGTACCGTAGCTGGGCTCTGGTGGGCTCCGGCGCAATTTAAGCCCTGATGAAATGTATAAATTAGTGTCCTTAACTGTAGACATATATATGCTTATAATTAGAAAAGAGATTTCAGAGTATGGAATATCAAAACATAGGCTTAGATGGATAGTTTATATAATTTGGACCTTTGACACAGGTAATGAATATACATATGAAATGATAAGAAAAGAAATTATCCATTGTAGACATCCTTTAACAGTGATTAATGCTGGTGAAGGTAATTTCCTCAAATAGGAGTTGATTGACATGTTTATATTGGATGGCTCAAAGTCAAAGCTATAATTTCTAATCACATTCATTAACA
This sequence comes from Maratus michaelseni, assembly GCA_963931845.1. NCBI lineage: Eukaryota > Metazoa > Arthropoda > Arachnida > Araneae > Salticidae > Maratus > Maratus michaelseni. The sequence continues at coordinate 39,572,500 of OZ007598.1, forward strand.
TGACAGTTATTATGCTTATCTAATAAAATCAGACTAAATAATTATATTCAGAAGATAAATTATAATCAATGTCAAAATAAGAAATCCAGAATTACATTTAGATCTTAAAGTTTAATCAGAAGACAGTATCCAAATCAGGAAATCAAAGTAAGTAATTATGTTTAGGGTATAAATTCAAATTTTGTCAAAATAAGAAATTGGTGTGTACATTCTAGGTCGTGAATCCTGATTACTTTCTCTCTCTGACATTTCTTATTACATTTAAGATCATAAATAGCCATTAACATTAAATTTAGAAATTACTGTTGTGGATGCAATTGGGGCAAAACCTATTGCATCATAAGACCACAATCAAGGTTTCTATCTAATTAAAAGTAAGTTCATGCCTATATTTGATTATTTTGCCCTCTGCTGGAAAATATCCCAAATGCTTAGCAAAACTCATGTGCACCCCACCAAGAGGAGAGATTTTTGGCAGAATTTGAAATGTTCAGCCTTCCCTAAAACTATGTAGGAATTTCAATAAATAATATAGTTCATGGGGCCTCTTCGAGCTCCCACCCTCTGGATGTAGCATAACCTGAATTAATAAAATGAGTATGATCTGCAATGTTGTCCCAAGTCAAGTCATTTCATCTCTAATTCACTCATATCAAAGTCATTACATATATGTATATAGCATGTAGGCACAGAGTTGCCCTTAGAATTTCCAGAGGCTCTTTGCAACCTCCCCCACCCCCTCTCTTTCCTACCATGGTCGACCGTGTGTAGACATATACATGCTTATAAACTATATTGTGTAATAAAATTTTTAGTAAATGTTTTTATAACTTTTATTCATTTGTATCTAGAGTGAAAATAAAACTAGAAATGCAGTTTCATCGTGAGAATAAAAACAGGCCCAGGGAAATGTCATCTAAACACCCTGTTCCAGTATTTAGAAATGATATTTTTCAAGTGCCAAAAAAAGTAAGTACTAGAATGATGTGAACTGTGATCATCTTGAAACAAAATTTAATGATTAAATTTTATTTTTGTGTATTATAAATTTAAAATTTATGTAGTGAAAGCTGGATTTAGACATGGGCCATATGGGATGCAAACTTGTCTTTAGAAAAGAGATTTCAGCATAGGGAATATCAAAACATAGGTTTGGATGAAAAGCTTGTGTAATTTGGACCTTTGACACAGGTTGTGAATTTTAATAAAAATCTTGATTCTGTATATCTCATACAAAATATCACTCTTCAGTTCCCACAGTATACCATGTACTTTAGCAATTTTCATTTTTTTTTTTTTTTTTTTAGTTATTTAGTCTCTATATAAGACAAATTTATATGTAATTTTTAAAGGGGGTTTTGTTTTGCTGTTCTAGTACTGTGTACTATGTCTGCAGTGTTATGCATTGTGCACTGAAGCAATAATTCCTTAATAATTTCCCTACCTAAGACTCTTAAAACTATTGTTTTAACAATAAATTGCAAAAAAATGTCAGTTCTCATCTTTTCCGAGTAATGGTAAACACGAAACTTATATTATATCAAAGTATCACAATTCAAAAGGGCATGAAGAAGTTTGGAAAGTTATAAAAGGCATTTGGTTATAACAGCAAGGGTTTGTTTGATATCAACATTTTCATTAGTTCACCAATACATGCGACTGAACTTACCTGTGGCAAGTTTTTTAAGAATTACAAAGCCTAAAAGAAACACACCCTGCATGGTGCATTGGGAACTGGTAGGTTAATCAATTTAACCTTGATGGTTCAAATTTTAAAATATGGCAGTGAAGATAATTTTTCTTTTTGTTATTGATTCCTTGTCACTCCAGGGGGTAAGGGAGATGTAAAACCATATCTCAAGATCTTTTAGGTCCTAAGAAATTAAATTCAGGATAGTGAATTTCATGTTACTGGTGTGGAATACAAGAGGCTATTTTCAAAATTCAGCCTCCTGCTTCTCATGAGCACGCTTCCTTCTCAGAAGAGACAAAAATTTGAAAAATATCCAAATATTAGAAGAAAGTTCCCACTAGAGTCTTGCTCGGGTTGTCTGATTTTATCCGAAGCTAACACATGGCATGGGCCAAATTGATGCTAATTTTGTTCATTGTGGGTCATATTACCTTTAATTGTTTAGGTTTCTGGTTGGGATTTGATGCTTGAGGGTCAGGTTCAAGTTAAACCAATTTCTCAAAAAAAAAAAATAATAATAATTCAGATTAAAACATTATATATTTAGACATTAATGAGTATATACAATAAATTCTGTGTAATGAGGAAAGATTTGAAACTGTCTAAGCGTCTAAGGTGAAATACTGTCTATGACATAAAATTTTCTTGATCCCAATTGATTCCGCCTGACTTTTCTGTATATGTGTTCATTTTTCAACAAAAAAAGATAAAATTTATATAAGAAATGTAATTGTAAGCTATTTTTCCATAATTGTATTAAAATTTCAATTAATTTTCTTCCATTCCGTGTTCAGAGTGCAGTGTGTGTCAGATTTGAGTAAGTTTCAGGTTGATGTTTTTTTTTTTTTTTTTTAGAATTGAATTGACTTTGTATTTAATCCACACAGTACTCCAATTCACACAGCTGAGGAGAGAAACTATTTTTTCCTGCCTTTTTAAACAAATTAAACCAGTGATGTTAGAACAGGCAATATAGCAATGAATAAAGAGAAATTTTAATAAGTACCATATTTTCCATTTTTGATATAAGTAATATATATTTAAAATGAAATCACATATGTGAAAAACTAAGAAAGAGACAGTATAAAATTCAAATGAAATTAGATAACAAAATCAAAGCCAATTAGATGAAAATCAAATATGAAATACTATGAATAACTTATGGATTCATCAGAGGAGCATCATAAGTGTAATTCATAGTAAAGATATGTTATTTCCTCAAATGTATATATAGAATACTTTTTCTTTAAATTTGTTAAAACAAACAAAAAAAAAAATCATTAAAAACATTAGTATGAATTAGAATCCTGCATCGGGTCGGGTAACCCAAACGTGACCCTTGAGTCAGGTTGTTGTTAATTTTTTTTTTCGTTGAGAATGGATTTACTTTAAATGTTTCAGGTTATGTTTTGGCTCTTCAAGTTGGGTTCAGATTGACCTGATTTTTCAAAAGAAAGACCTAAATATTTTTCAAAAAAAAAAAAAAAAATATATATATATATATTTGAATATTAATTAATGAGTGTATATGTGTTCATTTTTACATAAAACTAGTCGTTGGGGGCCACTGTAATACTTACCCATCATGGATATGCATAATGTAAAATATTAAAATAAATATGTGTAAACTACTTATAAAATGCATTGCAATTCAAATAAAATCGTGGCTTGATGACGTCATAAACTTTAAAGGCTCTATTACTGAATTGCTTGAAAGAGGTTTTTCCTTATAACTCCAAAAATAATAATCCTATTAACTAGCGGTTTATTGCATCTGATTAGCATCAAATTTCCAATTAAAATATTATATATCTTTGAAGTGAAATTTTAATGAAATACAGGGTCATGAAAAATCGAAGAGTGTGGAAAATAGGATTCCAAATATCTCGGCAACTAATTATCCGATCGACTTCATGCTTTATGCAAAATTTATGTTTTTTTATTCTCTTTTATATTCATTTCTTAAAATAAACAATTTCAAAAATTTTTATATACCTTTTATCAGAACGCATATTTCGAGAGTCCGAAAAAAAATAGTTTCGGTTAATCAAGGTTATTGAAATGAAATAGACTTCTTCCCATTATTACATACTAAGTACATACCAAATTGCAAGTCTCTATCTCAATTTTATCGGAAGATAGAGCGTTTACAGACACACAGACGGACGGCAAATTTTTTTTTTCTAAAAATATGTTTTTCGGAATCTCCAGTGTCTGAAACGTGTAAATCCGTCAAAAAAATTTTTTCGATTTTCAAAACGATTACAAGATTTACCCTATACTACGTATGATGGGTAAGTAAAAGATAAAATTGATTTTTGAGATATAATTGTAGACTATTTTTGCATAATTGTTTTAAAATAGGGATTAATTTCCTTTCACTTCTGGGTTGCGTCTGAACATTTTTGGTTCAAGTTGAAGTATATCAAGTTTCAGGTTGGTGAAGTTTTTTTTTGTCAGGTTCTGTTCAGGTGCCAGGTTGACTTTAAAGGCAAATTTTGCGTCAGGTGCAACCCAAACCATGCAGGAAGACTCTAGTATGAATATGTTGAATTATCTATGTTTTAAACTTCATAATTTTATAAAAAAGTGAATTAGCCTAATAAAATGTTCAATAATGAATAAAATTTTGTTGTTATTATTATCTATCACTGATAATTAAATGTCTTTTTAAGCATGTTAGAGATCCTCGATTTGATGATTTATCGGGGACATTCAATGCAGAAGTATTTGAAGAAGATTATGCTTTTATAAAAGATATAAAACTTCGAGAAAAGCAGGTAAACATGCTTTTATTTAATAAATAATTAAAATGATTTCTAAAAGTTGATAATACAGTAAAGCTTCAAATTTTATTAAATCATACTTCAGTTAATCTCGACAGCTCTTTAAAAAAATAAAGTGCCAACGAATGTGAATGAAAAATGAAAACATACCTTGGTATTATGAATATTTAAGGCACTGGCATAAATCAAAAGAAAAAATATTTGTTTTAAAATTAGACACGAAAGATTAATAGTTTTTTCAAAACAGGGAGGGTAGAGTTGCCAGATTGTTATGTTTTCTCAGGAAGTTGTACATTTTTCAGATTTAATATATGCTGTACATTTAAATCTTTCCTATATAATGATGTCTTCCTTTTTTTTTCCCCCCTTTTATCTTAATTTCAAGAATTTTTCTTTTTAAAATTTCATTTTGTTTCAAAAATTTTAGATTTGATTGATGCACTTTTTGTCACAAAAAATGTGACTTTAAAATTTATTAAACAGTATTGTTAGAATAATATAATGCAGTACAGTTGGAAAAGAGTAATTATAACTATTAATGATATCTTTTTGAGGAAAGAAAAAATTACTGGACGTTGAAACATAGTTTAGTAGGACATTAGCAATTATGATAGTATTATAAAACTAAAAAACTCAACTATAAATAACTCATGTCTATAAAAATCTTCTTTTTTTTTTTGAGAAATAAACTCTAAAGGGGTATGTCAAGTGCCTGAATGCGGATAAACCTGATATTCTAAGACTCTAAATAATACAATTGAAAGAATATTATATGAAATAAATATCATATAAGTTATGTATTGATTTATTTATTTATACAGTGGAACCCCGATTTTACGTTTTTCACGGGACCAGCAGAAAAAGACGTACGAAACGGGAAAACGTGAAATCGGGATCAAATAGAGAAAAACACTTTAAGAAAACAAATTATACAAAAATAAGCTTACCAATACCATATTAGAATTTTAAAAAAATCTGGTTTTTTATTGCTTTTTCTTTTTAAGTGTAATTTCACATATACTATTTTCAATACATGCAATAATCTTTTGCAAATATTTTTCTTAATTTTCATGTTCAGTTAAAATTTCTTTAAAATTTTTTAACTCGCAATAGCCTCTGCCGATGAGGGCATGATGTCCTCTGGATCTTCAGCAATATCATCCTCACTTCCATATTGCGAAATCAAATCGGAAATAGTCTTAATGTATGTGGTAGCGATAACATCCTTATCCCAATCAATGTAATCATCAACATTGATGTCTGCAAGTATAAATTTATCCTCTTTTGTGTAGTCTTCATAGAGAGCTCTTCCGGCGGCGCTTCCCCATTTATTTCGGATTTTGAAAATTCTCCCTTCAGAATTTGACATGCATTTTTCATCTACACTATTCCGCGCCGATGATATGAAATTTAGAGCATCCATAACATTTAGCTTTGTTTTCTAAGCATCTTGAAGTTCACGAGAATCAAGTGAAAAAAGGCCTTTTCTTACCAGTTGCTTTCTATAATGCATTTTGAGGATCTGTTTATTCCCAAGTCACATGGCTAAAGTAAACTGGTACAGTTGGGTGAGGAAAATTCCATACGCATATTCTTTAAATTCAGATTAACATGAGTGTACTGGTCTGAGAATAAAATTATTTTTCGCTTTTGTAAGCTCATTTTTATATCCAATTTTCTTATAAAATCTTCAAAACGATTTAGGATCATCCAAGCATTGTGGATGGCATTGTAATCTGTCGGCAAACTTTTAATGTTTTTGAAGCATCGGGGATTCTTGGATTTACCAATCACAAAGAGTGTTAGCTTCTCAGTTCCGTCTGCATTCGTAAATAACAAAACTGTTAATCGCACTTTTGATAGTTTCCGACTGTGACACTTTTCTCCTTTCACGGTGTATGTTCAATCAGGGAAGAGATTAAAAATATTCCGGTCTCATCTGCGTTAAAGATGTCTTTTTTGAGTAATTACACACAAGAGAAGACAATGTTTGTTTTCTATCCACTTCTCAACAACCGCAGTATTTACTCCATCTGTCTCACCACAAATAAACTTATAAGACATATTATACCTCTTCTTGAATCGGCCGATCCAACCGTTGGATGCCGTGAAATTCTGTATTTCAAGTAGAGAAGAAATTTCAAAAGCCTTTTCTTACAAAATTGAGCCATTGATTGGCACCTTGGCTGCACGGGCTTATTTAAACCACTCGTACAAAATATTTTCCAGTTCCTCAAAAGGAGAGGTTTTCAATGTTTTTCTTTTCTTTGACAAATTTCCCAGTTTTTTAGATTTTAATTCCACAGCGACCTCTTGTTTTAAGATGATTTTTAACGTGGAATAAGCGATACCGAACGATTTTTCAAGATCCACTTTAGTTCCATTGGAAACTTTGGATTTGTCGAAAATTTCTGCCTTTTCGGCTACAGAGAAACGTTTTCTTTTAGACATCCTACTTTTGACCGGCAATCAGAAAAAGAAAGCGACTCCACTGCGGATTGAAATGAATGAAAGACGGAAAAAGAATCCTCCTCCCCCGATATCAATGTCGCAGGTTTGGTCAAGTGCTGGTAGATGAATAATAAGTTCATCGTTACTTTCTCGCGGGAGTATTAATGGGGTGGGGAAGAACTGTTTTTTGTAACAAACAAACAGTTGACCAAGTGGAAAGCCCTTTTGTTCTTTTGAAAAAATTTCCATGAGTGAAAGAAGATAAAATTTCCGGAGATACTTGGCCTAAAATGACGTACCAAGCGGGAAACGTTAAGAGTAAATAACGTAGAATCGAGGTATTTTTAACATTACCGGAATAGGAACTTTCTGGGACCGACGAAAAATAACGTAGGAAGCGGGATAACGTACGAAACAGGTTACGTAAAATCGGGGTTCCACTGTATATGTATTTTTTTGTATAGATTGTATAACTTCAAGTGTAAAATTTGAACAGTTTTTGTTATTGTACATGTTTTTTAACCATACTTTGGCTCAAGTTTAAGATATTTTTAATCTGGTCTTTTATTAATCTGAAGGAATTACAGTAACAATTAGTTCTGATTGATGAGAATTTGTGAATCCTTATTAGTCTCCATGCATAATGAATTATACATGTTTTAATATACTCACACTGAAGTATATTATTTGAAATAAGTATCATATAAATTATGTATTGATTTTTTTTTTTTTTTTGTATAGATTAATTTGTCTTTTGTATAACTTCAAGTGTAAAATTTGAATATTTTTTGTTGTACAGATTTTTTAACCATACTTTGGTTCAAGTTTTAGATATTTTTAATCAGGTCTTTCATTAATCTGAAGGAGTTACAGTAACAATTAGTCCTGATTGATGAGAATTCATGAATCCTCGTTAGTCTCCATGCATAATGAATTACACATGTTTTAATATACTCACACTGAGTTTCCTTAATCAGGGCTCGCATTCCCCCTAAAATTCCTAAATTTCCTAACTATTATTTTATCCCCTAAAATTCCTAAAATTTTCTTGTTCCTAAAAATTCGAGATCGCCAAAATTTCACCGAAAAATATCGCGAAATTCGACAAATGGTCACCGAAAAAGATGCGTATTTCGTCAAAAGATTGCGGAAAAAAGCAAATTTCGACAAAGAATCGCGGAAAAAACTTTTTCATCCAAAGATATCGTGAGGAAAAAAAGCTAATTTCGACAAACAATCCTAAAAAAAAACTCAAAGTTGATCTAAAGATCGCAACAAACACGAATTTCTTCAAAGGATTGCAAATTTTTTAAAAACATCTCGGGAAAAAAAAACTAGAATTTCTTTAAAAGATCGCGGAATAAACGTGAATTTCGGTAAAAAAAAAAAATCGTGAAAAACCCCTCAAATTTCACCCAAAAATCAAGGAAAAAAGATAATTATCTTTAAAATCACGGAAAAAACGCGAATTTCATCAAAAAAATTGTGAAAAAAATACGCCAATTTCGTTGAAGGATCACACAAAAATACAAATTTAGTCGAAAGATTGCGGAAAAACTGCGAATTTCATCTAAGAATCGCAAATTTTGTCAAAGGATCGAGAAAAAACACAAATTCTGTCAAAAAGTCGCAAAAAAAAGCAAATTCTGTCAAAAATTTACGAAAAAAATGCAAATTCCGTCAAAAGATCTCGGAAAAAATTCGAATTCCGTCAAAAGATCTAAAAAAAACAATGCGAATTCTGTCAAAAAATTGCTGAAAAAATGCAAATCCTGTAAAAAAAATCACGAAAAAAACCGTGAATTTCGTCAAAAGATCGCAAAAAAATGTGAATTTTGTCAAAAGATCGCGGGGGGGGGGGGGGGGGGGGGACGCGAATTTCATCAAAAGATCGCGAAAAAATGCTTGTTTTGTCAAAATATCGCGGAAAAAACACAAATTTCTACAAAGAAGTGTGAAAAAAACCTTTCAGAAGTTTTTCTGTGAGCTTAAGAATTTTTTTTTTCTTCTCATAATCACCCCTGCTTCCTGCCTCTTGTTCTCTAGGTTCACAGAGAACATCTAAAAGAGAGAGAAGGAGAGCATTCATTCTGGTTAGGCTCAGTGATCCAGGAACTCAAAATTCTAATCAATACAATTGCAGTAAGCATAAGCTGTCAAAACGGTTTGTAATATGAAGCCGGATACTGCACAAATTTAAATGCCCTCATTCGCAACAAACAACACAAGCACATGGAACAAGGGCTGAATTCATTGGAATGATGGGAATATTATTTGGCAGTGTACCACATGTGCCGGACTAGCACAAAAATACTGTTATTATATACTTGTAATGTTAAAAATATCGCAAATGCCCCTTAAATTCCTCCCTAAAATTTTGAAAAATCCTTGTGCTAGCCCTGCTTAATGTAAAACAAAATATTACCCATTAAAAAAGCTCAGAATTCAGCATATATTTCATAATTTATTTTATTTTGTTAGGCACTTGAAAAAGAATTGGAAAATCTTGGAGAAAATCATAAAAGAAGAAAACAAATATTATTTCTTCTGCAAAGGATGGTAAGTTACTAATGTGTTTTTCTCTGTTCATCGATTTTACTGAATTTGGTTCATTTAAACATATAAACTGTAATTTCATAAAATAAAATACTAATGATTCATTAACAACAACAACAACAAAAAAAAAAAACTTAAGCTCAAGACTGCCAATTTATACCAGAAAGTTCCACTTTTGTGCCGATTTGGTGATTTTATAGAAATAAATAAATATTGTTTTCCTGAGAAAAATGTATGACAAAAAATATATATATTTGTTTGTTTAAAATTTGGTAAATTATTGCAATGATTTACCAGTTATAAAAATATGTCTACAGTAGGTATTTTATTTCAAAAGAAAAGTTTGTGTACTTTTCATCTTATAGTGTTTCAGTCAACATCGTCAATATCACTCAGGATACATTTTCAAGATGGTTCCTTTGATTAATGTAACCTATCTCTAAATTTGTGTTCTCTAATTATCCTATAAACTGAAGATTTGCTTACCCTTGTTGCACAAGCTGCATGTGCGACAAAATCTGTTATTGTAGTTTCAGGATATTTAAAATTATTTTCCTATCAGTTTCTTAAATATAATCTTTTTTACCTTTTTTCATGGGGAGGGGTTAAAGACTTATTTTTTGCCTCCTTTTTATGGTTTAAATGATATAAAAAAAACAGTGGTGTGAGTAACAGAGTCAAACTTTATATATGTATATATATACATATATTCTTTATAAAAAAAAATATAAAAAAAAGTATATGCATTAGCAAGCAATGATTGTCTTCTTGGTTGGCATTGATTGTAGCTAAGACATTGCAAATGCTGCCAATTTGAATGGACTTTTATTTATTTCTGTCTCTCTTCTTTTTGAATAAACTGTAGTATATTTGCTTTCCGTGTATTGATTTTATTGAGGTCAAGAATGAAGGAATATACCCAAACTAACATAAATAAGAATCTGAAACATAATTACTTGCATACAATTGGTCATAAGCAACTGCCCCCATTAATCAGAAGAAATTCTGTTTCATTTAGGGAGAATTTTGGAGCTAAATATCATCTAAATCATTGCAGCAGAAGCTGAATATTATAATTGCTCTTTCTTACAATAGTTGTACCACCTTCAACTTAGTATTCAAAGATGTTATTTTTTCATATTATTATTTATTATTATTATTTCATGTTAATTTTACTATAAAAAAGATTTTTTTGTACTGAACAGTTATTTCCAGTCATATTTTCTTGCTGATATTCTGGACAACTAAAGAAGCATAAATAATATAAAAGCATAGTAAAACTTCCAATTTTTTTGTTAAAAAGTCAATAAAAATTGCTACCTGTCAAATGTGAACTAAAATTTAATTTATATATGAAATATGTTTTGTTGAAACATCAATTTCTATAAAACATTTTGAATATTTTCTTTTTATAAATGCCAGTTAGTGTACAAATTGCAAATGTAGTCGAGAATATCTGTTTTCTTATTGAAACACTCAACAGGAAAATAACTGATATTTCTTTTCTTTTGACTGCTGTTATTATTATTGTAGAAAAATCAAGAAAAATCTAAAAAGATGGAAGAAAAGAAAAAAGCTGAAGAACAACAGCAGAGAGAAGAAATAATTGCAGCATTAAAAGAGGGAAAGAAACCATATATTCCCAAGAAATGTAATTTATTTTGTATTTGTCAAATGTATTTTATTTGCTTTTCCTTTTATTTATGTGATATTTAGAAAAACAGTGCTACTTGTTTTTATGCGATTATAGCAAGTAAGATTATCAACCAATAAAGAACTAAAGTAATTAAATTGGTTAAGATAACCAATAAGGAACTTGAACAATTAATTCAATAAAAATGGTTACATTCATAAAATCCTTATAGCAAGTACATGCAGAAAGAGATAGTATAATTTTACTTGTCAAAATAAATAAATAAGAACTTGCATTAGTTAATTAACAAAACATCAACAACTTTAATAGATCATCAAGTATAAAATAATATATATATTTCTTTAATTTCACTCAATTTGTGTTAAATTAAAAAAAAATCATTAAAGTTGTTATGCTTCAGGCATTAGACAATTTGACTATCATAATAATAAAACACAACTTTCCTGAATTTGTTTTAGGTATCTTTAATAAAATGTAATAATATAAAAATATTAGTTTAGTTTAAATATTAGCTTTTTTGTTTACAGCACGAGTTATCCATATACACTGCTGGCCATCCAAAATGCAACACCGTGAAGGAATGCAAATAACAGAATGATATTTAATGGACAAATACATTATAATGGGAAGGACAAGTGATTACATTTTCAGAAAATTTGGAGGTATAGTTCCTGAGAAAACACTACCGAGAGTTGTCACCCCTGGCCGCAATAACAGCATTTATCTGCCTTGGCATGGAGTGTACCAGAGATTGTATGTCATGCACAGGTACAGCAGTCCATCCACCTTCAACACTATGCCACAGTTCATCAACCGTAGTGACGGCGAGTGGTGGCGGGACAGTCGCTCAGAAGCCATTGACAGGACATTTTCAATTGGTGAGAAATCAGGAGAATGTGCTGGCTAGGGCAATAGTCGAACATGTTCTGTATCAAGGAAGGTCAGGATAGTACTGGCAACATGCGGTCGTGCATTGTAATTCTGAAACTTAGAGTTCCGGAGACCTCAAAGATAAGGCATAACTACGGGCTGTAACACATCAGCTGCTGTTGAAATTGCCGGCAATGCGAACAAGAGGTTACTGACACGTGTATCCAACGGTATCTCATACCGTCACTCCAGGTGATATGCCAGTATGACGATGTCGAATGCAAGCTGGCAATGTGCATTTTCCACAATGCTGCCAAACACGTATGTGGGCATCATGACGCTGTGTATGACGCAGGAATGGCGTCTCACATTGTCTTTTCAGATGAATCCAGTTTCATACAGCATCATGAAGACCGCATTCGTGTTTGGTGGCATCATTGAGAATGCACATTGCCAGCTTGCATTCGACATCCTCATAACGGCCCATAACCTGCAATGATGGTGTGGGGTATGATTGAATACACGCCTCGATAACTTATTGTTCCCATTGCCGGCAATATGAACAGTAGCCATTACGTTTCTGAGGTGTTACTGCTTTATCTTTGAGGCCTCCGGAACTCTAAATTTCAGCAATACAATGCACGACCGTATGTTGTCAGTACTATCCTGACCTTCCTTGATACAGAACATGTTCGACTATTGCCCTGGCCGGCACGTTCTCCTGATTTCTCACCAATTGAAAATGTCCTCTCAATGGCTTCTGAGCGACTGTCCCACCATCACTCGCCTGTCACTACGGTTGATGAACTGCTTGCATAGTGTTGAAGGTGTATGGACTGCTATACCTGTACATAACAACCAATATGTTCACTCCATGCCTAGGCAGATAAATGCTGTTATTGCGGCCAACGGTGACAACTCTGAGTAGTGTTTTCTCAGGAACTATACCTCCAAATTTTCTGAAAATGTAATCACTTGTCCTTCCCACTATAATGTATTTGTCCAATAAATATCATTCTGTTATTTGCATTCCTTCATGGTGTTGCATTTTGGATGGCCAGCAGTGTAGTATGGAATATAATAGTTAACAGTAGAAATTTGGAAGTTGAATGTCCAAGTTTTTACTGGTAGAAATATTAATTCCATTTTGAAAAAGAAGTAAACTTTATTCTTAAATAACGCATGCAGAAATATAGTCGAACCTTGATTAATTGATTGCAAAAGGTTCCTTGAAAATCATCATTAAATCGAGGAATACATTAGGTAAATTTAAATTTCATTAAAGCTGGTTAATTAAAAAAACAAACAAACAGTAGTATTTAATTTTGTTTTCTATTTGGTGAGTTAAATGTACACTAGTTACTTTGAAATATATATATATATATATTACCACATGCTTTTTTCCCCCCTTAAATGTAGCTGATGCCATTAATTTTACAATTGTTCAGAAACATTACAAATGTTCATCCATCATAATAAAGTATCTTTTCACTTTATCTATTCAACTTTTCCTTCAATTGAAGTAATTATCGAGATTTTACCATGTTCTTTGACAGCATCGGATTGACTTTTCTCATTTTTGACAGAAAAATCTTAAATAATCTGTAGTTTAGAAATGGGAATGGGAAAGTTCACATAATCTATAAATGAAAAATTCTGGCTAGAAATGTCATATCAAATTGATGTTTGAAATTCCTCTAAATAAAATTTATCATCATCAACACACATTGGTAAATAGATAAACAATATAGAACAAAAACTGAGAGTTCTTGCTATTAAGTAAAGGTGCTTAAAATTATTAATATTCATCAAAATTATTCATTATTGTTAAATAGAGGAAAATTATCATTAAAATGGGTATAATTTAACTTAGAAATTAATATAGGTGAATCTTGATCGTTAAAATTTATCATTAAATAGGTTATCGTTAAATCAGGTTTATGCTATATTTTTATTCTGTAATTGTCATAGAAGGTTCGTATTAGCATCAAAAGAAGTTTAGGCACAGTTAAAATATTACCCTTTTCTCCCTTAGAGTCATATTCTTTCTTTCTTTAAATGCTTATTATGCATGATAATTAGGGAATCTACTTTTATGGGAATAAACAGAAAGATATATATTTTTTTAATTTTTGTGCTTAACTCACCTATCTATATTATAAAGGCCAAACGTGTCCGTGCGTAACGCATACGTCATTTTGCGAATGGCAACAGCTGACGGTGAAATTTCGGTTTTGTGATTTTCGCTATTGCAATTTTTTTAATTTCTAAACATAGCACATTTTCAATTTTTACACCGTTATAGAGGGAAAAAAAATTACTTTCAAATGCAATTAGTTTGAAAACTATATCTTAATTGCCTGATATATTATGGCTTATAAAATAATTTTTAAGCATGAATTTTGAAACGCCCAATAAACAAATGGAAGAATGCTGCCATTATAAATTTTTAAATAGTTACAGGTACTAAAATTAATAAATTTTGAAATAAAAACGTCACAAGAATAGGGTGCCTTTATATGAGAGTAGCGTTATACCGGATACAAAATTTGATTAGTTCAGACAATTTTGGAGAAAAGGAAGCTTTGTAATAATTTAAAAATTTAAAAGAAAATTATTTGTTTACACCATAAACAAACATCGGATATTTTAACGGATAATATAAACAGAAGATATTGTTTTAGATATTGCATTTTTATGAATAAAATATAAAAAAATTATTTCACAAATTTAATAAAAATTCATAAAAAAAGTTAATATGAGCAGTAAGAAACAACGTTTTAATTCATATTTCATCAGTATTACAAATAATGTTAACGGTCATTGCGAAGTTGGAAAAAACGAATATACATGAAATTCGTTAATATCGCGATCACTATATCGCATGCATAAGATGATGAATAATAAATTAACAAAGAAGCATCACTGGATGCAGCGAACTCCCTGTATTAATAATACCAAAAAAAATAAACAAAACCCTTGAAAATCATTAATGTCGCGATCACTATATCGCATGTATGAACGCTTAGTACAAAAAAAAAACCTGGATGGATACCGCATGTATGAGCGCTTCACGCACAAGAAAAGCATGGAAACCAGTAAAAAAAAAATCACTAAATGCAGCAACTTTGGCAAAAAAAAAATATGAAAAATCTATCAGATTTAGGGGAAAAAATGGTTTTCGCCTGCGTTCTGTAACCCGGGAAGCCCGGGTTCGATTCCCTAGTATTATATAAATTTCTTGAATGTAAGTGTGATGAGCTTAAAATAAGATGATGTCACACATATCATAACAGTATGATGAAAAATAATTTGTAGTTATGAAGTATCATAAAATTGCCATTGTTTATATTTTTGTCTTTTGTTTATAATTGAAATTTTAAATTGCTACATCTGATAATTTATTGTAAAACTAATATTTTTTGTCTTTTTCTTTTTTTCAATTACAGCTGAAATGAAGAAGAAAAAGTTGATTGAAACTTATGAAGCCCTTAAAAAATCTGGCAAGTTAGATAAATATATTGAAAAGAGGCGAAAGAAAATTTTCTGTAAAGATAAAAATCGCTTTTATAAATAAATAAATATGTTTTATATATTAAAATGAATTTTTACACTCTTTTATTCGACTAAACTTGGTTTAAGTATGTAAAGATGGAATTCTGTACTCAATTTTTCAGCCACTTCTTGATATGTTAGAATTGTGAAAAGTATGTACACAGGTGTGTTTCTGATCACAATATAACATTTTAATATTTTTAGAACTTAATTATCAATACACTAATAAAAGACAAAATCGCTCTGTGTGTGTGTATGTGTCTGTCTACGATGGCTAGCAAAATCTAGCACACCTCGAAGCCTGAAAATTTTGATTTAGGTAGTCCAAGGCCTCTCCTGATGCACTTGAGACTCAGAATTTTAATATTTTGATTATTTACCGAGATATTAATTAAAATCCATAAAGTACTCTCATCAAAAATACGCTTCTTTTTCTTTGGTTGGTTGGTTGTATAGAGTCTTTGCAGAAGTAATTAAATAAGCCAGAGTTGTGATGCAAAGATTAGGACTTCTACCAAAATAGTGTTCATATTGAGTCTCACGGTTCTGCACCTACCGGTGTACAGCCATGCTAATGTAGTGCCACCTGCACACAGCAAACCAAAAATGTGACTAGGCAGATGAACTGATACAACTGTCCTACACACATGCCACCTGTTTGAAACATTTTTGAAGGGAAGTTTTTCTTCTTCGATAGGCTATTTCGTTAGAAGTATTTTTGCAAAGATCTGATGGCACCAGTGGAAAAATCGACAAAAAATCAGACAGGGATTGGCTTTCATTAAAAACTCAATTATAAAGAGATCTGTTTCCCAGCCTATCCTTCCATTTACTTTGTGAAAATGAAAGGAAATAATTTGCAATTTTTACTAATGAACGAACATTAAGATAACTAATTAAGATATAGATTTGAATTTAAAAATTTTGCCATCTGGTGGCTATTTTAGCACACTGTTTTTCCTTATGTTCTAATTATTAGAAAAAATTAATTTTTTTAATGATCGCGTTTAATGTAGGGGAAGGGAATTTCAGCCGTAAAATGAAAATTGCATTAATGATAAAACTACCACCATTTTCAAACATTAACAGCACATTCTTTTCTGAGGTTATGAGGGTCCAATTTCAACGGGAATTGGTTTATGTTCATTCAACTTGATTTTCAATTGTCTTACAGATTTTAGTTCCACCTTCCACCTACAGGGTCACATTCTTATCTTCGGTTCTATGGGCACTATATTACAACAGGGTTTGACTCATTCAAATTGGTTTTCCATCGTCTCCTGCACATGTGGAGAATGCCCTGTATACGTTGCCATAGGCAGTAGAGCCACAAGCCGCAGGTTTGTTCAGAACAGACTAGACACTGCCAAAGGCAGTGGGGCCCCCCCAAAACTAGGTTCATTTGAAAGATTTTCTGAAGATATAAAATCATAGAAACTTGAGTTTTGTTTAAGGTTATTATCACGGAGCCGGGCAGGTTCTGCTAGTAAATTAATAAATGAAGTTTGAGGCATTTTTCCATTAGTTCGATGCCAGTTATAAATCATCAAATATTCTTCATGGTTGCAGCTGTATATGCATTACAACAACTATGGAGTTAATTATGTGCCAAACCATGCTTGCTAAAGTAGGCCAACTAGATGTGAAACTGCAACAATGAAATATTTTAAACACTAAAGTGTAAAAAATAAAAAAATAAATGTATTTTTTATAAGCTTTTATTATTCTTGTTGGAGCACAGCTCTGGCTTCCTGTTAAAAATTATACTTTTGTTGGCATGATAATGCCAAAATATTAGTTGCATTGACACCAGAATTGGACTGAAAATCTTTAATGCCAAAATCTCGCCGAGGATTGAAAATAAAAAATATTTGTCAACCCTAATGCCCTAAAATGTTGCCCCAAAAATTTTCAATTTTTCCATAGAGATAACATTGCGATTGTTTGAATTATTAACTAAAACATTAGCGCCATTGATGTATTTTATGAATTTTAATCTTATTGTCATCACATCATTATGACGTCAATGTTATTGATGCAAACATTTGTGATCTATGATATACTCATAGATTGACTTTTAGAAGAAGTTTTACTTCTTACATACATAGTGGCCACTTTTCTGAAAGTGCAAACTGATAGGTAGCTAGATTAGATTTAATTAATCCTTTGTAACTTTCAAATCAATGTAACTTAAATTTAAAAAAAAAAATTACAAATATGAAGAATACCAATTTGGATGCTATTGTATTCTCTGCACGCCAATGGATAATAATTAAAGAAATCGAGAAAAATATGATGTATGTATCCATTGTACGTATGTATTCATTCATATGTATGTTTGTATTCATGTGTATATAGTTATATAGAGAAATTCTGTTATTGAGTTTGCAGACAATTGGCATATTTTTGTGAGCATTGTACAAATTCCATTTCATTATATTAACCTGTTTTTGTTTTACTTTCTGTACAACTCTAAGGAACGTATCGTAATCATGATAAAACCAATTATGGAAATATTGGCATATTTTAACATTTCGGGCTCTCTGAATTCATGTTTGCTATTTTTTAAGCTATTCTACTTAATTGTAATATTGCCTATGGTCCAGGACTTCAGCCTCCAGGCTTGCCAAATGCGGTTGATTTTGATTATCGTAGGCCATTTTTAACTGAAAAAAAATTTCCTTGTCATACCTATTTCTAAATCTTAGAAAGAAAAAAATGTCTCATGTTCACAGGGATGATTCTGTTCCGAATTTTCCGAAAAATTAAGGCAGTCATTTCTGAAAATTAAAAAAAATCTGTCATAAATCCAAAAATTCGGACATAAAATATATCGCGTTTTTCAACAAATGGTCGCCGAAAAAAATCAATTTCGTCAATCGTTTGAAGAAAAATTGCCGATTTCGTCAAAGGATCGCGGGAAAAAGCAAATTTCATCAGAAGATTGCAAATTTTGTCAAAGGATTGTGAGTTTCGTCCAGAGATTACGAAAAAAACGTGAATTTCGTCAGATTTGCCGAAAATACGGCAAATTTCGTCAAATGATTGCAAAAAATGGCAAATTTTGTCAAAGATCGCGGAAAAATGGCAAATTTCGTCAAAAGATCACGGAAAAAACACAAATTTTGCCAAAAGATCGTGAAAAAACGTAAATATTGTTAAAGGGGTGCAGGAAAAAAACACATAGTTAGTGCCGGGAGTGGATTCCCCCTCCCCCTTCCCCACCTTGTTGTAACCTTTCAGAAAATTTGTTGTAAATTTCAGAATTTTTTTTTTTACTCAGAATCACCCCTGCATGTTCATGAACTCAATTGCCTTTAACAGTTGCATATGCTGTCAGCATACACAATTCTCAGGGTTTAACTTTGTCAAAAATTGCTGTGGACATTGGTCCAGAGGAGTTCTCACTTGGAGCAACTTATGTTGCTTTTAGTAGAGTTTGTCTTTGACAAAATGTTCTCATTGTGTGTGGAGTGTCTTTCACAAAAGATAGGCTCGACCGAATTAGAAAAATGGAAGCACTTGCTTATAGATTAGCATTTGAGCATTACCTGAGGCCAGTGCCGTAACTAGGCAGGTGCAGCCGCACAGGGCCCATCTGAAAGGGAGGGCCCCAAAATGATGTGCATAAGAAATTATATTTTTTAATTTAAAAAGAAATTTCTGCCTTTCTACTGCGCGATTTGACGGTTAAGTTTTGTGTTATTTAGATCCTAGATGTCTCTGCTTATCAACATGAACATTCGAAGTAATATAGAACTGATATTTTCAACTTACCTACGTACCTGCCAAACTTATGCTAGGTTATAGTTTGAATACAGTAACGTATACTTGTGTTTTCGCTTATGTTTTTACCAAATGCCGGTTTTTTTTCCGTTTTATTTTAACTTCCTTTAACCAAACCATTTGAAATATGGAAGATACAGTCTTAAAATTAGTACCTTTACATCTCAAATTCTGCAATTAGTTCGAAAAAATATCGTTGTTAGCCCTTTGAATAATGTTTGCAAAAAAGAGTCGTTTTCGCAGTAAACATATCCCATAATATGCCAATGTTCCACACACACACCCCCTCCCAGGTCGCAATTTTAGGGGCACCGATAAGCAAAGAATATGCCTTAATGTTGATACTTTCTTCTAAGTGCAATCGGTTTTCAAAAATAGGAAAATTTTAACTCTTTTAAGAAATTCACGACCGCAGGTCACTTTACCTCTCGGAAGCGATATTTTTTCTACATATAAAAGTAAATAAACGTCCCTATTTCGACACAATCTTTTTACAGCATCTCGGCAGACTGGATTTACAGCTACTACAAAAATTTTAAAACATTCGGAGGAGCACAAATATTTTTAAAAAATTAATAAAATCTAAGAAAAAATCGACAAAAAAAGTGGGATATTTCTCTGGATTTGGCTTACGTTTTCACTATTAAATATGCATATTGTTTCATAAAATGGTTAAGGGAACATCACATTTTTAATTCCTAAAAATTTCGAAAAAATTGAAAGATAACCACTGAAGAAAAAAAAAATCTAAATTACAGGACAACCCCCCCCCCTTCCCCTTCTTTTATCGGCAGACTTCAGAATTAAGCATTGATTCCGAAAATCTAAATACGCAAAAAAAAAGAAAATAAATAAAAAAATCCTAAGCAACATGTACGCTGAATTCGTTTTCCAACACTGCAAACCCGTTTGGAGTTTTCCGTGGTTTTCTTCGAACCTTGCGTTAATACGGGTTAGGATCCCTTAGAAAGACCCCCACGGAGGGCACTCCCCCCCTAGGGCCTATATCCCTCGTGTTGATAATTGGCCGTCATAAATCAACCCAACACTGCAAACCATTTCAATAAATGGGACATCATTAACCTTATGAAAGAAAATTCATTTCCGAAAGCCAGTTTTGTCAAATTTTGAGGAAAGTAATTCGTGGGGAAATAAATGTTCGGAAACAATAAAATTTTTAGAAAAAACTTGGGTATTTTCTTTTCCTTATTTCACGTAAAGTTTACTTTTAGTCATTTGGCAACATTGAACCTGTCTCGAATTCTATTATGTTTTTGCTTCCACCGAGCTCTATGTTTTTATGCGGAAAGCGAAAATAAGTACGGAAATCGATTTTATTAAGTGGTCATGCTTTATAACGGCGTAGTTTACTCTTTTATCTAATTCTAATGTCTCTTGATATTTTTAATTTGTATTTCTTATTTATTTCTTATTCAAAGAAAAAGAAGTACCAAGAAATTTAAGGCCTGAATTTAAAGGTAAGTGAAATCATTGAAAATATTTATGTATATAATCTTGGAAAAACTTTTGTAGAAGAATTATTATTTTAATTATTAGTATTATAATAATTATTATTATTTTAAATCTTATTAAAGGTAAACATATATCGAATTTGAAGGGTCCATGCAGGTTTTTTTTTCTTTCTTGTCTCTCAATTTATAAAACAAGAAAATGTTATTTTTATGTAATTTATTATATTTTTATGAAAATTACAGTTTTGTAACAGAAAAAAAAATCCTGATATTCGAATTCGAACAAAACATTTATGATTTATTAAGTCCAACAAGTTCTCCTATTAGAGATATCCTTTCTGGTGACCTTGTTTTGTTTTCAAATTTCATATTTGAAATTCTAAACAAAGTTAGGGTAATTAATGAGACTTTGCTTTTATGAAATAGAACTTTGTGAAAAAGGCATCCTTTATTAACCACTTAGCAGTTTATTTTCTTTCTTTTTTGAAACAGTAAATTAAAAATAGTGACAAACACCACTTTGGCGACGTTTTAACCCCTTCGGGACCGACGGCTTTTACACAAATTTTATTCGTTCGGCACCACTTTTTTTTTAAAAAAGCTACCTTTACTTAAACTGTCACAAAAATGCTCAAATATGAGAAAGCAGATATTACTTTTATTTTTTCTGGTGCCTAAAACAAATTCTGTATGCTCTTGTGATATTTCGTCACACGCTTGCATTCGTTCTACAAAAAGTAGTTTATGTACGTTATAACAGTTTTATACTTGTACAGGCAACATGCTAACAATAATATTTTGTTTTCTAGCTTAAAAATGTCTAAGCATTTGTCAGGTGCACAAAAGAGAAATATAAGGAAACGAAAATTGGAAGAATGCAAGTCAATGTCGTAACAGTTTGGTAAATGGCTAAAAGCCCAAAACTCAGAGAATAGAGGAAGTGTGGAATCTAGCACTACTTCACAAGGTGATAAAAAACACTACATTTGGCATCTACCCCTTCAATTAACGACAATTCTCCGAGTAACAAAAACGATCCATTGCAAGAAAAGCAATCTGCTGCTTCTCAAGATATTCTACTACAATACCCTCATTATAATTCAAAAGAGGATGAGCCTGCACAAAGTACTGTCTCACAAACTGATAATACCGAACATTCTGCTGCTTCACTGGGTATTTTACTACAATTGCCCCATAATAGTTCAAAAGAGGATCAGCCTGTACAAAGTACTGTCTCACAAACTGATATTACCGAATATTCTGCTGTTTCACAAGGTATTTCACTACATTTGCCCCATAATATTCAAAAGAGGACCAACCTGCACAAAGTACTGTTTCACAAACTGATAATACCGAACAAAATCTGTTCTGTACTGTTCCAGAAGAAATACTGCTTAATTACAACGATCCCTATTCCTGGCCTGCCGTTACTGGTAAATTAATACATTCTCTTGTCTCATATGGTGCAGATCAAGGCGACAACATTAACTTTAATACAATAAAAGTAGACGATTCAGGTCGAAATTTTACAAAGGACTGGTTTTATGTTAAACAAATTAACGGAGAAACTGTTAAAAGAAAATGGATTTTATATTCCGTTAATCAAAATGCAGTATTTTGCTTTCCTTGCATGCTTTTTGGGCAAAAATCGCATAATCTTTCAGACCCACAAAAAGGTTTTTATGATTGGAGGCATCTTCATCCGGTTATTCCCCGACACGAAAATTCTCCGCAACATCGAATTTCGTATGTGAAATGGAAAGTAATGGAAAAGAATATAAAATCAGGAAATGCAATTGATGATTATGTAATTAATTCCATTAACAAGGAAAAAATGATATGGCGTGAAATATTGAAAATAATATTGGATGCTATTCTATTCTGTGCCAAATATAATCTTGCTCTTAGAGGTTCAAATGAAATTATTGGAGATCCAAATTGTGGCATTTTTTAAAAATTTGATTGAATTTGCTAGCCATTATAATACTACTTTAAAGGAACATATTGAAAAACCTAAAAAGGGTTCAGTGTCTTATTTCTCACCCACTATTCAAAATGAATTAATAAAATTAGTTGGGGACAAAACTAGAAATGAAATCATCTGCAGAATTAAGAAGGCAAAGTACTACACAATTTTATTCAACTGCACTCCTGATGTTTCAACAAAAGAGCAAATGAGTCAGATTATAAGATATGTCCATGTTGACTGTAAAGGGAAGGTAATGATTGATGAAAGCTTCATAAAGTTTATTCAATCTCATGAAAAAACGGGAAAAGGTTTATCATCTGAAATTTTGAATAAACTAAATGTTGATAAATTAGACATTCAGGATTGCAGAGGGCAAGGATTTGATAACGGTGCCAATATGGCTGGCAAGTATAATGGAGTAAGTTAATGATTTAGCAATATTTGTACCTTGTGCAGCTCATAATCTAAATTTAGCCGGTGCCCACGGTGCATCTACAACTCCAGAAATGATTGCTTTTTTTGGTACTGTGCAGAGGTTGTTTAATTTTTCCTCGTCCTCAACAATTCGTTGGGAAACTTTAATGAAGTGCTTAAAAATATCACAAAAGTTTTTTCTGATACAAGATGGTCATCAAAGGCCAGAGCAATAAAAGCGCTGTATTTACAATTACCTGAAGTAATGGAAGGACTTCAAATGATTACAAACGATTTTTCGAATCCGGAAGCTGTATCGAATGCACAAAGTTTGATTCTGCAAATTAATTATAGGTTTATCTGTACACTTTCTATATGTAATAAAATTCTACAATGCATCGATCGAACAAACAAAGCATTACAACAGGAAGATTTGTCAATAGATATTGGAACAAAACTAATTGCTGGTTTACGTAGTACATTACAAGGGCTTCGATATACAGGTTTTGAACAAAATATCCATGAAGCACAAAGTTTGGCTGAAAAAAGGGATATAGAGAAGGAATTTCTTAATAAAAGGAAAAGAAGAGGGAAGAAAATGGAAATAGATGAAACATCAGATGAAGGAAATAAATTAACAGCTGAAGAGTTGTTTAAAATACAAATGTACAGTGTTCTTGACACTCTGTTGTCTCAGATAGATTTGCGTTATGAAAAAATGAGAACCATCTGTGATTATTTTTGCTTTCTGTATGGCTCGTCTTTACAACATATGAGTGTCGCTGACTTAAAAAAATCGGCTGCAGATTTCGCTATTAAGTACAGCAAAGATTTAAAAAAGTACGACTTCACATGTGAAATTGAAAGTTTTAAGTTTGAAGTAACGGCTCTTATACAAAACATACAAACTGCATCTCCGCTTGATATTCTACAGACTCTTCATGATTTTGGTTTAATTGAATCTTACCCAAATATCAGTGTCGCCCTTCGAATATTTTTAACTCTCCCCATTTCTATTGCTTCGTGCGAGCGAAGTTTTAGCAAACTGAAATTAATTAAAAATTATTTACGATCAACTATCGGACAAGAACGTTTATCCAATCTGTCTATTATTTCAATAGAATACAATATAGTTAAAAATATTAATTATGATGATGTTATTAACGAATTTGCCGAAATGAAAGCCAGAAAAGTACAATTAAAATAAAACTTAATAAAAATTTTTATTGTGACGTATTTTTTTTTCATTTTTCCAAACCTAATTAATTAAGGGGCCCAAATGCGAATTCTTGCACAGGGCCCAGGAATGGCTAGTTACGGCTCTGCCTGAGGCAATCGACGACGGAATAAAGACTTGAAAATTAAAATTCAACAGCTGTTATTGCAAATTTACTTTTATACTCTTAAACAGTAAACAGAAAAAAAAAATATATATATATATATATATATATATATATATATCAGTTTTCAACTCATTAATAAAATACATAATATCAATCCGGTAAAATTCATAAAAACATTGGATTTTAATGATTTATTTAATAACATTGATATAAAAGACTTACATAAAACAATGTGTATATTATTTAAAAAATTTAAATCTCAATTAAAATTAAAAGAACATATTTCAGTAAATTTTTTTAAAACTTTACTAAATTTTACATTGCATAATAATTACATCATATATGACAATATTATTTATAAACAATGCCAGGGAATTCCGCAGGGCGGAACAGCATCTAGTATTCTCTCTGACCTTTACTTATATTATTATGAAAGAAATATTAGTACGAACAATGATTATGTATTTTATCGATATATCGATGACATTATCATATTTTATTTCAATGAAAAAAATTGCACATCACCACTCAATTTTTATCCTACTCAACTTAAATTAAGCGAAAATGATTTAATTAATAATAATATTAACTTTCTTGACTTAAAAATCAATATTAATAATAATTATAAATTAATTTTTGATATTTATGATAAGAGATTTGATTTTCCATTTAAAGTAAATATTTTTACCAATTATGCTTCATGTTTACATAAATCTGTATATAAAAATATAATTATAAATTATCTACATCGTATAAAATACTTATGCTCAGATATAAATAAAAACAAAAATATTAGATTTATTCGAGATCAAGCAAAATTATATGGTTATCCAATTTTTATGATAAATTCAATTATCAACTCTTTTAAATAACATTTATTATATCATTAAATTATTAACACTGTATGTAATAAATTTTTGTTTGAATGTGCGATAACATATAACACTAGATATAATATTACAATTATAACATACATTAATCAATTATAACATATTAGGAAATTTAAAATTTGATTGAACATTATATACACTCTGTATAGTATGTGATTGTGCGTTGCCGATCACATATGTTTAGGGTGTCATTGATGAGCAGTTTTCATACATTTAAATTATACATGGATAACATTGGTTACTGAGTTATTGGTTATTATAACTCACAAACATATCTATTTGCAAAGTGTATAAATATATATATAGTTTTTTATTTTTATCTATGAAATTAAATTTAATAAGTAATTTTAATTACTGCATAGCATAAATTTGATTGAAGCACAGTAGTGATAATAATAATTATTTAATTTGATATTAAATTAATCTCTGAAATCTGAAATATAATTAAGTATAAGTATAAACAACACATTAATTATTTAATAACAAGTCTAAAATATATTTAAGTAGAAGTAACAATAAAAAATTAATAATTTAATTATAAGTTTATAATATATATCAGTGGTTTAACACAGCTGGCAGCAAAGCACTTTGTTTTAAAATAATATCTCTTTTACAAAATATACTTTTGTTAAGAATATCTGAAATGCTGTGCAGGATGAATAAATTCTGTGTATATTTATTCATATTGTAGGATTTTATTCGAATTTAATATTAAAACTACAAGGAAGTATTGTTTATTAAAATTTATATATTGATTAAATTTAATGAAGTGATTATGTTAATAATAATAATATGGATATGTAACTAAATATTAATTATGAATAATTATAATACCAATAGATGGCGACACTTTACGTTTTAGTTAGTTGATGATATTATAGATATTATTTTGAATTTAACTATAGAGGGAGATATTGCTTGTATATTAATTTTACTTTCAGGAATTAAATTTAGATGGAGTAATTATATATTCACGGATATAATTTTGTTATAAGAGTATTATCAACAGAATAGTTTTGTGTGTTTTTGAATTAAATTGTGTTGGGGTGTCATTGATCGAGTTGTGTTTTTAAAAAAATGAGCTCTCAACTTGTCTTTCAAATCATTTCTCTCAACTCGACTCGAATGTCAACATGTTTGATACGTGCCATGTGGAATTGATCATTATGAAGAAGTTGCTATATTTTGAGGATACTGTATCATTCTTGTGAGTAAAACATTTTTTCTACAATTTAAGGGTTCAAAATTCCAATATTATTTCAAAAATGATATCTGGTGGTTATATAGTGTGGTGATTTATAAAGATTTCAGGATAATCGTTGTAAGTGATATATTATATATTTCTTAATGGTTTTTTATTTACATTTTACATATTTCCAATTTTAAATTTTTCCAATTGTTGTCTGGTAATAATTCAGTATACTTGGCTGATTCTACTGTACTTAGCATCATGCCAGTAGAATTATGAAATACTGAATTATTTTTAAAATACATGTGGGTGCAGCCAAGCTGACGAGTACATCCACATATGTTTTTTCATATCCAATTCTTGATTGGTTCTCTTGTGGTCCAGTTTTTCCACTGAATAATGTTCATAATTAATTTATTAATCCATTTGTGTTTACATAATAGCAACTCCAATTTATAATTTTTTTCCCCTTTCTCTCTCTTTCTTTTTAAATGTTCTTCAGGTATGAGTAAATTTGGCTAATTACCATTGAAGCACATGCTATGGTAATTTTATGATTGCACAAGTTAATTATTAGCTATGTGGTATTCTGATTACACAATATCATTATTTTTTAGTAGAATGATATTAGAACTTGATATGTTTTTGAAATTCATAGATATTATAATTATATATATATATTTTAATCTTTCAAGTTTCTGTGACTGAATGCTTCAGCATTTCAGCCTGACGGATGCTAGTTATTGTGAAAATGTTTCTGCTTTGTTTGAACTTCCAAAAAGTTTTTAATATACAGTATACGAATTGAAAAATTTCTGAGTAAAAAAAATGTTTAGGCTGTTAGTCAAACCCCAGACCTTGGGTATAAATTGCCAACTCTCTGCCTATATTGAGCTATACCTGGATCAACAACTGACTGACACATTTCATTCAGATAACCTTATTAGGAAAAACATAAGGTCTGCCACGTAGACATTTCAATAGAACATAATGAAAGTAATGCAGCTCCATTAAACATTGGATGCATAGATACACTCTATTATTTTTAACACAAACTCATTGGTAAATATATCATACAAATTGAAATTTTTTTAACTGAGTGAAAAAGTATCCAAGAAAGGAGTTGAACCCAAGAATTACCGTAATTTATGGCATGTAATCCGTGGATCAAACAATCCTATTTGGACCCAGAAATTTTATTTAATAATTTAAGTCAAATATTTACACCGATCTAGTAAGTTACATTTTATAAAATAAAATATCTGTGTCAAAACATGGTTGTTTGATCTGCAGATTATATGCCGGAAATTACGGTGAGCCAAGGATCTTGGGTTCAATACCCAACATGGACACTTTTTGTAAAAAATAAAAGATTTTAAGGCTATTCTCAAATTCAAAGAGCTACTTTCTGACATAATTTTTAATTCATATTTGTTCAGAAACGGTTGAAATTGGCAGGTGTCCTTATGCAGAAACTATGTCATCGAAATGAGTTTTCCATTTTTTGGTAAAGGCAGATGATCTTTCAGAAAATGCTGTCAAAGTCGACGTTTTGTACTGAATTCCCAATGCAGCAAAGCAAGAAAGAGAAAAAAATCGTGTCATCACCTGACATGATTCACTTATAACTCGATAAGTAATTTATTTATCAAAAAATGGAAAACTCATTTCGATTTCAAATCGCTTCAATAGTCAGCCCTGCCAATTTTATGCGCTTGTGTTTCAAAATGAAACAAAATGGTGTCAGAATGTTTTGTGTTGTTAAGCAGTTCATTTGAGAACTGCCTTAAGATATTTGTAAGTCAATGTTTGAATTTGTTATATGTGACATGATGTTCAACTGAAACGCATTTCAGACAACTTTATAAATTTATACTATTGATTGAACAGCTAAACTAGTACGTTCTAAATAATTCAAATATTAAAGTCATAAAAGATTGATTTTTTTCTTTTTTCAAATAAGTGCTTAGTACAAAAGTTTATCATAAAGGTTGATTTCTACACTGATCAACAGTCAGGGGAAAAAATAATAACTCTACCAAAGATCATTGTATAAAAATGTTATTCTTACAGATAACACCTACTAATTAATGCTGCACTTAAATTTTGCTTAGGAGGTCATTTACGTATAAAAATTGTACCAAACTTTTAAATCGTCAATACGAATACCTAATTTTGAGATCATATTTGGATTCTTTGGTAAATTTTACCTTTGGATACCATGAATTTAACATTATGAGCTCCAAAATTTACACTTTCGTAATTCCTAAACTACTTGACGCAATGACTTCCCATTTGGAATCTGAAAGTAAAATTTACCAAAGAATTCAAATATGATATCAAAGTTAGGTTTAGTATTGCACTTTTTAAAGTTTGTTACAATTTTTATATATAGACGACCTAATCAAAATTTAAGTATAGCATTAATTAGTAGACCTTATTACTAATAGAATGGTATCAGTTACATTTTTATACGATTATTTTTACCAGAGTTAGTTGTGATATATCATATATCTTTTTTTCACACAGAGTGCACATAGCATGTTCTTCCATTAATAAGAAATAGGTTTTTCGATACATAAGTGGAAGAACATGTTATGTGCAAAAAAAAAAACTAAAAATCTTCCTTTGTTAGAAAATAAGCTATGTCAGTTAAACACCAATGTTCTAAAATGCTATTTCTTCAGAAAAATAACCAAAACATTTTATTGAGTGAAATAAGAAAAAAAAGAACGAAAAATTATGCATCAGGCATAGATTATGAAACACTTTCCAACACTAGCAATGTTATTAAGAAATTTCATTTTTTGTCATATTATGAAATGAGATATTTGAATAAGCAGTTAAATAAAATGCACCGCATACGATTTTTCCACATAGATCATAATGTAACGAAATTTTTTTGTGTGTCACTGTAAATGCTGCACATTTTATTTTCAATAGTGACCATTTCATAGTGAACCTCATTAACATATAAAAGTTACATGCCAATCAGAGTATATTTATGTGAGTTAGAGCACGACCAGACAGACGTAAACACTTGTCAACTATGTTGGAAAATGTTCAAAAGAGCATCCTATAAACTTTAAAGGTTATTTCTCAAATTCATTAAATTGTCACTTAACACGTTTATCCACTAATCTCTTCATTTATTATTATTAAATTGTAAATATCTTATGTTTCTTATAATAATATTTTACATACACATGTTTCTGTTTACATTCTCCTCGGACCCCTGCCTCCCTCTTTTTTTCGCGAGGTTCTTTTTTTTTTTTTTTTTTTTTTTTTCCCCTCCTCTTTCTGATTTCTTTGCTTTTTTCTTACATTTAATTAAAAATATAGAATTAAGAATACTTTCAAAGAAATTAAAAAGAAAATTGATTCTGAAGGTATAAACACTAGAGATGAGTGAGCCTATGCCCGACTCGATTTTTACACTAACTGAGGCTCAAAGTGAAATTTTTACTTAATCACAAATTGAAACTAGTGGGATATGCCAATCTTAAAACTTTCTTCTATCTCATACATGTTAATGCTACAAAATTCGCTATCACAGCGCCAATAAAATTAATATTTTTCGTCATTTTGTTGTACTTCAGCTTGCTTCTGAATAGCCTTAATACCTGGATTCGAAGCACCCCACTGCACGAGCAGTTGACGTACAACGCAACTACGAGAAAATCGCTATCACAGCGAATAGCCCCAAATTCAACTGGGATCTGCATGCAATAGTCAAAAACATGTACATAAAATTTGGTACAATTCATTGCATAGCTTCAAACCTTTTACTTACCCATCATACGTAGCATAGGGTAAATCTTGTAATCGTTTTGAAAATCGAAAAAAAAATAATAATGACGAACTTACACGTTTCAGACAACGAAAAACACATTTTTAGAAAAAAGAAATTGCTGTCCGTCTGTGTGTCTGTAAACGCTCTATCTCCCGAACAAATCGAGATAGAGACTTGAAATTTGGTGTGTACTTAGTATGTAATAATAGGAAGAAGCTTATTGAATTTCAGTTAACTCGATTATATGGAACTATTTTTTTCGGACTCTCGAAATATTCGTTCTGATAAAAGGCATATAAAAATTTTCGAAATTGTTTATTTTAAGGCGGGAATATAAAAGACAATAAAAAACAAATTTTGCATATAAAATGAAGTTGATCGGATAATCAGTTGCCGAGATATTTGTAATCCTATTTTCTACACTCTTCGATTTTTCCTGACCCTGTATTTCATTCAAATTTCAATTCAGAGATATATTTTAATTGGAAATGAGACGCTTAATCCGACGCAGTAAACCGTTAGCAGTTAATATGATTATCAATTTTGGAGTAATAGAGCCTTTAAAGTTTATGACGTCATTAAGCCAAGATTTTATTCGAATTGCAATGCATTTTATAAATAGTTTACACATGTTTTATTTTCATATTTTATACTATGCATATCCATGATGGATAAGTATTACGGTGGCCCTCAACGACTAGTTTGATATACAGTAATGAAAATTGCACAAAAATCGCCATTACAGCGCTCTCTTCCGGCGGAATTTCTCCAAATTTGATGGGGACCTGTTGGTCATAAGTCAAAAACCTATAAATGAAATTTGGTTCAATTCTATGCATGTCTTCATACACTTTTCGATGATTCAATAAGATGGACACACTAACAGACATTTTGTTAAAACATGTTTTTCGGGATCTCTGACCTCTGAAATGTGTAAATCTGTCGAAACAAAAATTCGATTACAATACTTTCTTCTGTTATAGATAGAAAAAAGTAAAATGAAAAAAAAATAATGAAAAATTATGCGTTAAGTATTATGAAACACTTTCCAACGCAGCCAGAAAACTGTAACGAAACTTCACCGTTAAATAAGGTGAAAGAAGATATGTATACAGTTTTCGAAATTCCCTTCCATTGTCAGAAAAGTAGTCGAATTATTTTCTGCAGCCCTGTATATGATCAATAAATTTGGATATATAGCATGATAAAATTTAGTTCAGTTAGAATATTCACATTTAGCAATTTTCGCCAATCGATGGAAATGCACTCAAAATTTTTTGACAGGCCCCTGTGTATTATCTGAAGACTTTTGTACACACCACATATTAAGCTGAAAAGTAAAAAACGCAAGAGGCAACGTAAAACTCATTTCTAACAATTACCAATAGTAAACAACAATGTATCTTTTTCTTTGCGTAGCCCTGTATATGAATTTATTTATATTCAACAAACTTCTATTAGTCTATACTAAATATAGTTCAGCAGGAAAATGCGTAACACAATTAAAAATACCCTTAAGCAATTCACTCCCATAGTCTGCAATATTTACGAATGCCTTTGTGTAGCCCTGTATATGATCAACCGGGTTTATAACACCTACGTACTATGAAAAAGTTTAGTTAAGCTTAAAAACACAAGCCAAAGTTGAAAACTCACTTATCACACAGACTGTAATTATCGCACATGTACTGTAACCGATATTTTTTGTATGCCCCGGTAAATGAACGATAAACGCAATGCTCACCATACTTTCAAGCGAGCAATTTATAGTGCACTTCAGTAATGCATATAATTTTCATTATGTTTGAAATAGTGAAAATTATAAATTATACTGCAAACGATTTTTCCCCATAGAACAATGTGTAACAAAATTCTTTTGTTTGACCCTGTAAATGAATAATAAATGCTTTGCACCCCATATTCAACAAAAAGCATGATTTAATGCGCTTCATAATTACATATCAATTTCACCATGTTTCAAATGGCGTAGCATCATCAAAATGCACTTGAAACGATTATTTCCCATTGACCGTAATGTAACGGAATAATTTGACTGTCCCCGTAAAAAACTATAAGTGCTACACACTTCAGTCGAAATAGGAAACATGCTATAGTAAACAAGAATATCATACCAAAATTTCAGGGCAATCCAAGTATATTTACGAGAGTTAGAGCACGATCAGACGGCAGACAAACCGAAGTCATAAACACTTTTCAACTAGGTTGGAAAGTGTTAAAAAAGAACTTGTTATTTGAGAAACAATAATGTGGTCTAAGTTTCTTAGTATTCTAAAAATCAGTTTGAAATGGAATTAAATTGTTATTGGTGGGATATAAGGAGTAATATTCTATACGATTCTGAAGCCTTGGCACTAACAGTGTTAAGAAACATAAAGAAGCTGTGAGATATCCCTTGTCTATCCTCGCTTTCTTCTTGAAGTCCTTTTCCAGAATTACACGAAAACAGTACCCTATGTCTTTCTGCTATAGTTATTAGTGATAATTTAAAAGAATAAGAATTGTGACTTTGCAGATTTCTGCCAGTGGTAGGGTATAAATAACAAATTTGCTATTTTAAATAGATTTTCAAGGACACATGAAAATTACGAAAGTTGCTATGAGGAAATAGGATTAATACTCATTTCTGTGTAAGAGGAGATTTTTAAATGAAAAAATTACAATATTGAAACAATTTTTAAATGTTATTAACAATCTTTTACTGCGTACTTTCGGTATCAGGCTCTGATAACGCAAAATATTTCGAGCTCGGAAAAATAAGCCGAATTCATTTCTAATAAAACACGGTTCTTAAAGGTTAAGGTGGATTTTAAAAATTACTTTTTCATTATTTATCTTATTCCAACAAGAAATCCTTCAAAAAAATTAACTGTACCATAAATTCAATAAATAGCTTAATAATAATAATAAACTTAAATTTAATTTTTAAAGCTATTAATTAGTTCTTAAAAAAATTTAAATGCTGTTTAAATTTTCAAAATATTTTTTCCACCGCTTAATTTTATTGTTTAAAAAGACTATATTTGAAAAAAAAAAAATGTATATCCATTTTTTTTAATCCGACAGACGGTTATTCAAAAACAAGAAAGAAAAATCATGCGTCAAGCATTGAAACACTTTCTAACATATTCGGAATATTGTAAAAAAAACTTCACCATTTAGAAAGGTAAAAGAAGATATCTAAAGTAAACAATATGAAAACGCATAACACATTTAAAACCCAATTTAAACAATTACCGTCTATAATTCTGAAAGTATTCAAATCATTTTTCGAAGCCCTGTATGTGATCTATAGATTTGTAAATAGTATTTGCCGTTTAGTTCAGTTATGATATGAAACGCATAACTCAGTTGAAATTTCACCTTCAGCAATTTTCGACAATTAACGGAAATGTACTCAAGATCTTTTGTGCAGCCATGTATCTACAGAATTTATACACATCAAATAATATGCAAAAAACTATATGAATTTAAAACTCATGCCACTACTGAAAACGCATTTGCAGCAATTATCGCTCGTAGAAAGTACTGTAACCGAATTATTTTGTTTAACCCTGTAAATGAATGATAAATGCTGTGTACATCATATTCTATAGTAAGCTTCTTGTAGTGCACTTCAGTGCTATATATCAATTTCAGTATGTTTAAAGCAGTGTAACATCTTTAATTCATTGCAAATGAATTTTCTCCATAGACCATAAATGGAATTCTTTTGAGTGTCCTTGTAAACGAACTATAAATGCTACACACTTCCATTTTCAATACCGAACATGCCGTATTTAACCTCAATAACATATATCAATTACATGTCAATTTGAGTATGAGCATATTTACGAGAGTTAGAACACGGACAGATGCGTAGACAAACCTAGTCATAAACACTTTCAAGTAATATTGGTCAAGTAATATAATTATCAAGTAATATAAATATCAAGTAATATAATTAAAAAAATGGCACGAACTGAATTTTCATTAAAAGTTCACATGTTAATAATAGACTTTAATAACAATTTGAGAACTTAATAAATTAACATTCCAATTCCAAAACACATGCACAGGTTTGTTGTATTGTCGTGTGTAAGAAGATTGTCTCTTCGAGATAAAAAAGAATTTTGAACAAAAGGGGGGAGTCTTTTAAAGATGTACAGGGTTAGCAAAAATGAATGACCAGATTTTAAAATTTTCTATTTCTATTCCCACATACGTATTATAATAAGTAATATATGAAAATAAACAAAAAACATTCCTTTTTTTTTTTTTTTTTTTTTCTTGCTGTCGCTCAATAGATAAGTAGAACGCGGTAATCTATATCTATCTATATACATATAAATCCCTAACGGTTCGGCCTACAGGCGCAGGTAGATATTGAAGACACAGAGTCCTCTGTTTATTTGGAATTGCAAAAGAAGGACCTATTTGCCATGAACGGCAGTTGGGACCGCCCGCATTGAAATCGACCTGTGTCTGTAGGCGGAGCCGACAGGGTTTTTTTTCTTTTTCTTCTGTAAGAGTTGGTCCTATAAAAAACATGTTAGTATAAAAGTTGTAGATATAATATTAAGAAGATTTATAATAAATTTAAGCGGATTTGATATCTTTTTTTTTCTTTGAGACCGGCGACCAGGCCCCTACCTGCCAGGTTTCCCTAACTTAAACGGGTTTAGCGCCTGGCACCGGGGCGCGTAGCGCCACTGAAGAGATGCCGCATAACGGCTGGTCATTTCTGGCAGGACGGCTATGTGGAGGTCTGAGTTTTGTTCCGTTTTTGTTTTGCTGCTAATTGATCTTATTCTTTTTGTATGGACCTGGGCTTGGCATCACACCTATACGTCATGCCATCGCTATGCAAGTTGGTCTCGTAATTTAGAACCTTGATCCGGTGACGAGACCTTCACCTGACTAGGCACCTCCAGAGGTATTATTCACAGGTAACTTAGAGGACTTTGCTCCCACGACAGATTTTACATGCACCGGGTGCCATTAGTGTATTACATGATGAGAAAAAAAAAACCTGTAAGGGAAGCGGTTAATACATGTTTATTTAACTTTAAATAAAAAAAATAAAAAAATAAAATTGATTACTTTTACCTGTGTTGGATTTTTTTCCCTTTCCTTTTCCCTTTTTCCGACTGTACTTAAAGGTTTCCTGTTGTTTTTGTTTTGTTGCTTGATTTTTGTTGCATTTTGTTTCGTGTTTAGGTTTCTCTCATTGCTTTTTGGTTTCTCATTTGTTGCAGTTGTTTCTGGTTTCTCATTTGTTGCTTTTATTTTGGTTTCTCATTTGTTACAGGTTTCTCATTGTGATTTGGGTTTCTCATTTTTCGCTGTTGATTTTATACTCTGTTGCATCACTGGTAACCGTTGAATTTGTTTTCATGATTGCGCTCTAATGGCGATCAGTCCATAGATACCTTATGGCTGTTACCATGAACTCGATGAAGCTATTTGAAGATTTGGTGCGCTGTGGGGTGGGGCATGTTCCTTGGCCATTAGTCCGTTAATTACATTAACTTCCACCCTCTTAGACGCTGAAAGATCGATTTTTTTGTCACAGGAAAGAGGTGTCCTTTACACTGCTATTTTTGTTATATATACACATACACAATATATACATATATAATTTTTTTTTCCTTAAAGAGAAGGTAAATTAGGTAGAGGTTATATACACTTTGAATATAGAAATATGGTGGCTGCTGGGACTTTTATGTTTTTGCTTGTTTTTGTTGTATTAATCTATGTTTGTCTGTTTCATGTCGTCTACATTGTTCATTAGCCATCTGATCACTGCTCTTCTTTTGTTTTGTAAATGTTTGTTGTTTGCAAGTTGTCTGTGCCATAGTTTTTCGTTATTAACTGTGATGTTGACCAGATGGTGTGGTTGTGTGAGCGGGCAGGACATGAGATAGTGTTTTGGGGACCCTAAATCCCCGCATATGCATTCTGGAGAGCTAAATTTGGTAAATCTATGTAGGTATTGTGGGAATGCTCCATGTTCTGTGTAGATTTGACTGTGAATTCACGAAGTTATGAATTTTTTTTTTCTTAAATCCCTATCCCCCCCCCCCCCTTACCTTGAGGCCATTTTTAATGACATCAAAAATCTGTCACATAAATTTTTGGCCCTTTTCCTAGAAGTAATAATAACTTTAAACGGATTCGATATGTATCATAATTAAGAATTTATGTTTTTTTTTTCTGTTTTCACCCCCCCTCTCTGGTCCGATTTTGCCCATTAACGAACTTGACCGAGATTGTAAGCCCTTTGATTTTATGTATCAGTTTGGAAGAGATCTGTGCAGAATTATAGAAGTTATCGTGTCCATAAAAAAGTGATATAGATAGATAAAGTTTTGAACTGGGGGTGGTTTTGGGTTCTAGGAGTCATGATCGGCGCAGATATGCAAAAATTTTTCAGAAATTCCAACATAGGGGAAAATGTAATACGTAGTATTTCTTACAAAATCTACCTAAAGATAGACGTATGTGCTCCTATATTTCCCTTTGCAGCCACAAATACCCAGCGCAGACCACTCGTGTTTGTGTGTGGTAGTACACTGTAAAAAAAAAAAAAAATTGTCAAATTAACGGAAAAAAACTGTCAATTTTGGAGCCAGTTTAAAACCGTTTAATTTACAGGAAATATCTGTAATTTTTTACGTGAAGTGACTGGTTTTTTAACAGTTTCATACTGTTACATTTACAGAGATAAACTGTTAATTTAACAGAAATAATTTGTGGTTTTTACAGAGAAAACCTGTAAATTTTACAAGAAAAATCTGTAAATTTTACGAAAAAATCTGTAAATTTTAACAAACTTCCTGTGTTTTTAACAGTTAAATGCTGTTATATTTACAGAGATAAAATGTTATATTTACAGAAATATTCTGTGATTTTTACAGAGAAAACCTGTAAATTTTACGAGAAATATCTGTTTTTTTTAACAGTTAAATGCCGTTGCATTTACAGAGATAAACTGTTATTTTAACAGAAATATTCTGTGATTTTCACAGAAAAAGCTTGTAAATTTTACGAGAAATATCTGTAATTTGTAACAAACTTTCTGTTTTTTTAACAGTTAAATGCCGTAGCATTTACAAAGATAAATTGTTATTTTAACAGAAATCTTTTGCGATTTTTACAGATAAAACATGTAAATCTTACGAGAAAAATCTGTATTCTTTGCAGAAATCTCCTGTTTTTTAAGACAAATACAGGACGCTTTAAAATGATTGAAACACGCTTTAATATTTTATCTGTAGGAGATTCGTAGGCAATGTAAATTACAAAATTGTTCAAAATAAGTTAGAATACAAAATTATTTTGATGAAATGGTTTTGCCATTAATTTCAAAAAGTTACACTTGAAATCTTTATCTGATGCCTGGTTCTTACAAGTTATATTTAGGGAAGTATTATCCCTGTTCTGACAAGTACAACAGTCAAAATTGCATTATTCTATGACCAAAACACACAGAGAGAGTTACACTTTAGCGTCGAGTCTTCTGTCGAGTCTTCGTGGCACTCACTGTATGGTGGTTGCATGTTGGTAACTGTGGGGGAGATAGGGTTGGTTGAAAACGGGTCGACCTAAAGGCATTTTCACATTTCGAAACAAAGTGGTCTAGAAAATGTTTGGAATCTTCTTCAACGGGAATGAGTTCATTCAACTTAACATGAACTAATTAAGATATCTTAATTAGCTCTAGAACTATTAATAAAAAAAATAATAAACTATTAATCTAAACCTATTAATAACTAAGTAAGATGATTTTGTGCACCCTAAGCGGTGGAAATTGAAACTTAATTCCTTCGGGACCGGCGGCTTTTACACAAATTTTATTCGGTTGGCACCACTTTTTTTTAGAAAGATACCTTTAATTAAACTATCACAAAAATGCTCTAATTAGAGAAAGCAAATATTACTTTTATTTTTTTACTGGTGCCTAAAACAAATTCTGTATGCTCTTTTTGAGGGTGCATATATGTACCCATTGTCCCGAATGGGTTAACGATATTGCAGCGAGTGCGTAGCACGCCTGCCATACAATGCCGTATAGACAGCGGGGACGAGGGCCAGAGTTTCGTTCGGAAAGAGGTTTGTGTAGAACAGAATGCATGCCCATAGGGGCAAGAGACCTTCAGTCTCAGGACTGATTTCAGTCTTGGAGAGATTTTTTTACTGACTACTTTATTTACTTAAATTATAGCAATTTTACTCTCAAGAACTTTTAATCTCTTTCTTGATGCAAGACATAAATTTTTAGCCATAATACAAGACATACAAATCCACTAACCAATTTTCATTTGGTTATTACTAATACTCAGAAAATTTTTCTGTCTTGGCTTAGATAGACTTCTTGCACCCATGTAGCGCGCCGAAAATGACTTTTTATCGAAACCGCAAAGGAAAGTTACTGGTTTGATAATACCCAGACAACGAAATATTCTCATTTTCACTCATCCTCGAATATTAAGAAAACTATTGGAGTTATCGACTCGAAACTCGCAGCAGTATGTACGTAGTTTATTTTTCTGATTCCGAAAGTGCAAATTTTGTGAAAATCGGACGGTAACTTTTATTTAATTTTGACCAAAAACTGACCCGCTTCGAATCAAATGATCCAGACATTTGGGAATTGGTATTAAATTTACTTCCGTTTTGGTGTCCGTCTCTTTATTTAATTTCCGAAAGAGGAAAGCGTTACCAGAGGAACGGTTTCGTGTAGCGATTTTTAGAGTGATTTTGCGTTTCGTATTATTACTTACCCATCATATACCGCTTACATATACGAGTAGTATAGGAAAAGATATTTTCTGCAAAAAATATAGCAACATATACTTACATAGCCAAGAATATAGCAACATATACTTACATATAGCCAAGAATATAGTAACATATCTATATATTTTATTATAAAACAAAAACTTGTCCATCAGTAACACTGATGTCATATTAACGGTGGCAATACCTAATCAATAAATGTCGCTTTTATTGCAATTTTTTTTTTTACTTCTAAACACCGCACATTTTCAATTTTTATATCGTTAAATAGGGGAAACAATTTTCTTTCAAATGCAATTTGTTTGAAAACTGAATCTCCGCAGTTGCTGTTTTTTTTTTTTTTTTTTTTTTTTTTTAAATAATTTTTAAGCATGATTATTTTTGTAATCTGTCTATATCACGTGATGATTAAAAAGATTATGTTTGAAATATATGATTGAAAGATTAACCCGCGAGTATTTTTAAGAAGATAAAATTTCAACAAGTGAAAATTTTACAGTTTATAGGGATTTTTTAAATATTTAAGAAGACAATTTTTAAAAACACGCACCATCGGCATCTAACATCTACTTTCTGATGGTGACCGTATTTGAAAATGGAATATACTATATATAATGTATGAAAAACCGTGTGAAACCGTATTTTAATAATTATATTAGAAAGTGAGCAATTGTGCTTTTAAGTTTTCCCATAGGTTAACATGGGATTTCACGATCGGGGAGTTTCAGTGTAGCGGCCCCTTAATGAGTATACATATGTGTGTGTAATATTTTCCAACATAAAAGATAAAACTGATTACTAAAGATATAACTTAAAAATAATACTTAATATAACTTAAAGATACTACTTGGTCATAATTATATTAAAATATATTTCCATAATTATATTAAAATATATTTCCATAATTATATTAAAATATGGATTAACTTTCTTCCATTTCGGGTTCGGGTCAGGTTTCGGATTGATGTTAAATAGAAGTTTCGTGTATAACCCGACCCGCACAGGGCTCTTAGTCAGATCCCGGCCCGTGTCTAATGATATAAAATCGACCCTAGCCCGTTCAAACCCCTACTCCATGAATGAATTTTTATACCCATCCAACAGGGCCGCAGAAAGAGTCTGAAGGAATTTCAAAAATATACATTTTTTGAAATTACAAGGATATTTTTAAATTTTTCCTGCTCCTTCGTTACCCCTTAAAAAAAATGAACCCAGGGCTACATTCTCAACAACGTTTCCCTCTCCTCAGAGCCGAAACTAGCCCTTTTTTTCACAAGGGGCACACTTGAAGTTTGTCCCCCCCCCCCCTCTCCCTCCTCCGTAAAATAAATTTACAAATATAATTTTACTAAGTTTCTAATAGCCGACTTATTTTAAAATTAACAAGTTGGAAATTGTACGTCAAACGTGACAAATGAGGTGCGTTCGTACTATAGCTAGTCATATAAATTTTCAGATCTTGATGATTTTTAATTCTGTGAAATGAATTATATCGTCTGCAAATTAATTTCTGTCATAAAATAAGTATCTCGGTCGCTTGACGGTTAAACCTCGGAAGCTCCTATAGCAAGAAAGCATCGATTTTTTTTTTTTTTTTTAATTTCAAATTTCTTAATAAATATTTTTATTAATATCTTCTAAAGTTTTGATTAGATTTTCATAAAATTTGAAATGTCTCGACAAAATTCTACAAAGATAATATATATTAAATTTCAAACCATTCGGTTGGATAGTTTTTGCGCTGTTATATGCGGACAGACGGGCAGACAGACAGACGCGGACGGACCAGACGACGACAATAGGTGCTACGTATTTACATACTTACGAACGCACCTAAAAATATGTAATCATAAAATACATAATATTGAATTATGTAATAAGGTTTGCCAAATATTTTTTTAACAAAACCTGTGAAACCAAACCGGAATCAAAAGGAACAGTAAAAAATTCCACTTTGTAGAGATTTCCATCTTAGCATGTATAATTGTTGATATTCTTTTTGTTTGGACCATGTAATTTTTTCATTTAAGACAGAATTCCGTTATACACAAATGTAATTTTCACATATTTTACTGTAGTTTGTAAGTATTACATTACAATTTGTTTAAAAAGTCATAGTGACATAAGTCACCACGTCTTAAAAATAAAATTGTAACTTAAAAAAAAAAAAAAAAAAGGTTTTTAACTTTTTACTAAGTATTTTATATTCTGAATTCTTCAGCAACCCGGGCAATCACCCGACCTCACCAATCTTTTTATCTGTCAATTTTAATGCACTTGGCTCAGTTTTTCTTTTAAATTTTTCAGGTGCAAACATTTTTACCCAAATTTCATATATATATATGGACAATTACCATCGAAGCAAATGCTATGGTAATATTATGATTGCACTTGTTAATTTATTAACTTTGTGGTATTCTGTCTACACTCTATTACTAATTATCTCTTTGGAGATTTAGTTAGAATGTTACAAGAACTTGATTAATGTTTTTTGAAATTCAAAGATATTATAATTATATATGTATATATATTGTCAAACGACAAACCAAATCTACATTTGGCATACCATCCGCCTTCCTTTCTGGCGCTCGGGGCACACGCCCCCTGTGCCCCCCCCCCCTCCCCTAGTTTCGGCACTGCCTGTCGTCGCTCTTCCTCGAACCCAGAACTACTAATTCTGATTCCAAATAAGCTACTTTCTGACACATTTTAAATTAATTTTTGTTCAGAAACGCGCGGAATTGGCAGGTGTTCGTGTTCTTATTCAGAAACTATGTAATCGAAAGACGTTTTCCCTTTTTTTGATAAAGGCGGAAGATCTTTCAGAAAATACTGTCAAAGTCGGCGTTTTGAACCGAATTCTCTACGTGACAGTCCTAGAAAGGGGAAAAACGTATCGTCACGTGACACGAATCGACTTTAACTCTATAAGTAATTTATTTATCAAAAAATGGAAAACTCATTTCGATTCCAAATCGCTTCAATAGGCCTGCAATTTTATGTCTCAGCGTTTAAAAATAAGTCAGAAAATGTGTCAGCAAGTTTCGCGTTGTTGAGCAGTTTATTTGAAAACCACCTTAACACCCTCATTACCGATTATCCCCCCCCCCCCATAAATTAATCTTTGAAATACCAAAATTAAAATGCTCTTAAAGATTGCGATAAAAAAATTGATTTATGTCATAAATGAGGCCTGGATGTTTAAAAGATATCACTCAAAATACAATTTAGTAGAAAGTCTTTTCTAAAACATTGCGTTTTAACAATTAATTTAGGAGCCTCATATGAGGGTCAGGGGTACGAGAGGGTTAAAGGATCAGGCACCCTTTAAAGTGTCAAAAAATCATTTCTTTTTTAAATAGCATATAATTAAATATGATTCTTTAGGAACATAAAAAAAAATCACTTTAGAAGAGAAGTTATCTCTAAATTAGTTTGAGCTCTTTTTATGTGATCAACGGGTAATTTGATCTTTAGTCAATTTTCTCCAAACAGCAATTTTGATTATTGCGCGCACGATTTTTGAAAAATGGATGGCTATGAAATTTTGAGTGAATGTACAAAATTACCTATTATTATGTTTTTCAAGTAAGAAGTTTAGAATTCACAACACTACTTTTGTATATATATATAATAATAATAATAATAAAAATCTCGATATTTCAAATTTCTTAAAAAAAAAAAAAAAAAAAAAAAAAAAATTCTCCGGGGTCTAAGCATTTTATTTCTTTTAATGTAGGCCATTTTGAGAGCACATTATACCTGTACTCAATAAAAAAAATTTGGTTGGGTTTATCAATTCAAATGTGAAAAATCATGCGCGCAATGCATCCAAGAATAATTTTTTCATATAAGAAGTGTATTATATTTTAAAATAAATTTAAAATCTTTATATACGCTTATACCTTTTTTTGAGAGAACTTTAATTGATAAAATAAACCTTTCTTAATATGTGTTTTAAATTTTCTAATTAAAATTAAATTAGTAATGGGGTGGCTGCAATTCTTATAGAGGTCACCTTTTCATGTATTATGTGAGTTCAAAAAGTCCCTTAAGTGAAGTTAAATTTGCGACCCATCAATTTAGTTAATTTAACTTTTTTGAAGTTACTGAAAGGTGTGGACCGTGACGTCAGATATTAACCACGCTCTTCTTTTTTGAGTTGCCGAAGTTGATTGACCCATTTAGGGACCGGTTTTGTTTGTCAGCCGAAGAAACAGTCATTCGTTTCTTGGGCATGGTCACTTGAAGACGCATAATGCTATGGAAAGGTGGTTGCCACGCGAGCTGGATATCTTTATTTTGTTATCTTTTTATAACGGGTAAGAAAATAATTTGTATCTTCTAATGTTTACTGAATAAATATGAAATTGTAAACGTCATTGATACATATGCGGGGTCTTTTACTGTTCCTTTAAGTTTTAAAAAGTTCTTTCGCGTAAAAGCGTTTATTGATCTGTTTTTATTAAAGTTTTAAATACCATTTTAATCAAATATTTTAAACAGTATGTGATATATACGATAGGATTGCGAGTTTTCAAATATTATAATTAATTCATCTTAATTTATTGATACAATAGCAAAATAAATATATATAAATAAAATACCTTTTTGTGTATACATTTTGTGTATTATACTTGCTACTTACATATATATATATATAGTCTACTTCCATTTAATTATTTGTTTTCATCCATTTTTTTATTCAGATGTCCTTTTATAGCGGGTACGAAAATTTGGATTTTCTTTGTTTACTGAATACCGATTTTACAGATACAACTTTAATTACATTAAATTGTA
This sequence comes from Maratus michaelseni, assembly GCA_963931845.1. Lineage (NCBI taxonomy): Eukaryota > Metazoa > Arthropoda > Arachnida > Araneae > Salticidae > Maratus > Maratus michaelseni. The sequence goes on from OZ007598.1 coordinate 39,616,520, forward strand.
AACGTCATTGTTAAATATGCAGTGTCTTTTATTGTTCCTTTTAAGTTTTAAAAAGTTATTTCGCGTAAAAGTATTTATTCTGTGTTTATGAAAGTTTTAAATACTATTTAAATCGAATATTTTAAGCAGTATGTATTATAGGACGTGATTACGTGTTTTTTCAAATAAAATTCATCTGAATTTATTGATACAGTAGACCGATAAATTGATAAATATATATATTTTTTGTCTACTTCCATTTAATTATACTTGCTACTTACTGGATATCCTTTTATAGCGGGAAGAAAATAATTTCGATCTTCTATGTTTACTGAATAACGATTTCCCAGGTACAACCTGAATTTTGTGAAATTGTAAGCATCATTGTTAAATATGTGTGTGTTAAATAAAGTGTATACGTCTTTCACTATTAAATTTAAGTTTAAAAAAAGTTTTTTCGCGTAGAAGTGTTTATTGATCAGATTTTATTAAAGTTTTAAATACCATTTAAATCAAATATTTTGAAAAGTATGTGTTATACGATAGGATTGCGAGTTTTCAAATATTATACTTAATTCATCTTAATCTTTGATACAGTAGCAAAATAAACATATATAAATAAAATACCTTTTGCGTATACATACATATATATATATATATAGTCTACTTCCATTTAATTATTTGGTACTTTCTGTATATCCTTTTATAGCGGGACGAAAATTTGGATTTTCTTTGTTTACTGAACAACGATTTTACAGATACAACTTGAATTATATTAAATTGTAAACATCATTGTTAAATATGTTTTACTGTTCCTTTAGATTTTAAAAAGTTATTTAGCGTAAAAGTGTTTATTGTTTTAAATACCATTTAAATCAAATATTTTAAAAAGTATATGTATGGTATAGTATAGGATTGCGAGTTTGTAAATATTATATTTAATTCATCTGAATTTGTTGATACAATAGCCCAATAAATAAATATATGTATATAGTTACCCTACTTCCGTTTAATTATACTTGTAATTACTGGATATCCTTTTATAGCAGGTAAGAAAATAATTTGGATCTTCTTTGTTTACTGAATAACGATTTTACAGTTACAACTTGAATTATATGAAATTGTAAACGTCATTGTTAAATAAGTTAAAAAAGTTTTTTAAAAAAAAGTAGAAAAAAAAAGTGTTTTTGCGTGAAACTGTTTATTAATCAGTCTTTATTAAAGTTTTAAATACCATTTAAATAAAATATTTTAAAAAGTATGTGATAAAGGATAGGATTGCGAGTTTGTAAATATTATATTTAATTCACCTGAATTTGTTGATGCAGTAGCCCAATAAATAAATATATGTATATAGTTACCCTACTTCCATTTAATTATACTTGTAATTACTGGGTATCCTTTTATAGCGGGTAAGAAAATAATTTGGATCTTCTTTGTTTACTGAATAACGATTTTACAGTTACAACTTGAATTATATGAAATTGTAAACGTCATTGTTAAATAAGTTTAAAAAGTTTTTTTAAAAAAAGTAGAAAAAAAAAAGTGTTTTTGCGTGAAACTGTTTATTAATCGGTCTTTATTAAAGTTTTAAATACCATTTAAATAAAATATTTTAAAAAGTATGTGATAAAGGATAGGATTGCGAGTTTGTAAATATTATATTTAATTCACCTGAATTTGTTGATACAGTAGCCCAATAAATAAATATATGTATATAGTTACCCTACTTCCATTTAATTATACTTGTAATTACTGGGTATCCTTTTATAGCGGGTAAGAAAATAATTTGGATCTTCTTTGTTTACTGAATAACGATTTTACAGTTACAACTTGAATTATATGAAATTGTAAACGTCATTGTTAAATAAGTTAAAATATGTTTTTTTTAAAAAGTAGAAAAAAGTGTTTTTGCGTGAAACTGTTTATTAAAGTTTTAAATACCATTTAAATAAAATATTTTAAAAAGTATGTGATAAAGGATAGGATTGCGAGTTTGTAAATATTATATTTAATTCATCTGAATTTGTTGATACAGTAGCCCAATCTATACTAATATTATAAAAGAGTAAATCTTGTTTGTTTGTAGGGGGTAATCTCTGGAACTACCGAACCGATTTCAAAAGTGATGGTGGCAAATTGATGGTGACAACCCCTGCTCCAACATAGGCTATATTTTATGTCGGTGCCACTAACCCCAGGGGGGGCAGGAGCAAAAAACGTTCTAAAATTGCGATTTTTCAGTTATCACACTGGCTATCAAGCCCTGAGAGCTTGGCAGCCGGTTCTGTATGTATGTATGTACGTACGTAATGCGATAACTCTTCATAGAAATATCCGTTTTCCTTCAAATTTTGTTTATAGGTTCACTGTGTGAAGGCGCTTCCCTGATTAGTTTTCGGGATTGATTGGTTAAGTATAAAAGGGGGGGAACAAGGGGCTAACCCCCCCCCCCCCCTTAATTTATATAAATGGGTTTTTCATGCAGAATTATTCCGTTTTCCTTCAAATTTTGTTTATAGGTTCACTGAGTTAAGGCGCTTCCCTGATTAGTTTTCGGGATTGATTGGTCAAGTATAAAGGGGAGAACAAGGGTCTAATCCCCCCCCCCTTAATTTATATAAATGGGTTTTTCATGCAGAATTATTCAGTTTCCCTTCAAATTTTGTTTATAGGTTCACTGAGTTAAGGCGCTTCCCAGATTAGTTTTCGGGATTGATTGGTTAAGTATAAAAGGGGGGGAACAAGGGGCTAATCCCCCCCCCCCCTTAATTTATATAAATGGGTTTTTCATGCAGAATTATTCCGTTTTCCTTCAAATTTTGTTTATAGGTTCACTGAGTTAAGGCGCTTCCCTGATTAGTTTTCGGGATTGATTGGCTGAGTATAAAGGGGGGAACGGGGGGGGCTAATCCCCCCCCCCTTAATTTATATAAATAGGTTTTTCATGCAGAATTATTCAGTTTTCCTTCAAATTTTGTTTATAGGTTCACTGAGTTATAAGGCGCTTCCCTGATTAGTTTTCGGGATTAATTAGTTAAGTATAAAGGGGGAGGATCGGGGGGCTAATCCCCCCTTAATTTATATAAATGGGTTTTTCATGCAGAATTATCCCATTTCCTTCAAATTTTATTTATAGGTTCACTGTGTTAAGGCGCATCTCTGATTAGTTTTCGGGATTGATTGGTTAAGTATAAAGGGGGGGAACAAGGGGCTAATTCCCCCTTATCTATACTAATATATAAAGTAGTAAAGATTGTTTGTTTGTTTGTTTGTAGGGGGTAATCTCTGGAACCACTGAAGCGATTTTAAAAGTGATGGTGGCAAATTGATGGTGACAATCCCTGCTCCAACATAGGCTATATTTTATGTCGGTGCCACTTCCCGCAGAGGGTGCAGGAGCGAAAAACGCTCCAAAATTATGATATTTTCAATAATGAAGGAGTTAGGAACTTGACATTTTGTATGGTCGTTACTTACAAGATTTAAATGCTCTATAAGAACAAAATCTAAAAAAATTCGAAATTTAAAAGGCTGAAATAAGCAAAAAATTTTCTAAAAACATTCTAAATTACAATTTGTATGGAATGTCTGGAACTACTAAAGCGATTTCAAAAGTGATGGTGGCAAATGGATGGTGACAATCCCTGCTCCAACATAGGCTATATTTTATGTCGGTGCCACTACCCCGAGGGGGGTGCAGAAGCGAAAAACGTTCTAAAATTGCGATTTTTGCGATGCTGAAGGAGCTAGAAACTTCAAGTTCTGCATGATTGTTATTTATAAGATCTAAATGCGCTCTAAGAACAATTTCTAAAGAAAAATGATCTAATGATTCTGCGATTTTTCAACTATTGAATTTCTAAAATTACCAAATTTCACAGCGAAACCTTCACGCGTAAAAAGATAATAAGGGCGACGTGTCCTGACGTGTATATTGACTATAGCACGAGTCACAAATTATAGTATCCTTATTATTCTGTTAAAATATAAAAGTGAATTATGAAATGTCTATTTTGTTTGATTAAAGTTTCGTTAAGAGAAATTGACCAGCGTAGCGGGCGTAGCTTGCTAGTATATACATATTATTAAAATGAAACCACATGTGTAAAAATCAAATTTAAACCCAGTGAGTTGGAAATACTATAGATATATATTTAGTCTACTTCCATTTAATTATACTTGCTACTTACTGAATATCTTTTCATATCGGGTAAGAAAATAATTCAGATTTTCTTCGTTTACTGAATAATGATTTTATAGATACAATCTGAATTGTATGAAATTTTAAATGTCATTTTTAAACATACGGCGTCTTTTACAATTTCTTCATGTTTTAAAAAAGTTTTTTCGTGTAAAAGTGTTTATTAATTACAGGATCAACCTGGATAAGTCAGCGGAATTTATATGGACTGGAAAAGTCAGGGAAATTCACCATTTCTGAGGAAAAGTCGGGAAATTTGAAAATTCTGAGACAAAGTTAGAAAATTTTAAAACTTCCAAAAAAAAAAAAAAAATGTTTCTTATAAAATTAAGGATTTGAAATTTCTGCGCCATTAAAATCAAACTTTGCTCTTTATAAGTACTGTGAAGAGTATTTCACCTCTCGTGCAAATCATTTTGTCTACCCCCCTTCAGTTCTTTGTAACTCAGAGATTTTCAATTCTAACTTCACCGAAACTTTCTACTGAATGTTGTAGGATTGGGAAACTGAACACTTGTTAGCTTAATTTATTAAATATTTATTATTTGTGTTAAAATATATCAAAGTAATATGTATTTAAATGTGACTGATGTGATAAAGAATTTCATCCTGATTAGACAAAATGGGTAGAACCAGATGCTAAAAGTGTGTATCTGCAAAACGTTTAGTATGTAAAATGTTCAACAATTTGTAAATTTTGCAAAAAATATGTAAAATATCAGTAATTTGTGCCTCAGAATCAGTTGTTAAAGTTCCACTCGCAAATTCCCAACTTTTAAGATTTTTTTTATGTGTAACATCACAAAATCTCGATACCTCAATTTTTTTATTATTATTATTATTGGTATGGAAAAGTCAGGGAAATTCGTTGCTGATCTGGAATAGACACCCTGTGATCAGTTTTCATTAAAGTTTTAAATACCATTTAAATCAAATATTTTAAAATGCGTGTGTTATATAAGATAGGGTTGCGAGATTTTAAATATTACATTTAATTCATCTGAATTTATTGATAAGAGTATTTTAATTTCATTGCATGTAAAGTAGTCAATAAAAATGTAATTGTTTAGTTTACTTCTATTTAATTATACTCTCTACTTACTGGATATATATCCTTTTGCAGCAGGTAAGAAAATTTGTATTCCGTTTGTTACAAATTGTTTACCGAACTATTTTACAAATACAACATGAATATACGTCATTTAAAGTCAGGACCGTGCGAAGAGAAAAGTGCGCCCGGGGCAAAGCTTCAATTTTTCGCCCCCCCCCCTCCTCGCTTTTAATTTTAATTCATTCTAAACAACTAAAAAACACGAGAAAATTGCCCTTATATTTAGATGTGTTGCGACAGAAAAGAAGAGAATGATAAAGAGAGAAAACGAAATGCCCCGGAAAATGATCGACTACCAAAAACCAAATAAATAAAACCATGGCTAGTAGTATAAATTTGGCGCCCCCTCAATTTTCGCGCTCGGGGCGAGGGCCCCCTTCGTCCCCCTCTTCGCACGGCCCTGTTTAAAGTTATTTTATTAAACTTTACTTGCCCTTTTAAATTGATACAATACTTAGTCCCAATTTAAAAGAAATCTGTGCTTATTGATCAGTTTTTATTAAAGTTTTAAATACCATTTAAATGAAATATTTTGAAAAGTATGTGTTATAGGATATGATTGAGTTTTCTAATATTTAATTCAGCAGAATTTATTCATATAATAGTTTAATGTCAATGCATGGAAAGCAAGTCAATTAATATATAAGTTTTTAGTCCATTTACATTTAATGCCCCAACAGTGGCTGAGAGGTTCTGCTATCAAAGCTGGTAGACGGGAGGTGCTGGGTTCAAACGCCTGTCGCGCTCGTCGACCTAACCGTTCGGAATTTCCGTGGTTTTCTTTGAACCTTGCCGTAAATACGGGTTAGGATCCCTTAGAAAGACCCCCACGGAGGGCATTCCTCCCTAGAGCCTATATCCCTCGAGTAGATAATCGGTCGTCATAAATCAACCAACCATTTAATTATACTTGCTTACTTTCTCGATATCCTTTTGTAGCAGGTAAGAAAATAGGGAACAGATGCTTTACACTCACGCACCGATGTTTGGCGACTTTTTGGTTGGCGCGATTTTCAAGCCCGCACCAAACCAATAACTTAATACAATAGCTAAGTTGCCATTAAAGGAAAAAATCCCCTAAATTTGGCGACTTTTTTCCTTTTTATAACCGATTAAAAAAAAAACAAGTTGGAAATTGTACGTCAAACGTTACAAACGAGGTGCGTTCGTACGCACGTTTTAGAATTAAATTCATGATATCCCGTGCGTAGAACGGGCTAAACAGCTAGTTAAGTATATATTTTATGACACTGTTCATACAAATATCTTAACTAGTTATATAAATATTCAGATATATATGTATCAGCTAGTTATATAAATATTCAGATCTTGATGATTTTTAATTCTGTGAAATGAATTATATCGTCTGCAGATTAATTTCTGTAATAAAATAAGTATCTCGGTCGCTTGACGATTTAACATCCATCGGAAGCTCCTCTAACAAAAAAGCACCGATTTAAAAAAAAAATCAAATTTCTTAATAAATATTTTTATTAATATCTCCTAAAGTTTTGATTCGATTTTAATAAAATTTGAAATGTCTCGACAAAATTCTGCAAAGATAATATATTTTAAATTGCAAACCATTTGGTTGGGTAGTTTTTGCGTTGTTATATGCGGACAGACAGACAGACGGACGGACAGACGGACGGACCAAACGACGACTATAGGTGCTACGTATTTATATAATTACGAACGCACCTAAAAAAAACTGTGCGTGAGTGTATGACATCATAGCCGAAAATAGTTTGTATCTCGTTTGTTACTAATTGTTTACAGAGTAACAATTTTACGCATACAACATGAATAGATGAATATTTAAGTTATTTTATAAAAATTTACTTGCCGTTGTGAAATGATACAATACTTAGTCAAGAGTTAAAAGAATTCCGTGTTTATTGATCAGTTTTTATTGAAGTTTTAAATACCATTTATAAATCAAATATTTTTAAAAGCATGTGTTATAGAATAGGATTGCGAGTTTTTAAATATTATATTTAATTCATATGAATTTATTGATACAGTAGTTTAATTTCAATGCATAGAAAATTGTCCAATAAATATAGATAGCATATTTAGACTATTCCCATTTAATTATATTTGGTAATTGCCGGATATCCTTTGTAGCGGATAAGAAAATAATTTGTATTCCGTTTGTTACTAATTGTTTACCGAATAACGATTTTACAGATACAACACAGATATGACATGTTAAGTTATTTTATTAACTTTTAACTGCTGTGACAAAAATTGTCCCATGGATACTGTGAACGGTCTCTGAGACAGTTTGATCGAAGGATAAAAAAAGGTTCGACTAACAAACACATAGGATTAACTCATTAGTTCCTGCACTAAACTTTATTTACAGGACTATTATAATTAAAATTCACATCTTCAGAAGACTCAAGCGATACTAATATTAGGATTTCAAACGAAACAAAATGTCACTAGTATCTATACTTACTCAGAATTAAAAGTTAAACTGTGGAAATTGAAAAGCAGCAGTCTGTGAGACCGTTAACAGTAGTTAAAGGCAGGGTCGGTGCAATGTCAATCTCGCGTTTGGCCCTGGTAAATCACTTAGCGGGGATCAATATTTCTGACTGCAATATTCGACTAAAATCATTTTTTAAAATTGCATATATTATAGAATAATTTATAATATATATATATTTATAAATATATATATTTATAAATAATTAATTATATATATAAAATAATAAATTGTTGCACAATGGGCGCAAAAGCAGCACATAACATATGCAACAAGTATATAGTTACTCCAAATATGAAACATTTGAATTTCATGAAAGAAGGTGTATATAAAACTTTTATGTAACAATTAACTATAAACACAATATTATAACATAAAAACTACACCGGCGAAAGACAGCCTGTTTCTCATCAGTGGACGGACAGACAGAATTAACTATCACCCCCTCACTATAAACTTGTAGGTTTCGAAACACGAGCTAACCTTGCATTCAAAACAAAGCTGTCTTTTAAAAAGAACAAACAAAGAAGTAGTTAATTCTGTCTGTCCGTTCACTGATGAGAAACACTGTCTTTCGCCGATGTAGTTTTTATGTTATAATGTTGTGTTTATAGCAGGGATGAGATTTCTCCGCTTTTTTGCATACCAGTATAATCTTACAGAAAATGTTTTTTTATTTAATTGGAACATTCGGCGATTTAACAGGACAACGTTTTCTCTAAGATTATACTGGTACGCAAAAAAGTGGAGAAATCTCATCCCTGGTTTATAGTTAATTGTTACATAAAGTTTTATATATACACCTTCTTTCAGGAAATTCAAATATTTCATATATTGAGTAACTATATTTATAAATATATATATTTATATATATTTATAAATATATATATTTATAATATGTGTATGAAAAATAACATGCAAATTCTTTGACATTTAATGTAAATAATTTTTAATTCCTAAAAATCTTCTACTCTTTAGAATATTTTTAATATTTATTTTTTTTTCGTTTCCGGTTTTTTTCAGAATCCTCATATCTGTAAATTCCTTGACAATTATACCAACTTTGGCTGTAAGAACTGAAGTTAATAAAAACATTTAAAGACAACTTTATAGCCATAATGTAATTATTTTATACAGGGTAACGTTATTGCAAATTTTATAGAGGTTCGGGGCCCCTAACAAGACTCGAACTGCCGCGGCGCCCTAGGCAGCACGGCATGTGAGTGAAAATTGTAAAAAACAACGGACCTCTAACAGCAGTTAAAGATTAAAGTACCACGAAACTTCTCTAAAACGGACCGCAAAAATTGTTAGATAAATTGGGCGGCCATTTCATAGAAGGTATGTACGACGATTTGTCTGTGGCCGCAGGGAATCTGAAAATTTCCCATAAAACGAGGATCCGCTTTAAAGGGATGTCCGTAAAGCGATGTTTCACTGTGGTATTTATAAGTAAAATTAAGGGTTTTTTTTACAAGTATCTTTTTAATCCAACTGAATTTAAATTAAATTTGTTTATTTTCAAATAAATTCTATAAAAAAAGTCGTTTAATTACAAATATATAGTATATATATTAATTAGTTTATTTTGCATCCATTCATTACATGTTATTCTTTTGCAGATTCTGTTCAATTTATTTTTTAACAAAATTCGTTTCATAGCATTTACTTTGTTGTATTTCCTTTAATTAACTTCTTTGATTTTTTTTTTTGGATTTTTTCCATTGACTGTAATGTAACGGAATACTTTTGACTGGCCCTGTAAATGAACTAAGTGCTGTACACTTCATTTTCAGTAGGGATAACGCTACAATAAACGTCAATAACATACAAAAAATGTTGGTGAAATCAGAGTATATTTGCGAGAGTTAGAGCAGGGGCAGACGGCAGACAAACCGAAATCATAAACACTTTTCAACTATTTTGGAAAGAATTAAATCGATATCCGAAAAAAGGTAAACTTGTAAATGCCATTACCGAATCTTGTCCCAAACTTCAGATTTATTAATTGAAATCTTTATTTTTAAAATTTGGAAAGCTTTAGAACACATGCAATGATTATATGGGTATGTTTTCATGTCTCTTTTATACATTTGACACTTTAGGCAAAACAGAAAACATTTCTATTAATTATTCTTATTTAAAGTTTGTTCCTAGTGTTAATTGTCATTACCATGACGCACAGTAATTTTTCATTGAGCTCTCCATTAGATGTCGTTTTCATATACAAATCGTTCTTGGATTGTACATATACAGTTGAAGGTGTTCCTACGACCTGTAATGTCTATTTTTGATTAACTATGGAAGAACCACTTCAACTTGTGCCTTTTGTTCCAAAATTACAGTCAGTGTATTTAATGTGTGTTGTTTCAAAGATCAATTGTTGCTACAATACATATTTAATAATTTAATTTTGTTGAGTGAATTATAAAAAGTTCTGAGACTGATTTCAAAATAAAATACCGCATAAGCTTTCAATTGTTATATTTTTGCTCTAAAAATGGTTTAACGTTAAAAATTTCTTTACCGTGGATATTAATCAAGGCATTTTGGATTTATGATTTCAGGGACATAATTGCAATTTTGGACATTTAAAAAAAAATCCCTGCTATTACTTAGCAAATATTTTCATGGTTTTAATAAATGACGTAATTTGAGCTAAAAATCAGAAATTAAAATAAGATAATTTAATCTTTTTTTTTTTTTAAAGCCAAAATTTCTCTTTTCCTTAAGATGACTCTGAAATATAGTTTACGCTTCCGAATAAATGTCACTCTTTTAATAACATGACATAAAAGAAAAAAATTAATGTACTTGATTTATCAACTTTATAATAAATTGCAGTTAATCAACTGTAATAAGAGAAAAAAAGATCTACAGTTTGTTACCCAGTCAAAATTTTATTTTATTTCCAACAAAGCAAGATGCTGAAAAGGTTCGCTCTGATTGAATAATCATAGGCGATAACATTAAGAAATAGTATTGCTACCGTTCTCTATTGGAGCCTATTTTGCCTTATTAGCTTATAACCTAGATGAAAAGTTCAGTTTTCAATCAATTCCATGCGACTAATGTGGATGTGAATGTTGTAAATGAGTAAAATTTTCACTTTTGCTTGTACTAAATGAGAATTTGTGTACTTTCTCTTCAGAAAGTCTTTCTCAAATACAGCTACACTGCCAAAAAAAAAAAAAAAAAAAAAAAAAAAAAAAAAAAGTGTTGATTTTACAGTATAATACTGGCACCCCAGCTGCCAGTATTACACCGTAAAATTAACAGTAATAAACAGTAATACACTACCACGCAAGCGCGGCAGCGTATTACTGCTTATTTTACTGTTTATTACTGTTAATTTTACGGTGTAATACTGGCAGCTGGGGTGCCAGTATTATACTGTAAAATCAACACTTTTTTTTTTGTCCTGACAATTTAACTATTGCCAATACACACTCATATTGCAGATAAGTTCGTTTTTTTTTGTTTTTTTCCCGGAGCTTGAGCTCGCCCGAGCCCGACGATTTGAAATCTGAGCTCACCCGAGCCCAAGCAATTTTGTCATCGGGTACCGAAAGCCTACCGTATAAAATTGTCAATAACATTTAAAAATTGTCCCAAGATTAATTTTCTCATTTAAAACTCTCTTGCATAGAAATAAGTATTAATCTTAAATACTCCCCCATGACAATGTTCCGTTATTTTCATGTCCCTGAAAATCTGTTGAAAATAGCAACTTTGTTACTTATACACAAACACCGACAGAAATCTGTAAAAATCCCAATTGTTATTCTTTTAAAATATCATTGAAGAAGTATAGTAAAAGGACATAAGTTCTGTTCTTCAATAATTCTGGAAAAGGACTTCTGACAGAAAATGAAGATAAACAAGGGATATCTCACTGCTTCTTTATGTTACTAACACAGACTGTGCAAATGCTTCAGAAATGATTAATTACCCTTATATTCTAACAATAGCAATTCAATTTTCTATCAAACTGATTTTTAAAGGATTGCAAAACACTTTAAGAAACTTAGAATACAGTTTTGTTTCTCAAATAGCAAGTTTTTTTCTGTTTTTTAATTTGGGAATGAATAAAATTTTGACTTTGAGCCCGAACCCACCCAAGCCGAAAAACAGATAAAAATCGATCTGGAACCCGTCTCATGTCTAATTCAGATATGCGTACAATATACGCGCATTCATATTCTAAATAATGGTCGTAGATTCATCTGTTCTCATGAATCATCTCTCTCCTTAATGACCGTGAAAATTCGGATTGCTTTCGTATAAGTTACAGAATTTTCAGTATCTTTTGTTTTTCTATTAGTTTTTCTTTAAATGATACTTCACTAAATATCGTATAACATTAGTTTTGCTTTGTTATTTGCATTTCTATTTTTATTTAATGCATTGTTTCTTACAACGTTATTTAAACGTTCTATAATAAGAAATTTCTACTTTCTTCTAAACTCTTTTAATTAAGGTTTTTTTTTTTTTTTTTACATTGTTGGACGAACATTGACGAACTTCTTGTTGAAGGAACAGGAAGGTGTTCTTTGTGACCCTGAATCACTGATTAATGGAAAGTTTTAAATTTTTGTTTTCTAGTAAAAGAAATGAAAAAAAAAAAAAAAACTTTAAACACGTTTTTCTTGAAACAATATATATTTTCTTATCTTGTCCCACAGTTTCCGAAAAAACTACTCGATCGATCGATCTGAATGAAAGTTTCAGACATTGTTCTGTATACTGCTATGGTTGGAAAACGGCAATATATAATACTTTTCGATATATTTTTTCTACTCTCTTAAAGACAAAATAAATATCTATTTTTGCTATCCATTTTTTCAGATAAACGCCATTTTAACAACAACAAAATTTTGTCAGTTCTAACCATAACTGTAAGCCTACATATTACAGAGCTGTTCATAAATTCTTATTTCTGATTTTATAGATCTGCTGGAAGCATTAAAACTGCAAAATCAACTTCGCCGCCATTTGGTAATACAAAAAATGTCTTTTTGTCCCAACAAATTTAAAAAGATAGTTTGAAATACAACTAATTGTAAAATAAAAACATCTGCAGTAATATATGTTGTTTATATTGAAAAAAAAAAATCCCCCAAAATGCCTTAGAATATAAGCAGTAGAACGTAGAGAGAATCCCTTAAGAATTAAAATAGGTCGCCAGCAGATCTCGATTCTAAATTTTGGCAAGTTCTATAAATAATTTAAATTGATAATTTAAATTATTAGTAATTTAAATTAACTCTCAACATCGCCTTCTTTGATGCAATGCTTCTGATTATGTATTTTATTTGTGGATTATTTGTGGATGTATTTTTTTTTTTTTTTTTTTTACCACATACTTTTAAGGACAGTCCACTTATTTGAGTGTATATTTTATTCTAAAAGCAATGTACCAATTCTCTGCTAAACCGTTTCAGGTAGTTCTTCCATATAACTATTATAAACAAGAACGAAAAATCATGCGTCAAGCATAGATTATGTAGCACTTTCCAACGCTTCTAAAATAATTTTACAAATCATTACCGTTTAATAAGCTGAAAGATGACATCTAAGTAAACAATTTGGAAAACGCATAACATATTTAAAAACGTAATTTCAGGAATTTTCAATATATACAATATTCGGAAAAATATCCGAATACTTTTATGTAGCCCTGTATATGATCTATAGATTTGTATATATACATATATAGGATGCTAAATTTTAGTTTAGTTAGGAAACGCGTAGCACCGTTTAAATTCTCTTTCTGGAGTTTCTGTCAATAAACGGAAATGTGTTCGCGAACTTTTGTGCTGCCCTGTATAGGATCTACAGAATTTATACACACCACGTAATAGACAAAAAGCTAGTTAAGATTAAAATCGCGTTTAGTAACTTAAAACGCACTTCCAGGAATTATTGTTAACAGACAGTAGAGAATTCTTTTGTGTGTCCCTGTAAATGAACGATGACAGCTATACACACATTATTCTGTAGTAAGCCTCTTGTAATGCACCTTAGTAATATATATAAACTTCAATGCGTTTAAAATAGTGGAACATTATTTAAATAAGCCGCAGACGATTTTTCTCCATAGACGTAATGTAACGGAATTATTTTGACTGTCCCTGTAAAGTAACTCTAAGTGCTATACACCTACTATTCCATATTAAGCTTCTTCTAATACATCTTAGTGATCTATATAAATTTCAATGCGTTTACAATAGTGAAACATTTTTAAAATAAACCGCAAATGATTTTTCCCCATAGACCGCAATGTAACGGAATTCTTTTGAGTGTCCCTGTAAGAAAACTATAAGTGCTACACACTTCAGTTGAAATAGGGAACGTGCCATTGATAACGACAATAACATATAAAAATTGCAGAGCAATCCGAGCATATTTACGGGAGTTAGAGCACGGCCAGACGGCCATACGGCCAGACAAACCGAAGTCATAAGCACTTTTCAACTAGGTAGGAAAGTGCTAACAACTAGGTTGGAAAGTGCTAAAAATATGATTCGTAAATTTAGACCATTTTTTTCGCTTATTGTGCAGGTGAATTGTTAGATTTCTGCATAGCGTCGCACACAGGGCCTGATTGCCGGTGGGACAAATTTCCACTGGTAAAAAAGAATAGAAATTTTTGCCTTATTTTTGACAGAAATTCTGCATGAATAAGGCGTTCAAATAAGCCAAAAGTTTCTATTTAAATTTACTGGTGGAAGTTTGCCCCGCCGATAATCAGGTTCTGGTCTCACACTGTAGAAATGGCTTTTTTATGCAGACATTGACCACATATGATGTGCGAAAGCCAAACTTATGTTTCAATATGTTTTGTTTATATATTTTTGCGCGTGGAATCGATTGTTACCATTGAAAATGCCAAAAAAATTGCAATTATAATGCTTTTTTCGAGTTTTATTGAAATATTAAGATTTTTTATATTTTTTAATGAGGTTTGTACAGAAGCATGTTTCTTTACGTGGGCTTTCATTGAATCAAACACCGCTAGCTGCGAAAGTCTCGCCTGGGCGCATGTAATCGCAACGTTTCTCACAACGATTTCGCAGGATATAGCGGAAGCTTGACGACAATGTTGAAATTCCCCCCCCCCCCCCCCCCCCAAAAAAAAAAAAATCTAAAACCTTACACAGGTATCAAAACACAATTAATAATAATAAATTGGCTCAGAATATTGCTCTACTGTGCAGTCTTGTATATGATCTATAGATTTGCATATATGCTACATAGTATGAAAAATTTTGTTCAGTTAGGGAACAAATAACAGTTGAAAATTCCCCTTCAGCAATTTCAGTCAATAAGCGGAAATGTTCTCGAATTTTTTTGTGCAGCCATGTATATGATCTATAGAATTTTTACATATTGAGTAATATGGAAAAAATCAGTTACATTTGAAAACACATACGAAAATTGAAAACTTACTTCTAGCAATTATTTCTCAGACAGTACTGTTACCAATTATTTTGAGTGTTCTTGTGAGTGAATTATAAATGCTATAAACACTATATTCTATAGTAAGCATCTTGTGCACCTGGATGATGTATATAAATTTCAATGTTTGAAATAGTATAACATCATAATATACATTGCAAACTATATTTCTCTACTGACCATAATTTAGCGGAATTATTTTGAGTGTCCTTTGTAAACGAACTATAAATGCTAAACACTTAATTTTCAATACCAAACATGTCATTGTAAACCCCAATAACACAAATCAATTACATGGAAATCAGAGTATACATATTTATGCGAGTTAGATCGCAAGACGGAGAGACAACTTGTCTCTCTATTTCATAATCTGTGCTTGACGCATGATTTTTCTTTCTTGTTTACATTATTGTATTGTAATTTTTTTTCCGTCTTGTGAGCAATATTCTGAGCCTATTTCTTTATTATTATTAATTAATTTAATGTGGCCCCTTAAAATCCTATATATCATATATAAGGCTGCACAATAGAATTCGGATAATTTTCCGACTGTAAAAGAGAATTTCTAAAATTGTGATTTCAAATCCGTCATTCCATTGTAATTTACGTTACATTTAGAGTAATTTTCTTTAGTAATTTTCGTAATATAACACCAAAAAATATTGAAAATGTAATGTTGATATGATTTGTTAAATATACCTATCCAAAGCGAAATTTGGATGAAAATTACCTACATTTAGTGCTATTTCTTGAACACTGGCAATTATATTTATTATGGTAACTTAACATTCCTTTTTCAGTAACGCAAGTTACCATAGTAAACATAGTTTTCGAAGTTCAAGAAATAGTACTAAATGTAATTAATTTTCATTCAAATTTTGCTTTGTATAGGTTTAATTAACAAAAATATTCAAAATATGTAATGTTGATGGGAAAACGTCAACATTACATATTTTGAATATTTTTTAGTGTTATATTACTAAAATTGGTAACTGAACGAAAATGGTAACTTAACGTTCCTTTTTCAGTAACGTAAGTTACCATAGTAAATATAATTTTCAAAGTTCAAGAAATAGTACTAAATGGAAGTAATTTTCATTCAAATTTCGCTTTGTACAGGTTTAATTAAAATTCGCATCAACATTACATTTTGAGTATTTTTTTTGTGTTATATTACTAAAATTGGTAACTTAACGTTTCTTTTTCAGTAACGTAAGTTACCATAGTAAATTTAATTTTCGAAGTTCAAGAAATAGCACTAAATGTAAGTAATTTTCATTCAAATTTCGCTTTGTATAGGTTTAATTAACAAATCGCATCAATATTACATTTTGAATATTTTTTAGTGTTATATTACTAAAATTACTGAAGTCAATTATTCTAAATGTAACGTAAGTTACCATGGTATGATCCCAAGCTGAATTCATAAACATTTTTCAACTATGTTGCAAAGTGTTACAAATTGGATTTGCATAAACATTTTTTTCATCAGTTACTAATCTTGATTTTCACTTGTTTTTCTTAATTTTTCGATAGATTTCCTTCTAAAAACGGGGCTAGACGGGGTATGTAAGAGAAAACAAAATGGTTTCTCATATTGTGATATAGGGAGAATAACTCTACATAGTTCACAAACCTTGGAAAAATACATACAACTATCATCTATGCCGTAAGAATTCGCCGTTCTGGCACACTGTGCGTCGGTCTATGTCTTTTATCAAATCCGAAAATCCCGGGATTTGGCATAAAGTAATCCCGGGATTCCCGGGATCAAAAATAATATGGCAAGCCGGGATTGTAATCCCTAGTGGCAAGGTATCTTATCCAAATCGAAACACAGCGGGGTAATTTAGTGGAAACGCATATTACACGCATCAATAGATACAGGTTAGCGAAGCGTGTTATGGTGTCTGCATTATTGTATTTCGGAAGATGCGTGCCCTAAAATAGCCGCCAAGATTACATTACGATTTGTCAAGCTGCGCCACTTAATTTTTTTTTCTCAAAGTTCTAAACGACATTGCAATAATAGTAATATTTGAGGCGATAAAAAAAAAAGACAAATCATGCGTCAAGCATAGATTATGAAACATTTTCCAACATATTCAGAATATTGTAACAAAACTTCATCGTTTAACCCTTTAACGGATAAAACACTTCAATTGCTAAAATGTTGAAATAAATGATTGACAGCGGAAATTATGAACAAATTTATTTGTATATAATAAAAAAGCGATATTTTACATACATAATACATGGAAAACATTTCCATTAAAATTCTGCTGTCATTGTTGTATTTCGTAATTAAAATTTTGTGGTTTCATAGGGAAACCAATGTCCGTTAAAGGGTCAATAGTGTGAAAGAAGATATCTTAAGTAAACAATTTACACTGAAAAAAAAAGTTGATTTTACAGTATAATACTGGCATTCCAGCTGCCAGTATTATACCGTAAAATTTAACAGTAAAATAAGCAGTAATAAACGGGAAAACATCGATTTACTCGGATTTGAAAGTGTCACTTTTCTCAGTGTAAGAATAAAACTTCATATGAATTTTATTATATTCTAAGCGGCAGTTCATGAGTTAGAGCACCCACAAAATTTGTGTCACACACATACACACAGACATTTTCTAAAAACAGTCAAATCGTCTTCAGGACCTTCTAAAACTCATAAATCCACCGAAAACCGGAAGTCGAAATTTTTCATGAATACAATACTTTCTTCTTGGATAGTTAGAAGAAAGAAAAAAAAAAAGAATCCTACAACCTTCTATGTTGGAAATCTGTTAAAAATGATACAATTATTGGAAGAGTACTTGACTTTCCATTTACTCAGATCAATTCTGTATAAAGTAAAGTGAAATTGTGTATTTCTAAATCATAATTCATTTATTTCTAGAAAATCATATCTTTCCAATTTTTTTTTCTCAAATCAAATTAAAAATTCCCAGAATTAAAAACTTTCCCAAATTTTAGGAAAGATTGTGAAATACTCCGGAGCAAATACGTTCTCCTGTTGCTATGTTTTATAACTAGCAATTTCTTTCGGTTTGAATTCGTTTGTTTCAATTTATTTCGAATATTTAGTTATTCATCATCAAAATTTAAATGTATATAGAATCAGGGAGAAAATAGTGTATCGATTCCAAGCAATGATCTAATAATCATATCCGATGGATCCGAGGGAGGAAGATCACGGGGATCATGACCTGTTCCAAACAAGTTGGAAATTGTACATCAAACGTGACAAATGAAGTGCGTTCGTACTATAGCTAGTTATATAAATATTCAGATCTTGAGGATTTTTAATTCTGTAAAATGAATTATATCGTCTGCAGATTAAGTTCTGTCATAAAATAAGTATCTCAATCGCTTGACGTTTAATCCTCGGAAGCTCCTATACAAGAAAGCACCGATTTCTTTTTCAAAAATTCAAATTTCTTAATAAATATTTTTATTAATATCTCCTAAAGTTTTGATTCGATGTTCATAAAATTTGAAATGACTCGACAAAACTCTGCAAAGATAATACATCTTAAAATTTGAAACCATTCGGTTGGGTAGTTTTTGCGTTGTTATATGAGAACAGACAGACGGACGGATCAGACGACGACAATATAGGTGCTACGTATTTATATAATTACGAACGCACCTAAAAAAATCACTAAACAGCACATTTTTTTTCTATGGAAATAAATACATTAACACTGAAAAACGTTTCGTTAACAGATGTGACTCCTTCTAAAGGAGATGTGGCCTTGGGCACAAATTTTTGTTTCACAAATAAACGTTTAACGTCCAAGTGTCGCGCAGAAGCTCAATTTACTGTCCAGGTAAAAAGTATTCACAAGGACGCCATTTGAGAGAGGGTAGAAAGGGAGGCATTTGGCCCTTAAGGATTTAGATATATTGAAGTGTATCCGTTATCCCAGGACATTTTTTTTTAAATCTGAAATTGCACAAACGTTAAAATAACTTGCCAGAATTGATTAAAATATAAACATGAGCATTAAAAAAAACACTTTAAACTCAGAACTTAATAATGATCAATAATTTTTGCTAAAGCCTTACTATTGCAACATTTTCAAAATGAAACGCATTTATCATTAATGAGTACTTTGGCTAATTTTAAAATCAAATGCGAGACTAAAATCTGCTATCAATTGGCTTGTCAACCGTGCATAACAAGATAAAAAATATTGCACATCCCAAAGAAAACTTTACCCCCCTCCTCCTAAGAAAGTTCTGAAGTGGTGCCCCTGCGTGTGCTTATTAGAAGTTTTCACTCAAGAAAGAAAAAAAAAAATCTCCCTTCGTTAGAATGAGTTTTTCGCAAACCGAATTCTGTTATACCTATTAGTCTTTCCATTCCGGTATATTTGGAAAAATTCAGTTTAACACAGCGGTTCTTAAGTTTTTGATTACCACGGTCCCTTTACGTATTTCCTGCGTATTCGCCTCCCCCCCGCACCCCACGATTTAAAACTGAAGTTTTTGATATTCATTAATATATCTAGGGTGCGCACGAATCTTACTTTTGAGTACTAATGTGTATGAATAGGTAATCTTCACCTTATTTTATCACAGAATTAACAATTTCTGAGTTAAATAAGGCAAACATTACTGTTCTAACAGTGTTGAATTCAGAGGGTGGCCCGGGGAGGACATCCCCCCCCCCGGAGAATTGAAAATCCCCCCCGGAAGATTTGATATTTTATGTTTTTAATGGTTAAAAAGTGAATCCCCCCCCCCCCCGGAGCCACAGAAATTCCTCCCGGAGAAAAGTGTCTGAATTCAACACTGCTATTCTAAAGTAGTGGTGCTCAAAAATAAAGATCTTACTCACCCTATATCAATACAAGGTATGTAAACTAATAGAAGTGTATACAGATTTATCATAAAGTACATTTAAACAATATTCTTAACTTTTCCATTTATGTATTTCACAAAACTGCTCTCAAATTCTAGATAACTGAAAAAATTTACATTGAAAATTACATACAGCCTTCGAGTACTCCCTGAAAACGTATTGCGGACCTCGGACCATAGTTTAACCCTTTCAGGTGCAAAGTACTTATGTTTCTAAAATGTTAAAATCATTGAATCACACCGGGATTTAACAACAAATTTATTTCAAAATAAGTAAAAGCTTTTCTTCACGTATATTATAAAAGCAAAGTTTGATACCAAAATTCCGGTGTCATTGTAGCGTTTGTGAATTAAAATTAAGTGGGATATATTGTATCCCACCGCCCTTCAACGGGTCAAGAAACGCTGGTCTAACATAAAATAGTTCAACGTACCTTTGCCCCCCCACCCCCCTTTCTCCCCGAGATCAACAAATTAAATATTGGTTTGCTTTTAAGTTTATTATTATTGATTTCTTTTGAGTTTTAAAAATGATTTAGATATGTTTTAAAAACATTCTCTAATATTTTTTACTGTTTATTATTATTATTATTTTAAATAACAAATTACGTGAAACTTCGTGGAGTTATTTTTAAAATGTTCGAGATCTGGTTTTATTCCCGAGGTCATCCAGACATTAATGCTTCAATAAGGAGGAAGAAATCGGAAACAATCGACTGACCTAGTTTGAAAGAAGTGACAAAGACACCAAATCCTTTGAGCTCCGGGTTATTAAAATTTTTAAAACATGCTAAATAAACACTATAAATGTGATCAGGCGACAGTCTAAAATGGGACTATACAGTTTAAAAAATGTTATCGCCTTCTTTATGCTGGTGGTACAAATAATTTTTTCAGAACTATAGGGCATAATTTCAGCATGCAAATAAATATATAAACGAAAACGAAAAATCATTCATCAGCCATAAATTATTAAGCACTTTCCAACTTTCCAACACTAGCAGAATATTAAGAAACTTCTTTTTAGGGTTTCGTTCATCTCACGAAACCCTATTCGTCCCGCTACGTTGTCTGACCGTCACAGAGCCGGTTCTCAGAAACTATATTAGTTAATTTTGTGTACTTATAGCTGAATACCTACTATTAAGCTCAAAATCATAACATTTTGAAAAAATCGTATTTTAATATAGAGAGAGAAAAAACCCAAAAATCTAATAGCCTTTTCCTATTAAATTTAAACATTTTCGGTTATAGCAGTTGCCAACAATTAAAAATTCACAATAAAACTTTTTCTACAATAATTAATTTTCTATTAAAAGATTTCCGCGTGAAAAATGAAATAAAAAGTTTCACCTATTGAAAGAAAGATTAATATGACGTCATATTGCTAATAAGAATGAAATTTTCAAATATTTCTCAATAATACAAGGAGTATGTGTAAGTACAGAAAGCAGGTTAATATGTCATTAGAGAATTAAAAAGAAAATTAATCTGACATCATATTGGAAGTTTAACGGACTTTTTCAAATGTTTGAGAATAATACAAAGAGTATCAATATGAGTAATAGAGAAAGCAAGTACATATGACGTCAGCAAGCGATTATAACGTCATATGAGTTTCAGGAATGTATTGAATCTGGATAAAAACCCGATTATGGAAATATCATATTTTAACATTTAGAAGGTCTCTATACAACATGTTTAATTTTGAAATTGATTTTTTTAATATTGCATTTAGTCCACATGGCAGATATTATTATGACAGAGTATAATAGCGGGCTTCGCCCGCTATCGGGCTGGTTCAGATATTCGAAAAAACAAGAAAAATAGACCGGTATTTTTACTTTATAAAAAACAGGACTTTTCATTTTCCAAAAAGAAAAAAAAAATTTATTTGTATTTATTAAAGAGAGGATAAAGTGTTTTGAAAGGAATACTAAACGAAACCCTTTGTGCTATCTTCGATCACACTTACTCACTTGTTTTCTACACTGATGTACAAAAATTAAGGGGCAGTGACCGGACTCTTTCAATTTTAGACGTCTTGTCGAATATCTACTGAAATTCTTTACGAATTGTCCTTGAACTTCAAGAATGTAAAGAACATGTTTGACTTTATAATTTTCAGTGAAGATTTAGTCGCGAGAACAATTAAGGGGGAGGGGGGCAATAATAATTTTGATAAAATATTTGCGAACACTCAAGTAACAGAAGTGCTCACAATGGTTTGTCAGTGCAGCAAATGACTATGCAGGTCCTGTTCAACATTTGTCTGCATTTGTCTAAGCATAGCACGTATATTCGAGAAGATGTTAACGTTTCTGTGAAAAATTCAAATGTTTTTGTTTATAGCATGCAGAGTTTTCAGCCGAATTTAACACCACTTTTCGAAAACTTGTCAAAGAACAGTAGAAATAGTATACTGCAATTAAAAGATTAATATATTGAATATTCGATGAGTTATGGGTATTTGTATGAAATAAATTTTAACTGCGCATGCACGAACTACAGCAAAGATTTTTTTGTTATGATTTGATAGTCAATTCTATAGAGCAACATAAAAAGACCAATCAAATATAGTGAAAACTCAAAAAGATACCGGCGATACAGTGAGCTGATTGAAAAATTGGGGGGAGGGGATCCCTTATAATCCAGCTACTTTTAGAAAGCAACTCACTATATCGCTTCTATCTTTCTTAATTTTCCCGATATTTGAAAGAACTATTTATATAAGTTGCTCTATAGAATTGACTACCAAATCATGAAACAAAATTCTTTGGTATGGTTTGCGCATGCGCAGTTAAAACGTATTTCATACATATACCCATATCTCGTTAAATATTCAATATATTCATCTTTTAATTATTATACTATTTCTACTGTTCTTTGTCAAGTTTCTGGAAAGCGATGTTAAATTCGGTGGAAAACTGTACATGCTATAAACAAAAATTTGAAACTTTCACAGAAACGTTAAAATCTTTAAGAATATGCATGCTATTCTTACACAAATGCACAAAAAAGTTAAACAGGACCTACATAGTCATTTGCTACAGTTACGGGCCATTTTGAACATTTTCTGTTTCTTGGGAGAACGAAAATATTATTTTATTATTAAATTTATCGTTAACCCCCCCCCCTTCCCTAATTGTCTTCGGGACTAAATCTTCGCTGAAAAACATGAAGTCAAACATGTTCTTTACATCCTCAAAGTTCAAGGGCATTTCGTCGCGAATTTCAGTAGATATTCGACAAAACGTCTGAAATCGAAAGTGTCCGGTCACTGCCCTTTAATTTTTGGACATCAGTGTAGCATGAAATCCGATAATAAGCATGCGATCTAAATAAGCAACTTAAATAATAATAATAATAATAATAATAAAATAACTCAGTAAAAATCTATTTTCAGCAATTGCTGTCCATAGCCGGTACACTGCAAAAAATAATTGTTTATTTTACAGTATAAAACTGGCACCCCAGCTGCCAGTATTATACCGTAAAATTAACAGTATTAAACAGTAAAAAAAGCAGTAATACGCTGCCGTGCAAGCAGTAATACGCTACCGCGCATGCGCGGTTTCTGAAGAGACCGCTAAGTGCAGAGCTGCAAGATTTGGTCGGAAGAGTTTGGAGTGTTTTGTCTGAAGTTATGCACTTCAAAGCCCGCTTTTGGACTAGTTTTCTTAATTTTTATGTTTTTTTTTTTCTTTTTTGCAGCGAATTTTCTACATTAGTAAAAGGAATCCGGAATTCCTACATCTATTTTTGAATTTTTTATGCAATTTTTAGCATTTCTTCTCGTTTTGCGACGATCTTTAGACATTAGTAAAAGGAACTTGGGTTTCAATATTTTAGCAGTCTTTTTATGCAGTAAATTTTGTCGATAGTCACGATTATTTTTTTCCACAATCGTTTGATAAAAATCGCGTTTTTTTTTTTTTTTTTTACCGCGATCCTTTGCCGAAATTCGCATGTTTTTACCGCGATCCTTTGCCGAAATTCGCGTGTTTTTACCGCGATCCTTTGCCGAAATTCGCGTGTTTTTTACCGCGATGCTTTGCCGAAATTCGCGTGTTTTTTACCGCGATCTTTTGTCGAAATTCGCGTGTTTTTACCGCGATCTTTTGTCGAAATTCGCGTGTTTTTACCGCGATCTTTTGTCGAAATTCGCGTATTTTTAGCGTGATCTTTTGCCGAAATTCGCGTATTTTTACCGCAATCTTTTGCCGAAATTCGCGTGTTTTTACCGCGATCCTTTGACGAAAATATAGTGTTTTTACCGTGATCTTTTGGCGAAAATCACGTATTTTCGCCACGATCCTTTGCCGAAATTCGCGTGTTTTTACCGCGATTCTTTGACGAAATTCGCGTTTTTTCACCACGATCCTTTGCCGAAATTCGCGTGTTTTTACCGGGATTCTTTGACGAAATTTCATTAATGCAGACAAAAATTGTCCGCAAGAGATTTTCTTTGTCCGCGGTTATGTCGCCGTGTTGCGGTGTTTCTACCACTGGGACGTAATCTATATAATAAAAGCGCAAGTCATGTGACTAAGGAAAATAAATACGGGCAAACCACTTCTTTTTTTCATATGCCAGGCGGCCATTTTTATTCAAAATTATTTTTTCGAATAAAATGGCATAAAAGTTACATTTTTAGAAAGATCGTTGAAAAACATTGTTTGAGAGATGAGTTACATTAAAAAATGTATAGATTCTGAGATAATTTCGGTGGAAATTACGTTAGAGTAAATAAACACAGGAGATTCGTTCATTATGAGTCATAAAAATATTAAACCATGGACGTAATCATGTCCAAAGCAAAGATCTCCAGGATGAATTTTACTGTGCTGTCTGGTGTAGAAAAAAAAAATTCGCATTTGCCAACGTGGCATACGTAATAATAAAAAAGGCATGGTCATTTCGCTCATAGCAGACGATATAATTCATTTCACTGAAATAATAAGGATGATTTTTTTTTACATTGTGAAACTAGTTCTAAAACGAACGCACCTCATTTGTCACGTTTAACGTACAATTTCCAACTTGTTGTGTATGAACGTTCCTTTTCTTGTGCATTTTATCAAATTTTAAAATAGTTTTCAGTAACATAACATCTTTTAGTACTGTTTTCTTATATATTTTATCTCTTAATCTCTTTTTGTTGTTTCAGGTTTTAAAGAAGTATTTTCAGATGAATCATACATCGGCCTATCTCTGGGAAAGTTGAACACTTACGCTCATCAAGTATCGGGGCACGTGTATGCTGTAGACGAACACACTTTACTAATCAGAAATTTTTTCTATGATGGCCTCGGTGGCGGTAAGTTATATATCTACTCCCAATTTTTTAACAAATTGTACGACCGCACTCAAAGCTGGTAGACGAGAGGTGCTGGGTTCGAGACCCCTCGCGCCCGTCGGCCTAATCTTTCGTGGTTTCTTCGAACCTTGGATATCCTTGCGTGTACGAGTTAGGTATATCCCTCGTGCAAATAATCGGCCGTTATATTTACATCACCACTAATATACGACCCTAAGTCTGAAATGAAAGACAATTAATCCCTTATGATGTAAAAAAAAAAACTAGCAGGCTTAGCGTGCTACGCTGGTTGTTTTCTCCTAACGAATCTTAATTAAGCCATCTAAAACCATCCCTGAAAAAGTATCTAACAAACAATGCAAATCTCATCAAAATCCGTCCAGAAGCACTTTTTATAAAGGCTAGTCTTTCATAATCGGGTTCACCTAATTATAGAACGTTCCCCCTATAATTCTATAACTAAGCAATGTAGAACGATATGTTATATACTAAAACCTCCCCTGAAAAAATATTCTAAATAACAGTGCAAGTTTCATCAAAATCCATTCAGCAGAATCTTTTAAAAAGGTTAATCTTTCATCATCGAGGTTATCTGATTATAGAACCCTCCCCTATAATTCTATAATTAAGCAACATAGAATGATGTGTGACATACAAAAACCTTCCCTGAAAAATTATGTAATAAGTAACAGTGGAAGTCTCATCAAAAATCCATTCAGAAAAACTCAAGTAATAAGCGGCCGCCACAGTGGGGCAAGAAGCCTTCAAATCTGGCAAAAAATCGAAAAAATGAAATTCAATTTTGAACTACTGACATACGCCACTTTAATAGAGCAGATGTCAGTAAACATCTGCCTAGTATTCAAAAGTGTGCAAAATTATCTTGGTCGTCATTAAAGAAAGAAGTTAAACTGCATATCGCACGATGAGAATAAATGAAAAAAAAAATTAATAATTTTGTTTCATCTTTCGTTTGTTAATTCCGCTGTAATAATTTTAAAATAATATTTTTTGACTATTTAACCTTCAACTTCAGGTATGTAACAAAAATACATTTACTTTTAATTTGTTTTTAATATGATTTTTATAGATAAAGTGACGCTTACAGTATGTAGTAATGAAATTTATTAAAAATTTTAACAGTGTCTACAAATATTGAAGGTTTTAGTTATGAATTAAAGCAGATTAAGTGTCAACTATAATTTTTTTTTACTAGGTTCGAGTTTTACGATGGTAAATATTTCAGAAAATTGTGCTCCTTTTTTAATTGTATGGTCATTTTTATAGTTAATCATCCTCAATTTTTAGTTAATGTACGTACAAAAACGATTAATTTTTTTTTTTTTTTTTTTTGGGGGGGGGGGGGAGAATTGAAATACATTATATATTACCAGAACTTCTGAATATCATGAAACGTTCGAAAGAAAAAAATTGTGAAAAGCAATATAATTTTTTGGTAAAAGAGCTACAGAATCGGACAAACTGCGAACGTGGTATTCTATAGACAAAAAAGAAGCTAAATTGTTTTAAATTTCAATGTAAATTCCGATGGGCAAAAGCCTGTAGAGACAAGGATAAGTTTTTTAGAATTAATAAGAAGTGGCTTGACAAATCGCTTTCATTTCCTCAATTTGGAAAACAAACAGAAATGGCATCGAAAAGCAAACGTGGCAGGCCTCATATTCCGTTTGAAAGGTGTTTTGAACGATCAAAAAGATTAAGAGCAAAACGATTACGTGATTGTAATTCTACATCTTTGTTAGTGTACTCGACATGTATGAGTTTAAGATCTGAAGGACAGATTCAGGCCTCAAAAGTTTAAAAATATATAACCACAAGTCCAAAGCGAGCTATCAAATATCAAAATGCTTCTACAAAATCTGCAAAATCACAACAACAGCTTTTGACAGGAGAAGATGCACTGGCTGCTGTCGGGTCTGCTGAAACTGCTCTGTGGTTTAATTGTGGACAAACCTATGCTAGGGTTTAGTAAATCAAACGATGGCAACATTGCCAGGCAATTTTTTCAAAATCCAGAACTTTCTGCTCAGATCACAGGAATTGATGTAGATTTGATAAAAAAAACTACATATTATCTTGATAGTAATATGTATACATGGTACAACAAGTATGAAGTATACATGGTACAACATGCCCCGACATTTCACAAGTATATGATTCACAGACCAGAAATTATAATTTCGGCTCTGTTGTCCATAGGACAGATGATTGAGGAAGCACAAGAAGCCAAGAATAAAGTCTTTAATAGATACAGATAGTAATATTCTAGAAAGTGCAGCCGAGAAAAAACTAACAGAGGTTTTTTCAATTTTTTACTTCTAAGTTCGGATCCAGTGATCACTAGTAAACAAATGAAAAGAAAGAAAAAGTTAGAACATTTGCTACGAAGAGCCCTACATTTGTTAAAAACTCCATCTCTCAATGTATTTGGTGATCAGGATAGTGACAGTGATGATGACTCAGATGATAGTATGGATTAAATATTCTAAAATTTTTAAAACGCACTATAAAATTAATACTAACGACGTATTTCAAAGGAATGAACGCTTCATCCTCAGACTAAGACAGCAGAAACAGTTTTGCTTTTGCTGTCTTTAGTAGTACATGCATTTTGCCTGGGAAAGAGGGATTCACTCCTTCAAAACGAGTCGCTGATATTCACATTAAGGTATGCTTCAGAATCATTAAAGTTATTAATTGTGTTTGCAACACCATTTTTTTTTTTGCATTTTTAATTCGATATTATGGATGATTTATAAATATTTTATTTGTATAAAACTATCTCAATTTCTTGTTTTCAACTTATTTTTATACAGAAAATATTTGAAAAATCTTTGTAAATTAATTAATTAATTACTCTATAGCTTATGTAAAAGTTTTAAGTTTTACTACGTAAAGTCTATAAAATAATGCGTGATGTACTTTTTTTGTTCAAAGTAAATTCTATTTATTGCCAACTTTGGAGGCTTCCTGCCCCACTGTGGGCCGGGTCGAAATTCCTTTTTGCATTTCATATATATAGTAGAGTGCATGTAATTAAACCCTTTAAATTAAACATTTCATTTGAAATTTAAAAGAGTTCGGTAGACAATAGAGATGAAACGGGCTCAGCTCGAACCCCGGACCGAAACGGTGTCGAACACAATTTATTATACTAGTCCTTGGGATCAAAATGAAAATTTTATTTGTTCACAAATTGAAGAACGAAAAAATAAATAGGTCAAGTGCGAGAATAACTCGCGCTCAAAGGATTCCGTGCATTGAATTTATTAATTATTATTTATTAATTAACTCCTACCCCCAATACTTTCATAATTTAGTTTCAGTAGATTCGAAAATACGAGAGTAGTGACATATTTCTGCAATACACTTTCGACGAAATATCTCTGAAAATATAATACCTAAAATTAAAACAAATATACTTATGAGTTCGGTATTACGAGATCTTTCGCACGATACCCCACACGATATACAAAAAGAAAACCTTTTTTTTTTTTTTTTTCAAGTGACTTAATTAGCCCCTAAATTTTTTGCTAAACGTATTTGTGAATGGTTAATAATGTGAAAATATGTGGGTAAAATGTTTTATAACTTTTCACGTCCCATAGTTTGCGAGAAAAAGGGCTCTGACAGACCGACACTGGAGTGACCTTATAATGGTTTCGTTTTTAATACTTTCCAACACAGTTGAAAAGTGTTTATGACTTCGGTTTGTCTGGCCGTATGGCCGTGCTCTAACTCCGTAAATATGCTCGGATTGCCTTGCAATTTTCATATGTTATTGTCGTTATCTAAAGCCTGTTCCCAATTTCAACTGAAGTGTGTAGCACTTAGGTTTTTTTACAGGGACACTCAAAAGAATTCCGTTACATTACGGTCTATGGGGAAAAATCAT
Organism: Maratus michaelseni; assembly: GCA_963931845.1. Lineage (NCBI taxonomy): Eukaryota > Metazoa > Arthropoda > Arachnida > Araneae > Salticidae > Maratus > Maratus michaelseni. The sequence goes on from OZ007598.1 coordinate 39,645,877, forward strand.
TTGCGGTTTACTTTAATGATGTTACACAATTCAAACACATTGAAATTTATATATTTCACTAAGGTGCATTACAAGAGGCTTACTACAGAATATTGTGTGTATAGCAGTCATCGTTCATTTACAGGGACACACAAAAGAATTCTCTACTACTGTCTGTTAACAATAATTCCTGGAAGTGCGTTTTAAGTTACTGAGCGCGACTTTAAATTGAACTCACTTTTTGTCTATTACGTGGTGTGTATAAATTCTGTATTTCATATACAGGGCAGCACAAAAGTCGCGAACACATTTCCGTTTATTGATAGAAACTCCAGAAGGAGAATATTGAACTGTGCTAAGCGTTTCCTGACTAAACTAAAATTTAGCATCCTATGTAGTATATATACAAATCTATAGACTATATACAGGGCTGAATAAAAGTATTCGGATATTTTTCCGAATATTGTATATGCTGGAAATATATGTTGGAAATGCCTGAAATTACGTTTTTAAATATGTTATGCGTTTTCCAAATTGTTTACTTAGATGTTGTATTTCAGCTTATTAAACGGTAATGATTTGTAAAATTATTTTGGAAGCATTGGAAAGTGTTACATAATCTATGCTTGACGCATGATTTTTCGTTCTTGTTTGATAAAAAAAAAAGTTAAAAAATTACCGATAGACAGCGCTGAATACATAATATGAAGCAGATATGCAAATCAGGCTGTCCATAAAACCCCTCGATGCACACAGATTCCTTATTTGGTGCCAGCAGTATGCTATCGTCACCAGATCAAGCACTGCTGGTTAAACTCTTTCACAAGAACAGGGAATCAGCAACTGGCGTGTTACGAAAATTCCGTACGGCAAAATGACTGATAATCCGAAGACGATAAAAGAGCCTGTTTTATGTGCTGGGATACTGAAGCTTGTCAAACGCTTCGTAGAAATGGGTCTTTTACTATAATCCTAACTTGCATACATTTGCTTCATATTGAGCATTTCAGCGCCATCTATCGGTAATTTTTAAAAACTTTTTTTATTGTTTAAAAAAAAAAAAAAACTATCTCCCTCCCTCTAATCCCATTCCTGCAAACCGCAATATTTTAGCATCATTTGTTTCTTTTTAACCCCTTGGGGACGAGCGACGCGTATACGTGACGCATAAGACGCTCAGAATCTTCGATTATTCCCACCAGTTATTTTTTATTGTAAGCTTTGGCTTATTTAATCATAGCATTTCTGCGATTCGATTAGGAAAAAATTCTCTTTTGGAAAACTGGTGGTAAAAGATTAAAAATTCTGTAAAGGACGCTCGTCGAGAAAGGGTTAATGAATTTTTAAAGTTTAAACAAACTTGTGGCGCATCCGGTGCTTAGGATTATTAGTAATTTCTACATAAGAAAATATTTTTAAATAAGAAAATTTATCATTAAACTTTAAAATTTTAATAATTTTCTACTGTATACTTTCGGTCTCTGGCTCTGATGGCACAAATTTTTTGGGAACTCATCTGTAATAGACAAGGCTCATTTTTAGCTTTCCGATTGATTAAAAGAAAAAAAAAACTTTTCCTAATATGTTTTAATGTAATTTAATTAAAAATCTGTATTTACCGCCTTTCTTCTGATTTTTGTTTAAAATATTGTTTAAATGTGTTATACAAGGTCAGAAACAGTTTTATTTAGCATGTTTTAAAGTATTTCAATGGTGTCAATGCGATTTTTTTTTTCAAGATCTGAAGAGTTTATAACACTCATAATTTTTAGGGTTTCGTTCATCTGATGAAACCCTATTCGTCGCACTCCAGTCTGTCTGTCGGTCACAGACTTTATAGTATATTGAATAATAACACTGATCAGCATGCATTTTGATGATCATATAAATATATATTTTTCTGAAAGTGTTTTTTATGCTGATTTCAAAAATGTAAAGCATTTTTGCACACCACGTACACTTTTTTTACAAATATTATTTTTAATTAATTTTATTCTTAAATCATAAATTACTTTATAATAGTAATACTAGATGGCGCCACCAAATTTTTTAGGAATTGATTCCATATGTATATACATTACATTAATTTAAATAAATGAGAAACTGTATTTAGGAAGCTGAAATTATTTATTAATATGATTTAATAATAATAAAAAAAATTATTTATGTAAAATTAAAAAGAAAAAGCGAAATCCATAAATTTAATTTTGTAAAAAATATCTAAATTAATACTTGCTAGGTGGCAGCACCAAACAATGTTTGATCTAATGCATAGGTTTTAACAACAATAAATTTCTTTGTTTATTCACGTCTGTTTCTTTCGATTTGAAATATGTGATATATTTCACATCTTCTTTAATTGAATAATGGCTTCACGTAAATGTGTAAATGATACAGATATATTTTGTTACATTTGTGGAAATTATACTGTAGTAAAACAAAGGCAGGATATTACAGATTTTGTTAAAAATGCTTATTATGCTTATTTTGGTGTGAGACTGGGTGACCAAGATAAGACATGGGCCCCTCATAAAGTGTGTAGAACATGTGTTGAAGGATTACGACTTTGGTTGAAAGGCAAAAAGAAATGTATGCCTTTTGCTATTCCCATGGTATGGAGAGAACCTAGAAATCATCATGACGATTGTTATTTTTGCTTAGCTAATGTTCATGGGTATAGTTCGAAAAATAAAAAAGGAATTATATATCCTAACTTGCCTTCTGCAATAAGACCTATATTGCATAATGAAAGTCTTCCTGTTCCTTCTCCTCCAACCAATTTGGAAAGCATAAATGAACCAAATAATTCAGAAGATGATGAAAATCAAGAACAAGATGTCTATAAACCAGAAGTAAATGATAAAGCTCCAATTTTATTTAATCAGCATGAACTCAATGATTTGGTGCGCGATTTAAATTTGCCAAAAATAAAAGCTGAACTTCTTGGTTCTCGGCTTAAATCTAAGAACTTATTATTACCAGAGACACAATTCTCTTGGTACAGGCATCGTGAAAAAGAACTTGTTCCATACTTTTCTGAAAAGGATAATTTAGTATATTGCAATAACATAAAGGAAATAATGAATTTTTACGGTATCCTTTATAATGCATCAGAATGGAGATTTTTTATTGATTCCTCCAAGACAAGTTTAAAAGGGGTTTTGTTGCATAATGGAAACCAATATGCATCAATACCTATAGCCTACTCAGTTCATTTAAAGGAAACATATGAAAATCTTGAACTTTTGCTAGACCAGGTCAAATATAAAGATCATGAATGGTTGTTATGTGGTGATTTAAAAGTGATTGGAATGCTACTTGGACAACAATCAGGATACACAAAATTCCCATGTTTTCTGTGTGAGTGGGACAGCCGGGATAAAAAAAATCATTGGGAAAAGAAAGATTGGCCATCAAGAATATCATTATCCCCTGGAACAAAAAATGTAATTAAAGATCCCTTAGTCAATCCTAAAAATGTTTTGCTTCCACCTCTGCATATCAAATTAGGGATAATGAAACAATTTGTGAAAGCCCTAAATAAAGAAAATGAATGTTTTAAATATATTTGCAGCAAATTCCCTTCTATTACTGATGCTAAGCTTAAAGAAGGTATTTTTGTTGGGCCTCAGATACGAAAATTACTGACAGATAGTGAATTTGAAAAAACAATGAATGATTGTGAAAAGGAAGCATGGCTGAGCTTTAAATGTGTAGTGGAGAACTTTTTAGGAAATAAGAAAGACCCAAATTACAAAATTATAGTTGCAGATATGTTAGAAAAATTGAGATTACTTGGTTGCAACATGAGTATAAAAATACACTTTTTACATGCACATATCGAATTCTTTCCCGAAAATCTCGGAGCAGTGAGTGAGGAACACGGTGAAAGGTTTCACCAAGACATCAAAGATATGGAAAAACGGTACCAAGGCAAGTGGAATAAAAATATGATGGCAGATTACTGCTGGATGTTAAAGAGAGATCTTTGTGCTAGTGGACGAAAAGCAACTAAAAGGAATTTTTCTCAAACTAATTGATTTTTTTAATATTAATCAAATTTGTCCATATTTAAATATATTGTAAGTATAATTATTATGTCTATACTTTAATTTTTCATACATTAATTTTTTAATACATATCCTAGTCTGTATTAATTATTTACCTTTGAATAATAATTTTTTTTTATAAATTTATATAAGTGAAAGTTAAAAAATCATATGTTTTTATAAATTTACAAATTGTTAATTTGTAAAAAATCCTGACGTGATACGCAAATTTCGACTTTACTTTTGAAATCAGCTTAAAAAATTGATCTAAAATCACCTATTCATTTTTAATCATAAAAAAAAAAGTTTCAATATGCAGATCAGTGTAATTACAGTAAATAGCACGCGTTATAAAAATGAGGTGGACGAATAAATAACTTTTACACATGTAATGAATTTCACAAAAACATAATACGTACATCACAACATGAAGACATTACATAACTGCAAGTACATTCCATAGATAATGCAGTAAAACAAACTTAGGAATATAGATGTCGCTAGCGGATGGAAGACTTACATTTCTTACAATTATTTTGTGGTGCTGCCATCTACAACTTACTTTCTGAAGTAAAAACACCACAGAGTTCGGTCTCGGAAGCTGTATGAGTTAGAGGCTTGAAATTTTGCATACATATAGCTGAATACCTCCTGTCACACGACAAATCTTAAAACTTTGAAAAAGTCTATTTTAATTAAACGAGTTAATTTAATACCATCCGACCATTTCAGCGATTTAGATTTTTAAACAGAACCTCAATTTTAGTTTTTTTCGCGTAGGTTTAAGTGGTTCAGTAATAGCGCGTTTCCCTTTTTAACCCAATGGTTCGGGGTTCCATTCTTGACGACGGAAGTTGATATTTTCGATTTTTTACCTCACGACTGTATTTCATTGTCCGATAGATTTAATTAAAAGAACTTTCGTGTTTTTTGTCATTTTAATGTTTTTGTATTTTAGCTAAAATTAAATCATGTAGTTAAATATTTTCTTCATATATACAAACATATGCTGTTACAATTGTCTAAAAAAGCAGTTCTTGAATATTTTTAATCTGATTAAAAAAGTAACTTCATCTTGTTATTACTTTATTATTAAATTTGATAATGCCGCCATCTATGTTCTTATTGATAAAGTATATGGATAAATGACAAGGATTTGATAATTATAAATTAATGATTTGGATTTATTAATTAAAGGATAAAATCTTTTGAAAAGAATATTAAACAAAAGGGTCATTCCATGGTAACTTACGTTACATTTAGAATAATTGACTTCAGTAATTTTAGTAATATAACACTAAAAAATATTCAAAATGTAATGTTTATATGATTTGCTAATTAAACTTAACAAAGCTAAATTTGGATAAAAATTACTTAAATTTAGTACTATTTCTTGAATGCTAAAAATTATATTTACTATGGTAACTTCCGTTTTTGACAAAAAGAACGTAAGTTACCATAATAAATATAATGGCCAGTGTTCAAAAAATAGCACTAAAGGTAAGTAATTTTCATCCAAATTTCGCTTTGGATAGGTTTAATTAACAAATATATCATCATTACATTTTCAATATTTTTTGGTGTTATATTATGAAAATTACTAAAGAAAATTATTCTAAATTTAAGGTAAGTTACCATGGAATGACCCAAAACACTTTTGTGAGATCTTCGATCGCACTTATCCACTTGTTTATATGTTATTGTGTATCAAAATGTAAAACATAAAAAAAAAAAAAACACTACAGTGGTGTTATGAGCGCGTCATGTTGAAAATAAAATCAAATTAATGCAATTGAAAAACATTAATTAAAATATTCTAAATAAACCGGTGTTTCTGTACACGTATGACACACTTAAACAATCTTAAAACAAAAATCAATCAGAGAGGAGGCAATTACAGCTTCTAAATTATTTTAAACAAAATTAGAGAGTGATTAAAATAAAATTAGAGTAAAAACATATGCCTTATCTATAGCTCACTCCTTTATTCTAAACCTGCCTATCCCAAACCTGCATTGTTGTCTGGTCCATTATATCAGACATTTTATTTAGTTTTGTTTTACAAGAATTGTATTAGATATGTTTTTTCTTATGCTATAATTAAGGGCGCCATTAACTAGAGGTCGAGAATTGCAAATGATCTTACTAAGAGAAGGTATGGCCCAAGAATTCAAATTACAAATGAACATAATGTGATGAACAGCGTGCCTTGCAAGTGTTAAAGCTAAAAGACTGCTGAACTTATTAAAGAAAAAATTAAATAGAAAAGAGATTTGTGTTGCCCCCATTTTAACACTTTCCAACATAGCTTCCAAGAACAGTTGAAAAATGTTTATGAATTCGATTCGTCTGTCTGTCCGTGCTCTAACTCACGTAAATATACTCGGATTTCAATGCAATTAACATACGTTAATGAGGTTTACTATGAATCACTTTCTTAAAGGGAATGAGTTTCTTTATTTTCATAAAATGCATTTTTAACTGAATTAAAGTTTTTAAATATGATCTAAAATCTGAAAATTCTCAAATCTATGACAACCACTTGACTCGAACTGTCAAGATTTGAGTTTACTGCATACATATATACTCTTATTACTGTTTTAATCATACATATTTTGTGATTTAACTTTTAAAGTTCTTACCCTGTTGATTTTTATTTACAGATACCTTTTTCTGGGCTGGCTCTACTGTCCGTCCAAGTAACATTGGTTTCATTGTACCCGATGAAGAAGGAAAGTATGTAATGATTTATTACTTCTGAATCTTTAAATAGTAATATTCTGCCCAATATTTGTATGCTGTGAAATAATACAGTTGATTATTTCTGATAAAATTGTTTTATAAAGCTACGCCAAACTAACAAGGAGAGAACCAAGCTTGGTAATCGGATTTTGATTATTTTTATATATGTTGTAGGGTAGAAGCCCCTTAGTCTCAGGTTCGACGGATTTTACACAACGCTCATTAGTTCTCGAGAAATGGGGGGGGGGGGGTCTATTATTTTAACTCAACTTAAATACTTACTTTGTAACAAAATTACTGCTTTGGTCGTGGGTCAGTTGTTATGGCATCTGCTCATTGATCCGAGGGCCCGGGTTCTAAATCGGGACGAGCTACGTTTGTTTTTCTCATTTTTTGTTTTATAAATATATATATATATTTTATATATATATATATATTTATAAATATATATATATAAATATATATATATATTTTTATATAAATATATATTTATTATTTAATCTCAATTAAAAAATTTATAATTAAGTAAAATTTAACACCCAATAATATTTTTTTTAAATTACTAATTTCATATTCAAATTAAACGATTGTGCATGTAATTATCAATTAAATAAATTGAACTGATCTACAATTTTTGCTATATTTGGTATGGCCACCATCAAGATGTCATATATATATATATATATATATATATATATATATATATATATATATATATATATATACTAAGAAAAGTATATTATTATTTTTATATTAAAATATTAGACCCACCCCCCCCCTCCCATTTCTCGAGAACTAAGGAGCGTTGTATAAAATCCGTTGAACCTGAGACTAAGGGGCTTCTACCCTACAACATATATAAAAATAATCAAAATCTGTGATTACCAAGCTTGGTCTTCTCCTTGTAAATTGAAACTATTTATACAAAACTTTGAGAATGTCAAAGTATTTTCGAAATGCCCTTGCAAGTTGCACTGTATGTTGTGTCCCAGTGGTTGCTCGTGTGTTATTTAAATGGGTTCAAAATAGATGAATTGCGGAAATAAAATCGACCAGTACCACTTAATGAACAGGTTGAGATTACTTTTGAGTTTTCAAAAATTAAATGAAAATAATGCAACTAAACGAAATAACAAGAACTTAAAAAGGTGTAACATTCTACTCTCTATGAAGGAAGTTTATACAATCAAACAAATAAACAAACAAAATTTAATTAGCTGATAAAAGGGAATTAAGATTTCGGATAAACGGCAATCAAGTAAGGGACAGCGAAATTTTCGAGCTTCCGCACCCTGAAGGTTATACGAATAGAGAGATATGGTCGGTGTCTTTGCCTCACACCTCGCGTTCGTCCGCATAATCTGGTTTGGAGAGAATTTCTCCGATCGCACGTGCGATCCACCGGGGACTCGTTATCGTTAATTTTCGAAATTTGCATAGTTTCAATAACGTTTTGCGGCGTACGTATTTAAAAGAGATGAGGGGGGAAGGGAGGGGCGGGCATTAAAACCCATCCGGGAAATCAACAAAAATCTGGAAATGTGATTTAATATTTTATTTTGTTAAGTTATTACTTTATATTTCTTTGAGTTTCATATGCTCCAAGAGAGATCTCAACTTTCTTCTGTACCATTCTGACATATTAAATAGCGTAACACAAAAGCGTCTCCTGCTGGGTATTCGAAGCGCAAATTAGACCAATATACATATATTTTTTTATTAATAACCTTAAATATAAAATTTTGCGTATTTCTACCCAATAGAAACTGAGATACGAGCTATAATGTTCATCTCATAGCAGCGTCACCTGATGAGTGATAAAAATTAAAATTGAATCGGCACGATTTTTCATATTAATCATCTTGAATGTTAATTTTGGTGCAATTTCATTTCATAGATGCTGAATTATACCGCCGTAATGTTAAAATTTTTTGATACCAGAGCTAACTTATATTTGTTTTGCAATTAGCTAAAAGCGACATCAAATAATCATCATTTTTTATCTATTTTATGTAGCTAAATAAATTTATTAAGTGCGAATCACCTGTGCACTGCGCTGCCCGAGAAGAATTTGTCTAGTGGGCCGCGCGATATGCACATGGGATTCTCACTTCACAAGTTCAAACGTCTGTATTCATGATTCATAACGAACAGTTATGCGTTTACCTATAATTAATTATTTACCTAAGTTACATGTGTTTACCAGTATTTACCTAGTTGTCTACGTTTACCAGTATTTACCTAGTTGTATGCGTTTACCATTAAACCAGTTATATTGAAAATAGACCTATAATAGGGTAAAAATAAAACTTTTATAATAAGCACAGCCCCCAAATTTTGAACACTCCATATGTAATATATTGTATCGATTTGTTGCTTTATATAATGTTCTACAAACCAAGTATGTCCACGATACGTTATATCGAGCGCTCATAATTTGAGAGCGATGTGTACATGTAGTAGAGGTCTGCACGGGCCGCAATTTTCATGACCGCCCGGTCCGAACGAAAGCTATCTTGACCCGCCCGGTCCGTGCGAAAATCAATGAAATCAGACTCGAGCTGACTCAATTTCTACAAAAAATTTCGATTTTTCTTATCATACAATTAAGCTTACTTTAATGAATACTGAATATGTATTTATAAGAAAAATTTACAGATTATTTTAGACTAGCGGCCCGACCCGGCTTTGCACGGGTAGACAATGTAATTTTTTTATTACATTCGTTTTCCTGAATTTCGCGCTCCAACCTAAAACTGTTGCTGAGATATGGCGAAATGACCTAAAACTTTCGAATCCCACTTTAACCACCTTCGAGGGGGGGGGGGGGGATTTCTAAATTCACTGAAATACGTGTTTAATCATTTGTTTAGTAGATTTGTTTTCCTGAATTTCGCGCACCTACATAAAACAGTTGCTGAGATATGGCGAAATGTCCTAAAATTTTCAAAACCACCCCCTTTAAAACCCTTCGGGGGGAATTTCTAAAATCACTGAAATGCGTGTTTATCCATTTTTTAGTAGATTTGTTTTCTGGAATTTCAAGCTCCTACCTATAACTGCTGCTGAGATATGGCAAAATGACCTAAAACATTCGACCACCCCCTTTAACCCCTCATAGTGTCTGAATTTCTAAAATCGCTGAAATATGTGTTTAAATATTTTTTAGTAGATTTGTTTTCATGATTTTCGCACTCCTACCTATAACTGCTGCTGAGATATGGAGAAATGACGTAAAACATTCGACCACCACCCTTTAACCCCCTCCGGGAGGGGAAATTCTAAAATCCCCGAAATACATGTTTAATCATGGTTTTAGTAGATTTTTCTTGATTTTTGTGCTCTTAACTAAAATTGCTGCTGAGATACGCAAAATGACCTAAAACCTTCGACCCCCCCCCCCTTTAACCCCCTCCGGGAGGGGAATTTCTAAAATTGCTGAAATACATGTTTAATCATTTTTTAGTAGATCTGTTTTCCCGATTTTCGCGCTCCTACCTATAACTGCTGCTGAAATATGTCGAAATGACCTAAAACATTCGACCACCCTCCTCTTTAACCCCTCGGGTGGCGAATTTCTAAAATCGTTGAAATAAATGTTTAATCATTTTTTAGTAGATTTATTTTCCTGATTTTCGCGCTCCTACCTATAACTGCAGCTGAGATATGGCGAAATGACCTAAAACATTAGACCACCCCCCTTTAACCCCCTTCTGGGGGGAATTTCTAAAATAGCTGAAATAGGTGTTTAATCATTTTTTTAGTCGATTTGTTTTCTGGAATTTCAAGCTCCTACTTATAACTGTTACTGAGATATGGCGAAATGACCTAAAACATTCGACCACCCCCATTTAACCCCCTTCTGGGGGGAATTTCTAAAATCGCTGACACATGTGTTTAATCATTTGTTTAGTAGATTTGTTTTCTGGAATTTCAAGCTCTTACCTATAACTGCTGCTGAGATATGGCAAAATGACCTAAAACATTCAAACCCCCCTTTAACACCCTTCGGGGGGGGGGGGGGAATTTTCAAAAATCCCTTCGTATTGCTTGCCTAGGCCATAACAGCAATCTACAGTCCAAATTGCGTGACCCTGACTTTAGTAGTTTCGGCTGGGCGTTGATGAGTCACCCAGTCAGTCAGTCAGTCACCGTTTCCTCTTTATATAATAGTATAGATTGCTGTATGTTCGCAAGCCATAAAATACGGAATAGGATCACTTAGACTCTTAGACTATTACATTAAAAAAATTAATGTAGTTCAGAATAAAATAAAAAAACTTGTTAAAAACATAACTTTTGAAACTGTATCATAAAAAGTATAGCTTTTGGAAACGTTTCTCTATAATTTATTAAAGTATATTTCCAAATATTCTGTTAACAGAAGTTCATTATCGCTGTTACTTTTACAAAACAAATTGCTTGCTTGATACGTCCTGGGGACAATTAAGTCCTGTTCCGGTTCGACCAGAGTATGTAGAATAAAATATAAGCCTGATCACGGCCATGCCCCAGTCTTCTGAAAAATTTAAGCCCGGGCTCTGTCAGACCATTACAGTCTCTGTTGTTAAAAAGACTGTAATGCTCAAACACGATGTAACTGTCGGATGTCGATCTCTACGCTGGTTATGCATATATCTCTTTCTGTATTGACGTTATCAAACTAGCATCGGCTCGTGCAGCACATTTAAACGTATTCTTGTCCCAGCCACGTCTATTGAAAATTATTCAAATTATCAGTTTGATACTTATAAATTTGTTATATTGGGCCGTTTAATTTTTTTATTGGCTCGGCCCGTTAAAAAAATCTTTATTCTACAGGCCCGGACCGTTTGATAATTTGCCTTCATTTTGCCGAGCCGGGTACGGGCACGGGCCTTGAGTTAGACCTGTGTCCGTACAGATCTATAACATGTAGAAGCAATTCTGCCGCGTTGACTGTATAAAACCATTTAATCAGCCCTACATTTTGATTACCCTTAAGCATTTTGTTTACATATGAATCGCGGGTGAAGTCTGAAAGACAAATATTAATGTGAAGCAAATATGATTTACTCAACACATTGAAGAAATGGAGTGTGAATATTATTTGATTCATACAGTGGTAAATATGTTTAAAAACAAGAAAGAAAAATCATGCATCACGGCAAATATTATGAAACGCTTTCCAACACGATTGGAATACTGTTAAGAAATTTAATTTTTGTTCATATATACAATGAAATGATATATATAAATAATAAAAACTCAGTAAAAATTCTGTTACAACATCTGCTGTCCATAGCCGGTGTTGTGTGTGAATTCTTCCGTACAGTCCTGTATATGATCTATACATATCGTAATACACAAAAAATAGTTAATTTTTAAAATGCTTATCAAAGCTGTAAACGCACATCACGCAGTTATGGCTCATAGTCAGTCCTAGTCCTGTAACCGAATTCTTTTGGGTGTCTCTGTAAATAAGGATAAATTCTTAAGTACTCAATAATCCAGAGAAAACATGCTGTAGTGCACCTCAGTAATGTAGTATATAAATTTCATTGAAATTGTGTAACATCATTGAAATACACTGCAAAAGATATTTCCCATAGATCATAATGTAATGGATGGTATTTTGTACGTCCCTGTAAACGACCTGCAATTGTTACTTACTCTATACTCTATAGAAATCCTTTTATCATCTACTTAAGCGATACATATCAATTTCATTATGTTTGAAACAGTATAAGATTAAAAATGCTCTGAAAGCGAATTTTTCCCCATTGAACATAATGTAACAGAATAATTTTGAGTGTACCTGTAAACTAACCATAAATGATACATACTTTATTTTCAGTACCAAACATGCCATGATAAACTTAAATAACATGTATGAATTACATGCCAATCCGAGTATATGACAAAACCTGGATAGAAAGACAAATCGAATCCATAAGCACTTATCAACTATGTTGGGAAGTATTAAAATGTGTACACAATTTAAAATGATTATAAAGTTGTGGATTTTAACGACCCGGATAATCTTCATTGAGAACGTGGAGTAATCTTGGAATGTAACTTTTCCAATGTACGCGAATTAAACGGCGGTGGTTCTCCAGCTGCTTGCCGAACAGATATACCAGTCTGTTCATTTGCAGGGTTTGTTAATGTAAATTATGAAACACTTTCCAACACTATCGAAGTATTGTTAAGAAATTTCATTTTTGTTAATACAATGAAATGAGATATCTAAATAAACATTGAAAAAAGATACACACAAGGCAGTAAAAATTTATTTTCAGCAATTGCTGTCCGTAGCCAGTAATGCGTGCGATTTTTTTTTTGTACAGCCCTTATCATCTACACATGTTGTAATACAATGGTTATTAAAAAATAGTTAAGTTTTAAAATGCATATCACAGCTGAAAACGCACATCCAGCAGTTATGGCTTATATAGTCAGTCCTGTAACCGAATTATTTTTAGTGTCTATGTAACTAAACTATAAATTCTACGTACTCAATCTATGGAAAACATGCTGTAGTACACCTCAGTAATGTATTTCAATTTCCTTAAAATAGTGTAATATCATTAAACACAGCAAACTATTTTTCCCAATACATCATAATGTAAATTAATTTTTTGAGCGTCCCCGTACATGAACTATAATTGTTACTTACTCTATATAAAGCATTTTTCCATCCACCCGAGTTATGTATATCAATTTCATTATGTTTGAAATAGTCTAACATCATTAAAATGCACGGAAAGCTATTTTTTCTCATTGACCGTTACGGAATACTTTTGAGTGTCCCTGTAAACTAACCATGAGTAGTACACATTTCATTTTCTGTACCGAACATGCCATGGTAAACCTCAGTAACATATATCAATTGCATTGTAATCAGAGTATATTTTCGTGAGTTAGAGCACGGACAGACAGACAAACCGAATTCAACTATGTTAAGAAGTGTTAAAAATACTTAAAAGGATTGTTTACTATCTTAATTCACTGATATTTACTGTTACCTAATACTTTTGTGTGTCCCTGTAAATGAACGATAAATGTTATGCACACCATATTCTACAGTAAGCCTCTTGTAGTGTATCTCAGTGATGTATATCAATTTCAATATGTTTGAAATAGTGTAACATCATTAAAATGCATTGCAGAAGATTTTTCCCCATAGACCGTAATATAACGGAATTCTTTTGAATGTCCCTGTAAACGAAATAAAAATGCCACACACTTCATTTTCAATATCGAACATGCGATGGAAAATCTCAATAACGTATACCAATTACATGGCAATCAAAATATATTTACCCGAATTGGAGCACGGACTGACACACGAACCGAATTCATTAACACTTTTCAACTATGTTGGCAAGTGTTAAAAATGGTCAAATTGTATTCAGGACATCCCAAAACATGTGAATCCCTCAAAAATCAGTAGAAGAAAATTTTCACGAATCCAATACTTTCTTCTTATGAATAAAGTATATAATCTAAAGAATATAGAAGAAAGTAGAAAAGGTGTGAAGGGAGTAATTGGAAACGGTCCTATATTTTTAAATTACTTATTTCACTACGGTGATGCATGAAGTTTTTAGATAAATTAACTTTTATTATATTATTCTTTCAGGACCAACAAATTACAGCGCTATGTTAACGAAGACGTGACACTGCGATTGCCTGATAACAGGAAACTGTCCGCTGTTAAATGGCTTGCAGTATGGGATATCAGAGACCAGGTAATATTTGATTTAATTGGAGTAACATCATCCTAATTTTATAATCAGTACTGAATTCAGACATTTTTTATTGAAGGAATTTCTACATTTTGAGGAGTTGGGGCAGTATTCTCCAGTCCCAGAGGAGATTTGTACTTTTAGAGCATAAATAATCATAAAATCTAAAATCCTCAACGGGATTACTTTGATGAACGGATGAGAATGTTTGAAATGAACCGCCCCATAAATTAATCATTGAGTAACAAAACGTTATTTTTAGGCGTGTTTTTTGAGAAAATAAAAAGTACTAACCCTTTCGGGTCCGAATTTTTTTTCAGTTTTTGGAAAAATTTACTTTTACGTTAATAATATTAAAAGTAGCTGTCCAAATCACAAAAGTTAAAGTTTACTGATATTTAACGAATATGTAATTTACTGAAATCTAACAAAAATAATTATTTTACGCACTATTCATGTGACAATAGACTAAGGAAGACATTTGGAAAAATGTATTACAACAGTATTAAACAGACATAACATTTTTCTAATATTTTTTTATATTTCATGACAAATTATCCGTTCGGAATAGTAGCCCTAATTTTAAATTTAAAGAGTGAAACGTATGTTTGAAATAAAAGAATCGCCAACGGTGCAAAGAGAATTAAGCAAACTTTTATTATTATCACTAAATGCTGAAACAGTCCTAATAATAAATGTATAGACATACTATTTTATTACAGACAGAAAATAACGAAAATAATTGTTAAGACTAAATAATACTTAATGAAAAGACATGTCCTATTAATAGTATGCCAGACCAGAAAGGGCTAATTACATAACAAAATGTGTAATCATTATGTAAATTTAATAAATTCATTAAAGTACTAAGTACTATATAAAAATGTTTTTAGTCCTTTCAAACCTTTTTTGAGAAAACATAAAACATTTTCGGCAAGTTAAAGAAACCAAAGGGCATGTAATGCACGCATAAATAGCATGCGTTTGCTCACACACAGATATAACAACTGTATTTTAACAATGATAAGTAATAGTAACTAACGCATAATCTGCCAATATTGATTCACAATGCAAAATTTGCTGCGACAATGGTTTCTTTACATACTTGTATCATAAATGACACGACATTTTTTTCGGTGTTTGAAAGATATGAACAACTCTGCCACTTGAGAAAGGGTCATTTGTATATTCCTGCTTAATTATTTATGTAATGAAATGCGTTAAATTTTTTTTCTTTCAAAGAAAAAGATTTTGACGATTTCTAGTGGGCTTTATAATTTTTCATTTCCCGGAGTTTTCTGGAAAAATTTAGAAAAGCGCAAAAAGCAGCATAAATCATCAAAAATATGTGTTTAAAAAAAAATCGTGCAGATTGCGAATTCATTGGATTTATTCATTTGTTTCTTTGTTTTCTTCGATGCCTGAATTAACACATATTTTGCATCAGGTGTTCCATGAGGAACCAAACACGGGCAAATTGTTCCGAAACTTCCCGGGCTAATATGGGAAAAAACAGAAGAAATATGTTTTTATGAAAGAGCTGATAAGACTGACACTGCTTTAAGACCGATTCGAACGAAAAATGTCATTTTAATATATTCGATTTGTCTTATTTTTCCAACTGTTATGGAAAGATTTTTCTCTATAAAATTATTTGAGCTGTTATTGATTCCGATATCAATTCCTTATTTATTGACAAACGAAAATAACTAATTTCGTTTTTCATTTAAGAGTGCCATTTTGAAGTAGGAAAGAAATAGACGGCTTTTGGAATATTTTTGAGAAAATATAACTATTTAATATCCTTCCTCTTTAATAAAAAGGTATGCATTGCTGACGACTGGGATTTTCGCTAATCATTGCCACAGATTAATCTAGGAAAATAAAACATTTGAAGTTACTGAAAAAATTAATTGCTCGAAAAGTATTTGTCAGAAAATTGTTAGACAAACTGCGTTAGAAAGGTAAAAAATTGTATTTTTCTTCATATAAATTTCAAATCCACTGATTATGCCATTTTTCAAATATTGAATTTCAAAAATTACCAAATTTCACAATGGAGTACCATAGCGAAAACTTCACGCGTAAAAAAATAATAACAGCAATGTGTCAGAAAAAGTCACAAATTATAGTAACCGTATTATTCTGTTAAAATATAAAAGTGAATTATGATTCACGAGTGCATGATTTTTATTTAATTCTCGACAAATACTAGATGCGCCATTTCTTTTTAGTTGTGAATAATATAGGTTAATTCACGTTATTAAAAAATGTAGCTATAAAACATATAAATCAATGGAAAACGGCAAGTAATAAATTGTAAACGTAATAATAAACCGTATTAAAAAAAACATAACTTAGTGAAATAAGTATCCGTTTTTATGTTATTTTAGGATATTCCAGGTAAAGGTACAGATTACTTTAAATTATAAGGTTAAATTCACCGATATATTTCGTTCGATTCAAGGTACTTTTGGAGAAACCGACCAGCGCAGCGGGCGTAGTCTGCTAGTTATTTAATATAAAGACATTTTATTATAAATAGGTCAAATTAAAGTTGCTTGCAAATTAATTGGGACAGGGTGAATAAATTTTTGATTTCAGACCAATTTTTTTAACTTCTAGAAAAATGCTAGGTTCTCCAAATTTCGTCAAATTTGATTGAAAACTTGAAAAATTACAACAGAAACATTATTCTGAAATTTGTAATGAATGCATTGAATATTACATAAGATATGGCATATATAGGGAAGCATATTTAACTGCGCGTGTCGAAAAGATAGCCTTTATTTTCCTTTCGTTATAGCTAACACCATAGGACAGCTTATGTAAAAAGTTCAGTTAAGCATAATGAAAACTGAGAAAGATATCGGCGATATAGCGAATCGAAGTTCAGTTACTTTTTAAAATAATTTGTTGTTAAATTTGTATGTTGAACTTCTAGAGCAGGGTTGTCCAATGTTGTCCAATGCGACGCCTGCGGGCGCCATGGCGTCCTTTCGAATGTTTCATTTTTCTAGATTTCTTTAAAACAAAAATCCATCTCCAAAATTACTTGGCATTCAAATAATTAATATTTGCATGCTTTTTTTAAAAAAATTATTATTACAGGTGTTAAGGTTTTTGGCTCTTTTACTTGCCATAATACAGGCTCCCTACATGAGAATAGAATTACCTTTTTCAATAATAATAGATATATGTTATAGAATGACGATATAGTTATTGTACGGTACACGCTTAAACCTTTTCCGTACGACGATTTCTTCAGTTTTCTAAAAAAAAAGTTGACTTTCATAAGTAAAAAAAAAAATTATCAGTGTATTTTCAATTTGCTTGAAAATTTTCACTTTTTATGCACTTTATCTCTCAAATGTGACAGCAAAAATAATTGAAGTGTTATTAAAATAATGTAATACAAATACAGCTGGAAAATAACAATTGCAACTATGATTTGTTTTTAAGAAAAGTTCTTTAAAGAGGATATTATTGCCACATCCAACATAGTTCAGTGGGAGTGGAAAAAGACAGTTAGTTTGATAGAACAAAAACAAATGTCAATAAAAATCTTCAGTTTTATTTAAAGAAAGAAAACTAGCAAGCCTATAAAATGTGGAAAGTGCCGTTATATGATGGGAATTTTTTCTAAAGCAATTTTGGCTGTGGGTAGGGAGACCGGTACACACTGGACCTATGGGCACAGTGGACCACCCCCTAATATTTTATTTATTTAATTTTTTTTTAAGCTTCTCTTATATCCTAATAGACAACAGCACTGCACTGATTATTTATAGCCTTCAAAAAATATGTTTAGCTCAGATTGAACTATTTTATCCTGATTGGTTGTTTTGAGCTTCTAAAAGTAAAATTTTTCATCATCCTATTTTTATTTTTTTAGTAATTATAGGTTGTAGATAAATAAGACAAAACAGCTTTTTTGCAAAGCTAAGATACTTGTTTTTATTTAACTTTAAAGTTAATATGTTTATTAGAAAGCTGTAAACAATATTATTTTGATTATTTATTGAACTTCAACATGGGGCACAGTGGTCCACAATCAACTCTGCTCCTGTAATGCAGAATGTTCAAAATATTTAATAATTGCTTATTTTCTATAAAGAAATATTGTTTTAAAGTAGTTATTTAACTTTAAAATAAAGTAAACAAAGAAAAATAAGTTTATTTCACATAGTAAGAAATATTTTGTTTTGTATAACTGTAGTCTAATTGGTGATGATTCTATTCAAATAAGATTCATGAGACGCAAATTGAATGGAGATTAGTTTATTTTTCCCGAAACTGTAGATGAATCTGTTGTTGACGTCAATGATTTCATAATGTTGCCCCCCAGACCCAAAAGTATTTCAGGAAAATTCCATGCGCAATTTTAGTCATAAGTATTTTCGAATTTCATTTGCAAATTTTAATGTGCGCTGATTTTTTTGTGCTTAAGTAATAACTTCAACTAAATTGCAAATGTTCCTATATTAATCTGTAATTTTCAAAATATAATTAATTTTTTTAAATTTTGATTTTGTTTCAAAATGTTACTTGTAAATTTATATTACTATGTTATTTTGGTGGTAAAGGGGAAATAAAAAAGAATTAGATTAATGAAAAATAGATTTATATTGTATTTCAGATAATACCTAATAGCGGTCCACTGTGCCCTGGTGGGTGGACCAGTGTGCCCCACTTCTGAGGCACACTGGTCCACTTTACGGGTGCATATAATTTTTTTTTTAATGTATTGAAAACTATGTTCTGAGAAAATTATGATGAATGTATAAAGTTTTAAGAAATATTCATAAATATTTTCATGTAGATCGGTTTGTCAGTTAAAGAGAAAAAAAAAATTAACTGAAAAAGTGGTCCATTGTGTACCAGTCTCCCTTATATCTCCAAAGATTTCGTCTATCGTGATTTATAAAATCTCCGTCTGTTCTTAAAGACAGCATAACACATCATGTGCGTAACATTCTCAGGGGGTGGGGTGGGGGGGGCGGGGGCGGGGGCGCGGTGATTTTACAGATGCTTCAGTGGGGCGTGACCAATAAAAGGTTAGGGACTACTTCTCTAAATGCATTCGAGACTGAATTTTCGCTGGAAAGTGAGAATTGAAGCAGATTCATTACATGACCGAAGATAAAGAACAATTAGTCTGGTACTACTTAATGAATTCGAAAAAAAGTTTGAAATCAAAAGTTCATCTATCTTGTCTCACTGTCCTAGTTAACTTACACACTGTATATATTGTCTGCACTCTCAAAAATAAAATACCCAATTTTGACGATTCGGCAATCCTTGAGCTTTATTTCGTTATTTTTGACAATCATTTCGTCACAAAGTCACGTGGTTTTTAACGAAATGCGAATCCTCAAATATCTGACGAAACTACTTCCTCGCTGTCAAAAATAACTCTCAGTTTTGACGATTCAGCAATTCTTGAGCTATATTTCATTTTTGACAATCATTTCATCTCAATTTCGATTTTTAATGAAATGGTAACTCTCAAATATTTGACGAAACTGTTTCCCCATTAATGGCCAGACTCAATCACTCAATGCATATTAAGGAAAGATATTTTAAGCTGTTTACACAGGGACTCGCGGTACATAAGTTTGTTATTCCTGTCACAATTTATTTTTAGAATAGCGCTTTCAGTTAATACTGAATGTATGCAGTTATTTTTTCTGCATTAGTTATTTTTTTAACTGTTAAAATTTTCAAGAATGTTTATTTTATTTTATTTTTTTTGTTACAAAATCGTTCACAAAAAAAAAATCAATTTTAGGAGCTATTTTTCATTTAAAAAATATATTTGTATAACAATCAAATTTAAAATATGCATAACTGATCCCTTTCCCCTCTTTAAACAGTAACGTGTTAGAATCTTAACCATGATCTAAAATTGATAAATTCTCCTCCAATATGCACTTCCAAATTTATTATTTCTGACCAACAAATTAACTAGACCATATTAAAATAATTCATTGAACAAAGGAAATTTCTCTAATAAATTATATTAATCAAGCCATATTCTAATTATTTATTAACCATAGAAAAACCATAATAATCTAGCCTTATTAATTAAAACATGCAGAAATTATAACAGCACCGATAAAAATACAATCTACCTTCTAAAAATATAAACACACAGAGCAACATCCCGTAGATAACATTTAAAATCAAATTTACACAAGGTCCCGTTGCCAAGGTTAGGTAAAGCACTGGTTTCTCACCCAAGGTCGCGCGTTCAAATCCCCTCGAAGACTTGAGAAAAGCGACGTAATTTTTTCCTGTCAAGTACAGATTCTTCTAAAATTGCCAATAGATGGCACCACCAGTCTTTTTTTATCCTTTCGAACAAGCAATTTGACGAAATTTAAATCTTCAAAAAAGTGAAGAAATTAATTTTCTAGATTTGACGAAATATTCGCCCGGAGCATTTCCCAGTAAATGGTTTCGTCAAAAACGAAGAAAATTACGTGATTATTTGAGTATCCATTTCTGACAGTGTGGTTGAAATCCAGACAGTTGACAATCCTAATTTTATGGGTTTTCTCTTTTTCGTGACGTACGGTGCTTAACTTAATTTTATTAACGGTTAATTTATTTTACCGGTTTATTTAATGGTGACTAATTTTTGTTAAATTTCTCTTGTTAGATAAACATGGCTGACGTGTATATTCCCGAAGGTTTAGAAGCTCCGTCCCCGCAGAGGATATCTGAAATGAGCAGAAACTCTCATGGTGTCCAGTCAGATGGTGTAGTCGTCGAAGATTCAAAGACTATCACTTTGTTGAATCTATTTTACGATGGAAACGATACGGGTAAGTTGATTCAAATATAGCAAAGACTATTTAAGACTTCTGTTTATTCGAGACTTAGAAAACCAAGCATATTGTCGTCTGGAAAAAAAAAAAAAAAAGTTATTGTCAAATCGTTGCAGAGAAAACGAAAATATCCATTCGATTGGGAATTATATCTTATTCTTATTTATGCTTAAAAAAGCTTAGGGAGCTGTCTCCTTATTGAAATTGTAACAAATTTTTAAATTTTCAATACGAACACACAGTTTTGATTTCGGTAAATTGTACCTTAGGATACCAAATGAAAAGCCTTTCGGTGAAGTAGTTTATAAATTATGCAGATGTAAAGTTTTGAACTCGTAATGTTAGTTTCTTTTTTTAACAGTTTCAAAACAAACTGCAATGCGGGTATAGTTTCTTAAGCATAACTCGAAAACTTAACTCGCGAATAGGCTCTGACTTTGGATTTGTGCATTTTTCAAGCTTCTAGAAATACATTTGTTTAAATATTCATAGGGAACAATTCATATGTTCTCGAATATTAATTTCAAAATATACAAGGTGTACGAAAAGTCTTTTCCTGATTCATTACAAAATTTATTCATATACGCTATGTATAAGATAGACATGTGAAAGTCGTGCCAAAATATTGTAAAACTAACAGGTTGTTTTTTGTTGTTGTTGTTGCAAGTTTCCGTAACGTGGTTGTAGTGTAGCAATGACAATGTCCAGGAAACTGTAAATGTTTACAAAATGGTAAATAACTCGGTGTCCTGTGGTATCACTATCACGAGATCCTTTTGACATGTGTAATTTACATGAAGCACTGAATTGTACTGAATTCTTGGGAATTCGCACAAAAGACTGTCTCGCTTCTTCCACTCTTTCAGCTGAGGTTCGGAGTCGGCCACTTCTCGTACGCAGTCCGGTTTCCTGGACACTGACATTGCTACACAACGGCCACTTTTACGGAAACCTACAACAAAAACACTTGGTTAGTTTTCCAACATTTTGCCACTAGTTTCCCATGTCTATCTTATATATAGTGGATATGAACAAATTTTATAACGAGGGAGGGAAAGGGTTTTCGAACACCTTGTATTATTTGAAATAAAAAAAAATGTGTTTATTGTCGAGTTGCTGCACTTGTCGACAAGAAATTAGTACGAGGGGTTTTCAAAAAGTAAAGATACAATGCCACATACTCATTCAAAAAACTTTTTGTTGATAAAACGTCCATTACAAATTACTTACTGGTATATGTCTTATTTTTCGACATAGATGCCGTCATTGTCCAAGCATTTGTTAAGTCTGGGTACAAACTTTTGTTTCCCAGAGTCATGGAAGTTTACCGCCTGTTGTCGAAACCACATTTCTACTTCGATTTTGATCTCATCATCGTCGTGGAAGTTTTGCCCTGCAAGATGTTTCTTCAGGTAAAGGAATAAGTGGTAGTCGCTGGGGGCATCAGAGATCAGATGGCCTGCCTGTTCTGGGTTCTTCATGAACATTGGTCCTACCTCCAGAGAAAGCACAACACCTTTTCGTTACATCTTGTCGTTTCATAATGTTCCCGTAGACGGAAACAATTTCTCTGTGAATATCCGCTGGACGCTCACCTTTTGCATGAAGAAAACGTATGACGGAACGTACTTCACATTTGGCGGGATTCTGAATGAACGCAACCATTATAAATGTAATATATGCTACACGAAACAGACTCACCGTACAAATAACAAATGACTGCGAGTGAAAGGTTAAATGTTCAAGGGTACAATATGTGTTGCCAACACTCTCATTAAAACATTTATTTTCTGCTGTCTGGGGTGTATCTTTACTTTTCGAAAACACCTCGTAGTTTACAACTTATGCGGCTTTGTCACAAAACTGTGACTGGTGTCTAACGGAAGAACACCTCTTATTTAAAAAATATTTTGAATTAAAACAAATACATTATATCACTGAAATGTTTTTCATCATCATATTTGATGCGCTTTTATAAATTAATCTAATTTTACTTTCAGATGTTTATTTCTGGGTTGGAGTGGGACCACAACCAACAGCTTTCGGAACCAAAGTTCCGGATGAAAATGGCTAGTAAGTTGTGTATTTTTCAACATTATTTACCAGTTAAACCTCAATTTATGCTAAACATATAACAAATCATAACACCCAAAAATAATATACTTCATTATATTGCCAAAAGGTGAAAAAAAAATCAAATGTTTTGATAAACTGTTTACCTGTTTCGGCTCCACCGAGGCCATTATCAAAACAAATAAAAATATTCTACAGTTACATATCATAGATCATGCAACTATAGAATATTCTTATTAGTTTTGATGAGGCTTCGGTGGAGCCGAAACATGTAAACAGTTTATTAAAACATTTTTTACTGTTTCTGTAGTTTTTATTTCAACCCTTTTAGCAATTCAATGAAATATACCCATTTATGCTGTTTCATGCTATGGTTTTTCAATCGGAAATAATGACACGAAATATATTGAGTGAATATTGGAATTAAACTTCTATCAAATTGAATTAATCACGATGTTTATCCAGATACTGTAAATTGATTATTGTAATAAGATGAAAAGACAAAACGTCCCAATCAAAATTACACGTTTTCTAGAGGGCTATAGCAAAAAGTATTCACCAGAAAATCATGAAATGTAGAAAGTGGCATAAAATGGGATTTTTGTTTTTCTAAAGAAATTTTTGGCTCTGGGGTTTATCTCAAAGACTTCGTCTATCGTTATTCGTAAAATCTCTGTCTGATCTTAAGAGCCTACGCTAATCACGCGAAGAAACGCTCAAGCTAATGTTAAGTCTATGGGAAGGTTCTTGCGCGATTTCTCGCTCGCATTGTAATATTTTTAAATGATTTTTTTGCATAGGATAGCTGAGGCCGATCCCTAACGTTGTTAGTTTTTACTTTTTAGCTCACAGGCTATCAAAGCCTGAGAGCTTATGTGCCCGCCCGTTCTGTATGTATGTACGTAACGCGATAACTCTTGATAGAAATAACAGTTTTGCTTCAAACTTTGTTTATAGGTTCATTGTGATAAGGCGCTTCCCTGATTAGTGTTGGGGGTTCATTGGTTAAGTATAAAAGGGGGGAACGGTGGGCTAACCCCCCTTAATTTAGATAAATGGGTTTTTCATGCAGAATTATCCCATTTTCTTCGAATTTTGTATATAGGTTCATTTTGATAATGCGTTTCTCTGAATAGTTTTGGAGGTTCATTGGTTATGTATAAAGGGGGAAAGGTGGGTGCTAATCCCCCCTTAATTTAGGTAAATGGGTTTTTCATGCAGAATTATCCCATTTTCTTTAAATTTTGTATATAGGTTCATTTTGATAATGCGCTTCTCTGCATAGTTTTGCGGGTTCATTGGTTAAGTATAAAGGGGGAAGGGGGGGGGCTAATCCACCCTTAATTTAGATAAATGGGTTTTTCATGCAGAATTATTAGATTTTCTTCAAATTTTGTATGTATATTCATTGTAATTACGGGATTCCCTGATTAGTTTAAGGGGCTCATTAGTTAACTATGAGGGGGGGGGTAAAGTGGGGATGACCCATCCCTTCTTAATAAAATGTCGATTTCTTTATTTTTCGAGGGGTTATTTCAAATTATTTGAAATAAGAACAGTTTAACTGGGCAGTTTTCTTTTTATTTGATTTTAGTTACAGTTTTGTTATAAACGGACATTTCCAATTTCGGAACCGGTTGGAACCGGCTCTGAAAGTGCAAGTACCCTTATATAAAAAAAACTGGAACCAAAATCGAAAAAGTTAAAACTAACAACGTTAGAGATCGACCTCAGTTATCCTATGCAAAAAATAAAATAAAAAATAATTTAAAAATATTAAAATGCGAGCGAGAAATCGCGCAAGAACCTTCCCATAGACTTCACATTAGCTTGAGCGTTTCTTCGCGTGACTAGTGTACTAGTGTAGGCTCTTAAAAACAGCATAACATGTTAAAGCATTGAATATGAGTAGACAATAATGACGAACATATTGAACATGTTTTGTACTCATTAGACTGATAAAATGTGTAGTTCATGTTGTATATTCTGTATAAAGATGATATACATCCTCTATTCGCGTTTTTTGGAATTACCTTTTTTTTTTTTTTGCTTTAGAAAAACCCCATCTCTTACGACACTTTCCAAATTTCATGGTATTCTGATGAATAGATTTTGCAGTAGTCCTCTTGGAAATGTGTAGTTTTAATTTGGAACACCTTGTATATGGAAAGTATTTTTGTTAACAGTGGTCTTCCGGATTTTATGAAGTTATAGTTTCGGGTGCAATTGATAAGCGGCTTCCTTCAACGGAAGGAGCAAGAACACAGTTACAAAAACGACGGTTGCAGTGAAGGATTTTTATATACTTTAATCAGATGGTTGTAGAAACTTTTTTTAAATAACAGGATCCAGTTGCTGCTCGTAAATTTCGAAAAAGACATCGCTGTTATTTTCGCTAACCTATTGTTTTCTAAAGTTTTTTGTTTGTTTGTTTGTTTAAATGATTTTAAAGATACCGAAAGAAAACAGGAGCTTGAGTTAAGTATGTGGCTGCAATGAAAATTCGCAAACGTTTTTGCAATTTTGTACAGTGTAAAATGTCAGACTTTTTTATATTAAAAGTGTCAGGGTAGTTACGTTCTTTAAAACTATTGTTTGTGTGCTTTTGTTGTTATGCAAAATGTGTTAATTATTCCAATGACTAACAGTGTGTCTAACTTACTTTCTGCCTTTTTATTTACGCATTGTATGTTTCACATAAATTTTATAATGGGGCTGGGAAAGTATCATACCCCTTTTTTCATACTTCTTGAGATGGATTTCCCCTTAAATTCTTTCTTCTCTTCCAGCCTCAATCATCTTACTCCTTACTCAGGTAAAGATGTTCGACTCGTTCTGCCAGGAAAGACGACCATGGACGATATCGACTGGCTGAGCATCTATAACGTTCGAACTCAGGAAAATTACGGGTCAACAGTCATACCAGATAAACTGAACATTCCCCCTTCTCTAGTCCATATTATTGTAAGTCGTGTTCCTATTTTATAACTAACACTAACAGTGTAGACAAACTTCGATAGGGTGTCGATTTTAATCTTGTATTACCGCAGATCTTACACATCTTGGACCTGTGGTCCTCAAACCAGACTTTAGACCAGTGGTTCCCAAATCCTGCATTAGTGGTAACCCACAATGTGCGCAACGGGACAGCGAAATATTTTGATATTTTCTAATATTTAATTGAAATTCAAAGTGTCATATAAACCATGTGGTGTTGGAATCTAATTACCACATAGTTTTCCCAAGGTTTATGATACCATAATTAAAAGGAAATAAAGCACTATGTTATAGAGCAGTGGTCGTAAACTTGACATACCACTAAATTAAGAATTTTAAATCCCATGGACCATTAATATGATTTTTTTAAGAATTATAAATACAGAATGTTGTTCGCACTTTATACTTATTTTCTTTACTATTAATAAATCATAAAATTTGAAAAATGTACGGATTTTTCTGAGGACCACCAAAATGTTCTTGCGTACAACTGTTTGGCGACCGCTGTTCTTATATGATGGGTTTGTGAAGTTTTAAATAACTTAGAAAGAGTCAAAATGCACTTATATTAATGGAAAAGATTTCGGAGGAAAAATCACTGCACTGTGGTTAAGAAAAATAACTGAAGAAAAAATTAAAAATTGTTTCTCGTTGTGGCAGCATTTTGTGATCGCTGAAAATGATTTATGTCCTATGAAATAATTTGCGTTTCAAAATTTATCTATTACAAAATATAAATTTGTTCGAAAAAAATCTTAAAGAAAACTATATAAAGAAATGCTCAGGTGTTCAAGATTAATTAAAGATTGATTAAAGACCCATAGTTCCAACTCATTTTACTTACGTAAAAGAGAAAAATAATCTTCTTGTCTTGTTATTCTAATAGTATTCTGAAGGTGAAATTTGAATATACAGGGTGTTTCACGAAGGGCCCCTAATTTTGAAAACAAATAATATGGAAACGGTGATAGATAGAAGCATGAAATCAGTGGTATGTTTATCAAAAAACTCGTAAAAATGTGATACATGAAATTTTTGTAACAAATTACGCCGATATATGGCATAACCATAAGTAAGCTGTATCACATCAAAAGGGATTCAAAACGTGCACCTTTCTCACAACACACATGTTACAAACGAAGAATGAAATTGTCAGTGACTGTATGTCATCGGAGATCAACACACAAACTTGACAAATAGCCTCTTCTAGCTCGTCGAGTGTTAAAGGTAAACAATGTCCTTCAGTGTCACTTCCGGAATTTCTTTCACCATACGCTAATAGCGATCACTTTTCAACGGCGAAATCTTCGACGACCGATCATTCTTGGCATCGGTGGTCTCTTTATAGGCATCCGTAATGCTGTCATCTATCAACGCTATTTTTAACTAAAATTTTAAGATTTCTGTATCAAATTCTTACGTGTTTTTTTAATAAACATACCACTGGTTTCATTCTTCTATCTATCACCGTTTCCGAGTTATTTATTTTTAAAGTCGGGGTCCTTTTGTGAAACATCCTGTAAGAAGCTGATTTTTGACTGTTCATGAAAGATCAATATTTGCTGCTAAGCCCGGCGAATATTAATTCTTTTTGAAACAACATATTTCTGTGATGTTGGGTTTTCACCGATTGCAATCATATCACAAAATATTTATTAAAAAAATAATTGCTATTGGAAATATGGAAAAGTAGTGTATTATTACCATGCAATTCATAATTTTTGTCATAAAAATGTGCCTACAGAGTATGGTAAATCGTAAACCAAAAGTTTTGAAATCGATGAACCAAAAATATTTGAGAACCACTAGCATTTGATTACTGGCTCATACGACTGAGGGACCGACTCTCTTTATGGGGAGGTCGCTAGGTTGTTTCGACGGTTCATCGAGTGTCTGTGTGGAGGTCTCTAAGATATGGGATCCTCAGCGCGCCGTAACGACCTATGTCGTCGCAATGCTCGGGTAATGAGGTTTGGAGGTTCCGCAAGTGGCGGTCTTCCAGACCGGCCGGTAGCGCACTTGGAGAGCCAAATCCGATGTGCGCGTGATAGGTCCCTCAGGATTTGGGTCCGGTGGTCGATTGACGCGCCTGGCGTTCCTCAGGCGCTTGGCGGCGCAACCTAGTTTTTTATCTCTACTAACTGCCAATATTGTTGATTTTGTTGCTATTCAATACAGTATTTAAAGTACATTTGTCTTATTACTCAAGATTGAAAAATTCTTTTTATGTAGGGTGTTAATTCTAAAATCGCTATACATTTTGAGAAATAGGTTTTAAATCAAATTTTTTTGTAGGTTATCTAGTAGAATAGATTCAACAGAAGAAAGGATATCCATTGTTTGTGTTCGTCTATGTGGATTAACGTACGAATTAAGTGGCAAGAGGACTAAAACAGCGAATTCAGCAAATCAGACTCTATCAGATAAGCTATGACAGATTGGTAAACAAACTTAAGTGAACTAGTAGCATTAAAGATGAATGTCGTTCAAGCAGAGTTCTGATAACATCAGATGCTTGGGATGAGTACAAGAAGTGGTTACGCGTAACCGCAAGTCATCCCGAAGAAGAATGAGACTGAAACTCCTTATTCCAAATTTTACTGTTTGGAAAATTCTGCGTTTAGTTAAACAAACAAGCCTACCACATAGATGTCTGCACGGCTCCCGGCCTAGTCGGCACTCGTTCTTGGTTGGGTCTAACTTTTTTCTGCCGACTCGAGCCTGGCTGGGCTAGACTTCTTTTTTCTGAGGCAAGCCGGGCCTAGATATTATTCTTCATAGAAGTCTGAACGGGTCGAAATTTTCAGGCCCGGTTCAGATTCAGCCTGTAGGAAAATCATTGACCTGGCCCGTTCAAAAATTAGTAAAATGAGACACGGCACAGCAATTTTTGCAAAAAATGCATGGGTTTTTAACTGGTCATTATTCTACAATTAAGTCTTTTTAAAGAATACAGATATTTCAAAGGGAAAAAAAATAAAGTACAGTAAAACCTGAGACATAGAACATGTGCATGACGGAAACCTCTCTTAAACGAAAAATGTCTTGAACTGTGTAAAATTAATATAATCCGTGCGAAGACAACATAATACGTATACTCGTACATGGACAACAGACGATGTACCTGCTCAGAATGGGATCTGTCTATAATGGATTTTTCTTCTTTTGCTGAATCTGCATTTGAATGTAATTGTCCAATTTTTTAAACCGCTGTTTATGTACGTAATTCTCTAAGTGGCCATTAATATTGTTGATATTTCGTATTCCATGTATTTCGAATATAATCTGAAAATAAAATCTATGACTAAGTGTGCTTTTAGAATAATTTTTAATGTAGGATAATGTTGCTTCAGAAATATCGACATGTTTTGTAAAAATTCAGTCGGACAATTCTCCGATCGAACTTTTAACTTTTATACACTGCAAAAAATAATTGTTGATTTTACAGTATAAAACTGGCACCCCAGCTGCCAGTATGCGCGGTAGCGTATTAACTGCTTGCGCGGCAGCGTATTACTGCTTATTTTACGGTTTAATACTGTTAATTTTACGGTATAATACTGGCAGCTGGGATGCTAGTTTTATACTGTAAAATCAACAATTATTTTTTGCAGTGTACCAGACCGTGCTCGGGACGAGATTTTACCTTTTATACCAGGTCGGGCTCTGGCCAAACTTAGTGCTTTTATGCCGGGCTAATAAAATTGCTGTACGAACCAGATCGGACTCGGGTCGAACTTTTAACTTATATGCCGGGCCGGGCTCAAAACCAAATTTTTTTAAAAAATTCGGCCTGTAGTGTCTTACAAACAATGGTTATTATTTCTTCTTCTGAATGTAGTCTATCAGATCCCCCCAAAAGACAAAAAATGGACTTGGAACCTATTTCTCAAAAATTTATTGTGACTTTGGTACATCCTGTTTATCTGAATGAGTAATGGGTTAAAGATTCAGTTTTAATTTCATATTGGTTAAATGTTTTTTTTATGTATTAATTTCTTTTTTCATATAGAGTAGATGTATTTGTAATAGACACCCTTAAGGAATTTCTTTAAACATGATTTTTTAATTCATAGTTATAGTTATTATATTCTAGTTTTTTCAACATTAGCCTTGTTAGCCCGTTATTGTCTTGTAACATAATTTTTGTTATCTCTGCATCCCAGATGAATAAAATCTATTTTTACAACTACACTGGAAAAAAAATGATTTTACGGTATGCGCGGCAATGTATTGCTGCTTATTTTACTATTAATTACTGTTAATTTTACGGTATAATACTGGCAGCTGGGGTGCCAGTATTATATCGTAAAATCAACATTTTTGCAGTGTATAGCTAAGCCATTTTGAGGCCGAAAAGTTCAGATAATGATCGTTTCAAATATAAAACTCATTTAGCAATTTAAAAATCTTCAGTATTCTCTATATTACTACACTAGAAAAAATAATTTTATTTTTAAACTAGCTATGACCTATGAATATATAATTGAAATTAATATTTCTTTCAATTGAAAATTTTGTACGAAAAAAAAACTATTAATATTTTATTTCTCTAGGAGCACGAATCTGCATTACCAAATTGTGAACAACTGCATAGCGATTTACAGGTGAGCTGGGAAATTTTTGGACCTGCTATAACTTTTGAACTTGCTGGTCAAATAGGTATGCTTATTTTAACTATTCTCATAGACCTTAAGGGGTACTCTTCAATCACGCAAAGAGGCTCGCTAGCTAATGTTAAACATATGTGCGGGTTTTTTTTTTTTCAAATTTTTCG
Source organism: Maratus michaelseni (assembly GCA_963931845.1). Lineage (NCBI taxonomy): Eukaryota > Metazoa > Arthropoda > Arachnida > Araneae > Salticidae > Maratus > Maratus michaelseni. Next base: position 39,677,057 of record OZ007598.1, read on the forward strand.
TTTGAATTTGAATATTTTTAATATTTATAACTGAAGTCTATCTCTAATTTGGCAATTTTTACTTTTTCGATTTTGGTGACAGATGTTTTTAATAAAAGTACTTTCACTTTCGTTCCGAAAGTGAAAGTACCTTTATTAAAAAATATTATGACGTATAGAATATTATGATATGTATGAAACAATATTATTTATATATTTTATGACTGTTATTTAACTTAAGATGTTTCGTGTATCTCTATGTGTAACTATATCTTCAACTAACTTTTCAAACTTATTTTAAACTCTCTTCCTACGAACGAATTTCGCTCAAATATTCGGAATAAGCTTCAGCCGTTGTCAAATTTATGTATTGATGAAAAATTTCACATTAGTTTTTTTTAAGCTGGTGAGAAATAGCATAACTAAAATTTCAAAATGTTTTTTTTCATATGGACACCATACTAGTTAAATTATATAGAATAATTTAAACTCAATTTTCTTTTACGCCGATAACGCCTCCTAGTGAGAAATAGAATAACCAAATTTAAATAAGTGTTTTTCTTTTTTTCACTATATGACGGCCGTACTCAAGGTAAAAATAGGTAGTACAGATTCAACACAATTTTCTTTTTCGTTTATAGCACCCCCTAGGAGGGGATAGGTTAACCAAATTTAAGTAATTGTTTTTTTCTTTGTTTCACTGTATGTCAGCTATATGGAAGTTAAAAATAGGTAGCACAGATTCAAAATAATTTTCTTTTACATTTATAGTATGGCGGGAAATAGGGTAACTAAATTTAAATAAAATTAATTTTCTGTCATAATGTGCAATGGTGATCACAATAGGATTAGAAGTCAGTGTTTGAACTTGGGTTCAAATCATGGCAGAGCCTGGGCTGAAAAAAAAATGTATGTAAGTAAAATTATATATAAGTACTGTAAAAAAGTAATTTCTTCTATATAAATCTTTAAAGGATTACTTGTTTATTGTTTTTTTTACCAGATGAAGATGAGTACATGGCTTTCGGTATCAGCGGGTCAGATACAAGCTCGCAAATGATTGGTTCAGACCTTGCCGTAGCATATATGGATGGACTGCTTGGAACAACGGCAGATTATAACATTTCTGGAAAATTTCCGGTAAGTAATTCTTATGTTTAAGATTTGTGAAGTACTTTTTTAAGGCTGTTCTCAAAGAAATTTTATTTTTCAACAAAGAAACGCGAAACCTTTACTCATTGACTTATTTTTAACACTTTCCAACAAAATTGAAAAAATTGTATGAATTCGGTCTGTCTGTGCGCTAACTCATGTCTGATCCGCCATACAATTGATATATGTTATTGAGGCTCACCATGGCATGCTCGGTATAGAGAAGTTGCAATCAGCTGATCAACTATTGTACTTTACCTGGAGGTCAGGGTACTTCCACCAATCAGAACTGCCTATTTGTAGTGTGTGACCTCCAACATGACGTCAATTGCAACTGCCCTATTGAAAATAAAGTGTAGCATTTATCGTTTGTATACAGAGGCACTCAAAAGAATTCAGTTACATTATGGTATATGGGGGTAAATCGTTTTCAATTTATTTCAATGATGTTATACAACTTCAAGCATATTGAAATTGATATTACATCGCTTAGGTGAACTACAAGAGGATTACTATAGCATAAGATGTGCATAGCATTTATCATTCATTTAACAAGGACATACAAAGAATTAGATTGCATTACTGTCTATGAGCAATAATTGCTGGAAGTGCGATTTAAATTGTGGTACGCGTTTTTAAAATTCACTAATTATTTTAAATATTATTTGGTCTGTTTAGATCCTGTAGATCATATACAGGGCTGCACAAAAAAAAAAGTACATTTCCGCATATTGACGGAAATTACTGAATTGGAATTTTCAACTGAGTGATGAGTTTCCTAATTGAACGAATTTTTTCCATACTATGTATTATACATACAAATCTATAGATCATATACAGGGCCGCACAAAAGAATTCGGATAATTTTCCGACTATAGATGATAATTACTGAAAATGTGTTTTCAAGTGTGTTGGGTGTTTTAAAAAATGTTTACTTAGCCATCACATTTTACCTTACTAAACTGTAAAGTTTTGTTATGGTATGCTGAATGTGTTGGAAAGTGTTTCATAATCTATGACGCATGATTTTTTTCTTTCTTCTCTTTACAAGAAGAAAGTATTGGATTTATGAAAATTTTCGACTTCCGGTTTTCGACGGATTTATACGTTTTAGCAGGTCTTGAACACGATTTACTGTTTTTAGAAAATGTCTGTCTGTGCAAAAAATTTGTGGTAGCTCTATCTCAAGAACTAATGCACGAAATTTAATAAAACTTTACATTCAGTTAGTACCAGATATAAATTGGTGCTGATTAGTTTTTGGTGAAAATCACCCAATAGGTGTCGCTGCTATGCTGAATTTTCCACGTTTTCCGCAATAGCTCTATCTCAAGAACTAATGCACTTAGTTTCATCAAACTTCAGATTCAGTTAGACCTTGACATAAATAGACGCTAATTACGTTTTGGTGTAGATATCCAAACAGGTGGCGCTGCTATACCACTTTTTTCATGATATTTACGATAGCTATATCTCAAGAAATAATGCACAGATTTTCATCAAACTTCAGATTCAGTTAGACGTTGACATAAGTTGTTGTTGATTAGGTTTTGGTCTAAATCTCCCAACAGGTGGCGCTGCTATGTTGCATTTTGAAGGATTTACACGATTTTACCAATAGTCATATTTCAAGAACTAAAGTACGGAATTTAATAAAACTTTAGATGATATAAATTGGTGCTGATTCTTTTTAGTGTATGCGAAAACCTGTGTGAGATAGAAGAAAGTTTTGGGATTGGCACATCCGACTAGTTCTTTCGTGGAATCGTGAAATTGGCAGGCGTGAATTAAGCGATTTAGAATTGAACAGCTTTTTCCATTTTCCAATAACTGTAGTAAAACCTGTAACGGAGGCTAATGGACTGGAGAAGAAGCTTCTTTTTAGACAAGTCTCATCTTAGCAAGTATATTTGCATGGTGTTTTTTCCGCCGATACTTGATATTTTTTTCCGTTTGAAAATTACTTCTGTTATAAACAGGTTTCGTTAGCACAAGGTTTACTGTAATTCAGCTATGCTCTTCAGAGGTATACTATAGAAAGGATATTTTAAGTCTAGATACCTATAAAATCAGAACCTGTCTATATCGGAATCATCTCTTAAACGTAAACTTTCATAGTCAGTATTTAAGAAATGCACTTGCTAAGACGGAAACCTGTCTAAAACTGAATTTTTCATAGGTCTTTTGCGATTCCGTATTTAAAGTTTTTACTGTTTTTGTATCTATGATTCAGTAAACGTTTCTTGTTCGGAAGGGTGGGGGAGGGGTGGTGTAAAGCCCTCCCCTGAACTCTACCCTTGGCAATGCCATTGCCCGCAAAGAAAACTTTAACAACCCCCCCACCCCCCCCCCCCCCCAAAAAAAAAAAAAAAAAAAAAAATTGAAATGGCGTTCTTGAATCTTCAGTTATAAGTGTTTCCTGCCTCATAACGATCTGTCTAGGGTTGCTGCGTCCGGAAATTTGATTCAAAATGCCACCCTTTTGACAGTCCTGAAATTTAAGGTTTTTTGGCGGAATATATTTTAAAGAAATGCAAAGCGTTTATAAAAATTAATTTAAATTAAATTATTATACATATATTAAAGCAGAAAACAATTTTTGTTGTTGTTGATATACTAAAAGATGGTGGCTTTGAGAGCTGATGGGCGGGAGCACTTCGAAAAAAGGGGGTCAGGCGGCGAACACAATAATTCACCGTATATTTAATCTAGAACGAGACAAAAAAAAAAAAAAAACTAGTCGGATGTGCCAATCCCAAAACTCTCTTCTATCTCATATAGGTTTCACATAAACATAAAACGAATCGGCACCAACTTATATCAAGGTCCAACTATAGTTTGATGAAATTACGTGCATTAGTTCTTGAGATAAAATCCTGTAAATTCAGAAAAATGCAGCATAATAGCGCCAGCTGTTGAACTATTTTCACCAAAACCTAATCAGCAACAACTTATGTCAACGTTTAGATGAATTTGAAGTTTGATAAAGATCCGTACATTAGTTCTTGAGATACAGCTATCGTGAAAATCATGAAAAAAGTAGCACAGCAGCACCACCTGTTAGGCTATTTATACCAAAACGTAATCAGCATCTATTTATGTCAAGGTATAACAGAATCAGGAGTTTGATGAAATTCTGTGCATTAGTTCTTGAGATATAGCTATCGAGAAAAAAATGTAGCACAGCACAGCAGTGCCACTTATGGCGCGATTTACACCAAAAACTAATCGGCACCAATTTATATCAAGGACTGAATCTAAAGTTTTATTAAATTATGTGCATTAGTTCGTGAGGTAGAGCGCCCACGAAATTTTTGTCACTTACAGACAGACATTTTCTAAAATCAGTCAAATCGTGTTTAGGACCTTCTAAAACGTATAAATCCGTCGAAAACCGGAAGTCGAAAATTTTCATTAATCCATGTAAAGATAAAAGAAAGTAAAAAGGATTTTTTTTTTAGTACAAAATCTAATGAAATGAGTAGCTCTTTCAAAAACCATGCCTTTTTATTAAAGTGGCAGCAATTTGGAGTAATTGATATTCAACCAAAAAATTTCGTTGTACTTAAAGTGGAACCGAAAGCGAGATATCAGTAGTTCGAAAACAAATTTACGTACTTTGTTAGGAAAAAGTGCGAGTATTAATTTTCAAACAGATCAAGTTGGCGGACCTAGAATGTAGATAGATTTTTGAAATGCTGTTTTGCACTGCAAAAAATAATTGTTGATTTTACAGTATAAAACTGGCACTGCGCGGTAGCGTATTACTGCTTGCACGGCAGCGTATTACTGCTTATTTTACTGTTTAATACTGTTAATTTTACGGTATAATACTGGCAGCTGGGGTGCCAGTTTTATACTGTAAAATCAACAATTATTTTTTGCAGTGTGTGGGGGTGGGGGAATTTTTAGTTTCCGATTTCTAACTAATAACATAAGAAATTATGTGTATAAATAGTATTTTAATCGATGGACATGTCATCTAGATTTAATTGGTTCATTAAAAAGTTTCAATATGTTAACAATATATGTAAACTATTTGATGAACTAATTAATATTTTTATTTTATTTTTTACAGAGTAACATGCATTCAGAATAAATTGCCAAAAATATCTGTAGTTTTTAATACTGTTTTTCTTTACCAAGTTTTTTCTCTTTTTCCAACTTTGTACGACTCCCTTAAATCCGCATAGCTTAAAACCATAGGTTATGCAGATTTTAGAATTTCACGGATTTCTGGTCACTGTTTTTTGTTTACATTTTTTAAACAATTTGAATTTATTAATGCACTCAAAATTATAATGAATGCTTACAATAAAGTAAAAAAGTTAAGTAAAATAAAAAAATTAAGAAAATTTAAAAAATATTTAAAATATTGTAAGTAAATAATTAATAATGCATAACTAAATGTGTATAATGATGAGATTTTTTTCTTAAATTATTCGGTGAAACCCGCCTTATATGTGTTACTAATAATTATAATGTACACTAATAATTTGCATCAAAATCTTAAAATAACAAGTATTCTTTCAATAAGTTTTCTTCCATTTTAGCCATGCTTAATAACCAAAAAAGCTTGATTAATTCATAAATTATTTGGTAAAAATATTGCAATCGCCACTGATATCAGCACTAGCTAAAGAATTTTTTCAGAAATTTATAATTCCTTCATGAGAAAACATGAGTTAAATCATATCAAACAGAATTACATATTAAAATGTGTACAGAATGACATAAAATTAAAAAAAAAAAAAAACTTAAATTTTACACCTACATTTTAACTTAAGTTTCATTGTTTAGATCGGAAACGATGCGCGTGGCAGATTTGAGGGAGTCTCTGAATAATTCGAAACTATATACAGTAATTTCGGACTAGCGCGGTTGTCTTGTATATGTAAAGGTTTTTAATAACACGTGTAAAATCAAGTTTATACAATTATATATGTTAACTGTCATTTCTTGTTCTGTTGTAGTGTTCTAATGTATTGGGCAAGAATGCCGGAGTTTGCCCCGACGAAAAGGTCGGTGGTGTTCCATCAGGATATCAAATCCATACATACGTTCGAAAAGATGGCATCACTGTCATTACTTTTAGAAGAACTCTTTTGAACACAGGTAAATAAAGTTATAAAATATTTCAAAGAGAATTTGTCTTTCTTCTAATATAAACGTTTTAAATATAATTTGTGCTTTTTAACACTTTCGAACATAGTTGAGAAATGTTTGACTGTCCGTCTGTCCGTATTATCTCTCATAAATATACTTTGATTGCACTGTGATTTTAATTTTATTGACGTTTACTACACTGCAAAAAAAAGTGTTGATTTTACAGTATAATACTGACATTCCAGCTGCCAGTATTCTACCGTAAAATTAACAGTAATAAACAATAAAATAAGCAGTAATACGTTGCCGCCCATGCGCGGTAGCGTATTACTGCTTGTTCATTTTACGGTAGAATACTGGCAGCTGGGATGTCAGTATTATACTGTAAAATCAACACTTTTGTTTGCAGTGTATAGCACGATTGCTGTTGAAAATGAAGTGTATAGCATTTATAGTTCGTTTACAGGGACAGTCAAAAGTATTCAGTTACATTGCGGTCAATGGGGAAAAAATCGTTTCAAGTGCATTTTAATGATGTTACACCATTTCAAACATAATAAAATATATATGCATTTTTGAAGTGCACTAAAACATGATTTCTGTAGAATATCGGGTGCAAAGCATTTATTATTAATTTACAGGACCACGCAAAAGAATTCGGTTACTTAATGACCTAAGGGGAAAAACTGTTTGCAGCAAATTTTAATTATCTTATGCTATTTCATAAAATGAAATTGATATATATTACTGAGGTTTACTACAAAAATACTTGCTGTAGGAATATGTGTGTATAGCATTTATAGTTCATTTACGGAGACACAAAATATTTCGGATACAGTACTGCATCCGAAGTACTGTCTATTAGCAATAATTGGTGGAAGTGCGTTTTCAGTTATGGTATGCGTTTTTAAGTTTTAACTGAATTTTTGCGTACTACGTGATGTGGTATAAATGCTATAAATATGCAGGACTAAAAAGAAAATAATTCGTAAACATTACTGAGTAGCGTAAATTGCTTAAATATGGTTTTTAATTGACTTATGTATTTTCAAGCTGAACTATATTTAGTATACTAAGAGATGTTTGCAGAATATAAAGTCATATACAGGGCTATGCGAAAAACTGGATACATAACCACCTATGCTGGATGATAATTTCTGGAAATGCGATTTCAGTAGTTTTAAGCGTGTTGTAGCTTAAAATAATTTTAAATTTTAGTTTAATATGTGGCGTGTATATATATTTAAAAAAAAACTGTAGGCAATATTTAAGGCTGAACAAAACAATTCTAGTATGTTTCCGTCTATTAGTAGAAACTGCTGAAGTCGACTTTTCAAACTACTGTGAGTTTTCTTACTAAACTAACGTTTAGCATACTATATAGAATATATACAAATCTATAGATCAAATATAGGGTTGCACAAAAGAATTGTACTACTTTTCGGACTATGGATGACAATTGCTGAAAATCTGGTTTTCTGGTGTTTTGAGTTTTCTAAAATGTTTACTTAGGTATCTTATTTACCTTATTGAACAGCGGAGTTTTGTTAAATATTCTGGAAGTGCAGGAAAGTGTTTCATAATCTGTGTTTGACGCATGATTTTTCTTTCTTGTTTTTATCCGTTTTAGGTGACAGTGGTGATAAGGACTTCAATCAAGAAGGCGAAACTTGCCTAATTTGGGCTGTTGGAAAGTACAATCAGTACAAAGAACCTACATATCATAGACTTGTCCTTAGAGGTATGCTATAAATTATTTTTTAAATGCTCATACAGAACGCATCTTTGTTTTACTATGCTTCATATTAGAATGGAAATTTCCAAATACAGTAAAACTCCAGTTATCAGATATAGAGTGAGCAAAATAATGGATACAATTCTTTCATTTTTGCTGATGGACATAGATTGTATTTAGTTTTGTAGCGATCTCATCTCATTTGAACAGTACTCCGGAAAGTAAAGTTTCGTTAAGCGATTAAATAAAAGGAAACGATTATTAGAAAAACACTGTTATTCCATAATGGAGTGCAACTATTTTTCAACATAGTTGCCACCATTGTTGAAGCATTTATAATAGCGGGGCACGAGCTTGTATGCCCTCGTCGTAGAAAGATGCCGCCTGTGATTCCAAGCATGTGGTAACAGCGTTTTTCACGACATCGTCTACCATAAAATGCTTGCTCCTTAACCCCTTGGGGACGAGCGACACGTATACGTGACGCATAAGATGCTCAGAATCCTTCATTATTCCCACCAGTTTATTTTTATTGTAAGTTTGGCTTATTTAATGATAGCATTTCTGCGATTCAATTAGGCGCAAATTTCTGTTTTGAAAAACCGGTGGTAAAAGAATAAAAATTCTGTAAATGACGCTCGTCGCGAAGGGGTTAATCTTCTCTTCAACTTCTGTAAGCAAATCCTCATCAATCAGAGACGGTTGTCCACTTCGTTCTTCATCGTGAACGTTATGTCCTTCGTTGAAAATTTGCACCTACCTCTTTACCATCGAATCATTCATCGCGTTTTGTCCGTAAACTTCACAAAATTGTCTGTGAATTTCAATTGGTTTAGTGTTCCTAGCATCCAGAAAGTGGATGACAGACCGTATCTTGCCTGCGGCGGTATGCTCGATTGTTTTAAACATTTTAAACTCTGACCAAACCATTGCCGCATAAGTCAGCGATCTGAAAATGCCTTTCTTCGCTTGCCAATGACTCAGCAGAAAGAACGCACATGCTTGAACTAACGAACGCAGCTATTCTGCGGCGAAAATGGAAAACGGAACGTACTTTCTGGATTACCTGATATATATCGAGTTACTAGCTTAGAATAAGCTGGCTTGTGGCCAATGTTCGACGTTATGTTGCTCGCCTACTGTTCATGAAGTCCCTGGTTCAATCCTCGCCAGCGGCTATGCGATTCCTTCATGGGTTAATCCGGACAAAAACGCAAATTTCAGCAACTATTCTGAATATCAACAGATGACAACACCACTCAACATCATTCCCAACACACAAAGCCTGTGAAGTGCTCGCAGCACAAATCCTGTCACTTATCCCCGCATCGAACATGCGCACGGTATCACGACAGCATCGCTCATCCAACGTTACCAGGCTTATTTCTCACTGGGGATGGAGTGTGTAGCGATCTCAATTGCCAATGACTGCATAATTCAATTGCTCAATTGCCAACATACTGTTTTCTCCTGAACAGTATGTAACTAGCTTACAGTAACTAACTTGTCATTTTGCTCGACGCTAAGTCGCTCGCCTACTGTTCATGAGGCCCCAGGTTCAATCCTCTCCAGCGTCTATCCAACTTCAACATATGAGGTCGATGGTTCAATCCTTGCTGTGTCTATCCGACCTCAACAGTCTAATATCAGGATCGATATCGGGAAATAAACACTGCATTTTAGGGGGAAATCATCCTTGTAAAAACACAATTTCCTTGAATATTTATTTAAATGAATGTTAAAATTTTATATTTAATAAGAATTTTTGAAATGTATATTTGGATAATTCCAAGCCTGTATTTTTCAGTCTATGGCAAAGCAATAAACTTGTTGAATCTATTCAATTAACACATCTAAATGATGAAGTACCATATTTTATTGTTAATGTTTTTGTTTGTTCTAAAACTGATCTTATCAAAAGGAAGAACTGGAGCATGTTGAAATACAGCACTTTTTCTTAAATTGGACATATTTTAGAGAGAATTTTTAGTTCGCAACATGTCATTTGTTTTGTTGCCCTTTTCAGATTGCGTGCTGAACATACTAGTCCGTTTAATTTGCGTTTCAATGTACAAGAAATCTGGTTTTGTCACGAATCTTTAGTTTTCAATAATCTTTATATTTTTTGCACGTTATAGGAGGATAAATATAGGGTATTCAAAACTTTTGCGACTAAGGAGAGGTCGAGAATCTCTTTTTAATTATGGAGAAATACCTGGTTGCTATACTATATCGAGTAAATAATTGTCAATTTTATTTATGCATAATGATTTATCAATAGTATGGCTTTCTATGCGTTATAGGACAAGGCATATAGGGTAACTCTTGCGACTAAGGACAAGTTTAGAGTCTCGTTTTAATTGTGGAGAAAAAATTTGTTTTCTACACTATATCGAATAAATGATTACTGATTTTGTTTATGTATAATGATTTATCAATAGTCTTTGTTTTTATGCATTATCGGAAGAATAATATACGGTATTTTAAAACTCTTGCATTTAAGGCGGTATTACAAAAAAAAAAAAAAATTCCACGCTCAACAACTCAAAATTTTGAGACAGATTTTCAGACTTATTTTTAAAAATAAAAACATAAAACTTGGCGGCGTGATATATGAAGACATTTATAAGGGACCCATGTTTTTATTTTTCGTTCAGTTAATTAGAAATTGATTTACAAACAATTATTTTCACAGTACGATAATTTTTTTTTTGTTTGTTTCCAGCGCTGTAGCTTCGAGAAATTCGGTTCAAAATGTCCACTTTGACAGCATTTTATGAAATATATTCTGCCTTTATCAAAAATCGAGGCAATACTGACATTATAAAGTTTCTGAATAAGAGAACCTGCCAATTGCATTTTAGAGAAAATTAATTTAAAAATGTGTCTCAAAATAAGTAGTTTGGATTTGAATACACTCTTAAGGGAGGTTATACATAGTTCTTTGGCCTAAATTCACGTGATTTTTACGATTTTTTTCGGTTACAAAGAAGAGATCACTTTCGCACTTCTTGTATTATATTTCTTGACATTTTACTTATATATATTTAAAAAAAAAAAAAAGAGCAATACTCCTTTTGCGACGGGGAATGCGCGCCGTGAACTTCCAATCGGGCAACAGTTTTTCTCCATTCACAAGCAGCTGAAAAACATTTGGCCGTCAAATTATGAAAGGGTATTAAATTATTTGAAGCTTATGCAAAGATTATTTTAAACAGTTGATTTTTGAGAAAATAACGTTCATTTGAACAAAAAAGGTCCTTTTTTTTGCCATTTTACTTTTTATGAACTCTATAAACTAATTGTCGAAAATTTTATTTTTCGTTGGTATAAGCTCAAACAAAAACGACTACCAAAAAAAAAAAAAAATTAAGGAAATCAATCGAACAGTTCTCGAGAAAAAGGAAGTTTAAAATTTTACAATAACATTACGTTCAACGAGCAAAAAAGATTGCAAAGAATTGGAATATCTCGAAACCGCTTTAGGGCGACAATCTAAACACTTGAGTAATGCTTAAAAAAAAAAAAAATCGAAATTTCGATCCAAAGAAGAACTACCTCCCCTTTAAAGAAAGATTGAATAGACACTAGATCAAGGATGCCGAACTTTTTCATGTGCAGTGCCAAAATAATATCTACCGATATTATAAGAGGCCAAACTGTTCCACAAAAAATTAATGCAACATATGCTCAGGTTATACGAAACACGGGCTAGTTGAATTTTATGCGTTATATAATTAAGAACGAAAATCCAAATGCGAATTTTCTGTGTATTGGAATCAGCCATATAAGTTAATGAAATTTTTAGACGGAAATATTTATTTAAATGGCACATGCTGTAATAAAGACAAATTTTATAAATTTTTATTTTAGTAATTTCAGCTTACTATTATTGCAACATCTAAAATTGCTAAATTATAATAATACAAATTGCATTAAGAAGTTTATAATAAAGATTTTTTTTTTTAAAGTTTTATAGGACAGAGAATGTTTTATGCCTGCATAATATTTCATCACTTCAATAGTATAAAAAGCAGAGATCACCTCTCATTTTATTGCTGTAGCTGTGTTATTAAATTCATTTGAAAAAAAAAAAAAAATTCATACAGAAAAAGATAAAATTCATAGAGGTATAGGCGAAGTAGTTGCTTGTGCAAAACACTGCGTAGTATCACAGAAAAAGTTTTTCCGCATGTAAAATTAATTCTATTATTTGTATTAGTCTGTACATATTAAACAAAATTTTATTTTTTTATAATAATAAGAAAAATTAATCCTACCAGTATAAGGATTTATTAAATTTATTTTTATCGCTTGCCAAAGAAATAGTTGTACGTGCAACCTGGGGTCACTAAGTGCAATAGGTTCGTCCCTCCGTCCCCCCTGCACGACAAACGGAAATCCAGCTGTGAAGCGTTTAAATGGCACTTTCTGATTATGGCAAGAGACCTGTTTACTGTATAATATAGTGTATTTCATTTCTGACAAGTGATGCCAATTCCACTGTTACAATAAGCAAAACATAGAGAGAAAAAAAAAGCGAAACAGCGGCTTCTAAATCGGGACATACGAAACAATAAATCCTATGAAAACGGAACCTGTTTAAAACGAAATTCTGTCCCTATGGAAGTAATATCCTACAATTATGCCTGTTAAGACAAAAACTTGTCTAAAACGGAAATATTCTTTGAGATTTTGTCTTGACAGTTTTACTGTACTAAATAAACACAATAACATTATACAGTAAAATTTGCGATAGCGGAATCACTAGGAACCGAAATAAGATTCCGTTTTGGAGAAGTTTCTAGTTGAGCAATTATATAGTATCTTCCGTTAGAGGCTATGGAATTTCTACGCTTAAGGCAGGATTCCGTTTTCAAAGGTATTACTGAACAAACTCTTAGCTGGTAGAATCGTATGGTATTTACTTCGGCAGGACCATACAAATTTCTTAGTTATATTAAACAAGGTTCTGTTTTCATGACTTTTACTGCATTAAGATTAACTCTATGCAGATGAAAGAAATTTAAGAGGTTAGGTACCTTTTTGAAATTGACAAATTACATGTAAATGTAATTATCTCATATGGATAGCAATAACTCCACCTCTGATTAACTTTTGGATATGACATTTTAAACACATACAGTGGTGGAAAAAATTATAAAGCCACTTGAAAATATGATATAATTAAAAAACGAAAGATGGAACATTTAGGAAATTTCATACATGTATATTATATGCTACAAGGAAGTAAAAAAAAAATCAATAACTACATTAATAAAAGGTTAATAGACTTCAGAAAATTTTCTGTACAGAGAAAGTTGGAAACAATTATAAAGTCTATGCATATATTTTATCAATAATCGATGTGAGACCCTTTTTTTTCGATGACTTTGACTAGTCTCTTGTTCATTGAATCTATCAGACCACACAAAGTACTTGCATCAGTATTGTTCCAGCATTTTTTAATAGCATTCATCAAATCTAACTTTGAATTGAATTGGCGTCCATTTTTGTAAACATTTCGGGCAAAAATTCCCCAAAGATTTTCTATTACATTCAGATCGGGGCTACGAGCTGGCCATTGAAGGCAAGGCATTTCACCTGATTAGCTTCCAGCCAAGATTTAGTTGACTTCGAAACATGAACGGAAGCGTTGTCCTGCTGAAATGTCAAGTCTCCTGAAGTTATAAGAGGAGCAATGGGTAATAAATTATCCCCTAACATATCTTGATACATAACTGAATTCATTTTGTTATTCATGAAAACAATTGGAGTGGTTCCACAGGCAGCAAATGCCACCCAAACCATTACCGAGCCACCTCCAAATTGACGCTTTGAAAAAAATATGAGGTTCCTGTCGTAAATCATGCCAAAAATATTTATAGCCGTCGGGTCCATCGAAATTAAATTTCTTTTCATCCGAAAAGACAACATCTTTCCAATTTGTGCCTTCGGTTAAATGTTTCCGTGCAAAGACTAAGCGAGCATTTTTGTGGTGCTTAGAAAGAGGGGGTATTCCTTTAAATTTTTTAAATTGAACAATGGGATTGTTACTTAAAACATTTCTTACCGTTCGGCTTGTTGTACATGGCAATTGTAACTGTTCTTGAATTTGGGCAGAAGACATTTTTTGTCCGCAAGCTAGCTTCCGGATTTGTCTTGATTGCCTTACAGTTAAGGATTTCGGTCTTCCTGTACGCTTCTTACTGCCGTAATCTTCGGGATTTCTGAGAAAACTGTTTACTGCAGACTTGTACCTTCCTATTTTTCTAGCGGTATTAGAACCAGACATTCCAGCTTCATTTAAAGTTAATATTTTAATTTGTTCACCATCGAATAACTTTTTTCCTCTTGGCATTGTATTAAACACCCCAAATACAAAATAAATTCACGTAACAAGTTTACATTTACCTAAACTTTCATGGCGACGTGCTTTTTCAAGTCTGGCATTATGCCAAATGAGGCTAGAACCATCGGCTTTATACTTTTTTCCAAGTTCTTTTTCATTGGTTGTAAGAAATTAGCATAATTTATGTTCCCCCTTCCGTTTTTCTAATGTTGATCATGCAAATGAAAATAGAATTCGCGCTATCAACAATTCCATTACTTTTTGACTTTTGTAAATTTTTCTAACTTTATAATTTTTTTCAGCACTGTATTAAAAGTGGTAAATTCTAACAGTTAATGTTCTGTAAAAGAGTCCTAGATGCATACAAAAATTTTTAACACTTTCCAACATAGTTGAAAAGTGTTTATGAATTCGGTTTGTATGTCTGTCGTCTGTCTGTCCGTGCTGTAACTCGTGTAAATGTATTGCCTTGATATTGTATGTGAGAACTTTAGAGCAGCCCTGTATATGATCCATAGAATTTATATGCACCAATTAATAAGCCAAAAATTAGTTACATTTAAAAATGAATACCACAATTGAAAACGAACTACCAGCAATTATGTTATTGGAGTTTACTATGGTATGTTTGGCATTGAAAATGAAGTATGTAGCATTTATTTTTCTTTTACAGGGACACTCAAAATAATTCCATTACGGTCAATGGGGAAAAATCGTTTGCGGTGTATTTTAATGATGTTACACTATTTTCAACATGTTCAAATTGATATATATCGTTGAGGTGCACTACAAGGAGTTTACTGTAGAATAGGATATGCATAGAGTATATCGTTCATTTACAGGGACACTCAAAAGTATTTGGTTACAGTACTGTCTATGAACAATAATTGCTGGTAGCGCGTTTTCAGTTGTGGTACGCGTTTTTAAATGTAACTAATTTTTTGCTTATTAATTGGTGCATATAAATTCTATTGATCATATACAGGGCTGCTCTAAAGTTCTCACATTTCCGATTATTGACTGAAATTGCTGAATGGGAATTTTTAATTGCGCTATATATTTACTAACTGAAGTAATTTTAGCATACCGTGTAGTATACATTCAAATTTATAGGTCATATACAGGGGTGCACAAAAAATTCAGATATTTTGCTTGACTGTTGGTAGTAATTGCTCAAATTGGATTTTCAAATATGTTATGCGTTTCTAAATCATTTACTTAGTAAATTGTGAAGTTTTGTTACATTATTCTGAATGTGTTGGAAAGTGTTTCATAATCTATGCCTGACTCATGATTTTTGTTCTTGTTTGATTTAATTTGAAATTTAAGGCCCTTTTTAATAAATGAATTCACCTTATATGCCTTGTGCGCAGGATTTCTTATATTTGAACAGTCACACTGAGCCCAATTTTTTTTTATTGAATAAAGATATATAATATGTGATTAAAATGACCTACACTGGGAAAATCGAATTAGTTTTGGAAAAAAAATATAAGAAAAATTTCAATTTTGAAATTTTTTTTTAAATAAAAATAGTTATAAAGTCGTCTTTTTTTTCTTGATGAACACATTAGCAGGTCATTTTGTACTTCTATAAGGTTTAAATACCTTCTGTAAAATTTTCCAGCCATTTTCTAGAAATCATGCGCGCAATGACCAAAATCTTTGAGAAAAATGTTTTTAAAGATCAAATTACAACCCTTGATCGTATAAAGAGAGCTCAATCTGATTTGGATATAACTTCCCTTCTAAAGCGAATTTTCGCATGGGGTTTCTATTAAACCGTTCATAAATAATCAAATTTGAATGTAAACTATTTTTAAAAAAAATGATTTATTTGACACTTACAAAGGTACCTGCACCTTAAAAGAATTTGTGCAGCATGAAAAACCGGGACTTTTAGCGTCCCGCGGGCGGGGCTGGAAGCCCCGGAAAATTGGGTCACCTGTCAACACTATTTCTGACCTTGTGTATACATAATACTTTTGTGTGTAAGAATGCTAATATGGACAATAGTTATAAGAAGAAATTAAAAAATTGCAAAGTATTTTTCTTTGATGTTTGTCCTTTAAAGTCGGAACTTTTCTACCGCAGGTGACTTGAAACTCAGTTTGGGAAGGAAGCCAGGTGTAAAAAATTGCCAACCCTTCATTCGTCAGAAACAAAAGATGGTACCTAAGCATTGGGGTCCATTAAAAATACAAGACCCTCAAGTGAATACTTTTGCAGTGAGAGTTGGTATAGCCGGCGGACAGAAAGGCTATGCAGGAATGACTGGTAAGGTATAGTTTGTATTCTTCATAGTTTGTAACCATGTTTGTTCGTTTTCAGATATTGGATTAGGTTCAGAATACTTTTTTAAATATATATATATATATATATATATATATATATATATATATATGGTATGTTTATATATAATACATGGTGTTCGAAAAGTTTCCCTGATTACGAAATTTATTCATATCAGCTATACAAGGTGTTTCATAAAAGATGGCCAGAACTTTAAGAGGTGATAGTATGCATCCGAACAAACAACTTTTATCAAAGAATGTATGGTCGGAATTAAAACGCAAGGGTGCTAGAGAGCGCCGAAGGTGGTGATGTTATACGAGGCAAAAACACACAAAAACGATTAAGTGACAAAAGCAAGTCACTCTCCGTACAATCGTTAAGCCTCTGAGCCATTTCCTTTTGCAGTTACGTAGATAAAATGCATATTAGCCTTTTCCCTATTAGTGAAGGGCAACATCTTCCGATACGTTCCTACCGCGATTGACAGTTGCATACACGGATCAGCGGTTTTTATGTATTAATAGAGGCGAAATTTTACATACGCGTTCTTCTTCCCCATACCACATTTGCATGCTATTAGTGCCGTTCTTCTCCCGATAACAGCAATGGAGCTTTAACTTTTGCATGAACCAAGTTCCCAAATGCGCCAGCACTTTTGCGTTTCATTTCCAACCATGCATTCTTTGATGAAAGTTGTTTGTTTGGATGTGTACTATCACCTCTTAAAGTGTTGCCCATCTTTTATTAAACACCCTGTATACAAGATAGACGTGTGAGATTGGTGCCAAAATGTGGAAAAACTAACCAAGTATTTTTGTTGCAGGTTTCCGTAACGTGGTTATAGTGTAGCATTGTCAATGTCCAGGAAAACGGAAATGTTCACGAATCTGGAAAAAAGCTCAGTGTGTCTTCTGGTATCACGAGACCCTTTTGGCATCTGTAATTCACGTGAGGCCATATACACTGATTTTTTGGGACTTCGCTCTCACTTCTTCTATCCTTTCATCTGAGGTTGATGGTCTGCCAGTTCTCAGTACGTGGTCCGGTTTCCTGGACACCTCTACAACTATAGCCACGTTACGAAAACCTGCAACAAAAAAACATAATTAACATAACCAAAAACATTTTGGCATCAGTTTCACATGTCTATCTTATATATAGCGAATATGAATAAATTTTGCAATCAGGTAGGGAGACTTTTTGGACACCCTGTATAAGCACAATCTTATCTCTTTTTGTATTATTAATTTTTACTTGAACAAGCATATTGTGTATGTAAAATTAATATTTCAAAAAATAAAATACAAGAAAACGATCTTTTTGGCAGATTTTATTGACGCGCTAGAGTTACTAAGTTTGATAAATACATTTTAGCGACAAAGTACTGCTACTTCTTTCACTACGGACTCTTCCGTCAAAAATCTGTAGTTTTGGACGGGGGCCAAACACGGTTTCTATTTTGTTATCACTCATATATCACTCCT
The DNA here is from genome assembly GCA_963931845.1 of Maratus michaelseni. Classification (NCBI taxonomy): domain Eukaryota; kingdom Metazoa; phylum Arthropoda; class Arachnida; order Araneae; family Salticidae; genus Maratus; species Maratus michaelseni. The sequence goes on from OZ007598.1 coordinate 39,695,160, forward strand.
AAATATAAAAAAAATTCACTTTTTAAATCTTCGAATAGGGGAGAAAAATGTACTTTTGAAAGTAATTTATTTGAAAACTATAATAGTCCAGATAAGTAACTTTTTAAATAATTTTCAAGCATTGTTTTTAAATCTATTTTAGCAATGAACGGTTTGCTACAAAGAATATAAAATAACCAGTACAAAATTACCACAACTGGAAATTGATTTCTCAAAGCAAATTACAAAGAATCAAAAGGACAGGAATCATAAGATCAGAATAATCCTAAGATATTGCACTTTGTCGCTAAACTAAAATCAGTCAACAAAAAGACAGATTTTCATTTTATGTTGAACATAAAATTGTCAAGTTAAGCTATATATATATATATATATATATATATATAGAGAGAGAGAGAGAGAGAGAGATTACAAATTTAAAACGCTGCATAATATAGAAGCTAGCGAAGATCTTTCATCAGGTGGCTTCATTATATTTGTGGTCCAAATCTACAATCGGCAAATGTTTGCCTAAAAAAGTATATTTAGAGAACACTAGTGTGAAAACTCTAGTATGCTATCTCGAACTAGCATAACATATGCTTGAATAGCAAACTAGTATGAAATTAAAACAATTAATTCAGATTTATCTAAAACTTTCTTTCATTATTGAAATTCAGTTTCACGAGTAAAGGATTATTTGATTTTTTACGTACTCTTATTCAACTTTGTTGTCTGTCTGGGTCAAATTTTGCAATATATTTTTGAACAACTTCCATTTAACCGATTTTCTTCATGTGTTTCACACATGTTCAGTGTCGATGAGAATGCGTTATTCGTGTATTACCAAGGTCGTATGTCAACAGGGAGAAGAGAAGGTCCAGGGCCAAAAACATTCTTTTTACGTTTGTTTGAAAAAACTTCTATGTTCTATTTGTTGCTTCCTGGTAGACATTTTATATTATTGTCATAAACTGTTTTCCTACATGGAGGTTTAACTCAATAATTAGTAGAATATTTGTTTACGCATCTAAGTTACTCAACACTCAATAAAAATATCTTGGATACTACAAAAATGACTGTTTTTATTTCACACAAAAGAACGGCGACCTCATGGCTGAAAACTTCACTTTTTCATATGGCGTTACAAAGCTTACATCAAGTAATTTCATTTGTTGCCCTACTGCACAGATAAATTAAAACAAAGTAAAGATATATCTGTCAAATCCATCTCTATGAATTATAAGCGCGCGCAGGCGCAAGCATGAATTGAATACACAGATTATTGAAATATCAGTTGACAAAGAGTGGTCACAGCCGTAATGGCGCGAAACCTCAAGCTTAAACATTTTCGATTGAAAGCACCGTATCGAACTAACCAATTCTGCTCAAATTTTTAAGTAGAATGATTGTCAGTGACAATTCAATATTCAAGTATTTTCAGGGTCGTACCTCATCAGGCGTAGGCTCCAGGGCGAAAGACGTTCTTTCCTGTTTTTACCTAACAAACTGGTTTTGCTCAAATTTTCAACTTCGTTATCGATGACAATATGCATTGTCTCAATGCATTGAACTTTGGATTAAAAGCGTGTTACTTAAATTTCTAATTTATACTTCCTGTTTTCCTTAGCACTGAACATACCGTGAATTTTACTCAGTTTTATAAAAATATTTCACATCAGAATTTTTATTTGAAATTATTTAACTTTTTCATGTAACTTATTTCTATTTGGTTTATCTTTTATTTATTATATGAAGAAATTTCTGGTTAGTCAACATATTTTCATTTCGTACCTGTGAAATGGTTTTAGGTATATTTACTGTTAAATGCATGTTTTGTTCCCTTCTCTGTCCATAGGTCGTTCATCTCCTGGTGTAGCGTGGTACATCAACGGCCTCCTATGCCCAGAACTTTATCTTAGGAGAAATAGAAGGTATACCTTCGTAATAGAAGGTGGTAATGATCCATATAATGCCAGATTTTATCACCCTTTCTACATAACAGATGACTCCCATGGAGGTTATGGAAAGTATACTGACGAAGAGAGGCGAGTAAGTACAGTCATATTATATACTCTGATATCCAAAATTTAACAGATGAAAAATATCATATTAGATGAAAAAAGCGATGTCCCTAGTAGAAAAAAAGTCCTTCCGGCCTGTACCGGGAGGAAAAGGTAGCTTTCCTATATCTTCGTTTAAAAATTTTAGCTAATGTTACTCGAAAACAGCAAGTTAAAATGCAAAGAAAACGTTTACAAAGGTTTCGTTAATACTGAATCTGAATAAGAAATTCGCCAAATTATTGAGCAATAGCCAAATTGGCTTAATTAATGAAAACTTATTTTGGTCGCCAAATTTGGCGATATTTCGCCAAATGTCGCCAAGTTTGGCGAGAATTTGGCGCTAACGGATATGAATATATAGTTTTATGCGTATGATTGGGAAATGATTACAACAATGAAAATTTTTGTAATGTGCTGTCTTGTTTCAAAATGTCAGCCACCCTAGAATTTCAAACTGCTCTATCTCAGCCATTTTTTAAGATAGAGGTAAACCAAAAAATGCTCTGGAATTCTTGTATCAAGGCCTAACACTTAATTAAAAAATAAATTTGAATTTTTAACTTTTTTGTATATTTATTTTAGTTTTAAATTTTTAAATGGCCGCCATCTTGAAACAAAATGGCGGACCAAGCTGGCCAACGAGCTCGGTCGAGACATTGGTGAGCTTAATACACACAATTAGTTTCATCAAAATTGATTTATAAATACGAGCGTTATCGTATGACATAGGTCAGATATATATATATATATATATATGTGGAGATATATATATATATATAAATCAACATTTGAACGGAGGGTGGTTTTGGGGTCTGGGGATCATGATCGGTGAAAATATATCGAAATTTTCCGGAACTGCTTTCCTCCGAACGGCTGCAATAGGTAGCTTTATACTTTTTTGTATTGAAAGCTACCTAATAATAATGGTTATATTGGCATACCTGTCAACGTTCTCCGACCCCATGAACCGTAAGCGCCCTAAATATGTTACTTAGCTTGATAATGAAGATTGAGTTTTCCTCTTTCTCCTATTATACTTAATTTTTCTTGTCTTTTGTCTTAAAAAAAAAAATTCTTTAACCTCTCTTCTTCTTCTTCTTATAATGTTAATACTTTTCTAAACTTAAACTTAATGTATGGTCTCTGAAAGGAGTCTTTTTTCTTTTTATGAGATGGGTTCAACCTCGGTAGGTTTCGTCTGTCATTTTTTGGAACTAATGGAATTCTTTCTTTTTTTATTTTTACTTAACTTTTATTGTTATACTATATTATTTCTTTACTAGATTTAAAAATTCATTTATTTTTATTTTTATTTATTTAATTTTTAACTCTTAAACTTCTCACGGCTCATTTTTGCCTCGCAAGTCAAACTACCTCTAGCCTGGAAGTTCAGTTGACTGCAACTAGGTATTCCATGATGCTTACTACATTGTTCCATACCTGTCAACATCGCACTAAACTTCCGTACAATGAGGTTAATTTAATAGAGGGTAAACACGTTTCAAACCAGAAATTTTTTTTAAGAAATGCAACCATATAGGTTCCACGTAAGAACATAAAACTAAATATAATTTTTTCAGATATATTTTCTGGATATAACTGTCTTAAACCTGGATCAAATTAACTCATGTTGTACGGAAGTTTAATTGAAAGTTGGCAGGTATGTATTGGGTTCAATATTGCATTCATCGGAAATATTGCCAATGAAACACCAATATAGCCGAAAATTCGCTTTACTTTGAGAATATTTTCAATTAAACTATTAGAGAAATAACCCATACAACCACAATCGTCCTACAGTGATCCTACAGATCCTGTAGTTGTCATGTCCAATGAGAACTCTCAGCTGGATATCTTGAGGATATGGAGATCAAATTAGTCCATTTCATTCTTAGAAAATCCTTTGGATTCTGACGCACATGCGCATTAATAAGGGGGGTCCGGAAATAATATATATATATATATATATTCATTTTTTTTTTTTTTTTTTTTTTTTTTTTTTGCTAAAAAGTTAAATAAACTGCGTATTTTTACTATGCAGCGGTCACATCAGCAGATAAAGCAATTTTTGTGTTGTACTATGTTTTTTTCTTGCCCATAACTAAAACTTTCAAATCTATTTATCTCAGAATGGATATTTTCATAAATTGTCATGTTTAAAAGTATATATCTGAACTTTCTTGCAAGATATTTGTATGAAATTTTGTACAGAGTTTTTATGTTATGTTTTTAATAGATTGCCTTCAGAATTTTCAATTTCACGTGAAAATTATTTTGAAAATATACTCCTCGAAGTAAAAAAAAAAAAAAAAAAAAAAAAAAAAACTTTTTTTTTACATTTAAATTATAAATTTTATAAGCAATATTTTTATAAATCCTAAAGACTAATTCACACACAAAAAAAAAAAAAACTTTTCTGCACACAATAGTGAGAAAAGTAATGAAATCGGGCTAGAGGTTCATGTGTTATATCAAAAATTAAATTTTAAACTTTTAAAACAAAATTTCAAAGTCTTCAAAAACTTTTTAACTGAAAAATAATTTTTTATGGAAAGACACATTTCAGGGAAAAAAAATTCCTTAGAAAAGGCCTATAAGTGAAGAAAATAAAATGTTGACCCTCAAACTCCTTAATCCTATAATTGTCCAAAAATGTCATAAAAAGTTATCCGTGGGTTGCCTAAAGATTTGATATTTTGACTGCCAGAGGATATTCTGTGACTCTATAGGACAATTTCAATCATTCAGACCCAGAGGATATTGTCTTTTCTGAATATGATATCCTCTGGATATTTTTAGGATGTCATTGTGTTGTTTTGGACTGGTTTTATATTGGAAATATTCGTAATCAATATTGCAGCAATAATGTTTTTGAATTGTAAATATTGGTAATAAAAGTGTGCTTGACAATATTGGTGTAGTGTTGGCAGAATGTAAATACCATTATTGGAACAATATTGCATGTCAATATTGTTTTTATACTAGGGGTGTAACCAAAAAAATTTTGCATGTTTTTACACTTAACTGTCATGTATGAAAATTAGCCTTAAAAAAATTATACATTTTTAAAATAATGAAATTTTTAACAACATTTATTTCTTTTCACTAGTTTTAAAGCAGCCTATCTACTATACATTTATTTCATTTTTATTTTAGGGTAAGAGAGTCTACGCTGGCGTAGAATTTGACAGAAGAGGTCGTCCACATCCTTCAGCTGGTAAGTTTCCTTAATCCCTTGACTAAGGGAAAGTGTGGGTACCTGATAATTAATTGCTTCTTGAAGCCAGAATTTCCAACGGAACTTAAGGTTGTTTTGAAATTTCCTGCTCAACAACGCGAAACTTTGACACATTTTCGGACTCGTTTTACGTAAAGGCATAAAATTGGCAGGTCCTGACCATTGAAGAGATTTGGAATCGAATACAGCTTTCCATATTTTGATAAATAAATTACTTATCGAGTCATAAGAAATTCTTGTCACGCGACTGTAAGTTTTTTCCCTTTCTTCGCGCTGCCATATCAAGAATTCGGTTCAAATCTATTCAAATTTCGTTTTACAAATCTATTTAAAAATATCGTTGTTTGTATATAATATACTTTTCTGCTTATGAAAAGTAAAGCATGAGACTATTAAACTCAGAGTGGTATGCAAGTCTCATAATCTTAAATGTACAAAATCTCTCAGGTGAGCGGTCTTAACAGTAAAAATCCCAAATTGCAATTTTAGAAGAAAGTGGGGGGAAAAAATGTGTACGTAGCTTTTTAGCTTAACGGGGTACAGACTGTTTTGGTTAATATCAATGTATTTAACTGTGAAATGTGTTTTGATAGTGTATGTAAAGTAATAATCAAGGGGGTCGGAGCAAGAATGTGCAAAGCCACATTTTTGGTGAAATGAATCTAACACTGTAATCTGTTCCTTAATATTGTAAATTATAATATCCAACATAATTTGTTTCTTATGTCACTTGGTGGCAGCCTATGTGACAGGTTTCGTTTTTGCCTCAGATGTTTATGCGACGATGGAGATAGCTAATTTACAAAAAACGTAATAGTAATATCATTAAAGTAATGCCATATTGTTATCCTGAATATCTCAAATGTAACTAAGGCATTGGCGAAAAAACTTTATGCTATACATATCTTGATTTGAGTATTTTGATCAAATTTTCAAATTGAAATATCTCAAGTTAAAAAATGCGGCTTGGCACTCCTTGCCTCGACCCCCTCAATTGTTACTGTTTGGTTTTGTGCAGTGAGTACTGTAACATGTATAATAGCAAATATTTCTTTCTTTCACTGTTATGATCAGTGCTTGAGAAATGCGGTCGCCACTGGCGACCAAGTTTTTTTTTTAATCTGGCGACAAAGTTATTTAAACTGGCGGCGATTTTATTTTATTTTGTATAAAAATTGACTTAAGAAATAAACACAAACGACATTTTAAAGTAATAAAATTGGAATAACTTGACTGACTTCGACAGAAAAATAGGCAAACAATTGTTTTCCTGTTTCACTATTTTATCAATGTCCCCTTCATCAGATAGATTCTGTATTTTTCAGCCTTTACAGTATTTCTATTCTTTTTTTTTTCAGAGATATATAATTTTGATAGGTTTTACCAGAAAACTTAAATATTATCGTTCTAAATTATGTACTATTTTAAAGTATAACTAATAATTCTAAACCATGTTGGTTAATCAATTCCCTAATTCATAAAAGGAAAATTTTTGTTTTTTGAAAATCAGTGACTGAGGATGAGAGATGTTTCTTATTGACGACTAAAATTTTTTGCTGGCTACCAGATTTTTTCAAAATTCTAAAGCAATGGTTATGATCACTAGCTAAAACATTTCGTTACTTTCCATCTTGACTTATATCTTTTAATCGCCCATAGATATCATATTTTCACTGTGAAATATGCAAATATACAGATTTTATCAAAAACTGACTTGTACTGTTAAGACCGTCCATCTAAGATCTGTACAGTTGTGAATACACTTTGCAATTTTAATTTTTGTGTTTCTTTATTCAACGTTGTATTTAATTTCTCTTTTAAAATGTGTATAAAGCCAAATGAATTAATCGTCATACTGTTGAATATATTTCGCAGCTGGCCGTCTGTGTGCTTGGATTCACAATGCTTCTCATAGATATTCTGTGGACGACTACCCTACCTATCCCAAATTCAGAAATTCTTTGAAACTCCAGTGTTCCGAAGGAGATCCAGCCACACTCTACTGGACACCGAATGCTAGTGTGCCGGATTTGCTATATTATCAAGTAATATTTTAGTCTCTTTTCTCTAAGTATCTCTAATAAATATGGGTTCTGCGTCAATTCACTGCAGTGGCGTCAATTCGTCGTGGCGTCAATTCACTGCAGTGGCATCAATTCGTCGCGTACAATTACTCGCGGCGCAAATTTATCCTAGTGGCGTCAAATCGTAACGTACAATTCGTCGTGGCGCCAATTCATCCTTGTGGTGTCAATTCATCGTAGTGGCGTCAATTTGTTGTAGCGAAAATGTTTTTAAAAGCGATAATAATAAAAATAATGTTATGTAATGATTTTTTTTTTTCAGATATAGCGATTTATGAGAACTAATATTTTATAGGCCTATTTTAGATGCGGATATATTTTAAGAAAACAATTTAAAAAAGAATTGGTGAAATAAGCGGAAATAGCGGAAGAAAAGGATTAAGTTAATAGAATTTTTTTTTTTACTTTTGTAATGAAATAAAAGAAAAAAAAAAAACCTTTTTAGCACAAAAATACCATACGATGACATTCCAATAATGCAATAATCAGTTCAGTCATAGATAGCATTTTGTGTTTACATTCTTCCTTTACTTCTTCCCCCCCCCCCCCCCCCCCACACACACACTCACTTAGTACATCCATGCCAATTGATATTTTTTTTAATTTTACTAGCAGTATTCTTTCTTTCTTTCACGATCTGAATACTTTTTATTATAAATCTCGATGTCATTTTCCCGGTTATCGAAAGCAATGTATATTCTATCTATAATTTAAATAACAAATGAATTGCTTTAATCCGATTAAATATTTATGTTCTAGATTCGCAACTTCACAAAAATCACATATTAAAAGAAATATCTCTCCATTTTAACTATTGATAATTTCAGTCTAAAGCAGTAGAAAGTCAATTAATGTATAAAAATAATTTAAAATGTACCGTATCTACAATCGGCCTGTAAAATGTTAATTATATTTCACTATATCTGAAAAATAACTATTATTAAGTTATTTTAATAAATTATCTTTTTATTCTTATTATAATCATCGCCTTTAAAAACACTTTTGCTACGATGAATTGACTCCACTACAAATTGAAGTTCCGATGAACTGACGCCGCGATGGTATGACACCCATACGAATTGACGATGCGATATATTGTCCGCGAGAGAATTGACACACCATAAATATGACTTAAAATTACGTTGTACATAGAGATTTTTTTTTTCCAAAATATATTTTTAAGCCTAACCATTGATTTACATTAGATTAATTCCCTGAAAATGGCGTAAGTTGAAAGCGTGCAATCTGAATACCCATTTTACCTTTTTCATAATATGGAAAGAAGAAAAATTGCCCAGTATTGACTCAGTGCCAAAAGACATTGTTACAAAATGTCGGACGCAGTTTTTCCATCATTAATGCTCATATTGGTAAAAAAAATAATTTTACAGCCATAATAAGCTATTGAGAGCTTGCATGGTTTTTGGAAAAAAAAAAAAAAAAAAAAAATGTGGCGATATGTTTTCCTAAGAATTTGAGCGATCGAGACTGTAACTGTTTCCTCTCCAATGTTTTAAACCTATGGACTTGGTATGCAACAGTACTTTTCAAATTTCTCCTTTTGAAAATTAAACATTTACCTTTTTTTCTGTATGCTTTTATTGAAGGATTTTTCTTTTAGACAAAATGTTTCTAAAATCTATACTTAATTTTATGTTTTAAGTGTAAAAATCTCAAGTGAAGCAGACTCGAAATAAAACTAATTATGTGTTTTAGAAATATTTTGTCAAATAAAAAAATCCCTGACTGCTCGACCTACAGGCACAGGTAGATTTCGAAGATGCAGACCGTGGGGCGCCTGTTTATAGGAAATTGCAGAAGAAATGATCTTTTTGACACAATGCGACAGTTGGGTCCACCCACTTCAAAATCTACGTGTGTTTGTAAGCGGAGCCGGAAAGATTTTTTTTTTTTTGGGGGGGGGGGGGCTGTAAGAGGTGGCCCTATAAAATTCTTGTCAATATAAAAGTTGTAGATAATATTAAGACGATTTATAATAAATTTTGGCGTATTTGATATCTTGTGAATTGACGAAGTTAAGAATTTGTTTCTTCTTAAACCCCTATTCCCCCCCCCCCTTGAGGGCATTTTTAATGAAATCAAAAATCTTTCATACATAAATTATTGGCCCTTTTCCTAGAAGTAATAATAACTTTAAACGGATTCGATATGTATCATAATTAAGAAGTTATGGGTTTTTTCTGTTTTCATAAAAAGCCCCCCCCCCCCCCTTGGCCCGATTTTGCCCATTAACGAACTTGGCCGAGATTTTATTCCCCTTTATTTTATGTATCAGTTTGGAAGAGATTTGTGCAGAATTATTGAAGTTATCGTGTCCATAAAAAAGTGATATAGATAAGATAGATAAAGTTTTGAACTGGGGGTGGTTTTGGGTTCTGGGAGTCATGATCGGCGTAGATCTGCAAAACTTTTTCAGAAATTCTAACATAGGGAGAATGTAATAGGTAGTATTTCTTACGAAATCTACCTAAAAAAGAAACATCCTTCAAGAAGATCCTTGAAGAAAGTAGCACGAGTAAGGTACATTAGTATAGCGGTTTGTTAAGACATCAACTCAACACTAGGCGTAAACACACATTGAAAACATTCTGAGACTTATTTACAACTGTATAAAAAATAATTAAACTAGATGGCATAAAAAAAAACATACTTCTCTGCAAATTTTGGTGCTGTCATTTACAGAGTTTTAATCAAAATAAAAACACTACAAAGAAGGTAAAAATTTAATTTTCCGAGGAGAAGTTGGCAAAATACGGATGCATTCCAAGCACATAGATTTTTACATTTGAGAATTCTATTTGCGGTCTAACTGACGTGATACCTTAACGATGTACCTTAACGAAATATTGTTATAAACATATTTGTTATACATTCAGTTCTATAGGAAATCTGCCGGGACCATAGAAATTATATCTTTGCAGCTAAGTTTGTCGTCACGGACAATATCGCGAGAAGTTATGGAAGTAACTTTGTTCCGCATCGAAACAGCACTCAACTATAATAGGCGTACGATATTTTGGAGTATGGTTGACATTATTACATACGATGTCATTGACCAAATTTCTATGCTCTGTAATCCTGAATCTGATACGGTATGAGTAACCCAAGAGTCGGGTCGGGTTGGGTTGGATTGAAGCTAAATATTTTCGTTGCGGTTCGGGTTCAGTTCGGGTTGGTATTTGACTGTTACAGATCATGCTCGGTTTGATCAGATTTTTCAAAAAAGGTCTTAAAAAAAAAGTTAATATTATTTTGGATAAAAAAAAAAAGAAAGAAAAGAAACTATATGAACACTGAATGTGTGTATGTGTGTTTTCCTCTTTCAATATAAAAGATGAAATTTATATTAGAGATATAAGAAGCAGACTATTTTCCCGTAATTGTATTAAAATATGGATAAGTTTACTTCCCTTTCGGGTGCTGTCTTCCTCTAAAAGGGGCTGCCGAAATTCGATGATTTGTTCGAAATATGCGATGCTTATATCCTTAGTTTAAATGCACAGAATTCAATGGAACTTCCCGCTTAGCATCTATAATATGGGAATACATTGTGTAAAAAAAAAAAAGGATTTGCTAAATCGATGCAATTTATTGTACTATATTTAAATCATTTAATTGATTTGATTTATATAGAAGAAAATTTTGTGATGGCCACAACATTCTAGATGTTTTCGAGTTCGGTTTGTCTTTAAACCGAAATTTTGGATTTCGCTCAGGACTCTACTATTATATGCTCTTCCAGCTCTTCTCGTGATGTTATCACATTTCACAGAAAGCACAGTATTGTTTTTTTAAAATACCTTTACAATATCTTCATTGTTGTCAAAATTATGAACGATAACAGAGGTTCGGTTTGAGGAGAGATACCTTGTATTTTTTTAATGAATTAGTGAATAATTTGAATGATATAGAAGAAATTGTGTTGGATTTTGCGTTTGCCACAACATACTTGTTTATACGGTTTCGATTCGACTCTAAATGTAATTTTCGGGTTCTGCTCAGGACTACTATGCACTTCCAACTCTTCTCGTGATATTATCACGTTTCACACAAAGTACAGTATGTTTGTTGAAAATACCTTTACAATATCTTCATTGTCAGAATTATGAACAAAAACCCAGGTTCAGTTTGAGGAGAAATACCTTGTAATTTTTTATGAATTAGTGAATCATTTGAATTATACAGAAGAAAGTTTTGTGTTGGCCACAACATACTAGTTTTTGACGGTATCGGTTCGACTCTAAATAGAATTTTCGGGTTCGGCTCAGGACTACTATGCACTTCCAACTCTTCTCGTGATATTATCATGTTTCACACAAAGTACAGTATGTTTGTTGAAAATACCTTTACAATATCTTCACTGCTGTCAAAATTATGAATGAAAACCTAGGTTTGGCTTAAGGAGAGATACCTTGTATTTTTGGCTGAATTAGTGGTTCCGATCCTGGTTTCGTACACAAAAATTAGTGTTTGGTTTTTGTAATATGCGTTACCACCTCTGTAGTTTTATCGCATCTTTTCTTCAAACATCCTATAAATGTAAATATATTTTGAAATTTTAAAGAGAGATTATAATTCAGATGTACTGTTTTCTTTATTTCAGAGCTATACTCAAAGAGATATGGGTTGGAAAATACATATTGTGGATGAGATAATCAACCAGAACTCTGCGGCGACAACGAACTTTCCGATGTTTATAAGTGCTTTTAGTGTTCTAATTTCAATTTTATGTACAGAGTTTTATCGAAATGTTACTTAATATAGTTTATAATAAAATATTTTAACTTATGTCTTTTTGAGTTTAATTATGTTTATTATATACTTCCAGTCAGTGGCGTATCTAGACTTATCATTTCGGAGGGAGCTGAGATACAGTAAGTTTCTAAGAAGGAATCGCAAGAAACGGAAAAATTCCGCTTTAAACAGGTTTTTATCTTATTAGCAGGTAACGCATATATTATGCAATCAAATCTGCTAAAATGAAATCGCATGGGACAGGAGAAAAACTCATTTTAAGCAGGTTTTTGTCTTCACAAGTATAATTACATCGTTATACAGCATTTTTTAAAACTGAATATTGAAAATTATCTACTAAAAGATATTTAATAAATAGTAAATAAAACTGAAATAAACAAAATTTTAAATTATATAAGAGCATTCTCAATCTACCCCACCTCCCTCAACACATTCTCGGACTCATTTTGGAGCACATACACGCACGTAATTTGTGAAATAACACACTTTCTAAGAAGAAAACCTGTCTAAAACGGAATATTTTTTCTGGTTCATTTTTAATTTTATCTTAGCAATTTTCATTACATTTTGCTAAACTTTCGTAATTAAACTTGATATTTTCTACAAATTTCGGAGGGGGGCTGAAGCCCCATCCGCCCAGTCCCTAGATAAAACCACTGCTTCCAGTGCCTTACCCAAGATGTTCGACGGGGAAGGGTTTTGAACCATTACTCATAAAATGAACAATTTATTTGTTTTATATCTTTATAAAGTAGTGTTTTAGTAAATATGTGACATATAACAACTGACGTAATGAAAGAAACACGCAGACAAAATAAATTTAGCATTCAGGTGTTCAAAGACCATAAGACTTCAATCTTCTCATCAAAATAAAAGAAAGAACGAGAAACAGCAGAAGCAGTAACACACACATAATTTGCTGTTATTCTTCCTTACTCTTTTTCATTTGTTTTGCACTGAAAAGGGGTATCTATTTTGAAATCTTGAAAAAGTTACATGCTAAAATAGTTTTGCCCCCCACCCTTTTTTTTCCCTCTCATTCGTTTTCCATACATTATATGTTCATAATTTGTTTTCCACCCATTATGTATAATTCTTAACACAGTGTGTTTTATATGCATATTATCAATTTTTAAATCTTCTGGAAAGGGACACCCCTAACAGTTTAACAGAGAAATGAATTTAAGGGAATATATCTACCAAAAAGATCGGGGAGGGGGGGGGGGGTGATTTTGTGATTTTTTTCAGGAAAATGAAACAAGATATTTCGAAACCTTTATTTGTATTATTTTGTTTATTACACTTTAAAGAAACGAAATTAACTTTTGCAATAACGAAACAAAGTTGGGTGTCTTCATTAGAACTCTCCCCGGAGATGATGCCGTTCTGATAGCCGTCCACGGTGATCACCGAAACTCTGTCCAAATGTCATCTGAAATTATAAGAAACATGTCTTTGCTCCGAACACTTATTAAAACTATAGAGAGTAATCGTTCAGTTTTCAGAAAAATTGATTTTAAACAAAGTAGCAGCAGTTCAAAGTTAAGGTACCGATTTTCCCAAAACACTTTGAACTTTGATTGTATATAAAAAACTAGTCGTTGGGGGCACCGTAATACTTACCCATCATGGATATGCATAATGTAAAATATTAAAATAAAAATGTGTAAACTACTTATAAAATGCATTGCAATTCAAATAAAATCTGGGCTTGATGACGTCATAAACTTTAAAGGCTCGATTACTGAACTGCTTGAAAGAAACATCCTTATAACTCCAAAAATAATAATCCTATTAACTAGAGGTTTATTGCATCTCTGATTAGGCGTCAAATTTCCAATTAAAATATATCTTTGAAGTAAAATTTGGATGAAATACAGGGTCATAAAAAATCGAAGAGTGTGGAAATAGGATTCCAAATATCTCGGCAACTCATTATCCGATCGACTTCATGCTTTATGCGAAATTTATGTTTTTTATTGTCTTTTATATTCATTTCTTAAAATAAACAATTTCGAAAATTTTTATATACCTTTTATCAGAACGAATATTTCGAGAGTCCGAAAAAAATAGTTCCGGTTAATCGAGGTTATTGAAATTAGACTTCTTCCCATTATTACATACTAAGTACATACCAAATTGCAAGTTTCTATCTCAATTTTTTCGAGAGATAGAGCGTTTACAGACACACAGACAGACGGAAGGCCAATTTTTTTTTCTAAAAATATGTTTTTCGGAATCTCCAGTGTTGGAAACGTGTAAATCCGTCAAAAAATTTTTTTCGATTTTCAAAACGATTACAAGACTTACCCTATATTACGTATGATGGGTAAGTAATAGGAAAAATCATCAGATCGCCAAACAGAACTATTACTCTCTAGATAATATTGTTGTCAAAAATTGGTGTAAATTTTAAGAAAATTGGTTGTGATCAGACTTTTAAAACATACTTTTGAGATAATCACGTTTAAAGATTTAAGTTGATGTAAGTAATGATAGAACAAAGTAAACGTAACTTAAGCAACGTAACTTAATTTTTATCGGATAGACTAGAAAATGGAATTGAAATATTCTTTACTAATTGCACTTTCAGGAAATAAAAAAATGTATTTTTTTAAAGTTTGCAGGTAGGTATAAAGCCCCTAAACTCATTTCGCTTCACATTGGTGATTTTTTTTCCGAAATCTTCGCCATAACTATAATCGCTATCTGCTATTTTGAATTTTCTCCGAAAATTAGCAAACTGACAGAATGGAGAATTGTTACTAAATTGTTATGGATGAATATGTTAGGAAACATATCTCTCAAAAGGTATATGTGGATGAGGTTGAAACAAGTAAACTGTGCGTAAAAATGGAACATATTTAAATAAAGTAAAAAAAAAAAAAGGCATTTCTGACGAACTTTTTCTTATTGACCAGTGAAATGTTATACTTGAGTATGAAAAGGGGAGCATTTTCTGGCGAGAAGAAGTCATACGTTACACAGAATGCAATGCAGAGAAATGAAACATTTAGGGATCAGTAACTAAAATATATAAACAAGTGTGTAAGTGTAATCGAAGATCCCACAAAAGATTTCGTTCAATTTTCCTTTCAGAACAATTTATACTTTCTTTAATAAATCCAAGTAAAATTCATAAAAAATAAATAATAAATGCATTTTTGACGAACTTATTGTAACAGTGAAATGTTATACTTGAGTGTGAAAAGGGGAGCATTTTCTGGCGAGAACAAGTGATACGTTACACAGAATGCAATGCAGAGAAAAGAAACCTTTAACGATAAGGAAATAAAATATTTAAACAAGTGTGTAAGTGTGATCGAAGATTGCACAAAGGGTTTCGTTTAATATTCTTTTCAAACCACTTTATACTTTCTTTAATAAATCCAAATAAAATTCATTAAAAAAAAAGCATCTCTGAAGAATTTTTTCTTTTTGTAACAGTGAAATGTTATACTTGACTGTGGAAAAGGGAGCATTTTCTGGCGAGAACAAGTCATACGTTGCAGAGAAATGAAACCTTTAACGATCAGTAATTAAAATATTTAAACAAGTGTGTAAGTGGGATCGAAGATCGTACAAAAGGTTTCGTTTAATATTCCTTTCAAAACACTTTATACTTTCTTTAATAAATCCAAATAAAATTCATTAAAAAAAAAAAAAAGTAAGATTTGAAATTTCTCCCTCCCATGTTAAACCAATGGTCGCGGATTCCATTCGTATTTATAAAATATATCATCAAAAAATTAATACTTTCACTTTTTTTGTGAGTGTGTGTTTTCTTCTTAAAGGGTGTCAGGGTGTCTCTTATTTTCTGCCTTTACAAAATATTTCTAAATTTATATACTTTTTTTATTTAGTGTCGAATGTCTTAAGAAGTCAGCGAGATGTGAATAACACTAAATAACTCCGAAATTATTTGGAGTTTTAAAACTTGGAAAAGGCAGAAAGAAAGTGCATGTTCTCATCTATTCATATAAATTTTTTAAAAAAAAACATCGTTTAAGTTTATTTAAACTCTAGATATTTTTAACATAAGGGGCTGTCCATAAATGATGTCACACTTTTTTTCAATATTTTTTATATCACCCTCTCCCTTTTAGTCACAAAGTGTTACACTTCACCATACCCCTCTCCCCCTCCCCCCTTGTCACATGTCACGCTATATTACATAGACATATACTTGGAGTTCAGAAACAAAGCATTACGTTATAGATCATGTTTCAAATTTTATTTTTCAACTTTATAAGTTTTAATGACATTCGTGAGCATAACAATAAATATTATTCGTGTATTTATTTTGTATAAAATAAGATTAAGGTTTACGACAAAAACATAATTAATATACAATAAAGTAATACAATTAGTAATAAAATATTTATAATTTTTTTTAAAAGAAAGGAATATAAGGGGAAAACAAATCACGTTAAAGTTGTTTTAGTCCGATTAAAAAATACACTCAAATTCTGGTAATTTCAAAATAACTTCAGAATTTAATCTGCTGATTTTAATGATTTTATTTTAACCAAAATGTGTGATGTCACACTTCTTCTTACCCCCTCCAACCCCCTTGTCACAAACTGTCACAATTTCATGAACCCCCCTCCTCCCCTCCAAGCGTGACATCATTTATGGACGGCCCCTAAGCTGAAAATTGCTGGAAAGTTCACCCCCGCTAAGATATAAATCAAGGCAGCAGAAGGACCAGACTAGACCAGACCAGAGCTGAGCTTTGACATCCCACAGGTCGAATGTCAAGGGGTGGGTATATTCCCTCTAAATGTGGGAAGTTTGTGTATTGTGCATTGTAACATTTTTGGGCTCTCCTGATTATTTTGGAAAAGAGAAAGAGTAGGTTATTTTCAGTTGTACTAAAACTTAGTAATAAAATAATAATTACTAAGTAATTATTAGTAAATTATTATGAAGTAATTATTATTTATTTACTAAGTAATTATTAATTTTTCTCTACGTACTGTTGTTTTTTCCAACGTCTTTTGTTTGAATTCATAGTATAAATAATTTCTGGAAAATAAATGATGTCAAACACTATATGAATATGTTTTTAAATATGTAGACTTTTCTTCAATTTTCTGTACTTGGTTTTGACACGTGAAAAGATTTCTATCCTTACATGCATGGGCATTTCAGATATTATTGGGATACGAAAAAAAAAAAAAAAAAAAAATATATATATATATATATATATATATATATAATCTTTTTCTTTTAAAGTGATACCCTTCTTAGATAAAAGTTGATTGCTAACTTATTGTTCATTTTTGTTTCCTTAAATAAATTTAAAATATAGGTTTTATGTTTTTAGAAAAATAGATTATTTGCATTTATAGAAGAATTAAAAAAAAACAAGTTGGAAATTGTACGTCAAACGTTACAAACGAGGTGCGTTCGTACGCACGTTTTAGAATTAAATTCATGATATCCCGTGCGTAGAACGGGTTAAACAGCTAGTTAAGTATATATTTTATGACACTGTTCATACAAATATCTTAACTAGTTATATAAATATTCAGATATATATGTATCAGCTAGTTATATAAATATTCAGATCTTGATTTTTAATTCTGTGAAATGAATTATATCGTCTGCAGATTCATTTCTGTCATAAAATAAGTATCTCGGTCGATTGACGATTAAACCTCGGAAGCTCCTATAACAAGAAAGCACCGATTTAAAAAAAAAAAATCAAATTTCTTAAATATTTTTATTAATATCTCCTAAAGTTTTGATTCGATTTTAATAAAATTTGAAATGTCTCGACAAAATTCTGCAAAGATAATATATTTTAAATTGCAAACCATTTGGTTGGGTAGTTTTTGCGTTGTTATATGCGGACAGACAGACAGACGGACGGACCAAGCGACGACTATAGGTGCTAGGTATTTATATAATTACGAACGCACCTAAAAAAAGAAAATTCTTATGCTATTTATACCTTATTGAGAATGCCTAAAAAATTGCTTTAAACAGTATAAGAAATTAAAGTATCGTCAATTTAATTCAATTTAAATGAAATTTTGATTGTTTATTAATAATCATTTTAGAAATTCTAACCCCTGTATTTTAGATTGTTTAAACTTACCTTAGGTCTGGAATCCATTTAAATATTTCGATACAAAGTAACAAAAATTATACAAGTTCCCAAAAAATAATGAAAATTTATAATGAAACTGGTTTGAGTGAGTATCGATTCAATATGCCATTTAATTACAACAAGAATATTTTTTAATGAGAAAAAAAAAAGGGTAAGTATGAAATTTAACAAGATCAGCGAAACCTGTACAGTTATGAGCTACAGGCTAGAGTATAACACGAGTCGGGTTGTGCCCCACGTGGGGTCCGACTACAATTGATGTGTTTGAACCGAGCACTGAAGGAAAATGGCTGCAATATGAACAGAGATGCGACAAAGTGATTTTGCAACATGACAACACACGGGCGCATGTTCACAAAAAAACAGTGAGAACTTATTCCACCTCCCAATAGACATAAGCTTTAATCCTAAATACTCCCTTATAACAACGTTTTGTGGTTTTTATATCCTTAAAAATCTGTTTAAAATAGCAAATTTGTTATTTATGTTGTATATGCATAATACTTTTTCAAGTATTTAAACAAAATATGTTAATTTTCATCACAGAATTATTTTTCTTTCCTATAATGTTGAGAATTAAAGGTTTATTTTGTATTACAAAGAACTGTTAGTATGGACTTCTAAGGGAGGCCATTTTTCATCTGCATTGAATGATGTAAAATAATCCCTTGCATTGACTGAATTGAATTCAGTTTTAAATAATTAGTTTAAATAATTTTTGTTAAACCTGCTTATTTCTTCTGACTGGTTTTCACTTTAAAAGAAACTTGTTGACCCTGGTTAATTGTTTTAATTTTATTCATCTATCATATTTTATGTACCTCTTTCTATATGAGTGAATAATTTATCTTTGAATGTATTAAAATTCGATTTTATGTTGATGTATTTATATTTTTTTTTTCTCCATGGGACAAATGAGAAAAATAAGTACAAGAGGGTGTTCGAACATTTTTTAGATGGTTTTATTGCACTACAGAATTGTTTTATATAACATATTTATGTTTTAAATGTTCAATTTGATAACCTTTATTCTGAACTACCTATCTTAATTTCCATGACAATAATGCTTTTTGTAGTTTTGGAAGAGGTATTTTGGTCCATTCTTCTTGAACAGCTTTCCAAAGTCCATGAAGGGTTGTAGGTCAATATTTGGATAAAATGCTTTATAAAAGACCAATAGTGCAAAAATTCATGGATGATACAGCAGGTGAAGGGTATAGTCCTGATACCTGTTTCTCGTTCCATATTTTTCCAGGAAGTTAGCAGTGGATTGGAATGTGTGACTGCTTGCTTTATATTGATGCAATTCAACAGATTGATGGCAATGGTGGTAAAGAGATTTATTTCATGTTCAGGGCTTGCATTCCCCCTAAAATTCCTAAATTTCCTAACTATTATTTTATCCCCTAAAACTCCTAAAATTTTCTTCTTGTTCCTAAAAATTTGAAATAGCCAAAATTTCACAGAAAAATATCGCGAATTTCGATAAATGGTCACCGGAAAAGACGCGTATTTTGCCAAAAGATCGCTAAAACAACGCTAATTTCGTCAAAAGATCGTGAAAAAAATGCAAATTTCGTCTAAAGATCGCGGAAAAAAGCAAATTTTGACAAAGAATCAGGAAAAAACTTGAATTTCATCCAAGGATATCGTGGGGGGAAAAAAGCTAATTTCAACAAACAATCCTGAAAAAAAAACGTTCATCTAAGGATCACGACAAACACGAATTTCTTCAAAGGATCGCAAATTTTTTTTTAAATATCTCGGGGGAAAAAACTAGAATTTCTTTAAAAAGATCGCGGAATAAACGTGAATTTCGATAAAAAAAAATTGTGAAAACCCCCTCAAATTTCATCCAAAAATCAAAGAAAACAGATAATTTTGTCTAAAAATCGTGGAAAAACGTGAATTTCATCAAAAAATTATGAAAAAAAAAGAATGCCAATTTTGCTGAAGGATCGCAAAATTTTGTCAATCAATCGTGCATATAAGGCGAATTTCGTTAAACGATCACACAAAAATTCAAATTTCGTCAAACGTTTGCGGAAAAAACGCGAATTTCATCTAAGAATCGCAAATTTTGTCAAAAGATTGCAGAAAAAAACGTGAATTTCGCCAAAGTATCGCGAAAAAACATGAATTCTGTCAAAAGGTCGCGGAAAAAAGAGAATTCCGTCAAAAGATCGCAGAAAAGAATGTGAACTCCGTCAAAAGATCACGGAAAAACACTAATTCCGTCAAAAGATCACGGAAAAACACTAATTCCGTCAAAAGATCGCGAAAAAAACACTAATTCAGTCAGAAGATCACAAAAAAACACTAATTTCGTCAAAAGAGCACGAAAAAGAAAACGAATTGCATCAAAAGATCGCAAAAAAAACGCGAATATCGTCAAAAGATCTCGAAAAAACATGGAAATTTGTCAATAAATCGTGCAAATAAGTCGAATTTCGTGAAAGAATCGTGAAAAAATGCATGTTTCGTCAAAATATCGCGTAAAAAACGCAAATTTCGACAAAGAAGTGTGAAAGAAACCTTTCAGAAATTTTTTCTGTGAGCTTCAGATTTTTTTTTCTCATCACTCCTGCCTCTTGTTCTCTAGGTTCACCGAGAACATCCAAAAGAGAGAGAAGGAGAGCATTCATTCTGGTTACGCTCAATGATCCAGGAACTCAAAATTCTAATTAATAGAATTGCAGTAAGCATAAGCTGTCAAAACGGTTTGTAATATGAAGCCGGATACTGCACAAATTTAAATGCCCTCATTCGCAACAAACAACACAAGCACGTTGAACAAGGGCTGAATTGATTGGAATGATGGGAATATTCTTTGGCAGTGTACCACATGTGCCTGACTAGCACAAAAATACTGTTATTACATACTTGTAATGTAAAAAATATCGCAAATGCCCCTGAAATTTTCCTAAAATTTGGGAAAAAATTCCTCCCTAAATTTTTGAAAAGCCCTAGTGCTAGCCCTGCATGTTTGAAGATTTGATCTTATCATTTTACACCACTATTTATTTTTAATTTTCCATTATATACGAAGTCAGCAACAGTCATAAATTCTTTGCTAAAACTTTCTTTAGATACATTGAACCATTTTTTTTTCTCGTCCTAATGTTAATAAATGGATTTATTTTTATTACTCATTTAAATAGACCTAATCTTCATCTATTGTAACACCATTTCTCCATTTTTCTCTGGATAAATGCTTTTTAGAAGAATTTTGCATTGTGTTCTACGTTTGGGGTATGTCGTAGAGAAAGATGAACAGAGTTTTTTTTGGCTTTTTTAAAATTCAAATCAGTGTTAATGATTTTGTTAACAATTGACAATGAGCATTTTAATGATTTAGCAACAGTTATTTGACTTGGAGGATTTTCTTTTACCATAAAAGATCTTACTTTTGTAACATTCAAAGAATTCCTTTTTATTCTTGTGTAAATATTTGGAACAATTTTTCCACTTGAAGCCAGACATTCACATTTTTTTTTTGCTGTCTTATTGACAATATTACCTTGATATATTTAGACATAGATAAAAGAATCGTGCCTGTCACAGCATGTTTTATTAGCCAAATATGAATATACTTTTTGGAAAGCGCAGAAATGTAGCCTTACATCCATCGATTCTTTAAAAGTGTCATTTTGCATACAAACACAAATTTCACTTTCCAGATAAGAAACTATTACTTTTAAAAACATTAACTGTGAAAAATAATTTCTCTGTGGAGAATTTTTTTTTCTTCTTTCACACCAAAACAAACTCATCTAAAAAATTTCCGAACAGCTCTGTATTTATCTGTATAAAAATATATACAGGGTGTCCCAAAAAGGAGTACCTATTTTAAAAAATGAATAAGAAACAAACGAATAGAGTTATTTAAAAAATTCTTGCAGGAAACGGATGTGTGAAGTCTGGAATTTTGTTTGTAACACTTTATTATGATAGTTCAAAATCTGACGGACAGATGGCGCTACAGCACCGAAAATTACCCGAAATTAACCGGCAAGGGTATGAATTGGCCACCTTACTCACCAGATTTAAATCAGTGTGATTTTTTTTCTTTTGGGCCATCTGAAGGATATAGTTTACTGCCAAAATTACACTTCGCTAGCTGAGCTCCAGCGATTAACCGCTCAAGAGTGTACAGCCATTTCCGTACAGACGTTGCAGAAGGTGTGTGCTAATTTCATTCTGACTCCGACATGTTATTGTGATGAATGGAGGACATATTGAAAATATTGTCATTTAATTTTCAACTATTGCTGATGAATGCGGTAGCCACAGCGCCATCTGTCGGTAAGAATTTGAACTAACATAATAAAATACTCTAAATAAAATTCCAGACTTCACATATCCGTTTCCTGCAAGAATTCTTTTAATAACTCTATTCGTTTGTTTCTTATTCATTTTTAAAAATGGGTACTCCTTTTTGGGACACCCTGTATATATATTTATATCGTAATTTAAATATTTGTTCAAAACTTTTGACTGGATAATTCAGCAAAAATTCTATTCAGTATAACTTATCCTGTGTTCATATGGATTGTAAAATTTGTTACTGGAAGCTGATGACAATGTTTTGTAGATTGTTTTTATTATATGCTAATTAATAAAAAGAAATCTAATGTTTTTCTTGTGGTTATTAATTATGACATTTAAAAAAATGGGAGTACTTGAAAAAGTATGGAGAGGGGGTTATAAGTTTTAACTTAGAATTATTTTGAGCACAGTGCTCATTTTTTGGCGCTAGTATTTAAACTTTATTTCATTTCATGACATCTGAAGATTCAAAATTTTTTTTAACATGTTTTTTCTGTTATTAAAGTGGGTGGTAAATCTATTTTGAGATACCAGGTGATTTTCCATTCATGCAAAATCCTATTTTAAAAATAAATTCCAAAAATCTTGAATCATATGGGAGCTTAAACGCATGGAACAAAATGCGAGTAAAAGACTACATCATCAGGATCCTATTACTTGAAGTATCTTTAGTTTTGTCAATAAAAGGGTATTTATGACATCATTTTGCAACGGTGAAGACATTTCATCGTTCTGTGTTTTGAGATACTGGTCTTAATCATGTGTATTTTTAACTTTTCTTTTAAGCATGATGTCACTTTCATTGGCAGAGGTAATTTTCTTCTTTCTAGATTAAATCCTAATCTTGATACCAACATAATTTTAAAAATATATATTTGAAATCATTTTGGTGTGACTGTATTGAAGATGAAAATATGTATTATGGTTTAAATATTATATAATCTTTACTAACAGAAACATTCTGACTTTCTGGGTATGGGTTCTTTGCAAGTATAGAAGAAAAGAGGATTTAGGCTCTTGGGCATTAAGGGGACTCCTTACTCGTAAAATTATGTTAAACCTATAGAAGGGTTCTTTTCAAATTTCTCATATGAATATTTTTAATTGATACATTTATGTATTTATTTTCACAGGATAGCTGATGTTGATGTTTAATAGGGCCATCTTTTACGTGTTTCATTTTGGTTAAATTTTTTTTAATACAGCTGCTTTCGCTTTTCGAACTGGTTTGGTAGTGAAACTACCTTTTATTAAAATAATCCGGAACCAAAATCTAAAAAGTAAAAAATGGCCCTATTAGAGTTTAACATCGGCTATCCTGTGCCAAAAAAAATATTATATAAATTCAAACAAGGAATTTGAAAAGAGCTTTGCCATAGGTTTAACATTAACTTGCGAGACTTTTTACTTGAGTGAAGAATAACCCTGGTACTGGAGGAAGGTAAAGCCAATGTAAATTACACAATTTAAGCACAATTATAGTAAGCAGCAGTTTTCTAGATGAAAATGAACATTATCAGTCAAATACTTTTTAAAAATTACATCATTTTCATGTGTAAAGGAATTTCTCTCTTTCAAGATTTAACCGATATTTTTAGAACTGGTAAATGAAATATTTCCATTTGAAAATGATGTCTATATAACACTTAAAAAATTCTACACTTTATCAATACAAATAAATGTTTGTTTGTTTTTTTTCCCCACCACCCATCAAAATAACATCTTACTATCAGTGCTATCTAGTCTTTTAAACGTGGTCTTATATTTTCCTAAAAAATAATTTTAGAAATGAAATTTTACAGCGAGAGAAAAAAAAAATAGAAAAAGTATTCTTTCAGAAAAAAAAGTCTAAATGTTATTTAATCTATACTAATATTATAAAGTAGTAAAGATTATTTGTTTGTTTGTTGTTTATTTGTTTGTTTGTTTGTAGGGGGTAATCTCTGGATCTACTGAAGCGATTTCAAAAGTGATGGTGGCAAATTGATGGTGACAATCCCTGCTCCAACATAGGCTATATTTTATGTCGGTGCCACTACCCCCAGGGGGGTGCAGAAGCAAAAAACTTTCTAAAATTTAGATTTTTTTTATACTGAAGGAGCTAGAAATTTGAAATTTGTCATTGTAGTTACTTATAAGATGTAAATGCTCTCTAAGAACAAATTCTAAAAAAATTCGAAATTTAAAAGGGTGAGATGAGCGAAACGCGTTCTAAAAACATTCTAAATTACAATTTCGATGGAATTTCTGGAACTACAGAACTGTTTTCAAAAGCGATGGTGGCAAATTGATGGTGACAGTTCCTGCTGTAACATAGGCTATATTTCATGTTGGTGCCACTACCCACAGGGGAATGCATGAGCGAAAAACGTTCTAAAATTTAGGTTTTTTTCATGCTGAAGGTGTTAGAAACATGAAATTTGGCATGGTAGTTACTTATAAGATGTAAATGCTCTCTAAGAACAAATTCTAAAAAAATTCGAAATTTAAAACTGTGAGATGAACGAAAAGTGTTCTAAAAACATTCTAAATTACAATTTCTATGGAATCTCTGGAACTACCGAACCCTTTTCAAAAGTGATGATGGTAAATTTTTGATGTCAATCCCTGATCCAACATAGGCTATATTTTACGTCGGTGCCACTAATCCCAGGGTAGTGCAGAGCGAAAAACATTCTAAAATTGCATTTTATCCTATACTGAAGGAGCTAGAAATTTGAAATTTGGCATTGTAGTTACTTATAAGATGTAAATGCTCTCTAAGAACAAAATTTAAAAAAATCGAAATTTAAAAGGGTGAAATGAGCGAAAAGCATTCTAAAAACATTCTAAATTACAATTTCTATGGAATCTCTGGAACTACAGAACCGATTTCAAAAGTGACTAGATGGAACCCGTCAAAATTTGACGGCAAACAACTTGATAGTACCATAAAAATAAAATTTATAGTTGCTTTAACTTGACAAATTTCATAGTGGGGAGCATAATATGATTAAGCGGTCACTGACCTTTCCATTGATATATCACATGAGGGGTGTGTGCAAAGTTTAGAAAAGTACCCCCTTGGGGGGTCAAAGTGGGGGATGGACATGGGAGATGCATAATATGATTAAGTGGTCACAGACCTTTCCAATGATATATAACATGAGGGTTGTGTGCAAAATTTAGAAAGTACCCCTTGGGGGGGGAGGGGCAAAGTGGGGAGATGGGCATCGGAGATGCATAATATGATATAAGTGGTCACAGGCCTTTCCAATGATATATAACATGAAGGTTGTGTGCAAAATTTAGAAAGTATCCCTTGGGGACGGGGGGGGGCAAAGTGGGGAGATGGACATCGGAGATGCATAATATGATTAAGCAGTCACAGACCTTTCCAACAATATATGACATGAGGGGTGTCAACAAAATTTAGAAAAGTATCCCTTGGGGGGGTGGGGGGCAAAGTGGGGAGATGGACATTGGAGATGCATAATATGATTAAGTGGTCACAGACCTTTCCAATGATATATAACATGAGGGTTGTGTGCAAAATTTATAAAGTACCCATTGGGGGGGGGGGGGGGGAAGTGGGGAGATGGACATCAGAGATGCATAATATGATTATGCAGTCACAGACCTTTCCAATGATATATAACATGAGGGTTGTGTGCAAAATTTATAAAGTACCCATTGGGGGGGGGGGAAGTGGGGAGATGGACATCAGAGATGCATAATATGATTATGCAGTCACAGACCTTTCCAATGATATATAACATGAGGGTTGTGTGCAAAATTTATAAAGTATGCTTTGGGGGGGGGGGGGGGCAAAGTGGGGAGATGGGCATCGGAGATGCATAATATGATTAAGCAGTCACAGACCTTTCCAACAACATATGACATGAGGGGTGTCAAAAAAATTTAGAAAAGTATCCCTTGGGGGGGGGGGGGCAAAGTGGGGAGATGGACATTGGAGATGCATAATATGATTAAGTGGTCACAGACCTTTCCAATGATATATAACATGAGGGTTGTGTGCAAAATTTATAAAGTACCCTTTGGGGGGGGGGGGGGAAAGTGGGGAGATGGACATCGGAGATGCATAATATGATTAAGCAGTCACAGACCTTTCCAACAATATATGACATGAGGGGTGTCAACAAAATTTATAAAAGTGCCTCCCTTAGGGGGGGGGGAGGGGAGGGGGTGGCGGGATGGATCCCGGAGATGCATAACATGAATAAGCAGTCAAAGACTTTTCCAGCGATATATCACATGAGAGGTGTCTGCAAAATTTAGAAAAGTGTCCCACTTGGGGGGGGGGGGATAGACCCGAGATGCATAACATGAAAAAGAGGTCACAGGTGTTTCAACTTGCAACTTTTTTCTCGAAGGCATTTGATAATATTAAATTTATTTTACCCAAGACAATTTAACGATATTCTTAATTTTTTTGCATAATTCGTCAAATGTTCATGGAAAAAATCATGAAATTCGCTAATCAATAGTTGATAAATTATAAAATTCAACAATCGATAGCAGTAAAATTGGTCAATCGATAATGGAAAAATCACAAAATTCATCAAATGGTCTCCTGTAAAAAAATTGTCCTGCACACTGATGATATGATCAAAAGGATTTTGAAGTATAGGACAAAATTAACACTTGCCAGCGAGTAATGCTGAAAATTTGGCAATGGACTTTATTGCCACCACTGGTCAAACATAATAGTCACACTCACCAATTGCGATGATTGAATGGAAAAAGATTTTTTTCTCTGCTGTCGCTCGACAAATTTCGAAACCATTTGGCGAATTTCACGATTTTTTCCCCGAAATTGACGGATTGTGATTTTTTTTTCTTGAAGCCATTCGACGATATTCGAAAACTTTTCCAACCAGTTGATGAATTTTGCGATTTTTCCACTGTCGATTAATGAATTTTGCGATTTTTCCGCTATCGATATAAGAATTTCGCAATTTATCAACTATCGATTAATGAATTTCATGATTTTATCCATGAACGAACAAATTGCGCACTTTCTTTCCGCTAATGTTTGACACATTTCGCCCTTTACAATTCAGCCAATGAGTTGAACGTTGTTTCTTTCCAGAAATGTCAAGAATGAAACAATGATTCTTTAGGATGAATTTCCTTCGTTCGATGTCACATGGAAGAATGTGTGCAATGCAGCAACGGGCGTCACAGACTTTTTAGGGCACCTGCAGACTAAAAACATCTAACCAATCTTCGCGGGGGGGGGGGGGGGGGAATCACAGATATCGTCAAATGATTGAGGAAAAAACACTAAATTCATCAAAGGATCATGGGGAAACATGACTTTCGTTAAAAGACAACAGAAAAAACATTAATTATGCAAAAGGATCGTGAAAGATAAGCAAATTTTGTCAAAGAATTTTCGTCTAAAAATTGCAGAATAAAATGTATTTTATCAAAGAATCGCTGGAAAATGCGAATTTCGTTAAGGATCACGAGAAAAATGCGAAATTCTTCAAAGGATCGCTGAAAAAACACGAATTTCATCAAAGAATTGCTGAAAAAACATGAATCTTGCCCAATAATAGAAAAATCATGGTTCATAATCATTATGTCTAGTAGTATATGTAAATACAGTTTGTGATATAAGACAAAATTAACACTCACCAATCGGCGAGTAATACTGAAAATTGGTAATTGATGTTATTGCCAGTACTGGCTAAACTTAATAGTCACACTCGCCAATTGCGATGATTGAATGTAAAATGAAATTTTTTTCCCGCTGTCAATCAAAGAATTTTGAAACCATTTGGTGAAGTTTTTCCCGAAACCATTTTGTGAATTTCCCGATTTTTTCTTCAAAATAATTTTTCAACAATATTCGACCCAATACGCATGCGTAAAAAAATCACCAGCCAATGAGGTGAGGGTCTATTACTGTCTCTAGAAACGTGTTTGGGATCATCTCCTGTTTGTTTTTTTCTTGCACATTGCATTAAACCTAGGAAGGTATTTATATAGAACTCACTGTGGAGTGTTTAGAAGGTATTTATTTTATTTATTATAATTTGTATGAATACTTAGGTGTCCATTTCGGATTTACTGTTTAAAAATGAATTTAGGCTCATTTAACATTCGCGAAATCAATCCGATGGAAATTGTGTTTTTAGATCTCTATCATTTTGTATATATAGTACAGAAAATAATTATTCAAACGTACGTAAAAATATCGTAGAACACGTAATACAAAATTGGATCACTTATAGTCCGTTTATTATCAGGGATGAATCTTATGGTGTTCCGATTGCTAATGAAAACGATTATGTAAATATATGGTTCTTCATAGAAGTATGTGCTTCTTCACACTTCAATAGAAGCATTGTTTAAATTAATATAATTCTACAAATATGATGCAGTTTTAAAATATTGAGTAATGATTAATACTGTCAAGGAATCTACTCACATACGTAATTAAGTTTTGGTACTTCTCTATTATCTCATCGACCACTTTTCATAACAAAAAACTGTCGCCAAACTGTAACGCCAAATAAACGGGAGAACGTTGTAATTAATACGCGCAAATGTTGAATTAAAAACCACTTGACGACATAACAAACACGTATAATGCTTCCGACATCAAGTACATGGGACTGCATTTTTGGCATTTATTCATACAGTTTGGCGATAGTATTTTGTTATGAAAAGTGGACGATGGGATAATAGAGAAATACCTAAGTTTTTTATACCAAGTTTGAAAATTTATCTTTTTTTGACATTTAAAAAAAATAACAGAAAAAACATTACAAATTTGCCCATTTGCTCAGCGGTCAAAGGATTAAGTAAATATTAATGATTAAGCGGAACTGGTTCTAGTTATGAAGTAATATTATTTTGCTCAAAAACCCCCAACAAAAAAAGAATTACAAAGAATAAGTAATCGTCTTTAAATATACAAAAAACAATGTGATTAATGACCAGGATTTTTTTACATATAACATTTTTTATATACAAAATAAAAACGGAAATAACCTCATTCATTTCACCAGATGTCAAAAATAGTTTTTTTTTCCACATTCCTGGGCAAAGCACTAAATCAATAAAATCACCAATTTGTGACAAATTATGAGTTTCTTATGAATCGCCAATGAACGGACATGCAAACTGGTAAAAAATGAATGTAATAAATTAAAACATTCAAGATTTGTATACATACAAACAATGTAAATATTAATATTGCTACATGATACATTGTTTGTATATATACTTGTTTGTATACATACAAACAAATATAATGTAAACATTATTATTCAAATATTAAGAGTTTGCAAATCAAAACATTCTAAAGATTTGTATACATACAAACAATATAATGCATACATACTCTTTACAAATAAAATAGCACACTTATGTAATGACAAAACTTTTAAATCGAATAGAGATAATATATTTCTGTTAAAAAATAATGCTAAAGTTCAGACTTATATATATTATACATTCACATAAAGCTAGTCACATTCCTGCATATTTATTAAATATTTAGTTGCTAAATACAGAAATAATATTTTATAATTTATATTCAGACGCTCAGATTCGCTTTTTTTGAACATATAATAATAAAAATATTACTACCATGCGTACTGTCTTTTGACATTATATTTACATAATAGTTTTAATTAGCAATCGGAACACCATAAGATTCATACCCGATCATAAACGGAATATAAGTGGTCCAATTTTGTATTACATGTTCTACTATATTTTTATTTACGATTGAATAATTATTTTCTGTACTATATAAACAAAATGATTTGATTTCGCGAACGTTAAATGAACCTAAATTCATGTTACACAGTAAATCCGAAATGGATACCTAAGTATTCATACAAATTACAATAAATACAACAATAAATAAAATAAATACCTTCTAAACACGCCACAGTTTTTTATATAAATATCTTCCTAGGTTTAACACAACGTGAAAGAAGCCATCAAAACAACATGATTTGATCTTGATCCCAAATACGTTTGGAGACAGGAATAGACCCTCGCCTCATTGGCCGGTCCTTTTTTGACGCATGCGTACTCGGTCGAAATTCGATGGAAATTTGACAAAATTACCAAACTGCTTTAAATAGATGGATGGTGGCAAATTGATGGTGATACTCCCTGCTTCAACATAGGCTATATTTTATGTCGGTGCCACTAACCCCAATGGGGTGTAGGAGTGAAAAATGTTCTAAAATTGCGACTTTTTTTATACTGAAGGAGCTAGAAATTTGAAATTTGTCATTGTAGTTACTTATAAGATGTAAATGCTCTCTAAGAATAAATTTTAAAAAATCGAAATTTAAAAGGGTGAAATGAGCGAAAAGCGTTCTAAAATCATTCTAAATTACAATTTCTATGGAATCTCTAAACTACAGAACCGATTTCAAAATTGATGGGGACAATCCCTGCTCTAACATCCTCCTCTTTAACCCGTTCGCTGCCAAGCTAAAAATACCGGTATTTTAATTTTATTTAGAAAGTTCAAATTTATACCAGAAAATACTAACAGCAATATTTACTTTGTTTTATTACAGATATTTCGTAATAACATAAAATAAAAATTCTTCTTTTGAAATTTCCGGTTTGAAATTTCCGGTAATTTTATATTGAAGAAACGTAGATAGCACTACGAGTATACTCGTAGTTGGCAGCGAACGTGTTAATATAAAGCTATGCATTGCTGACGACTGGGTTTTTCGCTAATTTTTGTCACAGATTAATCTCGGAAAATGAAACATTTGAAGTTACTGAAAAAAATAATAGCTCGAAAAGTATTTGTCAGAAAATTGTTAGACAAACTGCTTTTGAAAGGGAAAAAATTGTATATTTCTTGATATAAATTTCAAATCTAATGATTATGCCATTTTTCAAATATTGAATTTTAAAAATTACCAAATTTCACAATGAAGTACCATAGCGAAACCTTCACGCGTAAAAAGATAATGATAAGGGCGACGTGTCCAGACGTGTATATTGGCTATAGCATGAGTCACAAATTATAGTTGCCTTATTATTCTGTTAAAATATAAAAGTGAATTATGAAATGTCAATATTTTGTTTGGTTAAAGGTTCGTTAAGAGAAATTGACCAGCGTAGCTTGCTAGTATATAATAAAATATGTTTTATGTAGCTTAAAAATCAGAATATTTACAGTACTTATTTACAGTATAATTTACAAAGAAACTACTTTCTTTTTTTCTTTTTTTAATGAAAAAGCTTTCAATTTTCAAATAAAAAAAAGTGGAAATTTTATTTATCCAAATAATTATGTATAATCTAATATTTTATGTAGTTTCATAAAACAAAAATCGGATATACTTACAGTATTTATCAGATTTTTTAGGTACAATTTTTAAAGAAACAAAATCCACTAAATATTTGCTTATAAAAAAAAATCCGGAATTCTAAATTTTCTAAATATTTCTTGTTTATAATAAAATGTGTTTTATGTACCTGTATGGAACAAAACCACATACTTGCAGTATTTAATAAAAATTAAACAGTTGGGAATATTTATAATAGACTACTCAACATTTTAAAAAGCATGGAAAAAAAAAAAAAAAAAAAAAAAAAAAAAAAAAAAAAAGCTAATTCATGGCTCCAGGAACAGATTACACGATACTTTTTTTTTTTTAAGTAATTTATGGAATTTACGTTTATTTTGCGGCTGTATGACAGCAACGGCAATCGCGAATTTTCAATCCTGTCATTAAACAAACTTTGGAGTGATGAAATATTTTAATTTTTCACGAAAACTAATCAAATTATGTATTTCTTTTGATGTTTAATTTTATGTTTTGTTCACTTCGTATAATCGAAAAATACGAATGTTTTTGATAAAAACTATTTGTTGTAAATATTAACCTACTATAATAAATATTCAATAAATTATTATGCATTTAAAAATATATATACACTGTTTCAGACATTAATCTCTTTTAAAATATTCGTATTCTTCACGCCATTATAAATTATAAGAAGTAAACAGAAAATAACTAAGATTTAAAATTAAATGACTGATTAGTTTTCATTAAAAATTTAAATATTTCATCCCTCTATGAGTTTGTGTAATGACAGTATTGAAAATTTCTTAGTTGCTGTAATAATGCCGCGATCGCCATGAAAGCAAAACCATTACCTGAGCGCGGAGTACCCCGCCCACTATCGAACACTTTAGTTCTAATCGCTACCACTGCAACTCCGGTGGCGCTACTTGGCGCCCTCTTCTAACACGTGAGTGTCTGTTTTTTACGAGTCGATAAATCGCAGCCGTCCAAAACTCCAAAAGTTCAGTTTTCTCAAGCACTGTTCCGCGCATAAGCATGGAGTTGGGATTTATTTGTGGTTTGTTTCGATTGTGTTTTGTTAATGTTAGGTCGTTGTGGACGTACGAAACGTGAAATTAAATTTTAGGAAAGTTCCACGAAATAAAAATGTAGAAAAAGAATGTTAGTTTTATTCAACGAATCCAGAAAAAAATAAAACAAAACAAAACAAAATTTGCAAAAATTATGTACAAAGGAAAAATAATTGATCTACAAGAAGAAATTTTAAATGATTCTACTGAATTTGAATATGTTGATCACTCTTATTCTTTAAAAATACCTGTTTTGATGCAGGAAAAAGAGAATGTACCGAATAAATGAATTTGTGTTTGTACAAAATTTAAGTCATTATTTAAAGGCTTACTTGGGTTATTCCAGATATAAAATATTTTGGCCTTTTTACAAGTCCTTACAATTAAAATTAGCTAATTTCTGGCTCTTCCTCCCCTTATGATTATGTAATATTTTTTATCTTAAATTGCATATAAAACCGTAACATTTTAAAATAATTTATTTTTATTTATATGGGTTTATATCTAATGTGCTCACAGTTCAGAAATCACTTGACTTTTTTTAGGTAAAAGATAATGACCCCCCCCACCCGCCCAACATGATTGTATAGCACTAGAATGATACTCAGGAGAAGTATAAAATTTTATACTTATAAATTTCTTTTTTACTTATTAATAAGAAAACAACTATAAGGAGCTTTTTACTAAAAATCAGAATTTTGTTAAAAGCAGTAAAAATTTTGCAGTCAATATTTGAGCTACCACTGCCACAGCAGAAAACAGGATTTAGGGGTTTTAAAACTCCTCCCAGACCAATTGAAAGCATATAAGATAAGTACAAGGACCGTTATGGTGAATAAATAATGTGTAAAAAGTAACTGAAACACAAAATAGCTAAATAATTAGCATTAAATTGTTTCAAAACTTCATAAAAAGAAGCAATTTAAGAGCAAAACGGGAGAGGAAAAGAAATATAGAGAGAAATAATTAGAAACAGCAGCAGCACATGCATTTTGACGCCACTACTCTTCGTTTCGTTTTAAAGGGGGATCTTTTATGAAGCCTTGAAATAGCTTTCAACTCATATCTAGATGACTGTGTGGTTTGCTTTACTTCGGTTATAACACATTTTTTTAAAGGAAATAAAAAAAGTCATACACATATAAAACAATGAAATTGTTCATAAGGGTCAATAGAAGTTTTTTTTGGTGGGGAGGGTGGAGGGGGGGGGGGGATTTTGTGAAAAGTAAAAGTTATTTTTGTGAAATTTATTATATTTTTGTCAATATTAACATTAAGTAAAGAAAGATGAAATCCAATTACTCAAATTCAAAACAAGCATTTATTGATAACTTTGTTAAGTACTTCTGCTAAAATTTACCTTTCTGGTGAACTCATATTATTTGCAAATTACATATTTATAAAACCTAACAAAATAAAAATAATTGGTGAAGAGTATGTTTTTTATGAACTGGAATTTTGTGAAGGGGTCTATTTTATGAAGAAAAATTTCGCAAAGAAGTCTGCTTTAAATAAAAGGAATTTTATAAATAAGTCGTTTTATTAAGAGAAATTTTTGAGAAGAGCTCTATTGTATTAAATGGAATTTTGTAACGTGCCCCTAAATATGCCCGAAGTTTTGCCTGGATCGACACCTGGTTCAATAACAATGATTCAAAACCGCTAACAAACGGAAATCTTGGCTCCACCACTGAAGACACTACAACATTTGAATATTTTCTTAAAGTAAAATCTCAATTTCGATACAATAGCAGTATTTTTACAAGAAAAAAAAACCTACATGTATTTTTGAAAAAAAGAATGCCCAAAAAGATTGTACTAATTAAACATAAAATCTACATAACTACAGTTTAAATGTTTAACAAGATTTTGGTTTTAAAGTATCTCATTATAAATATTTTATTAATAATTATAAATATTACCAATAAAAGCTGGAAAATATAATTTATATTTATATATAATGATAAATACAGCTTATATCTAAGGTCAATATACGGAAAAATTGGGGCCTCTTTACAAAATTCTATTTACTAAAAAGGGCCTTTCACAAAATTTAATTTAATCAAAAGGGACCCTTCAAAAAAATCTATTATTAATAAATTCTTAATTTAAATTGTCTTTAATTGCAAAATTTTATTTTTCACAAAAAAAAAAAAAAAAAAAAAAAAATCATATCAACCCTACATATAAAGTATCCCCCCCCCCTTCCCTTTTTGTTTCAAAGCAGTTTAAATTAAAAATGCTAATAACTGTAGAAAAATATCAGCTTAAACATGACGAATGCTCGCTAGGTGCCGCCGCCACATTTATTTTACGCTGTGTTTGAGAAAACTGAACTTTTGGAGTTTTGGACGGCTGCGATTTATCGGCTCGTTTCTTTTTCTTGTGTATCTATCTTTGATGTTGTCCACCAAGACAACATTCTCTAAAGCAGGCATGTCAAACACGTGGCCCGCGGGCCATGACTGGCCCGCCGACAACTTATATGTGGCCCGCGAAGCTTTTGAATTTTACCTGTGTTTAATTTAGTTGTTAAAGTTGTTTTAGTTGTTAGTTAATTCAGAATTGTACCACTGTTTTTGAAAAGTGATATTTGTCTTATTTATTCTGTCATCAAATAAGGTGAATATTTCTCTTCAGAATGTGGTAGCATTCTGAATATAAAAAAATCCGCTCATCTGGCAACGGTCATGTTTGTAGACTGATATAATTCAATTTTACGTTTTAGCACCAAAAAATTGTGGATACAATGATAACCAACTGGGACGTACCAAAACGATCTTGAGTATGAAAATCTAAAGATTCGTAAAATTTGTACAGTATTTTACTTATAAATTTTATTTGTTTTATGTCGAAACCTAATACTTTATTTTACTACTAGAGCTGTTAAAGAAAGTTGCAAATATTATAAGCATAAGTACCATTGCTATAAAGATTTACATATAGCGGTTAAATTTATAAAAGTCGGATATGTACTTCAAGACTTATAGCGCTTAAAAATTTATGTTATATTTCTACGTACATGCTTATTCACCGTCAATCTAGAAAATATCTTGGAAATATAGGTTGTGAAGCTAAACAAATAGATCTACCTTATTATATATATATATATTTGGCGGCTTTCCATCATATAATGTTTTAACTGTTAACTTCGACCTGTTAAACAAGATTAGGATTTTCATTGTAAAACCACAAATTATGAATCTGGATTATTAAAAAGGTCCGGGGGTCAAAATTCTTTTAAAAAAGAAATGCATTTTTCTCTACTAAAATACTACAAAGTTAAATAAATTAAATAAAGCAAACCGCGTATCTACGATGATTACATCCGCAGATATAACAAATTTTGTGTTATACTGTCAGTCCTTCCCCGCTCATGGGTAAAACTAACTCTATTTGTTTCAGAATGGATTTTGTCATAATTTGTCATGTTTAAAAAGATATATCTAAGCTTCATTGCAAGATGTGTGAATGAAATTTTGTACAGAGTTTTTATGTTATGTTTTTAATAAATTGTTTACAGGATTTTTAATTTCATTTGAAAATTTTCAAAATATAGTCCTCAAAGTAAAAATCATTCTCAAAAATCCTCATTTTTTTTTTACGTTTAAATTTATTATAAATTTTGAAAGTGATAGTTTTATAAATCCTGAAGACAAATCAACATGAAACCTTTTCTGTTCACAATAGTGTAAAAATTTATGAAATCGAGGGAGTGGTTCATGAGTTATATCAGCAATTAAATAAGTTTGAATTTTTAATTTTTTTATAAAAACAAATTCAAAGTTTTCAAAAAATATTTATCTGAAAAGATATCTTTATAGAAAACCCATTTCAGAAAAAAAGGCCTATAAATAAAGAAAATAAAATTTTGACTCCAGACCCCCATAAAAAACTACCAATAGACAAAGTGCTTGGAGTTTTCATTTGAAATTACAAAACACCTGAGTAAACTTTAACTTCAAGGCAAATTTCATAATTCTATCTTGTTAGATGATGATAGTAATAGTGTTTTCTAGTATAATTTATTACTTCCATAAAACAATTTTCAAAAATAAAATTTATTTAATTTTAAATGTTGTCAGGCATTATTACAAAAATTATGCGTGAAAATTTTTAGAATACATTAAAAATATATTTAAAAATGAAGATTTTTGATTTAAAAAAATATTATTATCAGTTTAATCTATATTTACTTCACTTCTAATGATTTATGTTGAAATTATTCTTCAGAATTGATTATTGCGGTTAATCAAATTTCAGTACGATTCCATATTAGAGCAAAAATATAGGAATATAGGGTTTCGAAATTTCTGTAATTATTCATCATTCAATCGATTTTTAAAAGTTTAGTGTGGAACTAGGCACATTTTAGCTATGTGCGGTAGCGCAATTTTATACGACAACTTTGCGTAGTTGCCAACTTTTTCTTATATTTCAAGTCAAAGAAACATTATTTGAACCAGAAAATGTAATTAAATGCCCATAGATACAAGTAAATTTTCTGATTCAAAATGGGTTATTTTTATTTTTTACTTGAAGAAAACACGAAAGATTGACAGCTATACTTTTGCCAGATCAAGATTAAAAGACAAGCGTGTACAATCAATTCTTTTAAATAATTACAATTTTGAAAATTCAATTAAATTTTATAGATTTGGTTGATAAAAAGTAATTTAGAATAATTTAGTAAAATAAAAAAAGAAATTTAGTTTTTTTTTTTTTTTTTTTTTTTTTTTTTTATAAAATAATATAAACTATGTATGATATGCCCTTTGGAACTGTGCGTGAATATGTTTTTAACATGGCTGTGTTTTGTATGTACAAATTTTATTCTGTGTAATGGTAATAGTATTAATGTGGCCCGCAGCTTTGTATATAATGCTTAATTTGGAACGCGGCAGTAAACGAGTTTGACATGCCTGCTCTAAAGGGAAAAATGAGTTGCATTCAGCTATTTAGCGTTCTTAGATCTAGGGAAATATAAGTCTATTTCGGGATTTAGTTCAGGGAATTCTTATACTATGTCTCCTATTTAAAAATTTGGTGCTGGTCCCACAAGGCAACTAAGAAGGAGATAAAAAAGGGGAAAATAGGGAAAAGTACTTAAGATACAGATGACATTCTGAAAGGCATCCATTTTGTTGCTTTGGGGTTAGGATGAGCTAAGGCTCGATGAGCTGGGTTTTAGCCCCCCATGGTGTCGGAAAGGACATAAATAGGCAGCTGAGATCTGTTTGTGATAAGGGATGGGGGGTGGGTTCGAATCAGGTGGTAATTGAACAAAGAGATTTTCTCCTTTATTCGTTATAAAAAAAACTTTTATAATTCGTAATGTTGCTATATTATAAAATTTTGTCGTGTGATACACAAGTAAGAAAGAGTTTTCCTGAGTATGAGTATTGTATTTTTTTAAGTATGTTAGAAATGCAATGCAGTTAGTTATTTCATAGACTCGTAAAAAGATGAATAATCAGGGCCGTACTGAAAGACCCCGGGCCCCGGTAATAGTTCCAATGCGGGACCCCCACCATAAGCCTTATAAAATAAAACCTGCTTAGACGAAAACGTACGGGAAATTCCGTTTTAAATAGGTTTTTTTCGTATTAAAAGGTGAAAATGCATGTTTTTTTTCTCCGTTTACAGAAGAATACCGTTACAAACAGCCTTTACTGTATTAGATAATAAATATATTGGATAGTACTTTTTTGGAAAATCTATATAGTATTTTCTAACAATTATATTATTTTTCTTTCACAGTATTTTACAGTAGTATTACAGTTTATGATGCATTGATAACACCTTTTCATATAAGGATTTTAAATAGAAATTTAAAATATTGAAAATATAATTAAATTTTAATGCAATTCATCAGTTCAGATGCCGATTGCCTGACGCTATTGCAACTTTTGTTATTGTGTTTTAAAATTTAGAAAATATTTGTTCTATAAAACATAAATAAATAAATGTCTGCATCTTGGCTATGTGCGTTCTGCTTATTTTTAATAAAAGTTGGATTTTGTTTCGAACGTAAAATGCCTCCTGAACACCTCCAATCTCCTCCTAGCCAGTTCATAAAGACGTTCAAGCAACTTCTTACTTTTGAATTTTATTATTTATTAGTTATTTTAATTAAAATTTTTGTGTAAAATATACCAGTGTAGTTTTTCTGACATTTATTTAAAAACCAGTACCGAAGCCGGCCCCCCTAGGAG
Organism: Maratus michaelseni; assembly: GCA_963931845.1. Classification (NCBI taxonomy): domain Eukaryota; kingdom Metazoa; phylum Arthropoda; class Arachnida; order Araneae; family Salticidae; genus Maratus; species Maratus michaelseni. Next base: position 39,734,346 of record OZ007598.1, read on the forward strand.
ACCCGGGCCCTGGTAACTTGTACCGACTCTACCCCCCCTCTGTACGGGTCTCTGAATAATATCTACTTGAGAACACCTAATGAAAGGAAATTGATTAATTGTGATACATCGCACAACACGTTACATATGAAATAAACAATAAATATACTTGAAATATTTCAAAATAATACTTTTTGATGGTAATTAGTCTAAGACCAAAACGCTATATTCAGGTTAAAAGCCAACCGAGTCTCGTAATCACTCTTTTTGGACCGGACCAAGGCTTGGGCTTTACTTTTTTCTGCAGACTCGGACCGAGCCGGATCAGACTTCTTTATTTCCAGACAGAGCCGGACCTTGACGTTGACATTCTTAATAGAACTAAAGATCTGTACGAGAAGTCCGGCCTGAACCGTATTTTTTTTTAACCCGGTCCGTTATAAAAGTTAAAAACTCGGCCCGGCTCGTACAAAAATTATATTGACCCGTCCCGGTATAAAAGTTAAAAACTCTGCCCGGCTCGTACGAAAATTTTATCGGCCCGTCCCGGTATAAAAGTTAAAACCTCAACTCGAGCCCGATCCAGCCCTTACAAAAATTTTATTGGCCTGGCTCGGCCCGGTTTAAAAGCAAAAACATCGGCCCGGCAAGTACAAAAATTTCTTTTGCTCGGCCCAGTATAAAAGCTAAAAGATCAGTCCGGCCCGTGCAATTTTTTTTGTCCCGGTCAAGTATAAAAGCAAAAAGTTCGGCCCGAGACCGGGACGGCCCGTTCAAAAATTTTTTGGCCCGGGCCGACTGAATTTATACAAAACATGCCAATATTTCTGAAGGAATATTATTATAAAATTAAAATGATTCAAAAAGCACACATAGATTTTATTTTCACATCATGTTCAAAATGAATGGAATGTAAAATATCAACAACATTAATAACGCAATTACATACTTAAACACGGATTAAAAAAATTTATTTGGACTATTGCATGAAAATGAAGGTTTAGTAATAGAAGAAAAATCAGCAAAGAAGGAATTTCCGTTATAAGAGTTCCGTGAATAAGAGTTGGCCCGAGCCCTGCCTGCGAGCCGGGTTTCAGACCAGGCCCGGGCGTGAAGACCTCCAAGATGCACCAGCTGAAGTAAAAACGTATCTATAATTATCTAAACTTATCTTTAGAAGTCTATAACATTTTTTTTTTCTCTCATATTGGATTCTGTATAAGAAGGTTTTTCTTTATAGCATTTTTCAAGTTTGTAAGTCTCCAAGTCATGGAATATGGATTACTCATAACTCAAATATTTGCATACAAATAGAGATTCATAAAAAATAAATATAGTTTACTTGGACACAGGCAGAAAAAATATCTCTGGAGGGCAGTATTTTGGAACAGATGTACCTGCTCTCACCCAGAAAAAGGAATTGATTAAAACAACAAAACATGTTTTGTTGAGTACATTTTGGTTGTTTTAGCAAAATTTTTAGTTGAAGTAAAAAAATTGGTTTTGTCGCTTGGACAAAAAAAATATTGTTAACACTCTTACAAAATGTTAACAAAATTTCATCAATTTTACTTAAATTAACAATTTTTTTTTTTTTTTTTTTACAATAATTTTGTAATTCCAGCAAAATTTTGTTGTGTTTTGCAAAATTTAAATTGTTGTGTAGTAGTCATAACTCTCTCACGTAACTAGATTTATTTGAGTTATATAGTTATATAATTAAAGGATTAACATAATTTTTGGATAATTAAAACTTTTTTTCATTGGGACACGGACCAATGTAGTTTTAAAAATCCCCCCTGTCCCATTTATTTCTTTCTTCTATCTTTACAAGAATAAAGTATTGGAATCATGAAAATTTTCGACTTCCGGTTTCCGACGGATTTTTAAGGTCCTGAACACGATTTGACTGTTTTTACAAAATGACTGTCAACGACTCTGTCTGTCTGTATGTGATAAAAATTTTGTGGGCGCTCTATCTCAAGAACTAATGCACGGAATTTAATAAAACTTTATATTCAGTTACTTCCTGATATAAGTTGTTACTGATTAGTTTTTGGTGTAAATCGCGCAACAGATGGCGCTGCTATGTTGCATTTTTTGCGATTTCTGCAAAAGCTCCATCTCATTTTCAGCAGTGAATTGCAAAATTTACGCCTGTAATCTTTGAACGTAACTCGATTTATTTGACTTATATAGCTATATAGTTAAGGAATTAACATAATTTTTGGATAATTAAAACTTTTTTTCTTTGGGACGGACCAAGGTAGTTTTAAAAATCCCCCTGTCCCATTTATTACTTTCTTCTATCTTTACAAGAAGAAAGTACTCTGGTACTGGAAGAAAGTACACTGGTAAAATATAACAGTGAATTTTTATCCTACTTTTTCAGACGTAATTTACTGCTGAAAATGAATTAAAAATTAACTATGTGTTGCTTGTATTGTCGTCTTATGTTTGCCGCAGAAATTTGCGTGCTCCTGATGACATTTCCATCTTGTGCTGCGGTTGCAGCCGTTCCGACATATATAAGAGTGAGAAATGCCGATCTCAGATATCGTTCCTTGTAGCTCAGTGGTAGAGCCTCAGAGGGCTGTTCTGAGAACCCGGGATCGACGCCCGGCTTGGGTAATTTCACTCTCTCGGTTTTCGCTTGAAAAAAAGCAGGATAAAAATTCGCTTGTTATTATTCAAGGTTTACAGTCGCAATTCACTTCTGAAAATGAATTAAAAAATAGTTAAAATTGCATATTTAGATTGGTTCGTTTAACAAAAGGTTTTGTAGTATAAACAAAACAAGTTCGTAATATAGCATATTTTATTATTTAAACAAACAAAATATATTTTGTTGAAAAAAGAAAATATATTGTTAAAATAACACATAGCATATATCTATGTAACAAAAAGAATTTTGTTAATTCAAGTAAAATTGAACCATTTTACTTGAATTAACCAAACATTTTTTTGCTGACGATACAATTTTTTTTTTTTTTTTTTTTTTTTTTTCGGAATTGCAAAAAAATCAACAATATTTTTTTTGTTGTTTCAAACAAAATTTTCATTGACCCATATTTAAACGAAAAGTTTTGTTGGGTCAACCAAATTTTTGTTGATTCAACAAAACATTTTCTGGGTGCTTCACAGCTCTGGCCGATTTCTTTTTTTTTTTTTTTAAGAATATAAACATGAAAAATAGCTAAAATAAATATTTTTTGTCAGAACGCCTTGTACAAGAGAATTTTTAACCACATCATCGTAGAAATTTACTCGGGCCAATTAAGTTTTTGTACGGGCCAGGCTTGGGTCGAAATTTAGCATTTACACTGGGCCAATAATTTTTTTATACGGGCTTGCCCAGGCTCGGGCCGAGCTTTTAGCTCTTATATCGAGTCAGACCAAAAACTTTTTGTACGGTTAGAGCCGGGCTCGCGCCGAATTTTTAACAAAGTTACCTAACCTGGGCCATAATTTTTTTTCTGCGGATCAGACTGGACCCAGACCTAGAAATTTCGGCCCGTGCAAACCTCTATATTTGGTTACGGACCTGTGCATACATTAGATAAAAAATTATAATATGACATTGCAATTAAAGCATTTTTGTGTATTGCAAGTTAATGCACAATAATTAAAATTAAAATTAATGTATTTTGTATTTTAAATGTATTTTGTATTTTGAAAATTGAAAAGTATTTTGTACTTTAGGTTCTGAAACCAATGTATTTTGTATTTTGCATCGAAAATTGTTTTCCGATGTATTTTGCCCTTCTCTGAGTCTCATGCATTTACTATGCAATGTGAAATTGTTAAGCTCTGCAGAAACACACGTCGGAAAAGTGTACACCCAGAGAAAAGCTTTGTTGAATCAACAAAAATTTGGTTGACCCAACAAAACTTCCCGTTTAAATATGGGTCAATGGAAAATTTGTTTGAATGAACAAGAAAAATATTGTTGATTTTTTTTGCAAATCCAACAAAAAATTTTGTATTGTCAGCAAAAAAAATGTTCTGTTAATTCAAGTAAAAATGTTTCAATTTTACTTGAATTAACAAAATTCTTTTGTTCAAAGTTTTCTCAAAATAAATATAATTATCTGTTACTTTAAGAGTTCTTTTCAGTTTCGGCAACAAAAACTTTTGTTTAAAGAACAATTGTTTTGTGTAATTTTAAGAATTTTCTTTGTTTTAACAACAAAAGGTTTTTGTTACATAAACAATTTCAATATTTACTTTAAAATTATTTTTGTATTAGAACCAATCTAAACTTAACTATTTGTTTAGGTAAATTTTAATTCATTTTCAGCAGTGAATTACGCCTGTAATCCTTGAACAATAACAAGTGAATTTTTATCCTGCTTTTTTTTTCAAGCGTAAACCTACAGATTGAACAATGCCCCAAGCTGGAAATTGAAACCGGGTTCTCAGAATAACGATGTCAGACTCTAACCACTGAGCCAAAAGGAACGATATCCAAACTCGAAATTTCTCACTCTTATATATGTCGTAAAGGCTGCAACCGCAGCACACGATGGAAATGTCATCATGAGCACAGGGCCCGCTTAACACGTTGACGGACACTTGCGGCTATAGCCGTCAAGGCGAAGTTCACTATGTGGCATGACGGCAATAGCCGTCTAAAACGAAACGGTCGTTTTTAAACACTTACGGCTATAGCAGCACAAATGTACATTTACCGGCGTACAAGTAGAAGCCCAGTGTCATGTTTTGGAAACAATTTTTTAGGTTGAAGTTCGTTTTCCACCTGTTATACGAGCTGCAACTTCAGTATGCACGTGCAGGGTGGCTAGTGGTCAAAGAAAAATACATTTGAAAAAAATGATAGTTACCAGTATATTCTTATAGAAAAATTCACATTCATTATTTGATCGAATAATCAACATAAATTTTTCTATAAGAATATACTGGTGTTTATCACTTTTTTTTTACTGTATTTTTCCCTGACCACCAGCCACCCTGCAACCTAATTAAAGGTGCTGAATTAATCAAAATTAAGTTTATTTAAGCAGAAAGAGTAAAACTATACTTCTAGTATTCTAAAAATTACAAAAATATATAGTGTCAAGTTTCGAACTTCACTTGTTCTTACTGTCCGTCAATGTGTTAAGACATAAAAGTAGGGAAAGTCCGACGTTACTCTGGGGCCCCCCCTCTACCAATTGCTTTGTTATTTACTAAATCCATTTTTGGTATGGATAAAAGGGTTAAATATGAACTGCAAGATGAGGGGTGAACCTAAGAACTCTAAGATGAGGTTAAATGGACAAGTTTATCATACTATAAGATGAATACTAAATTTATATATTAAGTTTGAATGACGCGAACATCTCAATGAGTATTACTAATTAAGCAAAACAATGGAAAATTATCAAATTCTACGGAAAAAAACCGATTTCTTAAGAATTTTTTAAACTATAAGATAAGGTTATCAACTTATAAAAGGAAATTTAAACTTATATTTTAGTTTAAGAACAATCATCACATTAATGAGTACTAATAATTAGACAAAATAATACAAAATATCCTTTTTAAGGGGAAAAAAAACCTATTTCTTAAGAATTTTTCAACTATAAGATGAGGATATCAAACCATAAGCTGAAGATTAAATAAATATATTAATTTTGAATGATAAACAACTTAATGAGTTTAAATAATTAAACAAAACAATGCAAAATACCAATTCTAAGTAAAAAGTTGATTTTTATATTCTAAGATGATATAATCAAACTGTAAGAAGAAATGTAAACTTATATATTAAATTTGAATGACATACACCTTAATAAATATTAATAATTAAATAAAGAAAATTATCAATTTTCAAGAAAAAAGCTTATTTTTTAAGAATTGTCAACTATAAGATGAGAATATCAAGCTATAAGATGAAATTTAAACTTACATTTTAGTTTTTGAATGACGAACACCTTAATAAGTATTAAAAATTAAGCTAATTAAAATATCAATTTGCAAGAAAAAATGCTGATTTCAGAAGAGTTTTTCTACTGTAAGATGTCGTTATCAACTTATAAAAGGAAATTTTAACTTATATTTTAGTTTTTATACAACAGACACCTTAATGGGTAGTAATAATTAGGTAAAAAACAGAGGAAAACGGCTGATTTCATAAGTATTAATGCTGTAGAATAAAATATCAAACATATTTTAGTTTTTAAATCCCAATATATATAGAAAATATTCAAAATTTTTAATGATTTTTAACGAATTGATTGATTTTTCTATGCAATAATAGGATTTCCGTAATTTTATTATTTATATACTTGATTTAATTCTGTTTAGACTGGACATAACATACATTTTATAATATTTAAATCTGTATTAAGGGCTTACATGCAAAGTAAACGCACCTGTTTTTTCATTCCCAACACCAGCATCTATGAGGGCGGCAATAATTCACCCCACATTCTAGGAATAGTGGGGAATGACAAAGGCATTATGATGTCAGGGTTTTTCTCTGAAGAGATGTAAATATCATTCGTTATTAATGTTTACAAAAAATCCATGTTGGGAGATAGATATGTGCTATATTTTAATAAAGTTTATCCTCCTCCTTCATCTTAATGAGTATTAATAATTGCACAAAACAAAAGTAGATATCGATTTTTAAGGAAAAAAGGTGAATTTCTAATAAAATTTACTCAAGTTTTCAATATGATTGTGCACTAATACATATGATTTTATCTGTTAAATGATCTTAATAGAGAGAAATAGTGAAAAGTATTTACTTTTCGATTACTTTTACGAGAACATTTAATAGCAATTATATAAACTCCTGTTTATACATCACTAATTTACATACAAAAATAAGGATTTACATGATAAATAAATAATCTTAGCTTATACTTAGTAATTTTCATGCAATTTCAATGATTTCACCATGTTTTTTTATCAGTTTTATATATAATTAGTGATTTTCAATAGTTTCCATGATAAGACTAAAGCTTATACCACAACTTTTAGTTATAACCTTCTTGAACTTTTATTTGAAATCATGTGAACTTATTGAACAATTACCCTACTTCAAAGTTTGAATATTTTCTATGTATTACGATTCAAAAACTAAAATATAAGTTTATTTTTTTATCCAACAGGATTAATACCTAATATTATACTTATGAAATCAGCATTTTTCCTCTGTTTTTATCTAATTATTAATACTCATTAAGGTGTCTATTGTATAAAAACTAAAATATAAATTAAAATTTCCTCTTAAGTTGTAACGACATCTTACAATAGAAACACTCTTCTGAAATCAGCATTTGTTCTGAAAATTGATATTTTCATTTGCTTAATTATTAATACTCATTAAGGTGTTCGTCATTCAAAAACTAAAATGTAAGTTTAAATTTCATCTTATAGCTTTTTTATTCTCATCTCATAGTTCACAATTCTTAAGAAATCAGCTATCTTCTTGAAAATTGATATTTTCCCTTGTCTAATTATTAATATTTTTTAAGGTGTACGGCATTCAAAATTAATATATATGTTTAAATTTCTTCTTATAGTTTGATAATCACATCTTAGAGTATAAAATTCATTTAAAATAAACTTTTTTCCGTAAAATTTGTATTTTGCATTGTTTTGTTTAATTATTAAAACTCATTAAGTCGTTCATCATTCAAAATTAATATATTTGTTTAATCTTCATCTTATGGTTTGATATCCTCATCTTATAGTTGAAAAATCCTAAAAAAATAAGGTTTTTTTCCCCTTAAAATGGATATGATAGTTTTCATTGTTTCGTCTAATTAGTAATACTCATTAAGATGTTCGTCATTCAAAAATAATATATATGTCTAATCGTCAGCTTATGATTTGATATCCTCTTCTTATAGTTGAAAAATTCATTAAAAATCAGCTTTTTTCGGTAAAATTGATATTTTTCCATTGTTTCGCTTAATTAGTAATACTCGTTAAGGTGTTTTGTCCTTCAAATTAATATATATGTTTAATATTCATCTTATAGTATGATAATCTTGTCCATTTAACCTCATCTTAGAGTTCTTACGTTCACCCCTCAGCATTGATAATCACATAGGAATTTTACAGCATACAGTTCATTTTTTCCGTTATGGGGCGCTCGAATCGGATTCGGAGGTGGGACGAGCGGAGGTTGGACGGCAGGCGGCATGGGAGGTGGCGGTGCTGCTTTCTGGAGGCGGGACGGTCCCTCGGTCCCGGCTCCTAAGCCCGAACTCTCGTTTTCCTACTACTAGTATAGTTTCTCATTATTTATTTAGTTTTTTTTCCGAGAAAATCGTGTTTATAAATAGAATTTTAGTTGGTTAGTAAATAACTAGTAAATAACATCAAAGACGTACTTTTATGAATTAAGGAAAGTAAGTATTTTCTTAAACGCAAATTATAGATAATTTTGTGAGTTTCTAAAAGGGAATATTTCGAGTATATCTTTGTTTGTTTGTTTAACAATATATATATATATATATAATATATATATATATATATAATATATATATATATATAATTATAATATCTATGAATTTCAAAAAACATATCAAGTTCTTGTATCATTCTACTTAAATCTCCAAAGAGATAATTAATGATAATGTGTAGACAGAATACCACATAGCTAATAGATTAACAAGTGCAATCATAATATTACCATAGCTTGTTCTTCAATGGTAATTGGCCATAAATACTGAAAACATGAAGAAAATTTAAAAAGAGAGTGAGGAAAAAAAAATATATAATAATAATAATAATTTGGAGTTGCTATCAAGTGAATACAAATGGATTAAGAAATGAAATATGAACCATGTACAGTGGAAAATTGGACAACAAGAGAATTAAATCAGAATTGGATATGAAAAAACACATGTAGATATAATCATCAGCCTGGATGTACCCACATGTGTTTAAAAAAACACTTCAGTATTTCATAATTCTACTGGCATATATGCTAAGATCAGTAGAACCACCCAGGTATACTGAATTATTACCAGAAAACAATTGGAAATATTAAAATTTGAAATAATAAAATTGGAAATAAAAACCCCGTAAAGAATAGATAAAATATTTCACTCACATCAATTATCCTAAAATCTGTATACAACACCTCACTGAATTACTACCTGATATCAGTTTGAAATAATAAAATTGGAAATAAACACCCGTAAAGAGTAGATAAAATATTTTACTCACAATAATTATCGAAAATCCTTAAACATCACAAGTTCTTAATGATACCACACGTCCACATGGCACACATCATGAAATATTTTATACTTGTTGACATAGTCGAGTTGAGAGAAATTATTTGAAAGTCAAGTTGAGAGCACATCTTTTGAAATATTACCCTAACTATGACACCCCAACAGAAATTGATTCAAAAACACACAAATTTATTCCTGTGATAATACACTAATAACAAAATTATATCCATGAATATACAAATACTCCATTCAATTTTAATCCCTAAAAGTAAAATTAATATACAAGCGATAGCGCCCTCTATAGGTAAATTAAATGTAATATTAACAATATTATCAACATCTACCTGACAAGTAAGGTGCCTCCATATATTGGTATGATAATTATTCAAAACTAGCCGCCACTGGCGACCAGTTTGGTCGCCCTTAAATGTATGTTAAGCATTGTAACAAATTATTTTTATTCATAATTTATTTTTTTCCTTAATCCCTCGCATAACTGGAAAAATCTAATTGACAAATCAAGAACTTTTGCGATCGCGGTAGCATTTCGCATATTTTTTGTTGTTATGTATTTCATCTTTCTTGACAAAAACCGCTTAACCCACTTAAGAATTTATGCTTCATGTCCGTTTGCTTATCACTTGCAATATGTTCGCTAATGCGGAGATTCTTAAACATATTTGGCGCAAAACAAAAATCGCGCCAACCCCGGTGCGTCCGTGACAGCTGTTTCAATTTAAAATACATGACGTTCACATTTTTCATTTAAAATAGAAAAATAATAATTATCATAAATCAAAACATTTGATTTCAAATTAAAGTATCGTTTCTAATTTGCACGCGCAAAAAATAAAAGCTGACAATTCTTTTCGAAATTTGATCCATTAAATATTATTACATGAGTTCAAATTACGTCAAAAAAAGATCCGGAAGTTGAGTTGTATGGAACAGAATTAAGGTAAACTTTGACTGTCTCACTGGTGCGGATTATTTTTTTACGCCAGGCAGCGATCCAAAAATTCATGGTTTAATATTTTAAACATTCACAACGAATGAATCTTTTTTCTTTGTTTACTTTCATAGATAGAGAATTTTAACTGCGAACCTAATTTAAACTGAAGTTATTGCAGAATGTATACATAATTGAACGTAAGTCATCTCTCAAATATTAATTTATTTTGAACGATCTTTCTAAAAATGTAACTTTTATGCAGTTTTATTTGCAAAAATAATTTTGAATAAAAATGGCCGCCTGGCATATGAAAAAGTGAAACGGACATCCCGGAACTGTTGATGACAGTCACATGACTTACGGTTTTATTATAAAGATGAAGATTGAGTTACTTATCCACTATATTAGATTTAATTATACATAAAAACAGTAAAAAACAATACTACCTTGTAGTTTTACATAAAAATCGTACAAAATCCCACTATATGAATAAATTTACCCAGAATTAACTCCATCTTACACAGCATTTCAAATATTCTTAACAAGAGTATGTATTATGTAAAAGAGATATTATTATTAATACAAAGTGCTGGTGTTGCCATCTGTGTTAATCCACTTATATATATATATATTATAGAATTTATATAAAATAATTAATGTTTTATTTTTTATGTTTTATTTTACTTCTACATAAATATATTAATGTTTTATTTTTTTATTTTACTTCTTAAATATATTATAGAATTTAGAGATTGATTTAAATATCAAATTAAATATATCATAAACAATTTAAAATATCTCAAAATTTATATATATATATATATATTGAACCACATACAACACTGTACTCTTTAACTCTTTCATTATTATTGGGAAATATTGTGTTATAATTCCACATTTCTTTTATTTTTTTTACCATAATATTTACAATAATTCAAATTTTGGATAGTTAGAACATTTTACGCTACTCCTTGGAGTTCAGATTAAAAAGAGTCTAGTTAACCCCTTGGGGACGAGCGACACGTATACTTGACGCATAAGATGCTCAGAATCCTCGATTATTCCCACCAGTTATTTTTTATTGTAAGCTTTGCCTTGTGTAATCCTAGCATTTCTGCGATTCAATTAGCGAAAATTTCTGTTTTCAAAAACCGGTGGTAAAAGATTAAAAATTCTGTAAAGGACGCTCGTCGCGAAGGGGTTAATTGTAAATTGCTTATTTTTTAATTTTCTAAATTTGTCATAAGAAAAAAAACTAATTTCCCTTTTTAAAATATCTACAGAAATTAATTAAAAATTTTCTTAATAATTCTACATTTTCTTGTAATGTTAAATTTTTAATAAGATAATAAATTTTACAAGAAATGCTCATTGTAAAAAATAAATAATTTTATTTTATTTTAAAAGTTTTTAAAAGCGATTATATAATTTTGGTTACGTCTGTCTGTAAATGGAATTTTTGTTCTTATTTCTCTAAATATATTTATGCCTCTATTTGGTAACATTTAAATATATCTAACGGTTATATAGAAATAAATACGTGCATGAAAATATAGATACAATATGTATAGCTGCCAACATCCCTAATTCTTTCAAAGTAAAATAAACATGTTTTGAACTAGAAAATTTAAGTAATAAAAAAAATAATAAGTGATTTGTGTTTGATTTCAATTATTGCGTAAAATTTCTGGTTCAAAATATGTTATTATTATTATTTATTTTAATATATCGGAAGGTAGATGTATGTATAATACAACTTCTTTTTCACTTTCCCGGAATTCACGTTTTCTCGTAATTTATACTTATTCTTTACCACTCTTCAAAATGTCTGAACATTGCCCGATTACGACAGAGGCTAACTTCCACCAGTATTTTAATAAAAGATTTTCGCCTCATTTAAACGCGGAATTTTTAAAAATTCTAAATAAGTCGAAAATTCTCCTGAGAAAATATTGGTAGAAGTTTGCTCGTGCAGTGTAAAAGCGGGCTTTAATGTATTTTCGCACAGATTGTATTTTCTTCGTTATCACCTTTGAAAAGTGTAAACGCGTGGTTCTACTGTATATGCTTACACAAACGATCGCATAAACCATACGCAGACGAACACATTAATTATGCATAATACATGGTATGTATTTTCAAACTTCAATTTGAGTTATTCGGTTTTGAATATGCATTCGCATATGATACCTCTTCTGAGACTTTTTGTTGTTCTTTTTCCTATTGTTACAATTAAACGTTAGCAACACAAATCTTAATTTCGCGATTGATCAATAGCTTTAACAAAAAATCGTTTTGCACGTTTATTTATAGATTACAGTCAAAGAATATTCCAAATGTATTCCGAATAAATAGATGCTGAAATGCAAATTATGTATTCTAATTGACCATTTGTCATTTTTCAGTCAGAGTAATGAAGACTGAAATGCAAATAAAGTTCAAATGTGTTTGACAAAATTCTTCGTGTTCATGAAATTGGGTTTTGTAAGATGATTTTGATTTTGCTTATTTATATGACAATAGATCAGCAAACAAATAAGTACAAACTTAATGTTTTCTATCTAAAAGATCATAGAGAGAAAGTAAAATATTGAAGAAAAAGATCGTGTTTGTATGTAATATATATATATATATATATATATATATATATATATATGTTATATAAAAAATTTATTTCCTTCGCAAATCCTTCGCATTTATTTCGCATTAGTCCTTTAAATTAATCTAACTTCTGACATAGTCAGTATTTCCTTAATTCTTAATAATATTTATTCTTATATAATGTCCTTTTAATAGTATTAACCCGTATATTAATAATTATCTTATTCCAAATCTTAATCTAAAATTTTAAGTTCATTCGTAACTTTTATCAGTTTCCTAATCTATAAAATTCCGAGAGACGCTTTCTCATTTCGAATGTTTTTAAAAAGCCATTTTTTTTTAATTATTATTCCATGCTCGGTTTCGCGCGCTAGGTATATTTCACTTCAAAATTAATGCGTGGCTCGAGAGGAATTCTTTCGCGTTAGAGCTTCTCCCTCGCGCCTCATTCGCTGGGCTGGAGCTCGCCTCTCATTCATTGGTTTGTGCGCACGTGACGTCGTATTTCTGTATCTCTACGCTCAGTGAACAAAACTTGCTTGCATGCTTTGGATTGCAGATTTTTGACGTGTTTGGAAGTGTAAACAAATGGGTATCTGGTGTTGTAGTCTCGTAGAATTTTCATACAGCTCTTTAACATCTATTAAACGAGGTAGTGAGCCATCGGTAAGCCTGAGAGCTATAAGTTTATACCTGTGGGAACTGTTACTGCATCGCTCTTATTCATAAATAAACGATTTGTCTGGAAATTGGCTGGTCTTTACTGGAGAAAGTGTTCTGGTGTCTTTTCATTGCCTCTTCGACATGATTATTGATATCGACTGCAACATTCTATATCTTTAACAAACTGCCATTTTCTCGTGGAATATTACATATCGTGGTATCTCATCTTCGTAAAAACGCCATATATATATATATATATTTACAAAGACGCACAAAGTAATCGGCAGTACCGCAGCAACTCTATTTCTTGCTGGTGCAAAAAATGTTTTCTATCAATTACTCATGCAGCGATAGTGATAACTGATGATGTCCATGGAGCGCTTATTCGACTTAGCACCAGGTGTACGAGTATCAATTTAACTTATGTTCTTATAATGATACTCCGGCAATGTAATTCGATTACATTATATAATCTGTGGGTGATAATTCTTTGAAATATATTTTAACAACGTTATACCACATCAAACATAATGGAATTTATGTACATTATTGAGATGCTCCATAAAAATATTTACAATAGAAAATGATCTTAAACATCTCATAACGCTTATACATATTTTTTTAAAACACGTTATACCTTATGAATTGCGGTAGATGATTGGTTAAAAGCTCTTTTAAGGTTGTTATCCAATTCAAACTGGCTGCTTTATGACACATTCCTCAATTCTTTTTTTTCTAAACGCGTAAATTTGACTTAGTGTATTTACTTTTCTGAAACAATGAAATCGAAAATCAATTTCAATTTTAAGATACTGGTAAAGGATATTTTAGAAAATGTCATGAAAGTTGTCCTTTCAAACCAAAATTCCGAACTGGATAAATGTCGTCATGAGACAACAATAGTTTATAACTCAAGATGTAATACATGTGCCGAAAAATAAAAATGCTACTATACTTCAAATCAATTCAACAGTCACATCTGCCAATAGCATGATTTTACGCTTAAAAATGAGTACATAAGTGTGTCAGAAAATTTTGCATTCTAAACTTAGAAAAGCCGTTAGACTTAAAAAACTGTCTAATTTAGATATTCAACTATTTACAGCTTTATTAGAAAGAATCTTTCCTGATCTGGTAGTTGTTCTGTTTAAACTGCACAACAGTTTAGTGAATGAAAAAGCAGAAAAACTGACTTGTGTTCAAAATTTTCCAAAGAAAAAAAAATCAATTTTAAAATTTAGTTGTATAAAAGCAAAAATGTCTCGATACTTGATACTGAATTGTTTGTGTTTTGATGAATGTAAAAAGCAAATTGTTTCTGTTTGCAATTAATTTATCTTTAATTTTGTTATGTAAGTGAAAAAAGAAGGAAAAATACATTTAGAAAAATGTGTTATAAAGTTTTCATGTTAGGTACAATGTTTTAGTTTCTGATATATGCTAAGTTGAAAATATCTATAATCAGCAATAATTTAATTATTTTTAAAATATGGGATATATATATAATATCAGATTGTTTTGAAAATATCGTGATATTTACGAACCCTATGCATATGTGTATGCATAAACAAAGTAATTCAATGCAAAACTTTAAGAGAGATTTCCATTTACTGACAAAACACCGATAATTCATATATAATTGCAGAGCCGTCCTTAGGGGTGTGCGACAGGTGCGGTCGCAAAGGGCCTCGCGCCTAAACAGGCCTCGCACCCGGACGCAAAATATGTTTTCTTTAATAAAAAGAAGAAGGTATAATAGAAAATCTCTAATATAAATTCATGATTTTAGTTAAGAAAAGATAGTAAAATATAGCCTATGTTGGAAGAGGAACGTTCACCATCAATTTGAGACCATTACTTTTGAAATTGGTTTAGTAGTTCCAGAAATTATCTCTACAAAACACACAAACAAATGCTACTTCTTTATAGTAGCTAGGGGATCGAACCCGGGCTCCCCGGGTTACAGTATATAGGTGAAAACCATTCTTTTTTATTGATAGTATAGATAAGATTATGTTAAGAATCTGGAAGGAAAGGGCCTCGCAAAATCCCTGCACCGGGCCTCGCTTTAAGTCGTCCTCGCTAAGGACGGCTCTGTATAATTGTCATTATCTGATATTGATTACTCACAAACTGTATTTAGATACAATATAATGACAAAATGGTTATCCAATCAGTAGATGGAAAAGTGTGTAGTGTATATAAATGCATTTTGCATTCACTGTCGTTGCAGAATGACAATTGTGTATGATTTATCGCTGTTGCGCAGTAAATAGAAAAGTGTCAGATGGAAGACACTCTGTGAGTGCTTGTACCAGTGTAACTCAACCAATTGCCGGTTCCCAACGTAACTTTAAATCGAGGTGGGTTTTTTATTTATTTGAATTATTCTGCAAAAATTTTAAAGCGGTTTTGATTTTTTTTTTCCTTTTTAATGGTACTATCAAGTTGTTTGCCGTCAAGTTTGACGGGTTCCATCTAGTAATATTTTAAAGATATTTTTGTGTGGTGAGATAGAAAATTTTGTTTTATTCAATGTTTCGAAAACAATTATGAGAACTTAAAAAAAAAGAAAAAAAAGAGAGAGTCAATATTTTTTTTCTTTCTTTTTCAAGGGGAATTAATTGTACGTGTACAATAGGATGAAATGAAATTTTTGCGGGAAATATTATTTTGATGAGGTGATTAATTATAAAAATAATTAAAAATGTTATTTAAGAATAAGGATGGAGCTTAAGGCGAGATTATTTTTTTCAGCAGAAATATTTTTAGAATTGTTTGAAACACTATCGGAATGTTTTATGAAATAAAATATAATTTTTTAGGGGGAGGGGTTACCACCTAATGCAAAAGCGACAGTCAGATTTTACGTTTAAATGTTTAAGAAGGTGAACAAATTTTTTTTTATGAAAGAGCTATTTTTCAGACGAAAAATTTCTTGCACTCCGTCGCGTTGGCATATTTTAAACTTAAGGCTGTTCTGTTACCTAAAGAAGCTACTTTCTGACGCAGTTTGGAATTAATTTTTGTTTGGTTAAATTGATTAAATTGGCAGGTCTTATTATTCGGAAACTGTGTTATCGAAATGAGTTTTCCATTTTTTGGTAAAGGCAGATCTTTCAGTAAATACTGTCAAAGTCGGTGATTTGAGACAAATTTCCGAAACAGCAGCACGAGAAAAAGGAAAACGTGTCGTCACGACCACGAGAACAGAATAGCTTATAACTCGATAAGTAATATTTATTTATCAAAAAATCTAAAACTGATTTCGATTTAAAACCACTTCCATAGTCAGGCCTGCCAATTTTATGTCTTAGAGTTTAAAAAGGAGTCAAGAATATAGAATAGTGTCAAACAGTTCAGCGCTGTTGAACAAGTCATTTGAGAACCACCTTAAGGTTTTTCTCTAATTGACAAGCTCAACAACGCGAAACTTTCTGACACATTTTTTGACTCATTTTTAAACGCAAAGAAATAAAATTGACAGGCCTGACTATGGGTGTCTTCAAATATTCGTCAGAATTCTTTCATTATTACTACAATTATTAACTGAAACCAGTTTAAAATACACATTCTCTCTTTTTTTTTTTTTTTTTTTTTAATAAAAATAAAAATAAGTAAGTAAAATAGAAAGTTTCATTAGTAAAGTTTGTCATGTCATTTACTATAATCCTTTTTCTTTTGTCGTTAATAATCAGGATGACACTGTATTTTGCAGAATATATACATGAATACTTTTACAATCTGAGTGAGTGTGTTAGGTACATATGTGTTAGGTCAGCATATAAAAAACGATGCATCTCATAAACTTTAATCGCCAAACTGTCGCAGATAAAAACGGAAATAGTCATTCAATGAGGAATTATGACTTCTTTCAATTGATGTGTTTTTTTTTTCTGTCTTTTTTTTTATAATCTTAGCGGGCCATTTTCGTAAAGAAATTGTACCAAATTAAAAAATTTTCGGCACGGATATCCTATTTTGACAGTATATTTGAATTTTTCGATACATTTTACCTTCGAATACAAAATGGAAAGTTAATCCTGAATTTTGAAGGTTTAAAGTTCGAAATTAGTAAGGGTAAATTTCTCTTTAATCGTTGTAAAACCTTATTGCAATGCAGAAAATTTTAAAGCATAACTAAAAATCTGTTTGTTGAACGATCTGTAATTTTGGATTCCCTTATTTGAAGTTTCTTGAAATCTATTCCTGTTGAAAAATTCACAGGTTACAATTTCTTTTCCTTTTTTTTTTTTTTTTTTTTTTTTTTAATAATCCTTGAAAACATTATGAATTGTAATCTATGAATTTTTTAACAGAGCTCTAAAATCTAATCAATATCTAACGAGAAACAAGCATCGCGCAAATTGATTTGGTGCATACAGAGGATGATACAGTTTGTGTCCCGGAACTAGGAGCCAAACTTAGAATAAGATATTTATCCTTAGAACAATTATTGTATCAATAATTATCAAATATAGGTGTCTAAGATATCGACAGATTTATTAGTAGTATTAGTATTATAGTATTTTAATAAAAGTATTTTTGGATGTCTACTGCATAATGTAATTATTTTATCATTGAAATATATTTTTTTGTTTTAGTTTTGTCTGCTAACAGGGGTCAATGCAGGGGTTTTTTTTCTTGGGGCACATTTTGTGAAAAGTAAAGGTTATTAGAAATTTATTTTTTTGTGAAAAATAACATTTTGCAACAATAGTTTAAATTCAGTTACTCAAATTCGAACCAAGCATTTATTAACAAAAAAAAATTTTTAAATCTTTTTGACAAAGTTTTCCTCTTTGGTGAACTTGTTTGTTTACAAATTACACATTTTAAAACATCACAAAATAATAAATAATTAATTAATAGTAAAAGTTATAAGTTTTTATGGAATAGAATTTCGTAAAAAGACCTATTTAAAAAAATGAATTTTGCGAAGGTGCCTGTTTTATTAAATAGATGTTTGTGATGGGTCCCTCAATAGCACCCAAATTTCACCTGGCAAAATCTGCCAATCAAAATAAAATATTTAAATATATATTATGCAAATTGTTTTGCGTAGGATATATTTTGTAAATATTGAAGTGCTTCTTTAAGTAAAGCACTATATTAATTTTGATAATCAAATGCAGGCTTATAATTATACAGCAAATTTCATTTTTTTTTGTTTAATTATCTTTGAGCGAATAATAGTATAATTACACGAATTTAATCTTGTATGCTTAATTAATCTGTATTTAAGAATTTAAAATATACAAGCTTTAAAGAAATTATTTTTATTTTTATTAATTGCAGATATATTAGTTTTTAATTTAGGGAATGTTTTGGTTAATTAGTTAGAGTTACTCATGCATATTTATTATAGTTTGGTATTTATTATTCCCATGGTTTCATAACCTTTATGAACAACTGTATGTTATTTATATAGGGCTGTGCTTTTAACTGCAATAAAAAATAATTAATATACTAAATATGTACTACTATATATGCTTCAGAATGCGTAAATTAATTTAAATCTATTTAAAAAGTACAGTATACTTTTAACAAGAAAATTGTACCAATTTTTTATGAAATCTTGCTTATTAAGAAAATTAATTTTTAATCATTTTATATATATATATATATATATATATATATATATATATATATATATATTAAACATTTTAGAATGCAAAATTAGTTGTCTAACATCGTCTCGAAAATATTGGAAATCCCACCACTATAACGATAAAAATAATGTTTTTGCTGCCTTTCTTGAAACTTGGAGGGTCTATCTACTGGAGGACCCTTCTTGTCTGATAATTAGGTTGGCCGTAAATCTTGATCCCCCTTTGACCCTGAGAGGAGGGTGGGTGGAAGGAGAGATAGCATGAATGGATCCATATAACAAAGATGGAGAGTCCTTCCGGGTTGGTCTTTTAATCATTCTTACGAAGAGAGGTATAATAAGGAAAAAGTTGCCTTATGGGCCATAACTGTTAGCAAAGTTTAAGGTACGTTTTATATTATGATTTCACCAAATTTTTGATTTTGTGCTTTAAATTTAAATAATTTATTAATAATTCATTAGCTAAACTCCGGTTTCGCAAACATGGCGGTTGTTTACATCGGCTGAATCGGTAATGTTTACATTCATGTTTGTCAAGATGTACATATCTCTCTTAACTTATAAGTAATTTGATGTTTTAATTAAGAGTACAGAGAAAATCAAAATAATGCTTGTATATTATTTAGTATTTTAATTTATATATTATTAATATAGTATTAGTTTAATATAATACATTATAATAGTATTTATAATATTAATTATTTATTAAGATTAATACTAATTATAATTATTGATATTTTTTTAATTAATATTAAATATAGTTTTTAATATTAAATAAATGTAATAAATATATTATAAATAATATTTATGATAATTTAAATTTATAATAATAATATTATTATTTATATTGTTAATTTGTATTAAATATAAATATATTAATATAATTTTAAAGATTTATAATATTTCATTAACATATATATATATATGTTATAATTAATTAATAATTATTAATTATATTTATTAATTATTTTATTAATAATTTTTAATTAGGCATAAATATTAATTTAACGTAATATGTAATTAATTTTATTTTTAATTTAATATGGTATATCATTTTAGTATTATAATTTAACATATTATAATTTATTTTTTAATTTATATAACAGTTTTAATTTATATCTACCCTATATATATAAAATCCTAATGAAACGAATTTGTGAAACGATTTTATGAAACGAATTTATGAAACGATTTTATGAAACGACTGATTAAACGACTGATTATGTTTCAGGGCTATTTTTAATAAAATATTAAACGCTTGATGGTGAAATTAATACCAATTGTCCATAAAAATCCGCGGATGTCAAAACTGGTAATAGAATTTTGAAATTGGAATTAGTTTTCGAGATATTAATTTTTTTCTAATTTTAATGATATTTCTGTAATGATGGCAACTAATTACTCAGTTTTTTGTGACAAAAAAGGGGGGGAAATTGAAAAGGATCCCGATAGGGATTATTGATTTCTTTTTATTCGTCATTTTCAAATTGAAATTGAATTAATCTTTTATTTCAATCGATAATGAAGACATGATTGTGATTAAATTATGTTTTTCTGGAAAATTTGAAAAAAAAAAAATCACATTTCTATCGTCAGGATTCAATCGTCTGTCAGCATTTAATTTAATTTATAAACTGAAAATATTTTGAATAAATTCGTCCAAATGACGTCATTTATGTAAATGCAAAAGAAAGGGGGGAAAGGAATTAATAGTAATTAATATTTATTGATATCATTTTGTTATTTTTTGTAAAATTTAATTAAACGAATTTATAAAATCGCTAATTCGGATATTTGAAACGAATATATAAAATAATAATTGCCCAACCGAACGGAAGGAGAATAAAATATCCTGTTTGGTGTTCTATCCTGCTTGGTTTTTTCCGCCAAGCTTTTTAAAAAAGCGTCAAAGACCCCTATAATAGAAAAGCACCAAAAGTTAATTGGTTTGTTTTCATAACTTTTGGCAACAAATCTATATATATTAACGAATCTATCCCTTTTTGAAGCTCGAATAACGCCAAACCTAAAAGCAAAGGATCCTATACTGGAAAAGTACCCGATTTTCTTATGGACAATATTCAAGTGACATAACATGGTGTAAAATTATCGCGGATAGTAAATTTGTTTAAATATCTCATCAATTGATGCCGAATAAATGCAGGCATGCATGCACAAAATATTTAATTAATTTTGTATGATACATAATTATTAGAAAAGTCGTATATACATATTAATTAAAATAAATAATTTACGTATTTAAAATAACATGAAAATATGCATGATGGTGCACTAAAATAGAGAGAAAATTAAAACCTGTTAATGAAAATGTGTATAACATAGTACTTTTCAATACCGTGGTTCTTAATGTTATTCACAAGCAGATGGAATTTTTCTCATCTTTATACGGAAACGAAGAATATAATACAGACCGTTGTTATAAAAGTCCGAGAGGTAGCCACAATTTAAACCTAACCATTTTACACAAGCTGGTTTTCAAGTTTTAATTGATTTTACTTATCAATCCCGAAAACAGTCGTCAGTTGCCGCAACAGCTGTGTATGAGACCATGGTAATCAAAAAATGCCCCATTAAAACGTTAAAAGCATGGCAACCCAATTACAGATTTACCAATATTTAAAAAATAAAACACGCTGTCATGTTTTTAGAGGCCTCAAAGTCTGAGCGGGGGTTGGCGAGAGTAGCTCGCAGGGGGTAGGCCCCCTAGTAGTATACTAATTTATATTTTTAATTTAAACATGATTTATAATGTATGTATTATAATAATTTATATATTATAAATTATTTTTAATAATTTGTAAAAATATAAAATTAGTAAAAGTTTTGCTTATAAGTAAAGACAGACAGAGATATCTTGACAGACATGAATGTAAATATCACTAATTCAGCCGATTGAAACAACCGCCATGTTTGTCAAACCGGAATTAAACTGAGTTTTTAATAAATTGCTCAAATTTAAATCACAAAATTAAAATTTTGGTGAATTCATAATGAAAAGCGTACCTTAAACTTTGTAGAACAGTGCCAGGAAATTTTAAATATGAAATTTATTATTCCTAGAAGATTTTATTTCTTGCGTCTATATTATTTTAATAGGCAATTCAGTCTGTTTCATAGATTAACATACAATTTAGCGCACTATCACAGAGCTTAATGGTAACGCGATGACGACCGCAGCGCCTGTAGTGACAATGGGGAAGAAGTCCCAAACACGGAATGTTTATGCTTTTGAACATCTCTATCTTTGTTATGATCTTTCTTTTTAACACTTTCCAACCTAGTTGAAAAGTGTTTATGATTTCGGTTTGTCTGGCCGTATGTCCGTCTGCCGTCTGTCCGTGCTCTAACTGCCGTAATTATGCTCGGATTGCCCTGCAATTTTTATATGTTATTGTCGTTATCTATAGCATGTTCCATATTTCAACTGAAGTGTGTAGCACTTATAGTTTTTTTTACAGGGACACTCAAAAGAATTCCGTTACATTACGGTATATGGGGGAAAAATCATTTGCGGTATATTTTAATGATGTTACACAATTTCAAACACATTGTAATTGATATATATAAATAAGGTGTATTACAAGAAGCTTAATATGGAATAGGGTGTGCATAGCACTTATAGTTACTTTACAGGGACAGTCAAAAGAATTCCGTTACATTACGTCTATGGAGAAAAATCGTTTGTGGTTTAATTAAATAATGTTTCACTATTGTAAACTCATTGAAATTTATATATATCACTAAGGTGCATTACAAAAAGCTTACTACAGAATATTGTGTGTATAGCAGTCATCGTTCATTTACAGGGACACACAAAAGAATACTCTACTGTCTGTTAACAATAATTCCTGGAAGTGTTGTTTTAAGTTGCTGAACGCGATTTTATATTTAACTCACTTTTTGTCTATTACTTGGTGTGTATAAATTCTGTATTTCATATACAGTGCAGCACAAAAGTTCGCGAACACATTTCCGTTTATTGGCAGAAACTCCAGAAGTAGAATTTTAAACTGTGCTACGCGTTTCCTAACTAAACTTAAATGTAGCATCCTATGTAGTATATATACAAATCGATAGATCTCATACAGGGCTGAATAAAAGTATTCGGATAATTTTCCGAATATTGTATATGTTGGAAATTCCTGAAATTAAGTTTTTAAATATGTTATGCGTTTTCCAAATTGTTTACTTAGATGTTATCTTTCAGCTTATTAAACGGTAATGATTTGTAAAATTACTTTGGAAGCGTTGGAAAGTGTTACATAATCTATGCTTGACGCATGATTTTTCGTTCTTGTTTTAAATGTCACATGTTTACGTTTTCAACTTAGTAGAAAAAGCGAAAAACGAAAGCTTTGAGCTCCGATTTGTATGCAGACAAGATTCTGCTTGAGATACTTTAATATGTTTAGACATACTAAAAAGGTTTTGAAAATAACTGTTGTTTCAAGAATAATAAAAAAAAGAATAAAAATTGAGTATTTTAAAAAGAAACATAAACAACGCACCATTGGTCAATTTGACGAGAATCGTATTTCTCGAAGAAAAAAGAATAGATATTAAAAACATAGAGAATAAACAGATTTCATGTACATAGGTAAATTTTGGAAGCTTGTTAGTTTGTCCTCCTTGTCACTTAGCAATGGCTAGCATTGCTGCCATTACAGATTTTGCTGTACACTGTTAAAAATCTTTAGCTTTTGCTGCTTAGTCACTCCACCACTTTTATAGAATATCTCTATTTTGAACAATGAAAATGCTTCGTAATATAGTAAAGTAACCGTTTTCTCTAAAAGTGGTGGAGTGTGACTGCAGCAAAAGCTGCAGATTTTTAACAGTGTAAAACAGTGTAACACTATTTTAAGTGTGTTAGAAGCTGTTTGAAAAAAATCTCGTAAAATGCGAAAATTTTCCAGAAATCCTCTGAAAAACGTTTCTTTCAAACAAAAATAATTATATTTAACTAACAAGTATATACAGTAAAACCTCCGTAACGGACACTCCTGAATAGCGGACACCTCTATTTAGCGGACACTTTTGTGATCCCCAAAACCTATATATTTGTACATTTTTAACTCTCAATAGCGGACACCTCCAAATAACGGACAAATTCAGTGCTCCCGAGGTGTCCGTTATTTAGAAGTTTTACTGTATTAGTTCAAATTATTTATCTATTACAAACGGATAAGCATACGCGATATTTTAACAGAAAAATCCGTCTTCTATGATTTTATTCTTTAAACAAACATGAAGTGTAGGAGTAAATCTGAAATTTAAGAAAAACTGCTTTTTTTTTATTCTTTAAAACAGGAAAAAAAATTTGAATCATGCATGCAATATTTGAAGTGTAAGAACATTTATTTTGAATTCGGTAGATGGCGCTACCAAATACCAAATATTCACAGCAGTTATTTTACGCTTTGAAATAACTTGTTTTATAATCTCTTTTAAGACATGACAAAATATTTTTTCAAAATAAATCCTTTTTTTAAAAATCTAGTCCCTAACTTTATAAAAATGTACACTTACGCAATAAAATTTGTATTTACTTCCTGAATTAAAAACTAACATTTGTGTGTGTCATTTCTTAGACGTTTCTACGTTTTAACTATTTAATCATCAATAAAACAGGATTATTGCTTATGAATCTTTATAGATACAATATACCTATGAAATCTACTACAGTGTTTTTGTTTTGCAGTATTTATAATAGGACTTTGTGTTGTGAGTCATAATAATTTTCGAAACAGCAATATTTAAAAGGGACAAGTTGAGAAGCGACGTATGTAAAAACAATGACTATTAAGTCGCTTGTTGTCATGAACTGTGACGTCAGATGTATTACGCAGCGCTTTCGGGATACGGTAAATAGTGCGATATTAAAACAATCAGAAATCAATAATACAAGATATAAAGAACACGAACAAGACATACAAGAGAAGAAACGATACAAGAGAAGAATTTATCATCTAAAACGAAATATATATCCAGTCTTTTGTGTCACCGTCATAGCATGTTTTATTGCATTTAAAAATGAGTGATTACATTACAAAATTGGTACTTAGATTGACTGCTTTATAATAAAATTCAAGTAAAAAGTAGGTAGTATCATCATTAAATTTTAATAATGCATACAATATCAAAATACAGTGTTTTGGTATCGTAAAACAGCCACAATGTTTAATGACATATTGGCGCACACTGATTCATGTACTGTTATAGTAGGCTGATTGCACTAATTTAGTTCTATTGCTAATGAAAAGGGTCGGCTTATTTTATCAAGCACAACTTCCTCATATCTAGCTCACTATTAGGTAGTTTTAGTCATAAGTCATATTCGATGTTTAGTTTATTCCTGTATTTGTTTTTCATTTAAAGAAGGGGCAAAGCACATAAAATGTTGTAAAAAACACAAGCATATTTTAACGATATAAGATGGTACTCTGATATTCTCGCCAGCGAAAATTCTGTTACATTCATCCTTTTGAATGTGGACTCCAGTAATTCATCACAGGAGAGCTGAATAAGTTCACTTCTTTCCTCTCTCGTGAGATATAGTGGCAGAGTGACTAAAATGATAAACTAATTTCTTATCCAAAGCTTAGTTAGCGCATTTAACATAGGCTCAATATAACTGTATTAATAATCTGCATATCTTTATATTTATACATATGTACAATGCTTTACTTCAAATCCGCACTGCATATGACCACAGTTTTTGTTTGATTTCATATCACCATTTTAAATCTCACAGGCATTCTCCAAGGCTACGTCCTGTGCCCTACTCTTTTTAACATATTTTTTAACGATATCCCTCGCACTTTACGTACTTTATTTGCCCTATACGCGGACGACACGGTAATTTACGCTTCTGCACGTCACCCATACTCTCTATACAAAATTCTTCAAAAACACATAGATGATTTCACAAGCTGGTGTACTCAGTGGTGCGTTAGACTTAATGAGCAAAAAATTCACTTGCTCTAACCGCATTAACATCAATAATATTCCCTGGAACATCAATAATATTCCCTCAACTATTCCCTGGACGAACAATACTAAATATCTGGGTGGTTACCCTTAATAGAAGACTTACCTGGAATAAATATTTGACAAATATTACAGGTAAAGTCGCTGGTATCTCTAAAGCACTTTCACCTCTCCTCCAAAGTAATGCTCTTTCTATTAAAAATAAAGTTATTTTATGTAATGCATGCATTCGCTATATCCTCACTTATGCTTGTCTAACCTTGGGCTTTAATAGTAACACCAATATCAATTATCTAGATAGAGCTCATAATAAAAATCTTAGAATTATCAGGAATGGCCACTGTTACCTCAGAAACACTACTATCCGCAGAGATCTCTGCACTACCTCTTAAAAAAAACGCATATATCAACTTCCAAAAAAATTTATAAAACTATTTACAATATCCTTAACGAAATTATAGCAAAATTGCCAGACTATGAGGTTTCCGACCCCATTAACTGTAAACGCCCTAAAAACGCCTTATTAATTGATTATGAAGATTGAGTTTCCCTCTCTCTTCAATTAAACTTAACTTTTCTTGTCTTTTATCTTTGTATTAAAAAAACTATTTTTAGTCTGCCTAGTGGCTTTTTATTAATAAAGTTTAATATTTTGTAACTTTTAAACTAAATGTATGGTCTCTGTAAGGAGTCTTTTTTGAGATGGGTTCGACCCTCGGTAGGTTTCGCCTGCCATCTTCTTGGATGTAATGGAAAATATTTTACTCTTTAGGGTTCCGTACTTAAAAAGTAAAAACGGAACCATTATAAGATCACTCCTGTGTCTGTCCGTCCGTCTGTCACAGCACTTTTTCTCGTAAATTATGGGACATGGAAAGTTCAAACTTGGGAAAGTTATAAAGCCTTTTTACCTACATATTTTCAGATTATTAGACATTTACAAATATGTTTAGAAAAAATTTAGGGGCTAATTATGTTACTTTAAAAAAAGTTTTCTTTTTGTATATCGTGTGTGGTATCGTGTGAAAGATCTCGTAATACCGAACTCAAAAATATATTTGTTTTAATTTTAGGTATTATATTGTCAGAGATATCGGCGAAAATGCACTGCAAAAATACCCCCCCCCCTCTATTTCCGAATCTACTGAAACTAAAATTATGAAAAATTAGGAGAAGTAGTTTATTTAAAACTTGCAGGAAAACTATAGCGATTTTCCTAGGTAAATTAGTTTTTGAGAAAAACGCATTTTTTGTTACACGCAAACTTTACTTTTCGGGCGGTCAGCAGCAAAGTTGACGGGCGCTCGAGGTATGTATCGACGCAGAATCATCCAAGGATGTTTGATAATGATTTTCGAAAAAATATATATCGGTAATTAGACGAGATATTAATTAAGTTACTTGAAAAAAATATTCTTTTTATGTATCGTGTAGGATATTGTTAGAAAGATCTCGTAACATCGAACTAAAAAATATATTTGTTTTACTTTTAGGCATTATGTTTTCAGAGATATCGTAAAAAGCATACTGCAAAAATATATCCCTCCCCCTCTTCTATTCCCGAATCTATTGAAACTAAAATTATAGGACTTTATTACTTAATAAATTTAATGTACGAAATCCTTTGAGCGCGAGTTATACTCGCACTTGTCCTATTTATTTTTTACATTTTTATTGTTAAACTTCTATTTATTTGTTATATTTTAAAAAAAAATTATTTAATTTTTAACTTTTTTAATTTTTTACAGCTCACTATTTACCTCGCAAATCGCTTACCTATAACCTAGAAGTTCAGTTGGTATGCAACTAGGTATTTCATTCTGCTAATTACATTCTGTTAAAAACTGATTTCCATGAAATAGAAAAATAAAATCCCTGACGGCTCGGCCTACAGGCACAGGTAGATTTCGAAGACGCAGACCGTGGGGCACCTGTTTATTGCGAATTGCAGAAGAAAGACCTATTTGCCATGATGTAGCAGTTGGGACCACCCACTTCGAAATATAACTCTGCCTGTAGGCGGAGCCAGCTGGGATTTTTTTGTTTTTAATTTTTTTTACCGTAATAGTTGGTCCTAAAAAAAACTTGTCAGTATAAAAATTGTAGATAATTTTAAGGAGATTTACAACAAATTTAAGCGGATTAGATATATTGGGAATTGACGAAGTTATGAATTTTTTTCTTCTAAAACCCCTATTTCCTCCCCACCCTCCTTGGGGGCATTTTTAATGAAATCAAAAATCTGTCAAACATAAATTTTTGGCCCTTTTCCTAGAAGTAATAATAACTTTAAACGGATTCGATATTATCAAAATTAAGAAGTTATGGGTTTTTTCTGTTCTCACGTCTGCTTGTAGGCGGAGCCAGCAGAGATTTTATCGCTTTTAATTTTTTTTTTGGCCGTAAGAGTTGGTCCTATAAAAAACTTGTCAATATAAAAGTTGTAGATAATTTTAAGGAGAATTACAACAAATTTAAGCGGATTTGATATGTTGGGAATTGACGAAGTTATGACGAAGTTATATTTGTACATAATACTCTGCCAATTTTTTCTTCTAAACCCCCTCCCTTTTATCCCCCCTTGGGGCCATTTTTAATGACATCAAAAATCTGTCATATATAAATTTTCGGCCCTTTTCCTAGAAGTAATAATAACTTTAAACGGATTCGATACGTATTATAACTAAGCAATTATGGTTTTTTTTCTGTTTTCACAAAAAGCCCCCCCCCCCCATTTGCACCCCCCTTGGTTCGATTTTGCCCATTAACGAACTTGACCGAGATTTTATGCCCCTTGATTTTATGTATCAGTTTGGAAGAGATTTGTGCAGAATTGTTGCAGTTATCGTGTCCATAAAAAAGTGACATAGATAGATAGATACACTATATTGCCAAAAGTGACCGGTCACGTGCGATTTTAGACGTTTTGTTAACTATTTAGAAAAATACATGAGGAATTAACCTGACACTTCAGGTGTGTAAACAGTATAGTATAGGTTATATATTTCCGCGAAGATTTTTTCCCGAAACCCCATAGGGGACTGTCAACAAATTGAAAAAGAACGAATATCTTTTGGATTACCCTGTAAAAACTAATGTAGCAAAAGCGTTCAAACTCGAGATTATTAATAAGTGGCTTATTGTAATATACTGTGTTCATTTTTATGAGGATAGCATGTATACTCGAAGAGAAATTAAGGTTTTTATAAAAACAGTCCCAAATTTCACAATGTTTTTTGCTTATAATTTGCAGAGTTCTTAATATAAAAAGAAGTTATTTTGAAAAAATATGTCAAACAATATTGTACATAATACTCTGCAATCGGAATTAAAAAATAATAAAAATTGGATGAAAATTGAGCAGGTTTACTTAAAAATGTTTCACTACGCATGCGCGAATGCAATCAAAATATAATATGCATAATGTATTAGCTAAGTATATAGAGCAACTTTTGTGAAAATCTCAAAATCATAGTTTGAAAATTCTGAAAATTATCGTCGATAGAATAAGCTCGAAATCCGTTGTTTCCAAAAAGAAGCAAAAAGATGAGGGGTTGTATCAAATATCTGTTGATTAGTGTCAAGATAGCGTACACAATTGCACGTACTACTATATTTGGATACAACACCTCATCTTTTTGCTTCCTTTTGGGAACAACGGATTTCGAGCTTATTCTATCGACGATAATTTTCAGAACTTTCAAGCTATGATTTTGAGACTTTCACAGCAGTTGCTCTATATACTTAGAAAATATATTATGCACATTATATTTTGATTGCATTCGCGCATGCGCAGTGAAACATTTATTAGTAAACCTGCTCATTTATCATCCAATTGTTATTATTTTTTAATTCCGATTGCAGAGTATTATATACAATGTTGTTTGACATATTTTCTCAAAATAACTTTTTTTATATTAAGACCTCTGCAAATTATAAGCAAAAAACTTGGGGCGAAATTTGGGACTGTTTTTATAAAAACCTTAATTTCTCTCCGAGTATACATGCTATCCTCATAAAAATGAACACAGTATATTACAATAAGCCACTTATTAATAATCTCGAGTTTGAACGCTTTTGCTACATTAGTTTTTATAGGGTAATCCAAAAGATATTCGTTCTTTTTCAATTTGTTGACAGTCCCCTATGGGGTTTCGGGAAA
Organism: Maratus michaelseni; assembly: GCA_963931845.1. NCBI lineage: Eukaryota > Metazoa > Arthropoda > Arachnida > Araneae > Salticidae > Maratus > Maratus michaelseni. The sequence continues at coordinate 39,764,528 of OZ007598.1, forward strand.
AAAATCTTCGCGGAAATATATAACCTATACTACACTGTTTACACACCTGCAGTTTCAGGTTAATTCTTCATGTATTTTTCTAGATAGTTAACAAAACGTCTAAAATCGCAAGTGACCGGTCACCTTTGGCAATATAGTGTAGATAGATAGATATATAAAGTTTTGAACTGGGGGGTGGTTTTGGGTTCTGGGAGTCATGATCGGCGTAGATCTGGAAATTTTTTTCAAAAATTCCAACTTAGGGGAGAATGTAATTGGTAGTATTTCTTACGAAAGCTACCTAAAACTATGACACGTTTTGTACACCAGACGAAAAATATTTCAATCAATAGAATGAACTAATTTATGAATTATGTTTGAAATAAAACTTTTATTTCCACACCTTCTAAAACTCTTCTAGTACAAAGAGAATAATGTGTTATAAATTACACTTGGAATTATATGTTGTTTTAATTCCTCCTACTCACACAAGCTCCTCCTATTCACACAAGCTCCTGCTACTTTCAAGCATTCAGACTTCACCTTCAGATAATTCAATTTATAATGTTTAGAGCATGTTTAAAAACAGTTCTTCCGCTAATTAAAAATACTTCATTCATTAATTTTAAAATTAGGTCTTTATTACAAAATTCAATTTTTATCCATATAAATCTAATAATTATGTTTTTAATTCTGAAAAACTGATTGTATCATAAGCGGTGTGTGCGAATTTCAGCAGGTCTCCTATAACAAACATTTCTCGTAACAAAAAAAAAAAAAAAAAAAAAATGGAAAAAGTATTAGAAAAGCACAGATCCGAAATCGCATTCGAAAATTTTTTTTAAGTTTCCAAGTTAATAAAAGCAAGCCCTTTTTTATTCCATTATAATATTCTGCATTTTGTATTTTATTCTGCATATCAGTAGCCAGAGTTTCGCGTACCAGTACTGGTACGCCTACTATAGTTTGGGAACCCCTGCGTTAGGGTTTTTTGTATCTAATCTAATCTAGCTTTGGACTTTGGGTAAGCCATCCCGTGATTATTCTCTTCGGAAACCATTTTTATCCGGTTTAAAAATCCCGACGCGGCAGCGCGCCAAAGGGGAAAACTTGTCGTTTCTATCATGAGCATTTTGTAAATTTTTTTTTCCTATTTTTCTTTTGTTATAGGGATAAACGACATTAGGAAAACTTTTTCATATTATGTGATTTTTTGTTTTAATTAGAATAAAATGCTCAACGTTTGAACTGTTTATATACAAAATGAAAATAGAAAAAAAATCCATATTCCGAAAATAGAAAAAAAAAATCCGCTATTCAAAGTCAACTTTCGTTGTGATTTTATTATACACGATTCGAGAATATCAGCGAGTATCATTTTATAAACGGATCTGTGCATTCAAATTTTTATACTGTCTTAATCTTTTATTTAACTTGTGATTATTTATCAGTATACGATTCTGTTTAATCTCTTTAAAAGGGAGGTAAAAAAAGCAACATTAAATTGGTAATCGATCTTTTTTTGCACTCACATACACATCATTTGTGTAAAAAAGGGTCGAGAGCCACCAATAATTTTCAAAACTGAACGCCTACGTATGTAGTACCCAATGACCAGATGACTCAGTTAATCTAGCTTTGGACTTTGGATAAGCCATCCCGACGGATAGCTTACATGTATGGATACATTGGCGTCTTATGTCACGACAGTTCTTGTAATTTATTATTTCTTTAAATCAAATTTTCTATTTTATTCTGGTGTGAAAGTTTTAATATTGGGAATATTCTGAAGTATTTAAAAAGATAGTTTATATATCAAAATATTACTGTATTTTAATAAAATAAACTAATTTATGGTCTTGATTTAGAAATATTATGAGCTATTGACGCCGGCAGAACGAAATTCAGTTAGGAGCTAGTGTTTGGACACTATGGTCCGCAGCTTTTTAAAATGAAGAATATAAACATGAAATAAGCTAAGCTAAGAACTTTTTTATCAGAATTTCTCATGTAATTTAATAATACATCAAATTAGAAAGCAACAGAGAAATTTAACAGTTAAAAGTTATTAACGGAGCAGTGGACTTCGAAAAAAGCAACAATATGAAATTTTGTTTTCGTGTTAAAATTTTAAAATATCAATATATTCTCATTTACTTGGCAGAAAGTATAATATTTTCACAATTTTTATACAAGCAAGTAATGAAAATAACATGTCATAAAGTCTTTCAAATGCCCTTTTCTCAAAACATATTTTCTGCAGGCTATGTATCTTTACTATGTGAATACATTTAAATTTTTGTTCAAAATTTTCAGTATCTTTCAGGGACAGTCTAACTACCATAAGTTGGACCATGGTTGCGATAGTTATGTGCGATTACTACATTGAGCAATTACTGAAAACCCCAGGCCATTCATCATTCGTCGTAAAAACCGTAGCAATTAATGAATCCGTTACTTTTTACATACCTGAATACATGGGGGAGCCGGAGAAAGTCAGTTGCAGGTCGGTCGTATCCGGCGAGAATGAGCAAACGGGCTTGGACCATTAAGCTGACCTAACTTTTCTGGTCGTACTCATGAGTGTGTACAACTTTCGAGGCGTTCGGATCTCAGTTATAATGCCGATAATGCAAAGCATTTCGCGGGAATCAATGGCAAAGTAGTCTTACCTGAATACATTATAGTCTATATATAACAATGGTGTCAATGATGTTATTATACTTGTCAACTACTTGCGAAATAAAGTTTTAAAAAATGCCATATTGCAACCGGAAAGACTGTTAAAATAATTGGTCGCATACTGATCATTCTATTTACAGAAAATAATATAAAAGAATAAACAGAAAATAAAATAAAAGGATAAACAGAAAATAATATAAATATTTTCAAGCAACGTATTTAAAATGTTAACTTGATAATGATGCGTGCATATGAGTTTATAAAATAAACTCTGCTTGTTTATAAATTCTATGATGAAAGGACACTTTTTACAAACACTTTAATTCCTTTTAATGACTAAATTGCTTTAATTTGATTCTTAGAAAATTAAGAATTGTTTTATGAAATAATTTAGTCATAATAAATTTGGTCATACCAATTCGAAAGTCCATTTCTCTAATTGTTGTATTTCAGTTTAGAAGAGTTTAATCAACAATCAACTGTAATTTACACATTTACACTTTATAGCAAATTTTACTTTGATTATTTAGAACTAACAGTTATAGATTTTATTTATTTAGCTTGTTTGATTCATTTTTTGTTTTTAATGCCGAGAAACAAAAACAAAAAATAGAAAGAAAGAAATCAATCAATTTCTTATATGGGCTGTACTCAAATTGCTGATAACAGTCTTTTGATTTTTGTTTGAACCGGTCAAGAAGCCCATTCAAGCCAAGACTGAAAACTTTTCTAAGTACCAGGTGTAACTAAATGGGATAGAGGATTTCTATTTGTCTAGCACAGTGGTTCCCAACCTTTTTCCTCTCATGTACCTCTTGCTTAGACTTTTCATTTATGCATACCCCTTCTCACGTAAACCGGTCCCATGTGTTGTTTTCGTCCGTTGGTAATGTTCGTATGTTAGTTACCAATGTTAGATACAGTTCTCTTTAGAATTCCAGTTTTCAATCACATATCCATTTTGATACTTCCATTTTAAATACTTCAAGTTAAGCACTCACAAAAAAGTAATGAAGCTACTCGCATTGATGATATACGTTGATGAGTTTATACCAGAGTTGTCAAGTCTCCGGATTTTCGCACACCAGTAATTTTTTAGAGAAAATGTTGTTCTCTTAAATTGCAAGAAGCTCTAATTAAATAAAACAACATTTTCTGTACAAAATTACTGGTATCCAAAAAGCCGGAGACTTGGCAGGTCTGATTTATACTAATGCTGTCTTGTTAAAAACTCAAATGATGACCAGCTTTCAAGGGGATCCAATGAAGTCCCGATACGATTCATGTTTTATCTACATATTTCTAGAACGAAAAGAATATTAAAAGGAAAGGAGGAGGGGGGAGTTACATGCAAGCGATAGTATTAGGAGTTGGCGGATATAATTTCAACGAATAATCAACCAATTACTGAGTTTTGATATTTTCCTCATTTTATATAAATAGCCTATTTTACTTTTACACAAGCAAAAGAAAAGTTTACAGTTTTGTTTATCTCTTTTCATTTTAACTTTTTTTAATGCGTTTTCCGCCATTACCAATGCAATTTTCACATACCCCCAACTAACCACCACGTACTCCCAAGCAGGGTGGTGCAAAATTTTAATTAGATTAACTATTGAAAACTAACGATTAAAATTTTAATCATGATTAAAGATTGACTATTGAACTTTATCGTCAAGCTTTAGTCATGATTAAACTTTTAATCGTTAGTTTTCAATAGTTAATCTAATTAAAATTTTGCACCACCCTGCTCCCAAGGGCCACGTACTCCGCGTATCTCAGGTTGAGAACCGCTGGTCTAACATTATAGCTAAAAATTGGTCTTTTTCAATAAAATAAAGTGATTAAAATGGTTTTTCTTTCTTTTCTTTTCTTTTTGGTTTTTGTAAAACACCGATTATTTAAATATATAAAGTATGATTTACTGTCTGTCAAAGAATCTCCCAAAGACTGAAATTAGTCTTGGAACTGAAGGTCGTCCACCCATAAGGCCAGGTAAAGTTCGTAGAATTTTTTTCTAATGGACCACGAGAAAGAAAATGGAGGCAAAAGCTCATTGCAAAAAGCTCATTTAAGCCAAGATTCAAAACTTTTCCGACAGTAAAGTAGAACCTCTAACGAAATAATACTAAAATCGAGTAGCAACTTCGAATAAATATGGCAATCGACGTCGAACAGTGAAAGTGCCCTAGTGGATAACCTTCATTGGCTGATTCTCGGTGATCAAGCAAATGATTGAAACAGACGAAACGAGTAGAACCGTGCTAGATCAGGTATGGAATAGAGGATTTCTATTTATCTAGCACTAGTATAATAGCTAAAATGTGATATCTATTTTAATATTATAAAGTAGTAAAGATTGTTTTTTTGTTTGTTTGTAGGAGGTAATCTCTGGAACTACTGAAGCGATTTCAAAAGTGATGGTGACAATCCCTGCTCCAAGATAGGCTATATTTTATGTCGGCGCCACTACCCCCAGGGGGGAGCAGAAGCGAAAAAGTTCTAAAATTTCGATTTTTTTATACTGAAGGAGCTAGAAACATGGAATTCAGCATGGTAGTTACTTATAAGTTGTAAATGCTCTCTAGAACAAATTCTTAAAAAAATCAAAATTTAAAAAGTGTGAGTTGAGCGAAAAACGTTCTAAAAACATTCTAAATTACAATTTCTATGGAATCTCCGGAACTACAGAACCGTTTTCAAAAGCGGTGGTGGCAAATTGATGGTGAGAGTCCCTGCTCCAACAAAGGCTAAATTTTATGTAGGTGCCACTACTCCCAGGGGGGTGCAAGAGCGAAAAACGTTCTAAAATTTCGATTTTTTTTACGCTGAAGGTGTTAGAAACATGCAATTTAGCATGGTAGTTACTTATAAGATGTAAATGTTCTCTAAGAACAAATTCTAAAAAAATTCGAAATTTAAAAAGGGTGAGATGAGCGAAAAGCGTTCTAAAAACATTCTAAATTACAATTTCTATGGAATCTCTGGAATTACCGAACCCTTTTCAAAAGTGATGGTGGCAAATTTTTGATGACAATCCCTGCTCCAACATAGGCTATAATTTACGTCGGTGCCACTAATTCCCGGGTGGTGCAGGAGCGAAAAACGTTCTAAAATTTCATTTTTTTTTTATACTGAAGGAGCTAGAAATTTGAAATTTGGCATTGTAGTTACTTATAAGATGTAATGCTCTCTAAGAACAAATTTTAAAAAAAATTGAAATTTAAAAGGGTGAACTCAGAGAAAAACGTTCTAAAAACATTCTGAATTACAATTTCTATGGAATCTCTGGAACCACAGAACCGATTTCCAAAGTAATGGTGGCAAATTGATGGTGACAAGCCCTACTCCAACATAGGCTATATTTTACGTCGGTGCCACTACCCCAACGGGGTGCAGGAGTGAAAAATGCTCGAAAATTGCGACTTTTTTCATACGGAAGGAGCTAGAAACTTGAAATTTGGCATGGTAGTTACTTATAAGATGTAAATGCTCTCTAAGAACAAATTTGAAATTTAAAAGGGCGAAATGAGAGAAAAGCGTCCTAAAAACATTCTAAATTACAATTTCTATGGAATCTCTGGAACTACAAAACCATTTTCAAAAGTGATGGTGGTCAATTGATGGTAACAATCCCTGCTGTAACATAGTCTATGTTTTATATCGGTGCCACTACCACAGGGGGGAGGGGTGCAAGAGCGAAAAACGTTCTAAAATTTCGATTTTTTTTATACTGAAAAAGCTAGAAACATGAAATTTGGCCTGGTAGTTACTTATAAGATGTAAATGCTCTCTAAGAACAAATTTTTTTTAAATTGGAAAATTTAAAAGGATGAGATGAGCGAAAAGCGTTCTAAAACATTCTAAATTACAATTTCAATGGAATCTCTGGAACTACCGAACTCTTTTCAAAAGTGATGGTGGCAAATCTTTGATGACAATCCCTGCTCTACCCAAGTAGCACAGAGATATCGGCCAATATCCACAGCAATATTGGCCAATATTTTGAATGTCGCTGAATGTCGTACGTCAAATTTACAACATCTGCCGATATTCACAGACATAACTTAAAATTAGTTTTAAAAAGAAAGCATTCAAAAGAGCTTTTTTCATTACTTATGACATCATAATACAGAAATAGTATTCTAAAAAATAAAATTTAATAATTTTGCCAATTTTAAAAAACTTGACTTTTTAATGCCTTACTTTTAATATTTGGTGACATTGGCCAATGTTATAAAAATGATATTACTATTACAACATTCAGGGATATCTATCGACATTCGTAAAAAACAACATCATTTTTCGGACATTTCAAGATATCTGTCGACATTTAGCATATCTGACGAAGTTTGTAATCTTGACCGAAGTGATCGGAAAGTTCTAAAGCACCGCCCATTTGTGTGGTGTAGTTTTCGTCAATGTGCATTTGATGGAGGCGCGTTGGGCGTGAAATTTGCGCAGAAAGAAAAAGCCTATATAAAAATTTCTGTAGGAATCTATAGTTATTTTTATATATTAAAAAAGCATGTGAAAATTTATGTTTTATTCGCGACTCAAACGGACTATAGGGGGAATTTTGGCGCTGTCCTGAGTCGGCAATCAAAGGACGACATAAGCTATTTGTATGTGTTTTTCTATTTGAAATATAAATCTTTTCTCAGTAATTTTATTACGTAAATTCGAAATATTTCGTCAAACAAAAAGAATTTTAAATTCAAACGTAATAATTATATCATAATAGTCAGTAATGAATAATAGTCAGTAAAATTACTGAAAAACAACTCGAAAGTTTAGCACTTTGCCTCTAAACAAGTGCCATGAAAGAGTGTTACTTGTATTACTGTAAAAACGGCTGTCATGTTGCTTTTTTTATCGGTAAGTAACCAATTAATTTTTTTCTGTAATTATATTGTGTGTGTCTTTATTTTGTCTGTGTTCTGTTCTTCTTCTTGTGTTTACGGCAAAATTTGCAATAATATTTCGTTAGATTAAAATTTTCAAATATGTCAGACTTTTAAATTAAGGCCCTAATCATAAACTGCCAAAAGGATTTGAAATTTCTTATATGCATCAATGAAACCTATACACGGATAGTTATATAATATCAGGTTATCTCTGTTTAATATGAAGCAAACTACTGTAGCTAATATAAATATTCTTAAAAGAAAAAAAAAATCTAAAGATGCATGTTTTTGGCCATTTAATGCTAGTTTGTTATTTGAGATTTAAAAATAATAAACTATGTTGTGTAGTGATTTAAAGTTACTATACTGAGTAATTTTAGAATCTTCTGAATTTTGTTATTTATTTTACAAATATCTAAGAAAATTTAATTTTAGTCCCTCCTCCTCTCGCAAAAATAAAATAAATAAACATTGTTAGCATAAACATCTAAATTAGCTTTAGTCTGCATCTATCATATTGCTGATTTTTCTGTTTGTGTATGTTGCATCTTTAATTCTTAGAAATTTCTTATCTGCCTGATTTAACAATGTATATGATTCAATTTTATTTTAAATTAAGATTGCTTACAAAATCATAAATTGACATAAGATTGAAAATTCTGCAACCAAATAAAGACTCATTGTCAAAATCTTTTCAACACATATTATAGTGTAATATATAGGTTTACTGAGAATTTCTATCAAGATTTGTGCATATGTCTTTGCATATTCTGATGTTTATCATTTTTATAGCAACATACAAATTACATACTATCTATTAATTGGAAAAACAAGTTTTGTAACAAAATTTAGTCAATATTCTAATGATAATTTTGTAATACAATATGTTGTATTGTGTAGTTCTGTTGATTAAAAATTTATTCTTGTGTGATGATGCCTGAGCCCGAGAGATAGGTTAAAATTATCTGAAGATTACAGACAGTAGAGTAGTAAAGTAGTGTGAAAAAAAGTAATCCTCTGTAATTTATCTATGATTATGGTATAATTTTAATTATAGATTAGAAAATATTATTTGATATACTCATGAGTATTTAAAAATAATATATATTTTTTTTTAAATAAATATACAAAATGTAAAAGTATTTTTTATGTTAAAGAGACCCTGAAATTATCATTATCTACTTCAGTTAAGTATATTTGAGTATTATTATCAAACTGGAAATTTTATAAAATATTTATATCTTAAATTTTTGCTTCAACCAAGCATTTAAAAACTGAAATATATATATATATATATTTTTTTTTTTTTCTTTTTTTTTTTTTTGTAGAGCCAATTTTGTTGTTGACTTATTCTACCTGGATGACTCTAGACATCGGATCAGGTCCCAAAGGCACTAGATTAAAGGTTTTCATCTATTGATTTTCAAGTGAGAGATTCTGCATGCTAGCCTGTAGCATTGACAAGGAATTCCCATGAGTCATCCTCTGAAGTACTGATTGCATCTTCTGCTTTTCGTTTATGGGTACGGTGTATCAAAACAGCATCATTTTTCATTGGCACAGTTGAATAAATATTGTCTGAAGTGTACTGATTTATTTGAATCTTACACGCAAGCAATATTTTTTCGACTATTGATGAAATCTATTCTGGCATGTAAAATAGGGGAAGCTCCATTCACCAGCAACTCATCTACAGCAGGATGAAAGTTTTGCCAAAAGTATGTATTTATCGCACTTTATTAATATTAACATTTTTAAGGTATTAAAAATTGTGGCAAAACTCACGTGGTTTAGCCCTCGATGTCCTTTCTGAAATCTAGCTAACGTAGAATGTAAATATATATGTGCTTTCTTTTAATTCTAAATTATTTCGATTGTTATTTTTTAAATATATACTATGGTGCTCAAACATAAAACTATAAATAGTCTAAGATTTGAAATGGCATTTACGAAACTGGGGTTCCTCCCTGACTTGAAATGGTAGACCATCTCAGAAATACCATTTTGGCACGATTTCAGAAAATACACCAAACCATAGGTGTAAACTTTGGAAAATTATTGGTGGGGCTCATCTCTAATATACCTCTTTTGTACATATGCTTCTCTTTGCATATTGCTAAAATGGTTTTTATTAACAAAATAAATTTTATTTGGTGAATCCAGATTTTTAAAAATTAATTTTTATGACTCACCTTTTTAAAGCAATAATTTTGTATGCTATTATGTTTGATATTAAAAAGAGTTGTGAATTATTCATTTAAGAGGCATGTAAAGAAGAATAACCGCAATTATTGCAAAAAGTTCATTTATTTTTGCAAACTTTATATTGATTTTTATTTTGTTTTTTACATATGTATTTCACTTTACCTGAGAATTTTTCTACTAGTTAATACAATTCATGGAATTTTCTAATTAACTAAATTAGGCTTAAAAGGTAATATTATTGTTTGAGAATTTTCAGTTTTATTACAGAGATAATGAAATGTGCCAATTTTACTCCTGACATATCAATTCTTCAACAAAACTTCTTTAAATGTTTTTGAGAAAATGATGATTTTTATCTTAATTGTATGATTCCCTCCCGATATTGAGAAACGAGAAACATTAATCCTATAGCAATCTCAGCTCTAAAACTTTCGCGCCTGAGGTTGCGTGGCATCTATTGGACTCCATGCTGATTTTGTTTTAAAATTACGTTGTTTTTATTAAATTGTATTGTAATAAATAATAAGAAATGAAATTGCAATTTATTTTGATGCAAGATACATTTTATTATATGATTTTTTTTTTCAAATAGTAAGCAAAATTTAATATTTTAACAAAACAGTCATGCTGTGTCCATCAGATACACGCAACAGCTCTAGAATGAACCGCAATTAAAACAAAAAATTTCAATATCACTTTTTATAAAGTGCCCTTTTTTTGAAGCAGCACCCTGCCCTTTTTTATTCTGGGGGAAACACTACTCTGTATGTAATATAAATAAATTACCAATTTAATGTTGCTTTTCAAACTCACTTTTACCTAAATTGAACAGAATTGTATATAATTAAATAAATCACAATTGAATGTGCAATATATTATAAATATAAAACATTAAGACAATGTAAAAATCTGAATGTTCAGTCTCATTTATAACAATTAATACACTCGCTGTTATTTGGGGATAGCTTACAATAAAATCACATGAAAGTTGACTTTGAATAACATGTTCTTTCAAAATATCAATTACTTCTCCTATTTCATTTTATTTTAATATGACATTTTTGGCTACAAGAGTTCAAATGTTTAATCATTTTATTTTAACTAAAAAAGTAGCAGTGTTGAATTCAGGGAGTGGCCCAGGAGGATATTACCTCTGTCCCTGGAGGATTGAAATGTTCCTTCCGGAAAATTTGAGATTTTATGTTTTTAATTGTCAGAAAGTGCAATTCCCCCCCCCCCCCCCCAGATCTCTATTATGCTCCCCAAAAAAATCCTACAGCATTTATCTTTATTACAAGACAAAATAAATAAAGGGAAGAAATAAAAATATATTATATATTTGCAGTAAGAAGGCACATTAAAATAAATTTCATAAAATATTAGAAAATCAAAAATTAAGCTTTTTTTTATATGTATACAAGGGGGTTCTGCCCCCTGCCCCCTTTGAGTACCAATCGCAGGACTTCTTTCTGTCTGTCTGATATATGTCTATCATCTGTCTACTGTTTCTCAGATTGTCTATACTCAATCAGCTGTCTGTTAGTCTGCTTTGTCTACTTATCTGCTGTATGACTGACTACTGTCTGCATGCTAACTATCTGTATGTATACTATTTACTGCCTGTCTATCTGACTGTAACAACATACTAAAATTACATTACCATCAGTATCCATAAACCATGAATTTAAAATATGTTCATTTCATATGTCTGTAATCTTTTGAGTGGCCCTGTAAAATAACTATAAATGCTACATACACCTTCTTCAACAAAAAACCCCCCATTACTTGATTGTAACAACATCATAAAATTTCATTACCATCAGCCTTCTACAAATCCTGCATTTAACATATATTTGCATTCTTTGTGCGGCCCTGTAGAATAACTATAAATGCTATATACACCCTCTTCAAAGAAAAACATGCTGTAGATAACTGTAACAGCATACTAAAATTTTATTAATGTCAGCAACCTGAAAATCTCACATTCAGCACATTTTTGTTTCATATATTCGTATTCTTTTATGAGGCCTCTAAAAAAACTATAAATGCTATATACACCTTCTTCCATTAAAAGATCCTGTAGGTGACTGTAACAATACACTTATATTTCATTACCATCAGGATTCTACAAATCCATCATTTAACATACATTCATTTTATATATCTACTGCCATGTGTAACTAACTATAAATGCTATAACCACCCACTTCTAGGAAAAACAAGTGGTAGGTGACTGTAAAATGACATATTAGAATTACATTACCACTCACATTCTACAAATCCTGCATTTGCAATAAATTCGCATTATTTAGTGTGGCCCTGTAAAATAACTATAAATGTTATATACACCCTCTTCTAGGAAAGACATGCAGTAGTTGACTGTGAAACATACTAAAATTTTATTACTGTCAGGATTCTTCAAATACCACATTTAATACATATTCGTTTTGTATTATTTTGTGCAGCCCTGTAAAATAATTATAAATGCTATATACACCCTCTTCGATAAAACACATACTGTAGTTGACTGTTACAACATACTAAAATTTCCTTACCCTCAGCATTCAACAAATCCTGCATTTAACATATATTTGTTTCCTATATTTGTATTCTTTTGTACAGCCCTGTAAAATAACTATAAATGCTATATACACATTCTTCGATAAAAGATATACTGTAGTTGACTGTAATAACATATAAAAATTTCATTACCCTCAGCATTCTACAAATCCCACATTTAACATATATATTTGTATTCTTTTGTGCAGTCCTGTAAAATAACTATAAATGTTATAGCCATGCTCTTCAAAAAAAAAAAAAAAAAACATTCTGTAGGTGACTGTAACAACATACTAAAATTTCATTACTGTCTGCTTTCTACAAGTCCTGCATTTGACATATATTTGTATTCTTTTGTGTAGGCCTGTAAAAGAGCTATAAATGCTATATACTATACACCTTCGGTAAAACACATACTGTAGTTGACTTAAACAACATACTAAAATTTCATTACCGTCAGTATTCTACAAATCCCGCATTTAACATATATATTTATATTCTTTTGTGCAGTTCTATAAAATAACTATAAATGTTATACACACACTATTTGATGAAAAACGTGACTGTAACAACATAATAAAATTTCATTACCATCAGCATTACAAAAATCAAGCATTTAACATATATTTTTTTTATATATTCAGATTCTTTTGTGCGCCTCATAAAATAATTTTAATGCTATGTACACCCTCTTCGAGGAAGAACATACTGTAAGTGACTGTAACAACATACTAAAATTGCATTATCATCAGTATTCTACAAATCCCACAATTAACATATATTCGTTTAATCAGGATTTTATGAGCAGGGAAGACCAAGCTCTGTTCGGTCAAAATTAGCTTTAAGTTCAAATACCATAACCAAAATGATCCACTAATAAAATTTTCTTGAACATGTGACCAAGCCCAATTGTCTTCTCATGCCCGAAACCCGTAGAATATAAAATTTAGTCAAAATAGTCTTGGCTGTTTTTTAGATAAAATTAGCTTGACCCACTAATTGGATTTTCTCGAGCATTGTGACCTAGCTCAATGATTTTTTTCATGCCCAAAAACCATATACAAAATTTAATTCAAATCGTCTGAGCCATTTTTAAGATAAAAATAGCTTGACCCATCATGAACCACTAATCAAAATTCCTCGAACATGTGACCTAGCCCAATAGAGTCGGGGCAGGAGTCTCCCATTCTAATATGCTTCAAAGACAGAATTTCATAATTTTTAGCAGGAATCCTACCTTTCCATCATGAGTAACATTTTGTGCTACATTTAAAAGTATTCAGAAAACTGCTGTATTAGCTAAAACATTTTCAATTGACAATCTGATACTTTTTCCTTAATCCATGTAGCCAATCTCTTTAGCATGAATGAGGTTCTTTTCTGTCATATGAAGTGGCATGCACAATATATAGTTAAAAATAAATAAATAAAATTACAAGAAAAGTATACAATATATCCTTAAATGAAAAGCACATTTTATTTAAAATTTAAATTCATTACTTGTAGATTTTTACTAAAGAGAAAAAAATTCATTGAACTAAAACTTCCTAAATAGATTAAAATTGTGGAATCTTCAATTATCAGACTGCTGTATAATTTTTAGTTAATGCTTTTTAACAAACAGAAATTGTTGTCACTTTGTCAAAAATAATAATAATAATAATAATAATACATTGTATGCAAGCATACTCAGCCTTATCATATCATTGAAACAATGGAGAACCATTGATTGTAAAAAAAATTGTGGTGCTCAGAATAAGTATAAATATTCCAAGATTTGAAAAGGGCCACCGTTTCAAAAATTGGGGTTTCTCCCTGACTTTGAAATGGTTGTCCATTTCAGAAACACCCTGTATGTACGATTTCAAAAAACACAACCAAATAATATAGAAATATACTTTTATTTTTATCGAATGGCACACAGCATCAAAGTGTCAAATGTGAAATCAGAGTAAAATTATAAAGGTAAATGTCGAATTAAAAATCACTTGATATAACAAACACGTGTAATGCTTCTGATGTTAAGTTAATGGGACTGCATTTCTGGCGTTAAATCCTATAGTTTTGTGATAGTTTTTTGTTAAGAAAAGTGGTAGACTGGAAAATAGAGAAGTACCGCCAATTATTTTTATACAGTCAACTCTGTGAATGTGAAATCCGTACACTTAGTGATAGTTTTGTGGATTATACATTTTTGCGATTTACAGATCATATCTTTGTTTACATTTTATTTTTTAAAGTTACACTATAAATTAGGAACAATTACACAAAAATTACAATAGAAAAGTAAAATATAATGCAAAATTGGTTTAATATATTTATTAACTAAGTTAATATAATGAAAAATGAGCTTTCATTCAGTTCTGAATTACTTCTAAATCTTAATATTCATGAGCGTCATTAATAATTATAAAAATAATAGAGCATTGTTTTGTTTAAAGCACAAAAAAATCAATATTGTTATTTTTTTCTTATTTTTTTTATGGATAGCAGGAACTTTGATAAACATTGATTTGTGGGCATTATGTAAGACTTAAAGTAGCAAAATTAGTCAAAACTGTTCAATTATTTTTCATACAAAATATTCGTTAATAATATGACACAACCAGCAATTATTTGTTTATTGACAGCCGATCCATAAATGAGAAGAGTAACACTTGCACTGTAAAATGTTGTCTTTGATTGGTTGCTGTGAGGGTTCTTCTGTAACCAGTGAAAATGTTTTTATGTTAGGCATTGGATTACTACGATTTGTTGGGATTAATGACATCTAAGTACATCTGTATTCACAGCTTCATTTTCTGAGTAGTGATCCAGGAGAGAATTCCCTAGTGCACGGCCACATTTCACTGAAAAAGGCTCTGTTCACTAGAGATGTCCTCCAGGCTATTGTCCTGAATTTTCTTAGAAATCCTCAATAGCTCTTTCCCTTTTTTCTATTTAATTTCTTTCTGTTTTCACGAAGTCAATGGAAAGTTGAGCACAGCACTTTTTGTTGTTGTTGTTTTGTCCTGAAGAATGGCCCATCTCCTGAAAATAAAGTAAAAAAGAAAATGTTAAAAACTGTCATTAAATTTGTTGTAATAAAAAAAAAAAAATCACTATAAAAAAAGGTTTTTTATTTCTAATAAGATACAGAAAAATATCAAAAACTAAAAAGATGCATTGATTTTTATTAGATTTTAAAAACTGGAAGATGGATTTTTTTTCTTATTGAACGTTCATATGTAACATTCAAACAAATGCTCGTTTTCCTATTTACAACATCTCTCAGACTTTTAAAATATAATGTGAGCATAAACAAATGATGATCTTTTAAATTATTTTGTAAACAAGCAAAAATTACTGGATTTCTTTTAATAAATGTGTAACATTTTTTTTTTAAATCATCATTTCATCACGAGTAAGATATTTACTTAACAATGCTATAAATTAAGTATTTTACTAAATCGCTCATTGTTATCAAAATTTCATAGTCCTGAGGTTATCGCATTAAGCAACATCTACTGTATCTTAAACTCACTATCTTGTGAATATCTTCAGGGTGCTTTGTTTATGAAACAGCTACAGAACAGCCTTAAAAATATAATTCAAGAATAGCAATCTGTCATTGCTTGAAAATTTTTATAATGCTTCAATAATGTCAAAACATGGAAACAAACTCTTTTCATAAAATATTTTTATATAGTATGTATTATTCAGACAATGTAGCAAATGGCTGAAATTAACGCTCTCACATAACCTACATTTTTTATTTTTAACTTTAGCATAGTTACACACAACGTAAAATGCATATAAAAATCTAAACTATAATTCAAATAAAAATGAATATACATGTTAAATATTCAATAAACAATCCCCTCCCCCCCCAACCCTACCAAAAAAGAAAACTTCAGTGCCAGCAAAATATACGATGGATATTAATAATCAAAGTATACACTTTTAAAATTCTAAAAAATCTTCATAAAATAAAGATTATCAGTTAGAAAAGAATAAAGATTTCAAATTACTTGCATTTTCAACACAAAATAAATGTGATAGTTGAAATTTTCTTTAAAATTTAAACTTAACTTACAAGGTTTTTTTCTTAAACAGGAAAAAAAAAAATTAAAATTGAGGGTAAAAGGAACCAAAATTTGTCAAATTTTAATTATAACAATAAGCATTGGATAATAAATATCAATGAAAGGTTGTCTAGATTAGTAAAGAAAAAAGATATTTTTTAAATGTATAAACATTCTTTCTCATTTTGAAACATGTATTATGCTTTAAATCGTATCTAGGAACAAACTTTTAATCTATAAATCTATTATATAATAAAAGCTCTTTTAATCTATAAATTAAATTCAGTTTAGAGATGAAAAATTAATCTTATGTAACACGACTAAATAAAGTTTATTGATTGACAGGCGACTGAACAAAATTAAGGTATTCACAGGTGCATATTTTAAAATGTCACAATATGTTATTAGAATAATGAAGGGAACAGATGTGTTACACTCACGCTAAAATGTAAACAAAAGATTGGCGACTGTTTGGTTGGCGCGATTTCCAAGACTGCGCCAAACGAATAACTTAATACAATGGCTAGGTTGCCATTAAAGGAAAAAATCCCCTAAATTTGGCGACTTTTTTCTTTTTTTTAACCGATTAAATTTTTTTTTTTTTTTAGCGTGAGTGTAAAGCATCTAAGCCAAAAAAAAACTTAATTGCAGAGTATATAGTTTATGTTTACCATACAGTTATTTGCTAGTGTTAGCATCACATATATACTGCATGAACTTTTAAATTTAAGCATTCCAAGACATCTGTATATTTTTCAATCAATCACTGCTTACATGTACTCTTTTGAAATAGTTTTATAAACATACAAACTTAAAACTACTAAAACGGGAAGCAAGAAACCGCCATCACCTAACCTAATTTAAAACTTTCACTGAATTAAAAAACATGCTCATAAAAATAAATATTATATGGAATGATTTAGGGGATTTTTTCCTTTAATGGCAACCTAGCCATTGTATTAAGTTATTCGTTTGGCTCAGTCTTGGAAATCGCGCCAACCAAACAGTCGCCAATCTTTTGTTTACATTTTAGCGTGAGTGTAACACATCTGTTCCATGCTTTTTTTACAGGTTTTTGACCAGTGTTAAAACTATATAGTGCATCAAAATTCTGTCAAGCCTGATTTCGACATTTAAAAAATTAGAAGCATATTGTGTTCCAGCGACATGTTATTAATTTTTAATGTTAAAATAAATCTAACAAAGCAACACATAAAAGATATTCAACTTTCTTACCTAGTGGATAAAAATATGAAGGCTGGAAATGTTTGTCACAAACGACGATGCTTTTTGAAACTTTCTTGCCGATTTTGAACACTCGAATCCACTCTTCACGAAGGCGTACAGAGGATAAATCTTTTTTCTTTGAAAATCAGTAGAAACTGGTTGTTGGATGTTCAGATCCACAGGACTTACAATGATACACAATATTGTAACTATTATACATTGAAAATGTAAATTACACACAAAATAAATTCAAGTTTTTAGCGATAAAACACAGCACATTTCCAATGTTATTTAATAGGCTTTCGAAATGTTTGACGACTCAGAAATAATTCTTCATAATCTCACCAGAGGGCGTATTCAAGTGCTGGAATCGCGAATAAAAAACTAAAGATGATTTTAAACTATCTTTATACTATGTATTTTATACTAATTTAAAAAATGTTTTTACAAGAAAAAAAAATTAATTTATATAATTTTTAAATGGATGCGTGTTTATCTTTTTAAAATTCTTTCGGATTTCCGACTTTTATAAGAATTTTATTTTTTTATTATTGAAAAAATACAAGTTTAGTTTCAAAATTAGGTCACTGCACTTTTAATTAGGCACTATTAATAATATATATTTTATACAATTCATCTAAGTAATTATTATATAATAGTAAGCTTTTGGGCGTGTTAACTTTTGTGTAGTGCATCAATTTTTGAAAAAAATTACACATATTTCTGACTTAAAATTAATAAAAAATATATATATATTTAATTTCTCACAAAGCAAAATTCAAAGTATTGGGGTTGTTAAAACTTTCTTTATAGTTTGGTGCAAGGGGGGGGGGGGGGACACATGATTTTTAACACAGAAAGCTTTAAAGAATTTCTTACCTATTTAAAAATATTTTGTTACAAAATTTCCAACAAATTCAGCACTAAAAAGGGATATTTAAATAAATCTTTGCTAAAAGAACGTAAAAAAAAAAAAATGTCGATCGTGATTGAAAAATACGAGATAATTAAATGATAGTTTTATTATTTGTCAGACATTTTTTATTCCAGTAACAAAAAAATCTACTCCCACCAGCTTTTGTTAACAGCTCTTTATAACAAGTTTTTCTTTGCAGACTGTTGATCTGATCGGACGTGTTATTCCGGCGCTCCTCTAGTTTATGTTCTGGTGATAGATTGACGATAGTATAGTTCCGGGTGTTATTGATTCATCCACGATGACGACGGCTTCGCAAGCCGAGAAAGATGCGAGTATGCTGATAGAAAAGCTGCAAAGGATTATCGACGGTGCGGAACCATCCACGTTTCTCCAAGAGTTTGAAACATTCCCGACCCACCACGAGCCGGCGAATATTGCTCTCCGTGAACTTTTTCAAGGCATAGATGATGAAATTCGAGCCTTACAACTCCGGCCAGACTTCACTACTAATGATGACTGCAAGCAGCAGGTGAGAAGCTTATTCCAATCTGGTATTTCTCTTTTGGGGGAGCCATATAATGATAGTCTTGTTCTCAATTCTGGTTTATTTAAATTCTTTAAAACTGACATAATGAATAACCTAGGAGCTCTTAGAAGTATTAGCCCAATTCTCCATGCCCCACGCGGTGACAAGCGTCGCCATAGCCAAACTGACGCTGGCATAGAACTTAGTAACAAATTTAAGAATCTGTCTCCCGAGGTTCACCTGGAAGCTATGGACCAGACCTCCACTCCAAATTCTGATCCTGCGAATGTCATATCTGGTACTAAAAAACCAGAAATTCACCCTTTCTTTGTCGAATTCCACGAAATTGATTGGCGATCAATCGCCCAACAAATTAAGGAAATAAATACTGACAATCCACCTTCTATCTGCCTCAAAGGAGAGCTACTCAAAATCCAATGCAAAACTGAAGACCAATTTCGGGCAATTCAAAAATTTTTGTGCGATAAATCACTAAAATTCACGACAATACAACCTAAAGATCAAAGACCTAAGAAAATTTGCGTCAGGGGTATTCCCCCAAACACTGATCCTACACACATCATTGATGAGCTAGCCTTACATGGGTTCACCGCCACTCGTGCGGCCATGTTAAGAAACAAAAAAACTGGAATGGGGATGCCTTTATACATGGTTAATGTCCTCCCCTGCAAAGACTTCGACAAAATATACGACATACATGAACTATGTTACATCAAAGTTGATATTGAGCATTTTCGAAATTCTAATAACCCTAAACAGTGCTATCGTTGCCAAAAATTCGGGCACGCCAGCGAAATTTGTAACTTCGACCCCAAGTGCTGCAAATGTGCAGGCCTCCACCTCACTGGTAATTGCCCAACACCCGGTAGGATTACCCCTACCTGTGCAAACTGCGGTGCTGCGCACCCGGCCTCATACGGCGGTTGTCCGAAAAACCCCAAAAACTCTAAAAAACATATTCCACCTAACTCTAAAAATGACAATTACACACCCACTACTAAAAATATCCCCAGGCACATCACCTCCAAAAACGCCCAAGATCTTTATGAAATAATGAAAGAATTTAATTATGTTGAAAAAGCAAAAAACTCCCCTGTCACCACTAACATTACTACACACCTCGACTCAACTGCTACTTCACAAACGGAAGATACACAGGAAACTACTTCTGTTATTCCTTCCACCTCCACTGACAACAACACCTCCCCCCACCCTACACCAACTTCCTCCTCTACCGATTATGTAGAATCCTTTAATAACATGTTCGACATATTCAAAGACATGAAGGAACTCCTTCAAATTACCAAACTATTAAAATGCATAAAACAAATATCCACAGAAACACAAAAGTGTAAAAACCCATTCGAGAAAATGATTATAATAATTAACGAGCTTGATAATTTTGCTAATGAGCTCAACCTAACCAATCACACATAATCCCATAACACTTTCTCCTCACACACATTTGCAATTCTCATAGACTCTTTCTTGCACTGTAATTTCACTTTGTTATAAATTGCTTCTTTTTAACTCTTGTGTTCTACTGTCATCACATTTGACTGCAACTATCTGGGGATACACTGCCATTACCATTTATACCTACTTTTACGAGTTCATATTCGTGTTACCAGACTATGACATTCGCGATCCTTTTTTCAGTTTGTAACCCCGTTATTCCGTCCTTGTTGACGATTCGACTTTGGGCTAACACTTCCCTTTTGAATTTTTAATTTAACTAAATTAAAAAAAAAAAAAAAAAAAAAAAAATATATATATATATATATATATACTTATTGTATTACATTAAACGAAAAAAAAAAAAAGAAAAAAAAAATATATATATATATAAACTGTATGTATTTGTTAATACACTTATACTTTATATTATCCATATATTTATTGTATGGCCTTGAAAAGTTGCCTTTTTTTTTAGAGATTTTTCACTTTGCCTTTCCAAAATACATTTGCAATCGTTATGTTCGAACAGTTAACATTTTTATTTTTCTTAGTCAACTTATTTACACTTCTATCGTAAATCTTAATATTTAATTTCTTTTTTTATTATTATTCGCGATCTCGCACTAGACTGTTATTTTTGCAAGTTTTTAATTCTCTCTACTTAGCATTTTCTATTCTCATTAATTGCATAGCTATTCATTAAACTCTTATGTTACTCTTGTTATTTAAATTCTTTACTCATTATAATGGCTCTCTCAGGATTAGTTATACGACTACTCATATACTGGATGTAGTTTCTCGCAAACTAGGAAATCCATCAATGCACTCTTCTGTTCACTGTTCACTGTTGATCATATTTATTAGTACTTGGGTTTGCCTTTGACTTGTTACGTAATAACGAGACTAGACTTTCCTAAAGCAGAGATCGCTCGTTTTACAATGAGGGATTTCTGCCCACCACATCTGGGGTGCGAAAAAGATATTGTATTGTTATTCAGTAATAAAAAAAATAAGTCATTTAATATCTAAAAATGTTATTCAGGAATGTTAGAAAAATATATCGCTCAATATCAAATCATGATATTCAGCAATGACAGAAAAAAATATCACTTAATATCAAAAAATGATATTCAGAGACGTTGGAAAATATTGGTCAATATTCACAGATGTCTAAAACTAATATTCACAAATATTATTTTAGGGGGGGTCATTTAACGTTGGCCAATATCAAATTTTGATATTGGCCGATATTACATTTTGATATTGGCCAATATCTTTATGCTACCTGGGTAACGTAGGCTATATTTTACGTTGGTGCCACTAATCCCAGGGTGGTGCAGGACCCAGGTAGCACAAAGATATTGGCCAATATCAAAATGTAATATCGGCTAATATCAAAATTTGATATTGGCCAACATTAAATGACCCCCCCCCCCCTAAAATAACATTTGTGAATATTAGTTTTTAACATCTGTGAATATTGGCCAATATTTTCCAACATCTCTGAATATCATTTTTTGACATTAAGTGATATTTTTTTCTGTCATTGCTGAATATCATGATTCGATATTGAGCGATATATTTTTCTAACATTCCTGAATAACATTTTTGGATATTAAATGACTTATTTTTTTATTACTGAATAACAATATCATTGTCGCACCCCAGTGGGATGGACAGAAATCCCTCACTATAAAACGAGGAATCTCTGCTTTAGGAAAGTCTTGTTATTACGTAACAAGACAAAGACAAACCCAAGTACTAATAAATATGATCAATAGAATCACAGAGAAAAACTTGTTATAAAGAGCTGTTAACAAAAGCTGGTGGGAGTATATTTTTTTGTTACTGGAATAAAAGATATCTGACAAGTAATAAAACTATCGTTTAATTATCTCGTATTTTTCAATCACAATCGACATATTTTTTTTTTACGTTCTTTTAGCAAAGATTTATTTAAATATCACTTTTTATTACTGAGTTTGTTGGAAATTTTGCAACAAAATATTTTAAAATAGGCAAGAAATTTTAAAGCTGTCTGTGTTAAAAATCATGTGGGACCCCCTTGCACCAAACTATAAAGAAAGTTTTAACAACCCCAATACTTTGAATTTTGGTTTGTGATAAATTAAATATATATATTTCTTTTATTAATTTTAAGTCAGAAATATGTGTACATTTTTTCCAAAATTGATGCACTACACAAAAGTTAACACGCCCAAAAGCTTCCTATTATATAACAATAATAATTACTTAGATGAACTGCATAAAATATATATTATTAATAGTGCCTAATTAAAAGTTCAGTGACCTAATTTTGAAACAAAACTTGTATTGTTTCAATAATAAAAAATAAAATTCTTATAAAAGTCGGAAATCCGAAAGCAGTTTAAAAAGATAAACACGCATCCATTTAAAAATTATATAAATTAATTTTTTTTTCTTGTAAAAACATTTTTTAAATTAGTATAAAATACATAGTATAAAGATAGTATAAAATCATCTTTAGTTTTTTATAAAACACAAATTTTCACATGCTTTTTTATATATATAAAAATAACTATAGATTCCTACAGAAATTTTTATATAGGCTTTTTCTTTCTGTGCAAATTTCACGCCCAACGCCTCCATCAAATGCACATGGACGAAAACTACACCACACAAATGGGCGGTTCTTTAGAACTTTCCGATCACTTCTGTCAAGATTACAAACTTCGTCAGATATGCTGAATGTCGACAGATATTTTGAAATGTCCGAAAAATGATGTTGTTTTTTACGAATGTCGATAGATATCCCTGAATGTTGTAATAGTAATATCATTTTTACAACATTGTCCAATGTCACCAAATATTAAAAGTAAGGCATTAAAAAGTCAAATTTTTTAAAATTGGCAAAATTATTAAATTTTATTTTTTAGAATACTATTTCTGTATTATGTCATAAGTAATGCAAAAAGCTCTTTTGAATGCTTTCTTTTTAAAACTAATTTTAAGTTATGTCTGTGAATATCGGCAGATGTTGTAAATTTGACGTACGACATTCAGCGACTTTCAAAATATTGGCCAATATTGCCGTGGATATTGGCCGAAATCTCTGTGCTACCTGGGGAGCGAAAAACGTTCTAAAATTTCATTTTTTTTTTTATGCTGAAGGAGCTAGAAATTTGAAATTGTATTTACTAATAAGATGTAATGCTCTCTAAGAACAAATTAAAAAAAAATTGAAATTTAAAAGGGTGAAATGAAGAAGAGCGTTCTAAAAACATTCTAAATTACAATTTCTATGGAATCTCTGGAACTACAGAACCCTTTTCAAAAGTGATTTTGTCAAATTGATGGTAACAGTCCCTGCTGTAGCGTAGGCTATGTTTTATATCTGTGTCACTACCACAAGGGGGAGGGGTGCAAGAGCGAAAAACGTCGTAAAATTTCGATTTTTTTTTATACTGCAGGAGCTAGAAACAGGAAATTTGGCATGGTAGTTATTTATAAGATGTAAATGCTCTCTAAGAACAAATTCTGAAAGAATTCGAAATTTAAAAGGGTGAGATGAGCGGAAAGCGCTCTAAAAATATTCTAAATTACAATTTCTATGGAATCTCTGGAACTACAGAACTGTTTTCAAAAGTGATGGCGTCAAATTGATTGTGGCAGTCCCTGCTCAAACATAGGCTATATTTTATGTCGGTGCTACTAACTCCAGGGGAGTGCAGGAGCGAAAAACGTTCTAAAATTTCGATTTTTTTTATACTGAAGGAGTTAGAAACATGAAATTTGGCATTTTAGTTACTTATAAGATGTAAATGCTCTCTAAGAACAAATTCTAAAAAAAATACGAAATTTAAAACTGCGAGATGAGCGAAAAGCGCTCTAAAAATATTCTAAATTACAATTTCTATGGAATCTCTGGAACTATAGAACTTTTTTCAAAAGTTTTGGTGGCAAATTGATGGTGACAGTCCCTGCTCAAACATAGGCTATATTTTATGTCGGTGCCACTAATCCCAGAGGGTGGCAAGAGCAAAAAACGTTCTAAAATTGCAATTTTTTTTATACTGAATGAGCTAGAAATTTGACATTGTAGTTACTTATAAGATGTAAATGCTTTCTAAGAATAAATTAAAAAATATTCGAAATTTAAAAGGGTGAAATGAGCGAAAAGCGTTCTAAAATCATTCTAAATTGCAATCTCTATGGAATCTCTGGAACTACAGAACCGATTTCAAAAGTGATGGTGACAATCCCTGCTCCAACATCCTCTTTAATATAAAGCTATGCGTTGCCGACGACTGGGTTTTTCGCTAATCTTTGCCACAGATTAATCTCGGAAAATGAAACATTTGAAGTTACTTAAAAAAAATAATAGCTCGAAAGTATTTGTCAGAAAATTGTTAGACAAACTGCGTTTGAAAGGTAAAAAATTGTATATTTCTTGATATAAATTTCAAATTTAATGATTATGCCATTTTTCAAATATTGAATTTCAAAAATTACCAAATTTCACAATGGAGTACCATAGCGAAACATTCACGCGTAAAAAGATAATGATAAAAACTAATGTGCGCCGTCGGCGCCGAGCGAGCCCATCTCCTCATCGTCCCCAAGTCCTGAAGGACTTTTAATGCAGACCATGGCTTTGTCTCGCCAGGTCGCTACGACCGAATCAGAGGGTTCGCGTTCCAGCGACGCCTCCTCATCTTGCCCCAGTGTCGACGACAGAGGTCGTTGCGATTCGGCGGAAGTTCCCACCATCAGAGGAGACTTCCCCACATGACACCTGATGAATCGTAGAGACTGTTGAACGGCTTCATCGCCGAGCACCCATAAGGGAGTCGGGTCATCCACCATATGTCCGGCATCCCTACGGCCCTTGCTTTCCCGCGGAGTCCGATCGTGAAATGCATGGAAGGGCAAGCCACTGGTCTCATCTTCCGCGGGCAAAGATAATGATAAGGGCGACGTGTCCTGACGTGTATATTGGCTATAGCACGAGTCACAAATTATAGTAGCCTTATTATTCTGTTAAAATATAAAAGTGAAATATGAAATGTCAATATTTTGCTTGATTAAAGGTTCTTTAAGAGAAATTGACCAGCGTAGCGGGCGTAGCTTGCTAGTTTTGCAATAATATAAAGGGATTAAAAGTTTTTTTTTCTTTGTAAAACTGCTATTATTTAAATATCTAAAGTATAATTTACAGTCAGTTAAAAATCTCTCTCAGAAAACAAGTGGGTAAAAATGTGATCGAAGATCGCTCTAAAGTAAACTTGGATTTTTTTAAAATTTATTATTTATTATAATTGATGTAATTGATTATAATAAATGTAATTTAATATAATAAAGGAGAAAATATATAGCCTCTCCGTCAGGAAAATTCCTTGCAGGTAACCTCCACCGTGGAGTCTCTCCGTGGTTACCTCAATCTTTGAGAAAACGAAACTAGTGGACGATATCTGGCAACTTAAAGTTGTTTGTTGACGTTTGATTTGACGGTCATGTGACCTGGCGGTAAATTGTTGTTCCGCTGAAATGTTTACTTATTTGCTGCCCACTATCCTAATTTAAATTAACTTCACAAAAAATTTGTTTGACAAGATATTTTTAATGGCATCACATTTTCTTTCTCATTATCTGCTCAATTGTTTCATTTTTAATGAGAAAAATAGTAATGACTTGATGCGTGTCTAATAAATGAAATTTACTGTCATTAAGATTCGAGTGCGATATTAATTTTATTGGATGATGGCTTTTGTAAATTCCAACAGAACAAATTTAATGTTGAATTTGCAGCTATCTTGATACTAATCTGTTCTATAAATTTTAATAATGTCCCTAAGTTTTGATTCCTCAAAAGGTGATGATAAAACGACTCCTGTTATACAAAGAACATCGCCCCGAACTATACCCGGAACTCTATCATCATCAAATAAAGGAGCGATTGACTGGTTAGTTTTAATTTCAACTTACTTCCCTGTTTTTACGAACCTTTTTACCAATAACAAACATTTACCAAATGCACAAAAATAAAGTAAATGAAAAATTATCTTTAAATTTTTTTCATTTTTTTCTCTGTGAAGTTCAGGGAACAGATGTTTTACACTCACGCACCGATGTTTGGCGACTTTTTGGTTGGCGCGATTTTCAAGCCCGCGCCAAACCAATAACTTAATACAATAGATAAGTTCCCTTTAAAGGAAAAAATCTAAATTTGGCGACTTTTTTCCTTTTTATACCCGATTAAAAAAAAAAAAAGAAAAAACTGTGCG
Source organism: Maratus michaelseni (assembly GCA_963931845.1). Classification (NCBI taxonomy): domain Eukaryota; kingdom Metazoa; phylum Arthropoda; class Arachnida; order Araneae; family Salticidae; genus Maratus; species Maratus michaelseni. Next base: position 39,791,341 of record OZ007598.1, read on the forward strand.
TGAGTGTATGACATAGCCAAGTTGAGTCAGGCTCAAAATATATTAGAGGTTAAAAATTGTATTAAAGAACCAAAAAAAATGAAAAGAAAGAAATTGAATAGGAAGGGTTTAACCCCTCTCCCTCTTAAAAAAAACCTTATGCAGGACTTTGGCCGTTTTCCCCCCAAATATATTAAGATAGCTTTGAACATATGTCTCGCATTTTCTGCTACAGGGATTATAAGCATGGATCTTGAATTTTAAAATATGCAAATCATTTATTCTACTAAAATTTTAACATTTCAAAATTATGATTTTTTTTTTTTTTTTAATTTGTGTCATTAATAATAAATGTATTTTATTCCTTCCAGGGGTTGGCAATCATTTGTTGCATATGGGTGCTACAATCATGTAATTATTATTGATACTCAGAATATTAAAGTAAGTACTTTAATTTAGTAGTCTTTCACTGTATCTTTCAGTTTAATGTATTTCTGCTTGTTAAAACTTATTGTGCTGTCCTCTAAAAAAAAAACCCAGAGTGAAATGCTTCTTAAAAAAAAAGCTCACCCTAGTACTTCATCAAACATTTCACTAAAGTCATTTTTTTCTTGTTTTGTTTTGTTTCTATGCACCATTTAGAAAATGCAAAATAGTTCAAAATACCTAAGGAGAGGAGTGCTTATTTAGTTTTAAAATAATTTAAACTAACTAAAGCAGAATTCTGGCAAAACTTCATTTTTACAGATTTTCTTGTTATAATCAAATTTTAGAATAATCTACATACATTTTTATTTGTTTTTATGTTAAACCATTAATATGTAATAAAAATGCTTTATTTTCAGCTGATTATGTCAGGTGTGTTTTTTTTTTTTTTTTTCAGGTAACATAGATCATTTTTTGGAAAAATGGGGCTTTTTCAAATTCTCCTTTAATTGGCTGTTACTTTGTAATAAAGTGATAAAATGAAGGAACAGATGTGTTACACTCACGCTAAAATGTAAACAAAAGATTGGCGACTGTTTGGTTGGCACGATTTCCAAGACTGTGCCAAGCTACTATTTTCCGTTGCCATTTTGGAAACATAAAAAACAGAACATTTATAAATAACGTATTCGAAAACACAGAAAATCGTATTTCTACACAACAATTAAAATAAACCAAAAATACATTTTTTAAAACATAAATTTAATGGAAAATGTTAATTATGTCATTTCAATCTTTTAAAGTGCACTACTATATTACAGTAATCCTTCGCTGATGCTAATTTTAATTTCACACAAACTTTTAGTTAAAATCATTACATCATTTCAATCTTTTAAAGTGCCCTACTATATCAGTGTAAACATTCGATTATTTAGTTTCTAATTTCATGACGAACACAACATTTATAAATAATGACGTATTAGTAAAATCAGAAAGTAAATATCAAAATAAATGAAAAATAAATTTTTTTAACATAAATTTAATAGAAAATACATTACCTACGTCATTCTTCTAAAGTGGACTGCTACAATCAGAATAATCATTCGATAACTGATTTTGTAATTTCGCACAACCCTTTAGATAAAATTATGTCATTTCAATCTTTTAAGGAGCACTACTATATCAGGGTAACCATTCGGTAATTCAAATTCTAATTTAACACAAACTATTAGATAAAATCATCGCGTTATTTCAGTTTTGAAGTGCTGAACTTGCCTTTCTGCTTCCTCATAAAAACTTACCTGGTACTCTCGAAAAATGGTATCCATAGCCACGGACATTTTCCAACTTCTACCAGCAACTACAAACATCAAAACAATTTCGATAAACAAAATAGAATGATAAATTCAATTCTACCACTCTAACTGCCACTGTAATAACCATCACTGTAACTGCCAATACGTAATAATTCGCATGACAATTAAAACCAATCATTAACTCAACAGTTATGCAAATTTATTTCCCTTCCATATATAGTTCTATAATACGCGACTCTGCAACCAATAACGTGCAATAGAACGTTCTTCTACAACCAATCACGTTTTCTCTACTTTTCATCATCAATGACGTAATACAGACATGTGCAAACATTTCCCTTAACATCCATGCAAATACGGATTACAATAACAAATTTCAACACCAGTAACTAAATACAAGCTTAATAGCCGGGTTGCCATAAAAGAAAAAAACAGTCCCCAAAGTTTGGCGACTTTTTTCTTTTTTTTAACCGATTAAATTTATTTATTTTTTTAGCGTGAGTGTAAAGCATCTAAGCCAAAATGAAAAATGCTCAACATTAAAATCTTCGTCAGAACAAGCTGTAAAAATTTAGCAATATCTAACTTTTTTGCATTCTTTATTCGACTTTATATACAGAAAATTTAAAACAAGTGGGTACGTGTGATCGAAGATCGCTCGAAGGGTTTCATTTAATATTCCTTTCAAAACACTTTATCCTTTCTTTAATAAATCCAAATAAATTTCATTTAGCAACCAAAAAAAAAAAAAAAAACTCATGTTTTTGTTTTTTATAAAGTAAAAATTTACCTGTCTATTTTTTCGTTTTTTCGAGTATTCAAACCAGCCCGATAGTGGGCGAAGCTGGCTATTATATTCTGTCATAATAATATCTGTCATGCGGACTAAATGCGATATAAAACAATAATTTCAAAATTAAACATGTTGTACACCTTCAAAATGTTAAAATATGCCAATATTTCCATAATCGAATTTTTATCATGATTCAATATGTTTCTCAAATTTATATATTTACTATTCTCTATTACTCATATTGATACTCGCTTTGTATTATTCTCAAACACCTGAAAAATTCGTTAAACTTCCAATAGGACGTCAGATTTTCTTTTTAATTCTCTAATGACGTGATATTAATCTGCTTTGTGTACATACACATACTCATACTCCTTGTATTATTGAGAAATCTTTGAAAATTTCCGCTTTATTACCACTATGACATCAATCATTTTTATTTCATATTAATCTTTTTTTCAATTGGTGAAACTTTCTATTTCATTTTTCACGTGGAAATCGTCTGATAGAAAATTAGTTATTGTAGAAAGAATTTCATCGTGGATTTTTAATTTTTGGCATCTGCTATAACGAAAAATGTCTCAATTTAATAGGAAAAGGCTGTCAGAATTTTGGTTTTTTATCTCTATTTATTAAAATAATAAAAGAATTTTTTCAAATTTTAATATTTTGAGCTCTTTATAGCTGGTATTCAGCTATATACACAAAGTTTCAACTCTGTAAATTGCATAGTTTCTGATAATAGCCCTGTGACAGACAGACAATGAAGCGGGAGTAATAGGGTTTCGTGAGATGAACAAAACCCTAAAAATGAGTTTTTAGTTAGAGGACAGCACAATAATTGACCATAAAATGTTGATTTATGTGTTGATATAGGCAGACCCTGATTAACCTCTTAAGCAGGGAAAGCTACAAGTACTATTTTCGGGAACAGCTTATCAGATTCCTTTAAACATTTTTTTTGTTGTTGTTCCCTATAAATACTATACTAAATACTACACAGTACATTTATAGCAGTGATGCTGTGAATGTGCTGTAGTGCATCATTTAAGCAAAAAATTGAAGTGATGCATAAATATAATTTTTATGGGTCCTTCAGGATGCATAATTTTTCTCGATCGCAAAAAAGGCATATATTGTATAAAATACATTAAATCTGTCTTATTTCTAAAAGAGGAGCCACTTTTGTAAAAAAATAACTCAGATTGTTGGAAGTGGGACCCAGGATTTCAAAAGCCTTGTGGTATCACTGTATAGTATAAATAGCTATTGTAAAATTGGCCAAAAAAAAAAAAATCATACATTTTAATTGCCAAATTTTTCCAGGAAAAAATGGAAATAGCTATTTGACTAGAAATAATGTCCTTTCAATTTATGTTAAAAAAAAAAAAAAGCTTGCAGAGTAAAGGTGAAAATAAGGAATTTCGCTTAGTAGCCACTGGCTGGTAGGTTGATTTTTTTTAGTAGCCAGTTACTCAGTGGCGTAGCTACATATTCAGCGCCCTGGAGCAAGAAAAATTAGTGCTCCCTCTTGTCTCTGAGAAATTTTTATTTTATTTTAGGTGTAAAATTTGTATGGAGAGTTCTTACGGATGCTTACTTTTTAATACCACTAATTCCATAAACAAAATTTTCCTCTATTTAATTGCAGAATCTTGCAATTAAATAAGGAAAAATTTACTTTTAGGAAATACTGCTATTCCAAAGTAAGCATACTTAGGAATCTTAATATTACTTATTTTATATTCAAATAAGTAATGAATAATAATTGAATTTCTACAGAATAATTTATTCTAAATTCTAGGCAATTTAACAGTAAGACATTAAACGCAATAAATACAAATATAATAATAAAATAAATTATAATTCATTAAGTACCGAGTGTACCTTATATTTACAGCAAATGTGGCCAGATTTACGTTTTATGTGCAATCATGAGCCCAATGCTACCTGCCAAACATCAACTTTTGTTGTTCGTTTCCAGAATTTCTGATTTAAGAATTTTAATAGCGAAACACACTATCGTTCAGAAATTTTAAATTTTGACAGCACGTTACTTGAAGCATTTCGATGAAAAAGAAGAACAAATACATGCCTATACATCATTACAATGTAGAGACTGTAATTATAACTATAGAAAAAAAGTATTTTTAATATTCCGTGGCCTTCCAACTATAATATTAATAACTAAGCTCAAACCTCGACATCCCCCCTCCCTCTTTTCCAAAACTACTAAAAATAAAATTTGCACAAATGGTGCATATTTTTTTTCTGTACTTGAATTTATTTTTAAAACACAATAGCAGGACCATATTAATTACATAATTGGGCGAACCTAGCATTTTTTTGCATACCTCAAATTAGAGTGCCCCCGAATTAGATATAATCCTTAATGTAATTTGTGGTGGGAAAAGGGACTATGAAACTTCCATTTGCCCATAACCTGCAGAGTATATACTTAAAAATATAAGTTCTAAATGAAATATAAAACCACTTATTGAATTCACGTGGAAAATTCTTGTTCAAAGTATTTCTCACAGATTTATTAACGATTCTTTTAATAACTATATGTAAAGCAGCATGCTATCTGCATTAATAAAATAAAGATGTTTATCCATCTGTCTGTCTGTTGGCAAAATCTAGCGCACGTAGAGGTATAAAAATCTGGATGAGGATAGACGAAGACAGGACTCAATACGTCTGAGGCTCAGATTTGCCAGTTTTTGATATATAACCAATATGTTAATTAAAAACTCTAATGAACATTGCAAAATGGCAAGTTTGCGTCGTTCTGCGAATTGGGGATGTGCATTTACAGGTTTCCTCGGATCTCAGATGAAAGCGAAGCGTTCGTTTTTTATGCATTTTGGAAATCACGATCACGGCATCCCTCGCACAGTTACAAGAAAAAAGAAAAGAAAAACACAAAACTTTTCGCTTTACATTCCCAGTTTGAACGTTCTTTTGTTTTAAAAAAAAAAATTATATTTAGTATTCCAAAAAACATTTTTATTTCAAGTTTTCCATTTTTCTGCATTTTGAAACTGTCGCATCCGCTTCCTGAAAGAAAATACAAGAAAAAATACCCACTTATTCCTGTTACCTTTCCCTTTTTAACAGTCTTTAATAATAATAATAATAATAATAATAATATTTACTTTTCAAAAATATAAAAAGCCGAAGTTCGATTTCAAGTAGTTTTTGTGTTTTCAGATTCCTTTTCCCAGTTTTCTGTTTTTTTCCTACATTTTAAAGCCGTTTTTCTGTTTTTACTCCTGTTTTAAAACATTATCTCCTTTTTTCGGAAAAAGATATCCACTTATTCCCAGTATGTTCCCGGTAAAATTTACAATTTCAAAAAAATTAATTTCTTTAAGTCGTTTCACGGATTCCACTCTCTTGGTGCCTTTGAATATAGCGTTTCCCGTTTTAAGAGAATTGTGCTTTTGACAATTTTCCAAGGGGTTTTCGTTTCTACACATGTCCGGTAAAACTTCCACATTTTCAACACAGGTTGTCAATACACTGGAAGATATTCTTTAGCGTTTTAAAAGAGTGTGCGCATTTTATATTATTTATATTTTCTTGAGACCTTTTGGTCACAATTCAAAGTTTGATATACCTAAATGCCAGAAATTAAACCAGCAATCACTATAATGGGGCCTTCTTAGTTTGGAAACATTTTCGTGTAATAAATATAAAACCATACAAATTCGAGGTTCGTATGCAAAAACAGACCAGAGCATATGTAGCAGTAGCACGCCTAATGTACAGTACACTGCCAAAGACAGTGGGTCTGGGGCCTCCGATTCTAGGTTTGTTTGAATAGATTTTCGTTTAAAAATTAGAAATCATATAAAGTATAGGTTGTACGCTGCCGAAGGCAGTGGGTTCCCCAACATTAGATTCGTGTGGAAAGATTTTAGCCTAAAAATATAAAATCTTTCAACATTGATTTTAAGTATATTCAAGGTTATTATCACGGGTCCGGGAAACGCCAGGAATGTCAGCTAGTTAATACTAAAAAGCAACATTTCTTAGAAAATCAATTTTTCACTATTAAGCATTTCATTTTAACATGCAGTATTAATCCCAAAAATATGAAATATTCTTTTACGTCTCAAATAAAAAAAAAAAAAAACACTTTATTTTACACTGCGTTTACTCATTTTCAATCTTAAATAAATTCCACCTTACACCATTGATCCTTCAGCTTTCATATGATTTTTGAGATTTTACAAGAGATTACAGGATTTTCGAGATTTTATTGCATATATTGAGTAACTTTCTGATAAAATTTCGTGCATAAGAAGTTGCTTATTAAAATAAAATGATAGTATAAGTGGTTCCTTACAATGTAGTTTTAAGTGAATGTACAGTCATCAAAAAGTTATCATTAATTCTTTATCCTAATCAAGTTTTTTTAATGGACTTAGCCATTTTAACATAACAGTGCTTTCTATTTCGGTAAAAAGGGTGAAAAATTTAGATTAATTCTACGCAATATGAGGGAGTAAGAACGACAGTGAAGTAAGTCAATATTTACATAATTTGAGAAATGAAGGGTTTTGTGAAACTTGTCGTATTGCCGTTGCATTAAATGGTCCAACTTGTTTTGCCCTCTAGCGACTCCCTAAGTGAACTATGACTTATTTGACTGTCGCACTGAACAGAAATTAATATATGTTCACTGAAAATATGGTTATCTAGATTTTTCAAATTTTTGGCTTATTCCACTGCCATTTTAACCCCTCTCATATCATGAAGTTTCGTGAATTTTAGAAGCTGAACATTTAATTTTTGTGTAATCATGTGACGATAATCTTTTTTCTAAAATAAACTTTTTCTCTCTTTATGATAAAAAAATGTTTATGAATTCTTCTTTTAAAATTTGTCCTATCTTTAAATTAAAAATCGTTTTGGTACAAAGACCATGTGGCATATGTCAAAATCCTACTCTGTCTACGTATTTTATAATCTGTATTGACAAATGCATGTTTAATTTATAAAAATAACAAAAAAAATTCTTGTAAGATGGTCACTAAATTCCTCCATATCAAATTATGGCACTACTAATTTTTTTTAATTAATATACTGAACAAAGAACTAAATCGATGTTGTGACATTCTGCTTCTTAATCTTTTAAATAGGAATTTATGTTTTATTAGAAAATGCTGCAACTATCAGTCCTGCTATCGGTTCGTGGGACGCACATGTCTCCCTATATAATAGTGGTAACTTGGTAGCCCACGGTCACAAGATGAAGACCCTTAATTTAATTGATCCATGAGAAAGTTCTAGTGTTAACTCAAACAATGACTGAGATTTCTCATCTTGCATTTGTAAAAAGTAAATGCATGACAAGAGTTAGTCATCAAATGTATCTAAGCGCTTAAGTAAATTTTAAAAACTTCATTATGCTGTATCGTTGACTCCAATGGTAAAATTTAAAATAAAATCAGGCGTACTAAAATAATGTTAGAGAAGTTACTTAAGGTGGCAATGGGGTAGTGCGAATTAAAATTTTGCGAATAGAAGTTATTTCTTTTAAACGAGTATAAAAGTAAGCGTTTTAAATCGAGGAAGTTGAGATCCAAAAGCTAAAACAAGGTAAAATATCATAGGAATATGCGATCAAAACAAGTATGATCCATCCATAATAACTTGTAATTTTAAAAAAAAATTAGGATTAACAAGTATTTTTACAAAATTTTATTTCACTTCTCTCTTTTCAATTTTGCGCCCTTATGATTCTTGCGCCTGGAGCAGTTTGCTCCAACTGCTCCACGGTTGCTACGCCCCTGCAGTTACTGGCAAGTGAGAATAATTTTTTTACTAGCCAGTAAGTACATTTATGTCACTGAATATTTAATTTTAAAAAAATATAATGAGTTTACGAATGAGTAAACAAGTAATTTATGTACTAAATAAAAATATTTTAGTTTATATTGTTTTGAATAAACTTGAGATATTAATTTCCAATCTATTTTAAAATAAGTTAACAGCACAGTTATACACAACATGCTTATGTAGCTAACTGTATAAGTCACACTATGCTTAGGTACTTGTGTAGCTAACTACATAAGTACCTTTTTTTCTAGAATTAGGTTCTGACAATAATAAAATAGGTATGTTTATGCACTAAATAATAACCCACAGCATGATATACAGTCGACTCTGTGAAATCCGCAAATCTCTATAATCTGCCATCCATTTTCAAATGTAAACAATGGAAATCATACTTTCATAGTTAAGCGCATTAAAGAAATTACATATAGTTGTTTTTATGAATTATCAATTTTTAAATGCTTTAAATTGTGATTTAACAAGTTTTATGTGATTTGCATGATGTATATTAAAATAATAACTTTAGGTAAGCAAAAGGAACAACTAAATGCTAATATCAGTGGAGTAATTTACATTTTAAAACTAATACATTCATGTAACAGCTGACTAAAGAAATAGCAGAAATCAGTAACTGATTTGGTCTTATTTGAAAGGCACTTTTGCTAAATACACCTTTAAACAACTTGGATATAAATATATATATTCAGATTTAAGCCAAAACTTAAACTCCCAATGAGTAAATGTTCAAAAAATTAAATAACAGCTAATGAAATTTAAATTTTATAATAATTCCAACATACAGGCATCCTCTGACTTACGTATACTGCGACTTACGTAAATTCGCAGTTACGTAAACATTTTTTGAAAATTACATTTATGAACTCACTAGCGCATTTGATACACGTTTGCATACTTTTGATAATTATTTTATAAATAAAATATGTAGATAAAAAATAGTTTTATGTATTAGAGAGAGTTATATTTTTGTTTGGAATATACAATATTATCATAACAACGAATCTTTATTGTTCGTTATTCTTTGTTGTCATGTAATTCTTAATAAATACAATTTGTGCTTATCAATAATTATTTCATTTTGTGAATGCTATTCATTTGTCTTGTCATCGAAAATTTGTGAAGAAGATGTAAGTCAGTCTTCTTTAATTATTTCGTACTTTTATAGTCGTTTGAAGTAATCTCAAAATTGTTATAAATCGCTCCATCAATGTTAAATTTATAAATCCCAAATTCCCCAAGATATTTTTTATTTGAAAATTGTTTTTTTAGTTTACCTTTATATTTTTTCATACTTGTATAATTTATATCCGAATAAATACTGCTGCATGATACTTTATTTAAAAATTAATACTGTGTAAATAATCTAAATAATCTCTCTCTCTCTCTATATATATATATATAATAAATATTGCAGTTTCTTACAAAATTTTACTTAAGCAAACTACACATTCAACTTACATAAAATTCGAGTTACGTAAAAGTCTGCAGAACGCATTAATTACGTAAGTCGGGGGATGCCTGTACTTAGAATTAAGACCTAAAAGATCTTCTTAAGAAGATTGTTCAGCTCTTATTGTTTCACACCAGTTTCAACTTATTTTCTATATTTAGAATTATTAAATTACTTTTGAGTTATAGCGTTCCTTTTTATATTGTTATTTTTGTACAAATATTAGTAATTTATAGTTCAGTTTTAAAAGAAAACAAAGGAATGATCTGTAATCTGCAAAATTTTATAATCCGCAAAACTCTTGGTCCCAAACTGTGCAGATTTAACAGAGTTGACTGTATTTAAAAAATGAATAATATAAATAAAATTTGCATTGTATAATTAATTTTTCTTTAAATTAACTTAGTTATTAAATAATTTAAACCAGTTATGCTTTATATTTTCCTTTTCTATTGTAATTTATGTTTAAATATTTCTAATTAATAGTTCGACTATAAAAAAATAAAATGTAAACAAAGAAATGATCTATAATCCGCCAAACCCTTGGTCCCTAAGTGTGCGGATTTCACAGAGTTGACTGTACATTACACATGCACCACCTGTGGTCAACAGGCCAAAAGTCGCCAACATCCCCAGAAATTCAGGAATTATATGTATTTTGAAAAAATTGCAAATTTCATCACTTGGGAGCATAAAAATCATGAATTTCATCAATCAGGTTTGTAAAATCATGAATTTCGTCGATCGGGCACATAAAAATCATGAATTTCGTCGATCGGCACATAAAAATCATGAATTTTTTCGATCAGCACATAAAAATCATGAATTTTTTCGATCAGGCACATAAAAATCTCGAATTTCATCGAACAAGTGAGTAAAAATCTCGAATTTCATCGAACAAGTGAGTAAAAATCATGAATTTTGTCGATTGGGGCCTGTAAAAATCATGAATTTTGTTGAACAGGCACATAAAAATCATGAATTTTGTGGAATGTGCACGTAAAAATCAGGATTATTATCAATTGGGTGCAGCAAAATCATGAATTTTGGAGATCAGATGTGTAAAAGTCATGAATACTGTCGATTTGGCACAGGAAAATCATGAATTTCGTGGATCGGGAGTGTAAAAATCATAAAATTCATCGATCAGTGCATAAAATCATGAATTTCGTCAAACGGGTGCAGAAAAATCGAGAATTTTAGGGAAAAAAGGAAATTGGAAAATCCTGCATTTGTCCAGTTCTTTCCATATTTTTAATCACCAGTTTTTCAGGTTTAATCACCAAGTGGTGACTGGCGAGTGCTTATTTTCACCTTTATTACAGAGTCATCTTCATACTGAAATTTGACCAAACTGAAATATTCAATATGAACGTCTATTTTTGACCTTTTGACAAATTTTACCTGAGGATACCAAGCAGGCAGTCATACAGTCCAGTAATTTAGGAATTATGAATGTTTAAAGTTTGGAACTCCTAATGTTCAATTCATTTGTCAACATTGCAAAACAGACTGCAATGTGGACCGTTTTTTAGGCATAACTCAAAACTACTTGATGGAATGAATTGTAATTTTGGATTTGTATATTTAAAACTTCTAGAAATATATTAATATACAGTAGAAGATCTTTATAACGCAAACCTAATAACACGAGGTTGTGCGTTATATAGATCACATTTCACACATTATTAAATTTAGCTTGTAAAACATGGCCAAACGTGTGTGAAACACACCAAAATACATTAAAGTATCTTTATATTTCATTCTTTATTACCAGGAGTTGTGCAGATTGTAATTTTTTGCATAATATAGATCATTCCACACATTGTTAAGTTTACTTTATAAACATTGTCCAAACATACCTGTATCAAATCATAGCAATTTTTGCAGTAATTAGCTCTGAATTAAGGAGATAAAGTTGAACTAATGTATCAAATTGAGTCCTCTAGACTCTAGAGAATAGCACCTATTTATAATGTGGGAATTCAGGTGTTTCTTAACTGAAAACTTATTGTTTACATCTGAGAAGTTGTGTGTTATATGGAGAATTGCATTATACAGAATTGTGTTATAAAGATCTTCTACTATATATGCATATATATATATATCATAGGTTACAATTCATATACTTTATATTTTTTAATATATTTTTTAAATTATTTTTTGAAAACAGTAAGTATTGTAACCTATAATTTTTTTTAAATAAAAATAAATTTTTAGAAGCTTTAAATATTCAAATTTTATTTACAGCTCATTCTGTCAAGTAAACTTTGAGTTATACTTAAAAAACTACCCATGTTGTAACCTCTTTTTCAACCATTGCAAATATATTTAACATCAGGAATTCCAGAATTTAAACCTTCAAAATTCCTAAACTGCTTGGCTGAATGGCTTCTCATTCAGTATTCTAGGATAAAGTTTCCAAAAAAGTCTAATATAATGTCAACATTATGTGTTCATACTGAAAATTTCAGAGTTTGATACAATTTCAGTTTGAAGACGACCCTTAAATTTGTTTCTTTAACATAAATGGAAAGAAGACATAAATAATATCCCGTCAAATCTTTATTTGCGTTTTTTGATGTGACAATTTGGAGATAAAATAATTTAAATGTATGGGGTGTTCATTTCCCCCCCCCCCCCCCAATTGTATGTATGTAATAATGTGGACAGTTTCTAATCAGGAATCCTGAATGACATATGATTGACTTATTGCATGTAAATCATATTCTGATTTCCTGGACAGATAACTAGACTCAGTTTCTCGAAGTAATGTGAATTTTCTCTTGTATTTGACAAACTTAAAAAATAAAATGGAAATTTAATATAAGAAAATGAGAATTGCAGGGCCCCTTTTTTTAGTCATTTTAAGGCCCTTATTAAATTTATAAGAAGTTTGTGCTTCCTGTGCCTTTTTGGTAACCAAGCTTTGCTTATAGTGCTCTCCTTTTAAATTCCTGCTATTTTTGTTTTTCTTGCCATTATGGTAGCAGCAATAATTGGTATAATAAGAAACAAAATCGAAACAAGGACCTTTTTTAGAGCCATTCTGGATTTTGATCTGGGAACCTTGAAATCTTTTAGTTTTTAGAATCTTTTAGAAATTCTACTGTAGGTCCAGAATTTAGATACTCGACTGTAGTATACAATTGGGAACTGTTTACAAACACAACAATTTGCCCAAAAAATTTCAGCAAAAATTACCTAAATTATGTGCACTCTTGCATACACATGCATTAGTTCATTTTCTGAAAATTTATTCATATATCATTTCCAGTTAATTAAATTGCTTGTTAAAACAATATAAGAAATCCACTGATAGAAAAAAAAAAAAAAATTCATGTTTGTTTGATGATTGTTGACTGATTGATTATTAGCAAAATCCTAATTACTATCCCTTCAACTAAAATATCTATCAATTAGCCTAAAAATATTATAATTAACTTGTAATATTTTACAAGTTCGTACCAGTAAAATAAAGGCAGGGAAGCAATATTTTAATTAGTTCTCTAAAATTTTCTGCAAATAGTGTTGTTCACATGTTTGCTTGGATTTTCTGATTCTGCAGATCAAGTCAGTAAAACAAGAATTAATGTCAAAAAATGCATTTAAACATATTCTAACATGTGCTATACTTAACTCTTATTTAATCAACTTGTATCTGTTAACTACCATTTAATGAAATATAATGAAACACACAAAAAAAAGTAAACTATTGTTATAATTTTTTGTATACAATCAAATGCAATAGTAATAAACTAGTGTATGTTAGTATGTTAAAATATGATGTGTTAATATTGAGTTTCTAAAGATTATATCTTTTTTCTTTTTTATCATAAATGAAATTTTGTGCTATTTTGTTTTTATCTTAATTGAAATTTTATTTTACTTTTTTTTCAAAATTATTTCTATAAAATGATTTTCAATATCTTTCCTTGTTACAGGTTTTTCAGACTTTGGAGAAACACGCTGGAGACATCATAAAAGTAATTTTAAATTTACACTAAATGTCCCTTAAATATGCTTTTTTTACTTACCCATCATACGTAGTATAGGGTAAGTCTTGTAATCGTTTTGAAAATCGAAAAAAAAATTTTGACAGATTTACACGTTTCAGACACTGGAGATTCCGAAAAACATATTTTTAGAAAAAAAAAATTTGCCGTCCGTCTGTGTGTGTGTCTGTGTGTCTGTAAACGCTCTATCTCCCGAAAAAATTGAGATAGAGACTTGCAATTTGGTATGTACTTAGTATGTAATAATGGGAAGAAGCCTATTTCATTTCAATAACCTCAATTAACCGGAACTATTTTTTTCGGACTCTCGAAATATTCGTTCTGATAAAAGGTATATAAAAATTTTCGAAATTGGTTATTTTAAGAAATGAATATAAAAGACAATAATAAAACATAAATTTTGCATAAAGCATGAAGTCGATCGGATAATGAGTTGCCGAGATATTTGGAATCCCATTTTTCACACTCTTCGATTTTTCATGACTCTGTATTTCATCCAAATTTCACTTCAAAGATTAATTTTAATTGGAAATTTGACGCTTAATCAGATGCAATAAACCGCTAGTGAATAGGATTATTATTTTTGGAGTTATAAGGATGTTTCTTTCAAGCAATTCAGTAATCGAGCCTTTAAAGTTTGTGACTTCATCAAGCCTCGATTTTATTTGAATTGCAATGCATTTTATAAGTAGTTTACACAATTTTTATTTTAATATTTTACATTATGCATATCCATGATGGGTAAGTATTACGGTGGCCCCCAACGACTAGTTTTTTTTAAAGATTATTATTATAATCTATGATGCATTATATTAAATTCGATTTATGGCAAAGAAATCTTTATACAAAATTTTTAATTTATTCAGAAAAAATTAAGTCTAGTTCTGCCTTACATTTTTTTAAAACGCAAATTAGCATAAAACTGTTTTTTTTTATGTGTGTGTTGATTTTAAGCGATGGAAATTATACATTATGTCTTCTTTTATATTGTTTCCTGGCATCAGGAATGCCGGTAAGAGGTGGGTTGAAATCCCTCTCATTACATCCAATAGTTAATATGATGGTCAGTACTGCAGAAAGGCTGCAGAACCCAGTAGGGATTCAAATGTGGGCCCTTAAAATAATATCAGAAAATCAGCTTGTTGAATAACCTGCTTTTTAAAAAACAATATCATTTGTTTAAAATTAAAATATCACCATATTAACAAAATTTAGAAAAAAATAGTGTTAATAGTCAAAAGTTCCGAGATTGTATATATAGTTTTAACTGCCACAGATCTCTCTGAAACGTGGGGGTCATTACCAGTTTATCTACTCTATAGTAGATTTATAACTGGATAAAAAAATTTCTCCTTTTTTAGGGTTTCGTTCATCTTACGAAACCCTATTCATCCCGCTACATTGTCTGTCCGTCACAGAGCCGGTTCTCAGAAACTATATAACTTACAGACTTGAAATTTTGTGTACTTATAGCTGAATATCTACTATGAAGCTGAAAATCATAAAATTTTGAAAAAATTGTATTATTTTAATATAGAGAGATTAAAAAAACAAAAATCTAACAGCCTTTTCCTATTAAATTTAAACATTTTTCATTATAGCAGTTGCCAACAATTATAAAATTCTTTCTATAATAATTAATTTTCTATTGAAAGATTTCCATGTAAGAAATGAAAATGAAATAAAAAGTTTCACCAATTGAAAAAAAAAAGATTAATATGACAATATATTGGTAATAAAACGGAAATTTTCAAAAATTTCTCAGTAATACAAGGAGTAAGAGTATGTGTAAGTACAGAAAGCAGGTTAATATGATGTCATTAGAGAATCAAAAAGAAAATTAATCTGACATCATATTAGAAGTTTAACGGACTTTTTCAAATGTTTGAGAATAATACAAAGAGAGTATCAATATGAGTAATAGAGAAAGCAAGTAGATATGATGTCAGCAAGTGATTATAATGTCATATGAGTTTGAGGAACGTATTGAATCATGATAAAATCCCGATTATGGAAATATTGGCATATTCTAACATTTTGAAGGTCTCTATACAACATGTTTAATTTTTAAATTGATTTTTTTTAATATCTCATTTAGTTCACATGACAGAGTATAATAGCAGACTTTGCCCGCTCTCGGACAGGTTCAGATTTTCGAAAAAACGAGGAAAATAGACCGGTAAATTTTTATTTTATAAAAAACGACTTTTTTTTTTTTTTTTTTTTTTTGAAAAATTAAGTTTATTTGGATTTATTAAAGAAAGGATAAAGTGTTTTAAAAGGAATATTAAACAAAGCCCTTTGTGCGATCTCCGATCGCACTTACCCACTTGTTTCCACCTTAGTGCTGTTTAATAACATTAACACATTTAAAAACTTATACAACTCAAGTTCTGATAACATATTTATTTGTTAGTTAATTATTTTAAATTAAATAGTTTACCTAAAAGATGATGCTTCAGCCCACTTTTCTTCTATTTTTGTTTAAAAAACAGGTTTCCTGACAGGCCATTTAAGAGAGCAAAATTTCAGTAATTTGTACCAGCTGTAACACTCTCTCTGCAGCCCTGATAATTGGCCAGAGTTGTTCCTATTTTTATGCTTGACTTTAAATTTGGCTGTTATACATTAACTTATTAACTATTTTATTATAATGGGAGGAGTTTGTAGCCATTGCGCCCATCCCTTATCTATATACCTATTTACCTACTATTCATTAAATTAATGTCTTCTCTCCTTCCATTTTCATACGATAATCTGTTATCCATGTGCCTTATAAAATTGATGATGGATTTGAACTGTAATGTTTTATATGTATTAATCTTTAGATGACAAAGTCTGGTCATAAAACAACCCTAACATTAGTTTTTGCTGCATATTTACTGCATTTTAGTTTTTTAAAGTGCAATTGTAAACATTTCTTGTTACAATTGTATCTTATGCATCATTAAATGTCTTTAAAACTAAATGTTGGGTTTTATTTGATATGGTAAGCAAATATGTTTTTTACAATGGGTCCATTGAATTACTAAACATGTCCTTTTGTGTTTTTTGTTTAAATTTCACCTGGTCATCCGAAAATTTAAAATGTAAACCACTATCTGTATTTCATATAGACATTATTTATATTACCACTCACTATGAGCATGTACACTAGAGGTCTGCACGGGCCGAAATTTCCAGGCCCGGGCCCGGGCCGACCCATACAAAAAAAATTTGGCCCGGCCCGATACAAAATTTAAAAGTTCGGCCCGAGCCCAGCCCGGCCCGAACAAAAAAAATATTGGCCCGGCCCGGCTCGATTTAAAAGTTAAAAGTTCGGCCCGAGCCCGGCCCGTAAAAAAGTTAAAATCTCGGCCCGAGTGAATTTCTACAAAATATAATTTTTACGTCGATTTGATTAAAAATTTACATTGTATTAGGATATCTAACCAAAAATTCCTATCTTAGCCTTTTTTTTTTCATGTTTATAATCTTCATTTTTATAGAGGTGCCGCAAGCTGGAATGTTTATTTTTTTAATAAATCTCTATTTGTTGTATGTATGTGTTTAAGTTATCATCAATATTGTTAATCCATATTCCATTTATTGAAGCGTTAAAAATCAGAAAAATGCTATACAGTAAAATCTTCTAAGATGGAATTGCATAGGGAAGAAAAAAAAAGAGATAAACAATTTGTCTTCTTATCAGGTGTAAATGTATTATATATTCTTTTCTTACGTATTAGTATATTCATTTTTAATGGATCAACACATTTTTCAATTTAAGACAGGATTCCGTCATAAGCAGGTTCTTTTTCACACGTTTTACTATATTTTAATTTAGCCATAATTTAATAAGTGTATAAATCTACTATTCTTTAAAAAGAATAAATTTTAATGTTTAATTATAAAATAATGGAGATTTAAAAATGTATGCATGTTTTGCAAAGATTTTTATGCCAGATCTTATTTTACCGACCTTCGAACGGACCAGGCACGCCGAGACAATGATTTTCATACGGGTCAAAACCAGGACTAAAAATTTTGAGGCGTGAAGACTAGGAAGAATGAAACCAGTCCCGGCTCTGTACTGAAAAAATAATTTAAGGCACGGCCTTATCCTTCAGGAAAAAAGTAAGGCCCGGCCCGAGTGCCGTGAAGAAAAATAGGCCCGAGTACGGGCTTCGGGCCTTGGCCCGGCCCGTGCAGACCTCTAATGTACACTACCAACCTATCTTCCAACTGATATTCTAGCTCAGGAATGGCAAATCTTTTTGCATATGCCTGCCAAAAATTTCAGAATTATTATTTAACAACCTTCTAATATACCTGAAACATTTTAATTAGAAAATATCTTAATGAATGATTAATATTTTATAAATTTTTTACTAATACATTTTTGCACTTATCCTAAATTTGACTCCTAACTTATTTTAATATGCTGTGTTAATTCAATAACTATAACATAACCATGCTCTATTGATATCCATGTTAATATTATTTAAAATTCAATGTAAAGAATAGACCCTTTAAAATTTGATAGAGAAGCAAAATGATTTGCAAACAACATGTCGAATGGTTTGGCGAGAAAATGGCACTGCACAGTACATATATAATGTATGAAATCATTCAAGAATAACTGTTTGTTTAATAGTCTAAGCCTGTTGAACAAAAAATTACTTCTTGTAACAAACATAAAATTGAAATTGCCCCATAAACTGATTATCTATAAGTTTTATTCATGCCAAAGAAACTTTTTTGTGTTTCATAGGTTGGCCACCCCTTCTCTTAGCTTGACAAGAGGTTATTGAATTTGGGGTACACACAAACAACATTGCAATTGCTGATCTGTTGCAACAGAGCTTTCTGAATATACTTAATATTTAATATGCATTGCAAATGAATTTTACTTATCTGCACTCTTGAAGCACAAATTAAACCATCTGATTTTAGTATTGTTTAAAAATAATAAAATTTGCAGTACCATAATATCTTATGAATATTATGCATTTAGAGATATATGTAATATTATTGGAAAGGGAAAAATAGAAAGTTAAGAAATTTTATTCATTCAAAATATTCTTAGCTTTTATTAAAGTTTTATTTACATGTTTTTCATGATATTATGTTTAGTTTTTCTCAGTGCTTTCTCAGATATTTTGCGGTTAACAATGTTCTTCTGTTTTTGAAATTGTGCATGATTCATTTATCTTTCAGTAAATTTATAGCCTGAAAGTGAAAATACCATTGTCATTTATCCAAATATAATTGTGTTTTTAATTAAATAACACATTGGGATTTTTATTTATTCAACGTATTTTAATGAAGGATAAACATTGAACACTTTGCTTTTTAGATTAAATGGGCTCAAGAAAGTTACTATCATGATTTAAATCATTCGTACTCCTTGAAACTTGCTTCAGCGGACACCAATGGTCTGATTGTTGTATGGGATGTGAAAGATGGAAAACCTATATCTTCATTTTCAGAAACAGGAAAAGTTGCTTCCGGTATGTTTTATTATTTATTATTATTATTATTATTTTCTAATGCATTCGTGCCAGTTGTTTTAAAAGTTGGAGTTTGAATTAATTATGTTATGTATAATCTAATTTTTGTTCATTAAACTTCTAAGTGGATGTCCTGTATTTTTCATTTTTTGGAAACAAAGTGGCTTTCAAGAATTTTTTTTCTTATTTTCAAGAAATATCTAATCTAAGATATAAGGCTGCAGGAGATAAAATTAAAATTTTTAAGTGGAGAGGAGACTCCCTCCTGCATCTGTAAATGAAAGTGATCACAGATAGTTGGTAGGGAGAATAGGTAACAATATTATTTGGTTTTATCTGCCTTTTACGCATGCTATATAAAATTTCATCATTTTAAAAATTTTTTTGTCATTTTTTAAATTTTGTGCCACATTTCACAGACTCCTGCAATTCATGTATCTGGTAGTTTTCAGGACCATTTTCTGAAGTCTGGATCAGATTCAACACTCATTATTCCTACACTTTTTATGCTGTTATGCATGAAGAAATAGTCTATTTTACAAACAAACTTAGTATTTCTTTAGTGATGCAGCAACTTAATTGCTGTAAAACAGAACACAGATTTAATGACTTCAGTGATTAATTCTTGTATTCATTTATGAGGGAAAGTCATTAAGCAAGTCACAAAAGATAATTAAATAATAACTTACAGTGATATTCACTTCAAAACTATTTTTATTTTTCAACATATTCTCCATCAATATTTATGCACTTATATCACTGTTTTATCAGTGCCCCAACACCAGCTGCATAAGATTCTTTGGGTTGCTGTCTCAGCCACATTAGGACTTCAAGTTGAACCTTTTCATCATCTGTGAACATCATCTTGCAACTTCTTCAACATCCACCATACAGCTTCGACTTAGCCCCAAGCGATTTTCATCTGTTTAGTCCACTAAAAAACCATCTTGGAAGCAAGATGATGTTCACAGATGATGAAAAGGTTCAACTTGAAGTCCTAATGTGGCTGAGACAGCAACCCAAAGAATCTTATGCAGTTGGTGTTGAGGCACTGATAAAACGGTGATATAAGTACTTAAATATTGGTGAAGAATATGTTGAGAAATAAAAATAGTTTTGAAGTGAATATCATTGTAAGTTATTATTTAATTATCTTTTGTGACTTACTTAATGATTTTCCCTTGTACATAGTTTTTATTTCCTTTCAGATGTCTATAAAAAAATAAAAAATATATGACAAATATATTGCTGTTTTATTTCATTTTAGATTTTATGGAAAAAAGTTTACCATAAATAGTAACCATTTATGTTGTAGATGAAGAAATGGTTGAAAAATGTAACCTTCATGTTACATTTGATACAGTTGCCAAAACTTTCAAGTTTTTCATGACACATTGACTAAATTCATGTTTTTTTGTTGATGTTTTTATGTCTAATTATTTGCATTTGTAGCTTTTTGTGACACTTTCATAATTTTAAAGATCTGTAAGAATGCTTACTTTAAGCGAGCAGGAGTCTCCACCCAGATATTTTTTCAGGAGCATATTCCACAATTTTTGATGAGAATTCTACAATTCCACTCTAAATTGTATCCCCTGATCTTAAAAGCATTTTAGCATAAAACTGTAAAATTTTATTAAATTTTAAAATTTAAGTTAACTTGATCTTTAAAAGAATTTTTATGGAAGTGCAGCAGGGGCACCATTTCAAAACTGTCTTGGGAGAAGATTGGGGGAAGGGGGATATATATTTTTTTATATTGTTATGCACAGTTTAGAAAAAATTGATATATAGTTTTATCCTCACATGCATCTTTAAAATTAACCAAAGCACTCATTAGCAAGGTTGTCACAAATATTATTAATTTCTGTGTTTAAAGCATTTATTTAATGTTAATGTTTCTATTTTAATCAAATATGGTAAATTATTTTAACTTTTGTGCAATTTCTCAAAAAAGAAAAAAAAAAAAAAAAAAATTAATTACCATAAATGTTTTGCAGTCTTACTCTACCCCCCCCCCCCATTTTAATTATTGTCACCTCCGCTTCCCAAAAAGCCTCAGTTTTTAATTTTTTTTTTTTTTATCAATAGAGCGTGTTTGATTTGTTTGGATAATAATTCTCTTGTTGCAGAATTGAATTATATCAGATCAGTGGCTATCAATTGTGGTTTTAGTTTGTCTTATATCAACCATTTAAGTTTTCATTGTGAAAAGATAAAGGTGTTAATAATCTTGATTCTTCTGTTGTTCCAGTTTCTTTTTCTAACCTCATTATTTTACCATTTTATAATAGCATTAGCTTCAAAAAAGCTAATATTTTAAGAAATTATGATTTTAAAGTTGTTTTTAAGCCGGTTAATAAACTTTTTCACCATTAAAAGATAAAATTCCACATCAAAGCTTTTGGGGTATTTACAATATCCAGTGTCAATGTAATTTGTCTTATATAGGACAGACTAAATGACATCTCTGTTACAGAATCAATAAACATAGAAACTAAGTTAAGAAAAAGGAATTACAAAAATCCTCTATTGCTTGTCATTGTTGGGGTGAGGGACATAATTTCAACTTTGATTCGGCCACTATTATTAAGAAATGCTAGATTTAGAATTTTTTGAAGCTGTTTATATTCATAAATTTGGTAAATCCCTGGTCAATGGTTTTTCGAGCGTATCTTAGATCTCACCTTTATGGGTTGATTTACTGTGTCATAGAGCATCACTTCCAGCTTAATCTTATTAGTTGCTCATACATGATAGTCTTTCAGTGTGTTGTTTACTGTCATTTGGGTTTTCGACTTTGTTTCATGTCTTTGGGGGCGGGAGATGTAATTTTTTGTTTTTACTGACACTAATGATGTGAGTCCAAGTTACTTACAAAACGTATGTCTGTTCATGGTGCTACAGTTTGATATTGTGTGTTTTAAACATTGGTTTTTAGTGTAGATTTAATGAGTGTCAAAGTTATTGATCATATTGCAGTTTTTATTATGGATGGAATTAATTAAAAATTTTAACTGAGTTAATCAAGTTTCTTAAAGTCGTCATTGACTGAGTTGACTGAGATCTTAAAGTCGTCTGACATTGATAAGTCAGATTTTAGTTAGTTTCTATTTTGTATTACATGATTTTAATTTAATTAACTAAGCATTCATGAAAAAATAAAGGTTACTTTTTTTTTCTTTTTGCTAGTAAGTGCAAAGATATTTTAAAATGTTGATAATTAACAATCCAAAAGGCAAATGCAAAAACCTTACTTTACTCAGCATCTCTAAAACAGTGACTTTTATTTTAATTTGTTAATATATTTCCTATTGAACTTACCTTTAATTATGAGGTTGTTTGTTTTATTATGTAATATATCATCAGTTGTCTCTTGATTTTTGGTATGTAATCATTCAAAAAATATAATTTAAAATATTATGAATATTACAAAAAGTTAGCTTAAAAATTTACCATTATTAAATCCTTTTTATCTGTTTCCCTCCTCCTCTCAGTAAATAAATATATTGCAATTTTTTTACATCATTTGGTGCAAGCATTTAGAATACTTTTTGGTGAATTAATGAAAGAAAATTATTTTGTAGACATAATTTCATTTTTAATTTGAACCTTAGTTTGTTAATTAAAAAATCAAATTTCAGAAAATTTTAATTGAATTAATCTAACTGATTAACTTGATTTGAAATAAATGATTGTGATTAAGCATTGATCAATTAATCGGATCAGCCCTATTTTTTATATTATTCATATACTATATTTATCAAAAACCTTCTTGATTAACAGGCAGTCAGTCATTACATACAGATTTTTAAAATTTATTTTTCAGATATGGAATGGTTGTATGGACGTGATTCATGTCAACATTTACTTGTCGCTCTTCATCCTCCATATTCTCTCATTGTGTGGAATACTGAATCTGGAACAAAGTTGTGGAAGAAATCATACACAGAATCTCTGCTTTCATTTACATTCGATCCCTTCTCGGAAAACAATGTGACATGTAAGCTCTCCTTCTTCCTTTGATCTAAATCAATATATTCTAAGTACAGTTGTACATTTATCATTTAGATTACTGGCATTTTTTAAATATAATAGGAATTTTGGTAGCATACCATGTTTTTAAAGTTATAATTACCACTATATATAAAGTTAAAATTACCAGTGTATTTTAGCTGAACCCCTTCGCGACGAGCGCCCTTTACAGAATTTTTAATCTTTTACCACCGGTTTTTCAAAACAGAAATTTTCGCCTAATTGAATCTCAGACATGCTATGATTTAATAAGGCATAGCCTACAATAAAAAATAACTGGTAGGAATAATCGAGGATTCTGAGCATCTTATGCGTCACGTATATGTGTCGCTCGTCCTCAAGGGGTCAATGGGTGAAAAAAAAATGACAGAGCAGCAAGTATATTAAAGTAGATGAACCATGAAAATTCTTATTGTTTAATAATAAAAAAAACAGTTAACTCTTCATGCTAAATTTAATCTTGATATTTTAGATAATTAGAAATGGAATAATAAGTGAATGCTATCTTAGCCTCTTAAGCACCATGACATACCTGCGTACGTCATGAACGAATTTGAAATACCAGGACGTATGTGTGTACGTCCTCATTTTTTGTTCAAACTGCAGTGTTTTAAGCATGGGATTTTTTACGTTGCTAATTGATATTGTGATTTGTTTTGTATAGGCTGTATAGGAATGATTGTTTTTGCAGAATAGAGGGCATTACGTATAAAAACAAACTTATCAGTTTCCTGCTGCGAGGAAGATTGGAACTTAAAGCCTTATTTCTGTTTGTATAATATAAATAAACCTTTATATCATCTCCTTGTATTACATGTAATTAAATATTTCATGTGTATTTAAAAATAATTACATAAACTACTTTTGACGAAATTTATTAAATCTGGCATTCAGGATACTATCACTAAATTGAATATGATGTTTAAGGGGTTAATCAACCACCTGATGGCTTACAAGTTTATAGTGGGATATTTAGTGGTTAAATTTTCGAACCTTGATTACTGTATCCAATTATTCATGTTTTGTCAGTTTCATACTTTTTCTAACATTGACGTCCATAGTTTGCAATTTCTCAACATGACTTTCAATCTTATCTGCTTAATGTCATTTATTGCAATCTGACTAATATCACACTCTGGCACAATACTTGTTGCAATTTTTTTTTTCCTTTACGCAAGCATTTAATAATTTATATGGAGAAAGCAGGGAGAGAATAAAATTTGATGAATAATAAAAAATGTTGTCAAATGTTTGTAACAAAATATTTTATTAACTTGTAAATGCAGTCAAGCTTGTATACTATGAAGTCAACAGGGCTTTGAAAAACATTCGGAATAGCCGACACAACATAAAAAAGGAAAAAAATAATAGTAAGAGACTTACCTTTTTTCTAAAGAATGTAATCCGTTTCTAATCTTTTATTATATTTTAGGGAAAAAATTAGTAACTTTTTTTTGAATGGCTGAATTTAAAATTGATTTATGCAGTTCTTTTTCAATTGCATGTAAATGTCTTTTAGAGGATGTATCTTGTAAAATGCAATGAAAAGAGAGTATAAAGGATTTCTGTGTGTTTCGCAAATTGGGTTTTCCCTGAATTTTCTTTTTGTGAACAAACTATTAATATATATCTACTTCTGCCTTCATTTGGTCCATGGAAAAAAAAAAAGGTGAAAGTAAATTAATTTTAATTATTATAACCAATTTAAAATTATAACACACCTCAGGCACTCTCATAGCACATTTGTGTGTCATAGCACACTATTTAAGAAACGTTGATGTACATAATTATCAGGTAGATTATAAATTAAAATTTTATAATTTCATTTTAGTTCTGGCTTCAGACTGCATTCTTTTTGTGGATGATTTTAATGTTCATAAGACACCATCAAGCAATGGTAGAAAATTCTACATTTCTAATCCTTCTACTACACCTTCAAACAGTTCTGCAGATGATAGGAGTAAAGGTGCATCCAGAAATCATATTGCTAAAAGAATGTGGCTTTTGGCGAAAGCTGATTCAAAACCCAGGTACAGTAGTTTTGAATATTCAGTGGAAAATACTTATATATTAAAACTAATTGGAGCATGAAAATTATTTGTTATACATGAACTTCAATAATTTTTTTTTACAATATTTTAATAACTTAATTAAAAAGTTTAGATACATATGTATTAATGGGTCATTATTCATACCTGCAAATTTTAAAATAATGTATAATAACAAAAACAACTATTTAATTTCCTTAATAATTTAAAAATTTTAACAAGATTTCCTTAATTGTATTTTAAGTTACTTTATTATATATTAATTATGTTAATTCATCTTAACCACTGCATATACAACATTTTTTTCCATTAACAAACAAATACTGAATCTTTTACTTTAATTACTTTAATATGATTCAGCAGTATATGCATATGAATTTTTGTAAAGATTATTTAATTTACATTAAAAATTAGATACTTTTATTACTATTTTTTTTTAATTAAATGTTATTGCTGTAAAATCAACTTTTAAGTAGTTTTATAGAAAGCTTTCGGTTAATTTTTATATTTAGAATTTGTTATGTGTTAATGTTAATTTCAACAAATTTTTTAATATGAATTGTCTATTGTTTGAAGATTTCTCGGTTAGATTCATTTTAAACTTCTTTAAAATTTCTATCATATCATATTCAAAATTTTCTTTTCTGTAGTAATTTTTTCATTGTCACTTTATTCAATTCCATTGTAATTTTTTACTGAATTGATTATTTTGATATCAGTGTATCAATCACACTTTAGTTAAGACTGATTTTCAATCTGCAAAAAGATTGGAAAAGCCAAGGAAAACTTATTTTTGTGATACACAGTAAAACTTTAATTATCTGACAGTAAGGGGACTGTCGCTGGGAAGTTAAGAGTACTAGGGCATCCAACCTGGGCTTCCTGGGATATAAAATATCTGTGTAAACCATTTATTAATTTTTTATTGAAAACTCTAATAGATTTTTTACATTTAATGTTATTTTATAGATTGCCCCCTAACAACACCAAAGAGCGTTTTTATATGAAATATGTCAATTATATATCCAAATAAAAATTTTCAAATTTATTAAAACAGGTAATTTTGTATTGGCCTCGTGCCAGAAGTTAATAGCTAAAGAAATTGCTAAAATATGTCGTTATCTATAGCAGTTTTTTTTTAATTCTGATAATTTCAGCTGTTTTAAGTGCTTATTTCAGTTACATGTCTGTTAAATTTGTGTTTTATTTTTAGTATTTTATTTATTGCTTAATGAAGTTTTAATTTCGTTATGGAATATTGGCTGAAAACAAATACCGAACTTTTTATTTTGTTTAAAGTGCAAACGGATTAATATTTTGTAATCGTCTGCAAGTTATAGAGATCGATTTTAAAGAAAAAATCATGCTTGAAATTTAATTAAAATTCTATAATAAATGAGTAAATTGTGGTACAGTTTTTAAACAAATTGAATTTGAAAGTGGATTTTTTTCCTCTGTAATGGTGTAAAAATTGAAAATATGCGATGTTTAGAAATTAAAAAATATTGTACAGTAGACTCTCTCAAATCCGCAACCCTAAAATCCACAATTTTCTAAAATCTGCACATTGTTTCAGATGTAAACAGTGAAACTTACAGTTAAGATATAGGAAGGAAATTCAAGCTTTTTTTATTTTTATATCATTCTGTACTGATTTTATTATCTAATTCTGGTTAATATCATTTAACTCTTACTTTTTCATAAAGGAAGTATAAATTTATCTCTGAAATTTTTCAAGATAACACTGATATTAGTGGTGATTGATCTTTTTATCAAATACATTTATGTATTAATCAAGCTTTTTTGTTTATTAAATCTGGTCAAACATCAAATAAAATGTTGTAATTTTATGGTTTTGATGTAAATTACTAGTGTATCTTTATGTGACGAGTTTCATTGAATAATTCAAGAAAAATTTATCTCATCATTATTACGCATATTTAATCATGTATTATTAATTATTTATGTAACCTTTACATTATTTCCCATAGTTATTTTCATATTTTACTTTATTGTAAGCATTCATGATAATTTTGAGTGCATTATTACATTCAAATTACTGTTTAAAAAATGTAAACAAAACAGTGACCAGAAATCCACAAAATTCTAAAATCCGCATAACCTCTGGTCCCACGATGTGTGGATTTGAGAGAGTCTACTGTAGTAGCAAAAATTGCTAAGCCGAAATTTCATTGTCAAGTGTTGCCATTTGCAAAATGACGTCAGCGTTATGCACGGACACGTTTGTTCTTTATAATGTAGATAGACGGATAATAAAAACTCCCATGATTTGGGACCTGAAAGTGAACTTCCTGAACTTAGATTTTGAACAAACTATTGGTCTTGAACTAATTTCGGTCTTGAACTATTATTATTAACAAACATTATTCAGGTTTTCCATGGTTCCTATATTTAAGTACTAATACTTCTGAATAGCAATCTTTACCTTATTTTTTGCCATTAAATAAGGCAAAGATTACTATTCAGAAATACTGGTATTAAAAAGTAGGAACTATGCAGACCCTAATTATAGTATCCAATTGTTCAGGTTTTGCCAGTTTCATAATTTTCTAACTATTACATTGCCATCCATAATTTACAATTTCTCAACATGACTTTCACTCTTGTCTGCTTAATGTCATTGGCTGTAATCTGACTAGTATTGCATACTGGTGCGATACTAGTTGCAATTTTTTTAATTTTTGTTTTTACTTTGCTAAAGCATTTGATAATTTCTATGGAGAAGTATCGGAGAGCATGAGGTTTGGTGAATAATAAAAAATGTCCATCTCTTTCACACAAAATATTTTACCAACTTGTAAATATTGCTCTGTTATTGCAATCTCCAGTCTATTGTTCACATTGAATGAACAGCTTTCCCTGATATTTTTACATAATCATTTTCTAGTTTATAAACATCGAGTGAAATCCCACAAATAACAACAAAACAATTTATAATTGTTTTTAGTACACATACAATTTAAGGCAATTGATGGATAAAAGAAATTGATAATTAAAGGAGTGATGGATAATAGAAGTATTACTGTATTTTTGGTATAAACTTTCATTATATGCAAATTTTGTATTATTTATTGCAAAGGGTAAAAACAAGGGAAAAATTTGCAGAATTTTGATACTTTGAATTAGCTAGGCTCATATTATCTGCATTCTACTGTATATTATACAGGGTGATTTTTTTTAAAGTTGTGAAAGTAAAACTATAACAAAAAAACCACTGATCCAAATGACATGAAATTTCACCAGTAGCACCACAAAGCAATGAGAATTTTTTAGGCATGATTAAAAAAAGCTTAAAATCTCACCGACAGATGGCGCTGTAAGTTAACAGAAACAAAGAATATCGTCAGTGGAAGGAAAACAAAAGACTGTACTTTTAGAAAAAGAAAACGTTTTTACGCATATCAAAAACATACAGAATGCAGTAACTAGGAAAAGGAACTGTGAATACCTTCACAGTAACAGAACGAAAACCAAATATGGAATAAAGCATTTGTACGGAACTGTGCAACTTAACTCAAGAGATTTTCAATGTGCTGTCCACCATTTTTAGCTACGAGTTGGAAATGTGAAACTTCATGTTCCACAACAGAGCGAAGAGTATCCACTGTGCTTGTATTGTGCGCAAGCTCGTCTCACGACTTTACTGCATATACAGCGCCCTCTGTCGGTGAGATTTTAAGTTTTTTTTAACCATCCCTAAAAAGTTCCCATTGCTTTGGTAGCATACTGGTGAAATTTCAGGTCATTTGGATCAGTGGTTCTTTTGTGATAGGATTTTACTTTCACAACTTTAAAAAAAAATCACCCAATATTATCAAAAGTATATGTATACCACTAGTATCTCACTGAGAAAGTTTGATATTTTTAACTTGTATCTTCTAATTTAAAAATTAAATGTTTTTAGTTGGTATCCTTTATATTAAAAAAATAAATTAAATTTTGTGCTATCCAGAAGGCTATTTCAGTATTTCAAAATGATATTTACCAAAAATCTGTATTAAACAAATGCATGATGTCTTCTTACACATTACTCTGACTGTGTGCTATACTGTTTTGAAAAAGGTGTAAATTTGCTCTTTTGCTGGCAAAATTATTTGAAAAGTGAATTAATTTACTTTTAAGATAAATGTAAGCTGTGCTAAATGCTTAATACAGTGATTGGGATATACAAGTATATAAAGTTATTATGCACAAATATTTATCATTAAATATTATTTTTTTAATACCTTGAGAGATTACTCTGTAGAAAATGAATAAAATTTGACTGCTTATCTTAAAAAAATTGGTTAAGATTATTGAAATGATACTAAGAAATTTCTGTTTTAGCTCACAGGTTATCGAAGTCTGAGAGCTATTGTGCCGTCGGTTCTGTATGTATGTATGTACGTAACATGATAACTCTTGATAGAAATATCAGTTTTGCTTCAAATTTTGTGTATAGGTTCATTTTGATAAGGCGCTTTCCTCATTAGTTTTGGGGGTTCATTGGTTAAGTATAGAAGGGGGGGGGGCTAATCCTCCCCCTTAATTTAGATAAATAGGTTTTTCATGCAGAATTATCAGATTTCCTATAAATTTTGTATATAGGTTCATTGTGATAAGGTGCTTCCCTGATTAGTTTTGGTGGTTCATTGGTTAAGTATAAAGGGAGGAACAGGGGCTAATCCCCCCTTGTATAGTCGATTTCTTTATTTTTCGAGGGGCATTATTCTTTGAAATAAGAGTATAATATACAATTAGTGTGAATAGCCAATGTCATTAGTTTAACTAGGCACTTTTTTTTTATTGACTTTAATCTGTAGTTTTGTAGTTTCTACCTCAGTTTTTCAAGTGTTAAAAAAATTTATAAAAGTTGAAATTTTTCAATTCTGGGATGATATTTATTAATTCATCTGCTTTGATATCTCATATTTTCCATCTTCCCTGTAAAATATTTCTGCTGAGAAAATTGTATTTTTCCATTATGTGAACACCACTTTGCACAAAGTTCAAATTGCAAATGTTAGTGCCAAAACTAGTGTCATTTGCAAATAATTACAAAAAGTGTACATGGAAGCTAACTTAAGTAGGAGATAGAAATGGTAATCCAAATGACATGTGTGTAGTTCAGTTAAAATTATAACTATTTTATTAAATATAAAATATGGAGAAAACTTACAAAGAATAAAAATAATTAATAATTTTGCTGCACAGTCGGCATAAAGTTGAAGATTTCACTTAGCAATATCTGATATTTTCTTTTCGGGTGAGTAGTGCTACATAAATTCAATTAAGTGTAATTCACAGAAATATATGTATGCACAAAAGTAGTATATAAATCACAACAATTATTGAATTTTGAAGTGCCCAGTAGCAGAATTTTCTGTGTTAACCTGCAGCAAACCAAAATTTATCTGCGACCCAAAAATGCCCTACCAAGCTTGCTGTCATAAAAAATTACAGTAACTTATAAAATAAGCAAAATTTATTTATAAAGTAAGCATAAGAAAAAAATTCAATAAATCTAGAGACAAAAAAGATATTTTAGCAATTTTCATAGCCCAGAATTTTGTTTTAAGTTGTTAGATTGATCTGCAAAGACTAAAATAATCTGCAGAGCTGCTGCCATGCTGCGCTGTTTCTGCTACTGGGTTGGTGTGTATGCATTCATTTCTTGACCACACAGCCATTTTGGTGCTCCAAAATCAAGACTACATTTTTTTTAATGGAAATCTCAAGATATGAATAATACCTTTGAATAATTTAATCACATTCATTATTTGTTCATTCCCTAACTAAGTAAGTCATATAAAATCTGTAATGGAAAAAAAATAATAATAAATCATCGAAAAGCAAACCTTGAAAAAAAATATGTATTTCTATGCGGATTTTATAATTGGGTTAATGCATTTGTCAATGTCAAGTAAACAGTTTGGCAGCATATTACGACTTTTGGCGTAAAATTATGACTGATGTTCATCTAACGGAAAAGTACAAAAAAAAACTGTATAAAAGAATATGTTAATCTAAGCTTTTCTGTAATTTCTAGTTATTAAATTTTAAATGTATTTGAGTCAAAATAGTCATGTCAAGAATTTATTTTTATTTTTTTAATAATAGTGAAGAAGGAGTTACCCTTAATGAATGCTTGAGCTTGACATATCATAAGTCATACAGACATCATCTTCTATTATTGTATCCAAAAGAAGTCCTAATTTTAGATCTAGAAATTAATCAGGTAATTATTGTGTTAAACTATCTGTTCTAGTATATTTATCTCATATTTATATATCTTATATTTAAACCTTCCATTTCACAGGTTGGGCAAAATATATTTAAGAACTTTTCTACTCTGCATGCGAAGCTACTTTATACATTTTTTATACATTCAATTTTGTCGAGCATATAGTTATTTATTTATTTCTCATTAATTAAAATGTAACTATTTTATTATACTGTTTAGAAAAAAGTTTAAATACTTTTTGAAACTCAAAATTACTTTTAAAAATATGGATAAAAATGTACCCAACCCATGGAACTGTGCAAATTTCAAAAACTTCTGGAATACAGTATTAATTATTCTTAGATAACTGCTGTATGTTTTGTGCATGCCAATGCCAAGCCTTCATGTAACATGTGCACCCATGTTTTTAATATTTTGTTTGATGAAAAAAATTATTATAAAAAGTATGAGATAAAGATTTTTACTGATTTTATTCTATTAAAATCTGACAATTAAAATTAGTATTGCATAATATTTACAAAGTATTGCTTCACGGTTTTGTATATGAAATGAAAAAATAGCCATCGAATGATTATATATAGAAAGACCAATGGTTACGAAACATTATAGGATGCTCTACAATCCATTATTAGATAACTATTAGAAAATTATAAAGAAGCATTCAAAGAATACTATTATCAGCTAATAATGATATTAGAAGTAATTAATAATATTAATATACTTAATATAAATAATACAGTTAGCATTAATAAAGTTTCACTCTGTGTGTGTGTGTCTGTTTGTTGGTGATGGCTAGCAAAATCTACAGCACCTAGAGACCTGAAAATTTGGGTGAGTATAGTCCAAGGCAAGCCCTGATGCACCTGAAGCTCATAGTTTTAATTTTTTGATAATTAGCCGATATATTAATTAAAAACTCATTTTAAAAAAACAATTTTTTTTCACAAAAGGGCAAAAGCATGCACACATCTGAACCTGATTTCACAGCAGAAATCAAAGAAATTAAGAATTTTCTCTAATTAGCAAAAATTAAGAAAATTAATTAAGGTATTGATTTGAAACTCAGCATACATATGTAGAATTTTTTTTTACATCCAAATATCCAATTTTTGTAAAAATCTGTTAGTATTTTTCTTAATTTTTGTAAAAAACTGACGGCAACAATCTAAAAATTCAGAGAAAGAACTAGACAGGGATCGGCATTCATTAAAAACTGAACTAAAAAGAGATCTGTTTCCAGCCGACCTCTCCATTTACTTTCCAAAAACAAAAGGAAATTAATTGTTATTTTTTACTAATGAATGAAAAATAAGAAATTAATTACGATACAGATTTGAATTTGGAAAGGAGAGATATCTGGCAACCATTTTAGAGTTTAAATTTCATGCATAGCCCCAGCACTCAAGTCCTCATACCCAGAACTCAGGTCCTCCTGTAACCCCTAAATTGTTAATAACTTGCCCCTTTTTAATTCTATCTTCTTCATTTTTGGGGCTTTTTCTCCATTTAGTTATTCCCCATTTCTACATTCTAGTTAAGGTCTTGGCCCTGTGAGTCCTCTTGAAGTTTTTGTTCACCATGTCTTTTTCACCCCCCCCCCCTCCCTCACCTTATTTTGGCCACTCTCTCAATCTCAAGGAATAACTTTAATGGTGAGTCTTTGACTCCTCTTCCCAGCCACCACCCTCATATTTTTTATTGGGGCCCTAGGGCCCTTTTTAAGAATCATTTTTGGTGCATTTCTTTAAAATTTATTCTAATGATTAATTCTTACCCTATGCTTAATTTCAACTGCTTGAAGATCTAAAGCACTAAGTACTGAACTTTTTAACAAGTTTTCATCTTAGGCCTTCATCTTTTTCTCCTTTCCATCTTTTATTTATATATATTATTACACTCTGAATCCAGTGGCAGCATTATTGAAATCTCAAATCCTTATGTATCATATGCACATCTGATTTATCAAGTTACTTTTGGGAATTAAATTGTTCAACATATATGAAACAGTATGATAAATATATGAAGTGAAAATGATTGTGATAGACATTGAAAATAATTCACACAGATATTTGTAATGTAATACAACTAGATTAAAAAAAAAAAAAACATGATATTTGAGATGTTAATGTGAGTGAATTATGAAAATTCATTTCAAATTGGCTGTCTCTAAAAATAACCAATTTAGACCAAACTTGTTATTTTTTATATATATCTGATATTGCAAAGTACTATTGTCTACAAATTGCGAATTAATTAGTTGTATCCTAACTCATATGAATATATATAATTCATTTTGGATCCTGAATTCAAAAATTACTAATTTCTGTTCACTTTCAGTTGTTCAATTCGATTGTTCTCAAACATTTTTAATTCATTCTTATTATACATGATTTTAATTTCAGAACATAAAGCTGTTTCATACATTCCATTATAATTTTTGTTTGACATTAAAATTTCATAAAATACGTTTTAAATTTTTGAAATATTATTAAAAAGTTATATAAAAACGGCTGTTGAAAGAGTGTCATTAAAATATGAATTTTTTTAATATTTTCTTTTTTAAAAAATTTTCCTCAATTCAATGCTACATTGATAATATATATGATTATTGAAAAAAAAAAAAAAAAAACTGTATGGAGTTTTAATTAAAAAAAATATTTATTTATTGTAACCCTTGTAAATTGGATGCAGTAAACCAAAGTACATTTTTAGAAGATCTTGTTTGATTAGCACATTCCTTACTCAATGTATTCCACTTGTCAGTTTCTGAATTTGCACATGTGTGTGATCTTTCATTCCATTTATTGTCTAAAATGCTTCTGGTTACACAAAACTCATTCAAGAGGAAGATACATTCAATGTAAACCCGAGAGTTGCAAGGGAGTCCAGTTTTATACTTTTTTTCACTGAATTGTTGATTCTGTAAAAGTATATAAATAATTATTTGTTTTCTTAAGAAAACCTATTTATAAAAGGAAAAAAATATATATATTTGTTAAAGGGATAATCTTTTTAAGGGGGCAGGTTATTTATTCAGAAAACTGAATGGGTAAGGTATATGAATTTTACAGTATAGATAGCATAATAGTATTACCTAGTTCTAAAAAATTAAAACAGTTTCTAAAACTAATGTGAAAGCATGATTATTTTATTTATTTATTTATTTATTTTAATGAGTATAAGAAACACAAGTAAAGTTACCCTAAAACTGCCGTAATGTTTATCTTGATTCTTTCATCATCAAAATAAGAAAACTTGACTTTTTTCATAGTCATATGTTGATTAATGAGAACAAATTGGGATTTTTTAAATATTTATCAGAAAAATAAGATATTTCTGCATTAAAATTTCATATTATTCTAATATTTGTTTTCTTATGGGGGCAGGCTTAGAATTTATTTATTCAGAAAACTGAATGAGAAAGCTATATGAATTTTACAGTATATATAGCATTATAATATTATTACATAGTTCTAAAAAATTAAAGCTGTTTTTAAAACTAATGTGAAAGCATGATTTTTTTTTCAATGAGTATAAGTGTCACAACACAAGTTAAGTTACCATAAAACTGCCGTAATGTTTATCTTGATTCTTTCATTATCAAAATAAGAAAACTGATTTTTTTCACAGTCATACATTGAATAATTACAACGAATTAGTTGGATTTTTTTAAATATATTTATCAGAAAAAGTAAGACATTTCTCCATTAAAATTTCATATTAATTTTCATATTCTTGATAACTTTATTATTATCAATCTAATCTGTTTTTCTACACATTTATTAAAAGTGTTTTAGAATTTATTTTTCTAACAAATGTTGTACATAAATTTTCATTTCTACATATTTTTTCTTATTAGACTGTAGGTATTGTATCCACAGAGCATTCTGGGTGTCCTATGATGCAACTGTTTTCTTGCAAACAAAGGGACGTCTTCTATATTTTGCACGAATCAGGAAGTGTATCCTTCAGATTGAGGCATAAAGGCCGAGCATTAATGGCGCTTGCTACACCCTGTGAATGTAAGTATAGTGATATTCTATGCATTAGATTTTTCAAAACTCATCAATTAGTGTATGATGGACAAAATATTTTAAAAAATGTTAAATAGGAGACATCTGATTAGAAATAAGTTGCTGCTCATCTGGCTTTGATAATGACTGCCACATGACAATGTAATGTTTCAACAAGTCTGTGGAAATGTTTCAAAGGCATGGCATGCCTTCAACACTTGATAAAAATTTCCGAAAACTAGTTAAAAACACTGGTGTGGGATGTTGGGCTTTCACCACCTTTTCAAGGGTATTGCAGTAGTGTTGAAAAGATTTTAATTTGGGGTCCTTGATGATCATTTCTGTAAAGAGACTTCAGTGGAATTCTCTTTGAATGAGGTTATGATCCAGGTAGTTAACCACTGAACCAATAGGACCTTTTGCTGGAGCAGTTATTCTGTTTGAAACTTCATTTCTACCTGGGTGACAGAAAAGCATAAAGAGATAAAAGTAATCACCCAGATTACAATCTACTTACAGAGAGAATGCTTTGTACAAGTACCATAGGTTTCAAATATTGTCAAGAAAATACAGCCCTTGTCATTGTTGAGATGCCATGACCTTGTATACTTCCAACCTGGCATGCTAGATCTATCATTCCATGAACCTGATGCTGTATTATTAGTTTACTATTAGCCTTATGCAGTCATATTAGAGACCTGTCACTCCATGGTACTCGGCTCAAACCATGAATGGCCCTCTCATGTTATTAACTGCCTCATGTAAGATGTTGAGCATGTTAGAGTGCATTGACAAATGGTACTCTGGCACATCTTCTGCTCTTGAAGCTTATTTGGTGGAACGAGTGCTGCCCAACTAGCCTACTGATTATCTGTATAGTACCTCATTCAATTGGATAGTCACTCAGCTAAGGTTTGTTGTCATCAGCAGCATATGATGCAGCTGGAGCTTAGAAGTTAAAGTTCAGTCAAATCTACCTATCCTTTGTAGTTTACCCAAGTACCATCCCCTTTTCTGTTATCTGGGTTAGAGGTCTGCACGGGCCAGGCCAAAGCCCGGGCTCGGGCCGGGCCCGGGCCATATTTTTTTCTGAAGGCTCGGGCCGGGCCGGGCCTAGTGATTACTCTTTACGGGCCGGGCGTTACTTTTTACCTGAAGGATAAGGCCGTGCCTTAAATTATTTTTTCTGTACAGTGCCGGGACTGGTTTCATTCTTCCTAGTCTTCACGCCTCAAAATTGTTAGTTCTGGTTTTGACCCGTATGAAAATCAATGTCTCGGCGTGCCTGGTCCGTTCGAAGGTCAGTAAAATACGATCTGGCATAAAAATCTTTTCAAAACATGCATAGATTTTTAAATCGCCATTATTTTATAATTAAACATTAAAATTTATTCTTTTTAAAGAATAGTAGATTTATACACTTATTAAAATATGGCTAAATTAAAATATATTAAAACGTGTGAAAAAGAACCTGCTTATGATGGAATCCATGTCTTAAATTAAAAAATGTGTTGATTCATTAAAAATGAATATACTAATATGTAAGAAAAGAATATATAATACATTTACACCTGCTAAGAAGGCAAATTGTCTATAACTCATTTTTTTTTCTTCCCTATGCAATTCCATCTTAGAAGATTTTACTGTATAGCATTTTTCTGATTTTTAACACTTCAATAAATGGAATATGGATTAACAATATTGATGATAACTTAAACACATACATACAACAAATAGAGATTTATTAAAAAAATAAATATTCCAGCTTGCGGCACCTCTATAAAAATGAAGATTATAAACATGAATAAAAAAAGCTAAGATAGGAATTTTTGGTTAGATCTCCTCCTACGAGGCAAATTTTTAACCAAATCGACGTAAAAATTATGTTTTGTAGAAATTCACTCGGGCCGGGTGTGGCATAAAAATATAAGAGAGAGCAATTGATGGGAATATTAATGTGTGAGCAATAACCCAATGCAAAAAATTGCATGACGTTCTTTAGGTCGATATTCTTTGAGAAGAGAATCAAAATAATAATAATATGAATTAAACGGTCTTACTTGAGTGAAGAAATAGATGCAGACTATAAATGATGAATACCATATGTTGGATCCAATAATGTTTATTACATTTTCTTGAAGGAGGAAGGATGAGATGAAAGCTGCACATCAAGTCTTTAAAAAGTACTGGCTCAAATTTCGTAAATTTCGAAGAATCTTTAAATATTCCTTCTGGCCGCGTCCATGAAGAATTATAGAATTAATTCAGAAGTCAATTTACCAGTTGATTTAAAACTTTTAAAATATTAAACTTAAAATTTACAACAGCATTTTATAGAATAATTGAAAACTGAAAACGCGAAATTGATCTCCAAAGAATCAGCGCTACGCGATTCTAGGATACGAGCGAGCGCCGGCACAGGCCAGCAGGCCTCCAGACCATACGACGTTTATCATAAATTTACAGCATCATTTTTATTAAAATTCTGTTGGAAAAATGCGCGACATTAGTATTTATACCCATAAGAGGGGTGCACAAATGTGAGAGCAAGATTAATTTAAACTAATTTGATGATTAGGAATTACGTGAAAATTAAAAGAGCA
Organism: Maratus michaelseni; assembly: GCA_963931845.1. NCBI lineage: Eukaryota > Metazoa > Arthropoda > Arachnida > Araneae > Salticidae > Maratus > Maratus michaelseni. The sequence goes on from OZ007598.1 coordinate 39,829,621, forward strand.
AATCAGAAACAAATTAACATTTAATAATTAAAAGAACGATTCTAATTTGTATTTGAAAGACACGCCCCTTTCGGATGCAGCGCCAAAACAAAACAGCTCCCGAAAACACACCGAACCAGACGGCGGTGACGCATGCGCACAACACAGGAGCGGGGTGAGAGCCGCTGAATGACGATGACGTCACAGCTCAGCGCCAATTGAAACTAACTCAAAGCGCGAAGAGGCCTCGCAGAGAAAACAACATCGCCGATTCAACGAACGCAAAGCACAATGAGGGGGGAGATGGCCTTGCCAAAAAAGCAACGTACAAGGTGCGCGACTGCCGATAAATAGCTTTTAAGGAATGGCAAATTAAACTGGAAAGGCTATAAAAATACAGAAATACGTTGAGCTGAAAAATAAAATACTTAAAAAAGATAAAACTGTGATATATCTTTATCACACCGGGCCGGGCTCGGGCCGAGATTTTAACTTTTATCCGGGCCGGGCCGGGCTCGGGCCGAACTTTTAACTTTCAAATCTGGCCGGGCCGGGCCAATATTTTTTTTGTTCGGGCCGAACTTTTAATTTTTGTATCGGGTCGGGCTGGGCCAAATTATTTTTTGTATGGGTCGGGCCGGGCCCGGGCCTGGAAATTTCGGCCCGTGCAGACCTCTAATCTGGGTATCCTTTCCATACTCTTGATACTGTAGAATGAGAAAACTTCATTGTCAAGTTCTTTCTGGAATTGAATGACCCATGTAGCAATGGGCTCATACCTGTTCTTTGTCTTCAATTGAAGGTATCTAAATTGTGATTTTTTTCATCCTGTAACTTTTAATAGCTGTTTATAGAACCCTATACATTCAACTACATATATCATATGGCTGCATCAGCATATGCGTAGAAATGAGGCAGCAGCAGCACTTTTTCTAAAATGCTGTCCACCTCAAATTCAATGGCACTCCAGTGTATTATTTTAATATCCATGAAGTATATGTATTTTAGGAAACAGATAAATAGAATTATTTCAATATATATAAAAGAGAGAGACTATACTCTTCTTTTTTATTGTTAAAAAAAAATTTATGTTTAGGAAGTAATATTTATATTAGGAAGTAATATATCTTTTAATTTATCTCCTTGGTTATCCCCCCCCCCCTTTTTTTATATAAAAAAAGCAAATATGATTTGAATATATACATATTACCATTAAATAACAACACAGAAACATCATACAACATTTTGGGAAAAAAAATATATTAAATATAAAAAATGAACACGTACCTGTTTGAACAATATCTATAAATGTGTAGAGAAAAAATAAATGAATAGAATTTAAAACAAAGAGAATATAATAAAGATTGGAGGAAAAAATTAAAAAAAAGAATTAAAAATCTGAAAGATAAAACTCAAATCTGTAATGAAATGTATCCAAAATTAACAAATAAAGAAAAAAGTGAAATTTTAAAATAGATGGAAAAAAAAAATTAAATTATTGTGGAACCATGGCAGAATTGTCAAGCCCAAAATACCATAAATTCCACACAAAAAAAATGTATGATTTCATCTTTGTACCAACTATTAAATTAAAACTGTACAAAATTTGGGCGATCATACATTAAAAAAAAACAGAAATAAGATATCAGAAATGAAAAATATAAAAAAATATAAGTGAGGATAATTTCGCCATATTTAAACTGGAAGAAACGTGGTTAAATGAAAAACGCTGTGAATGATGATTCAACAAAACTTCACCTTTTGCCATATAATAGTTACTAATTTATTTGATGAATTACAAGAGAAGTGCAAAATGAATATATATTTAATGTGAAAAAATTTTGTGCAAATATAATTGATAGATTAATCTTCTGTAAGTTTTCCATCATTATTGATGACTTTGGAGAAAAACAAGTTCAGATTTAAAAAAAAAAAAAAATCTGGAAAGGTGCATAGAAAAAAACATGAAAGGAAGGATATAAGTGGTAAATGAAGTGTTTATTTATTAGTGAACTAATTCAAGTTTCAATAAAGCATACAAATCTGATGACAGTGGCATAATTATAGGATGTATGGGATAGCAAATGCCACCAGCTTTGAAGCACAGGTGCCGTCGAATAGTTAACAGAAAACAAATTTTGTGAATTCATTATTTATGGGAGTTAAAATGATAAACTATACTTAATTTCTTTACATTAAAATGCAAATAAGAAAATTGCAGACGAAATCCAAATATCCATTGCTTTCATGTATTTAGATTAATGTCTTTCTTGATTGAAAAATGGAAAAATACGTGTTTAATATTTTAGAAAAATGGCAACTTTGATATCTCTAAATAGATTTTTCAAAACTATTGAACATGCATTTTTTCGTTTTTCAATACGATGTATATTTCTCGAGTTATTCGAACGTTTCCAGACATTGCAATGGTAACGATTCTCACAGCATTCCACTCGATTACAGCGCCATCTACAATGTTTCAAAGAAAATGTTCAATACAAAAATTACGTATTTTTTCCCGTAGAATCTGAATCTGCAATAAAAAATGGGGATCATCATTTAAGATTTCAAATTTGCCCACCTTTCCCCCCTGGGGGGGGAAACTTTCATATCCTTAAATAGATTTTTCAAAAATATTGAACAGGCATTTTGCCGTTTTTCAATCCGATGTATATTTCTCGAGTTATTTGACCATTTCCAGACTTTTCGGACACCCTGTATATACTATGTAGATATCTGATACCTCGTTATGGGAATTTCCAATAATTGTTGCATTATTATCATCATAAAGATTCAATATATGAATTTCGCTAATCCCATTGTATTTGTTTAATTGTTACATTTATTTTCTAATGCTTTTGTATGATATTGTCCTATCTATTCTATAGTTTTAATTAAATATTCGGTACTTGTACGACTTTTATCCGTAATGTTATTCTTTATTTAGTTACAATTTTGAAAAAACAATTTATAATATTGGAGTTTAAATGTTCATAATGCTTTGGTAATTTGTTATAATCTAATCACATTGTTCTGAGAAGTCCATTGAGATAATACTATAGGAGTCTTTGCTTGGTTTTTTACATTCATGGATCTGGTTTAATGACATTGTTATATTTGAATTTTTTGTACAAAAAAGTCCATTGGTTTTATGCTCTGGTAGTTTTTGCACTGCAGGTTAACATTATTATGGTTATGATTTTATTAATGGAAGTTTTTTTTAGCACTGCTTATTTGATTTGTACATTTTGTTTGGAGCAATTTAAAATCTCATTGGATCATAATTGTTAATGCACATGGTATTCATAAACTTAATAGCAATTTAAAAATTTAAATCTCTTTTTAGTTCTTTTTGGGGTTAACATATATATAATGTTTGCTGTCATATAATGGTGGTTAAATTCAAAGTGTTTATATTTGCTGTCATATAATGATGACTAAATTCTGTGTTTTTTCTTAATCTGCTTTGTTTTTTTTTTTGTTTTAATGCATAGTTAATGTAACGTGTTTCATTAGGTTCTGATACCGGTGTTAATTCCACTGATTCAAGCTTAGAAGTAACATATGACTTACAGTGCCAGTCTGATGCACTACGATTAACCAAACATGCAAAAGTGACAGGAATGGCTGTATGTCCATCGAGTGAACAAAAAATTGCTTTACTAGTCAGTGATGGTAGAATTTTATTTGTGGATGTCGTTGCTCAACATAAGGTGTGTTTCTAATTTTTAATAACTTAAAATTTGATCAAAAAGTTCAAGTCTCTCATTATTATTTTTTTTGTATTTTGCATTTAGAATTGAATGAATAGTTTATATTGCAAATTTGTGAAATTTTTTTATGGCATTCAAATATTCAGTTTATTATAATTTAGACAAAAAGAAAAAAAAGCTTAATTTTAATATTTAAATGCTGCATGCACTGCACAATTGCCAAGTTTGCAAACAACTTTCAAATTGATTTTCTTTGATACCTTTATCTAATAGTTTTATTGCTGTATTGCTACATTCCACGTGGCAGAATGTAGGCGACGCTGCGATGGGCATCACAGACTTTTTAGGGTACCTGCAGACTAAAAACATACAGCGATGCCGCGGACGCGCTATAGCATGTAAATTACGCGAAAAAACGGCAAACTGCGGCGAATTTTGTCGAAGAATCGCGGAAAAAACAAGAAATTCATTTAAAGCTCGCGAAAAATGGCTAATTTCGTTGACAGATCGCAAAAAAAAACACAAATTTAGTCAAAAGGCCGTGAAAAAACATGAATTTCATCAAAAGGCCATAAAAAAACATGAGTTTCTTTGAAGGATCACGGGAAAATGCAAATTTTGCCGAAGGGTTATGGAGAAAACGCCAACTTCGTCGAAAGATCGTAGAAAAAACTGTTAATTTCGTTGAAGGATCACGAAAAAATGGTTAATTTCGTCAAGAAACGGCAAATTTCGTCGTCGGATCGCAAAAAAACAAAGAATTCTGCCAACAGATTGCGAAAAATTGGCAAATTGCGTCGGAAGATTGCCACAAAAACTGTAAATTTCGTCGAAGGATCTCGAAAAAACGGAAAATTTCGTTGAAGGAACTCGGAAAAACAGTAAATTTCGTCGAAGGATTTCGAAAAAAATGGTTAATTTCGTCAAGAAATGGCAAATTTCATCGAAGGATCTCGAAAAAACAGAAAATTTGATTGAAGGATCTCGAAAAAATGGAAAATTTTGTCGAAGGAACTCGAAAAACGGTAAATTTTGTCGAAGGATTTCGAAAAAACTGTAAATTTTGTCGAAGGAACTCGAAAAACGGTAAATTTTGTCGAAGGATTTCGAAAAAACTGTAAATTTTGTCGAAGGATCTCGAAAAAACGGCAAATCTGGTCGAATGATCTCAATAAAACGACAAATTTCGTCAAAATATCTCGAAAAAACGGCAAATTTTGTCGAAGGATCACGCGCGAATTTTGTCCAAAGGCAAAAAAAAAATCGTGAAATTCATCAAAGGATCTGGGAAAATGGCTGATTTTGTCGTCAAATTGCGATAAAAATGCTAATTTCGTCAAAAGGCCGCAGAAAAACTTTATTTTCGTCAAAAGACTAAAAAAACCCATGAGTTTCATTGAAGAATCGTGGAAAAAATGCGAATTTCATCAAAGGGCCACAGAGAAAACGTAAATTTGGTCAAATGGCCGCAGAAAAAATGCTAATTTCATCAAAGTATCACGGAAAAAGTGCGAATTTCGTCGAAGGATCACGAAAAAAAAAAAAACGTGAATTTCACCAAAGGATCGCTAGGGAAAAAAGAAACGCTAATTTCGTCAAATGTTCACGAAAAAAAAATGTGAATTTTGTGAAATAGTCCCGGAAAAGATGCAGCATTCTTTTAGAAAACAGCAGACATACAAAGTTCTATGCTTATTAATATAGGCATAGTTTTTAATCTGAAACAATATACTGAACTAACTTTTGAAAAATCGGGTTAACCCGAACCAAATTGCAAGAATCTACACTCAGCCTGAAATTGACTCGAATCAAAAGTAAAGTTAATCCGACCTGCAACAAGAAAAATTATTGCCGAGAGGGGATTTTGTCCCCTCCCCCCTCTGCTGTAACCTTTCAGAATATTTGCTGTTAATTTCAGAATTTTTTTTTCCTCAGAAAGGCAGATAAATGCTGATGCCTTAATTAATTAGCACTACAACTACAACAGCAGCAAGAATAGATTTATATGATATATTGCGTATTGCAGACTATTTTTGAAAACATTATTAGCATTGCAGACACTTGAAGATAGTTCTGCCACTGGGGCTATATTTTATTTGTTATATTCTGCATTGTATTTGTCTATGTGTGAAACATAGCACTGATGCTATCACAGTGCATTTTATATCTAAATAATGATTCCTTCCTTTTTTCCCTTTTGTTAAAAGCTGTAAATTTTTTCTATAGCATTATTTTCATCCATTCATTTCTTTCTGCATTGATGTAAAACATGGACTTTTCTTTTTAACATTTTAAATTTTTATAAAATACTAGCTGACACGCTCAGCGTGATAATAAATTTATTAAAAAAAAAACAAAAAAAAAAACAGTAACACGAATTTAATTTACAGCTGTAGTGAGTAAATAATATAAGTTGATGCCGAAAAAGAAGATTAATATTTTAAAAAAAGGTAGTAATTGGGGATCTAAGGAAACATGTAGCAGTTTATAAAGTAGATGGAGTACCTTAGAACTATGTTAATGAAAATTGCAAGAGAATCGGATCATTTTTAAAGAAGCTGCACCAAGTGCCCCAAGAAGAAGATTAATATTCAAAATTGGTAGCAGCTGAAGTCCGAGAAATTTTTTTGTCGTGCAGATAGTAGCTGGAAGTCCTAAGAAATTGTTAGAAAAAAAAAGCTAGTGAATTAATATTTTAGGGAACAAAAACTTCCAAGGGACCCTGTACCGGGCTCCAGAGGGTCAGGGTCGTAACTGGAATGTAGTAATGGAGGAATAACTAAATGGAGAAAAGAGCCCCAAAAACGAAGAAAATCGGATAAAAAGGGGATAAGTTATTAACAGTTTAGGAAACAAAAACTAAATGGAGAAAGGGCCCCAGAAACGAAGAGGATCAAATAAAAATGAGGCAAGTTATTAACAATTTAGGACAAAATTTTTAAAGGGACCTCAGGAGGCCCGGGTCTCAAAAATTAAAAATCCGAGCCTCAGGTGCATCAGGACTTGACTTGGACTATCCACACCCAAATTTTCAGACTTCTATGTGCGGTATATTTTCCTAGCCATCGCACACAGACATGCAGACAAACAACTTTCTTTTATTAGTATAGATTACTATGCTAATTTGACAGTTTTTTTAATTTATTAAAGTTACACTAGCCTTAAATCTCTAAAATTCAACCAGTCTCAAATTAAAAGTTAGAGATATATTGTCCTCTTGTAAATAATATTTTTCTGCTCATGTAATTATTTGCATCATAATTTCATTATTTCTAAATAATCCGATTAAAAAAAAACCCTTTTAACTTCATGCTTTTGTGTTAAATTATATTCTTGTTATTATTATTTTTATTTTTTTAATCTTTCAGAAAGAAGATTTAAACAGTTTACCTCCTTATTTATCATCTACCATTAATTTATCGCATTTGTATAAATCTGAAAAAGAAAGCTCATCAGACAGATCATTTTTATTCCCGTCTGTTGCTGTAAGACATCCTGCTAATGCTCTTGCTGATAACATAATGCCTGCATTGTATCAAGCAGAAATCCCTGCTATACAGCCTAAAAGAAATACCAGGTTTAAAATGTTCATAACTGGTAATTTAACAGCTTTAGCTCCTCCACCTCATGTGTTGAGGATGTGTCCTCCTGTTACATTTCGTAATTGGAGTATGTATCGTCCTCTAATGGCTGTAGGTAAGTTTAGAAAACAATATTTACTTTTGAATTTTATTTATAGTAAAAATTATCCACAATTTATTTTTATGATATAATTGTTATTTAGTGCAGATATGTACATAACAAGTGGACATTTGTACAAATCCCCATTAATTTTTTAGACCTCTTACTTTTGTATTTTTTTTCTTTTTTAAATCTATGTTTTACAGGCAAAAGAAGTGTTGATTTTTTTCTGTGCTATTGTATAACTGTGTATTGTTCCCTTTAAAAATCCATAGAGCTAGACCAAATTTAACAAATGAGTTATCAGTGAATTTTTTTTTTTTTTTTTTTTTTTTTTTTTACACATGTGTGATATTGGATAGGTGACACTGCATAAAAATCAATATTGTTTATATCAAAATGATCAACAAAAATAATAAGAACATTTTTCTTTAAGAAAAATTTATAATCAGAAAAGTACAGTTCAATTTAAGAATGCGATTAGAAGAAGAAAATGAAACTTTTAAAGTAATTAGCACATTAGAATCAAACAATTAGGTTGCAGATATTAATTTAGTTTTAAAAAAGCAATTCAATGTGGCAGCTTGCATTTTATTTCAATTTACTACGGATAGGCTTTTTTGTCATACTTTTTTTTTTAATTAACCAAACTTTCTATAATTTACATACTTTATAATATATTATTTATAATTTATAATACTTTTTAACAATTCCAAAATTGTATGTGTTATATTACTATTATTTTTATTATTATGCAGATGTACTATTAGTTCTCATTGCTTTATTTTATTTATTTATTTTATTTTTTTTGTAGGTAATTCAACGGGTAGTATTCAGGTGATAAACATGGCAACTGGTGTGATTGAAAAGGAATATGCTCTTCATACTTCTCCTGTCAGGTATGATATTCTTTTTAAAAAAAAGTGTGTGGAATTGTAATAACTTTTAAAAATTCCAGGAAAAATGTTGTGTTAATTCTCAGTTTCAAGAGAAATCGTTTTATAGCTCTGTACATGGACAAAGCTTATATGAAATCATTTCAAATATTAAATGGCTAAATTGATAGCAGGCAGCTTTCTGTATTTGTAATGAAATCATGCATGGTAAAAGAAAATGTGTGATACGAAATATGTTTCAGACTTTTTATTTAATCTGCAAATTATTTTCCAAGCAATATTTGCATATTCAGCTTATTATTTTTTTTTTTTTTTAGCAGATGGCTAAAGTAGTTTTTATTTTCAGTCTAATATACGAAATGCATGAAAAAATTTTTGTGACATCTGCAAAATGTGTCTTTTCAAACAAAAAATAATTATGAAAATTCGGCTATCTATTTCAGTATTGTACCTGAAAACATACACACAGCAATCAAATTGGGAGCCACTACCTTTCTAAAATCCACTAAAGTATTTTGTGTAAGATTTTATTTACATTAAAAAAATTTTTTTTTCAAGTTATAGATTTAACAGGGTTACCACATTCAACTATGGTTAAGTGTGTTACCAAACAAGCAACAATTTTTATGCCAAGGCTATTTGGGGCAATTTTATTTTTAACCTCCCTTAAAATTTTCTAGTAAAAATACTGAAAAATTTTCATCAAACACATTTCAATTATATTTTAGGCAAGCTTTTCTTTGACAAAGACACGTTTTCTACAACAAATCATATCAGTTTTACGCATTATGTTTTAAATATTTTTTACATGTGTAATATCATTACTAAATACTTTACTGTGGAACTTTCTGTTTGTGACGTAATTAAATTGTACATTAACAACGTAGAGGCATCTATTTAGCATGTTTTGTATTTTTGTGGGCTACTATTTAGGAAAATATTTTTGTTTTACTTTTTCTGTGTCAACTCTGATCTACAGTAGAAACTCTAAAACTTAACTCTGTTAGTCAGTTCCCCGATGTTACATTTCGCTAATGTTAAACCTATGGGCGTGGAATGCATTCATATATTTAAAATATTTCCTCAGGAAATTAATATTTTTAACTTATTTTTTCTTTGTACTCTTTTTGAAGGATGTCTCTTTTTTCTTAGTTGTCAAAATATTTCTAAAATATATGCCCAATTTAATATTTTATGTGTTAAAAGCTGACAAGCTGTGAGTAAGAATTTAACACTTCACATAAACTTAAGTATATATTTTAGATATATTTTGACAACTAAAAAAAAAAGACATTCTTTAAGAATACAAAGAAAAAAGAAGTTAAAAATATTACTTTCCTGAGGAGATATTTTTAAATATATGAATGCAGTCCATGCCCATAGGTTTAACATTAGTGAGGAAAATTGGGGAATTGACTAACAACCTTAATTAAACTTGATGTTTTAGAAAGAGATATGAGATTGGATTCAAGGATTAACATTAAAAAATGAATATTTTTGTATCTAACGTCTAATATTCAGCACTCCACACTATGTATTTTAGTTACTGTTGCAGATTATTCTTAAATAGTTGTCGCAGATTGCTGGACAAAATTTCTGCTTTTGGGATTGCATGATATTGTTTTGATAAAGAGACTTAAATTATTCATCAAATCTGCTTTTGATCAGCTCACAGATTGAAAGCAAGTATTAAAACCCCATTTGAATATAAAATTTAAATTAATTTCCAATTTAAAATAATTTCTAACCCTTAATGTCTAATTCTGAATATGACTTTGGAAAGCTGTTTTTCTTGGCCTGACAAACATTGTAATCGGATATTAAATTCTATCCAACTTTACGATTCAAAACACAAGCAAAGCACTACTTGCAAGAGCCTGTGGTTTCAGTGCACCCATAGTTTGCTTGCAGGCTATTTATGTTTTACCTGTTTAAAACAGTTGTAAAGTTAGCACAGTTAAAACAGACTAATAACTTATTTTAAGAATTTTTGCAATTTAAAGACGTTGTTGCAGTGTTTCTTATTTTCAGTCAGTTTGTCACAAATTACTGTTAGTATAAGAATTTTTTTTTTCCTTCAAATGAAATAAATTTAATTATAAATTTTTTGCATTGAAGTATGCTATACTTTTTTTTTTCTTCTACTGTGAGTGGTAGAGAAAGTTTAGAAAAAAAAAAATATTTTTCAACAAATCAGTTTTAAACTTTATGAAAAATAATTTAAAGCTACAAAAACTTTATTTTGTAACTAGCATTTTATTTTTTTTAATTGCATTATTTTACTATACAATTCTTTTTTCATAACTTGATTTGAAGAGTTTTTTTTGTGTTATTAGTTATGAAGATAAAAATGGTATTGATGTGCCGTTTTTACAACTTTCAAAATGTTCTCGACTTTTTTAACCCTTATTCCAAAACATATGTGTGATGTAATTAGCTTTTTAATTTGTAATTGACAGAAATAAAAATTTCCAGTGAGTCAATAAATTATTGAACACACATTAATATTTTTTAAATATCTACTTTAATTTTACTTTACTGGTTTCATTGACAGCAAAATGCTTAGTTTTAATGAAATATCTGTTTTCATAACATCAAATACTCTCAGTTAAATGTTAATATCTTGTTCAAATAGAATTATTGTACGAGGGTGGTTCGGAAAGAAACCTCTGTTTAGTTATACATAAAAAACCTGGATAGCAAAAAGTATTTTATTTTTATTATATACGTCTTAAAACTACAGCTTTTCACTATTTTTCAACATAGTAGCCATTTAAATTTAAACATTTGTCATAGTGTTTCACTAATTTACAAATTCTTTCTTCATGAAATTCGGCCACCTGAATACGTACGTAGCTAGGCTTTCACGGCATTTTTAATTTCATCATTGTTATTAAAGTATTGCAACGCAAGTCACTTCTTTATGGTGAGTAAAGAAATGAAAATTACTCGGCACCAAGTCCACTCAAGAACTTTTGAATAAATTCAAATGGGGCACTTGGCTCCGAGTGATTTTCATCCCTTCACGCATATGAAGAAGTGGCTTGTGTCGCAGCACTTTGATGATGATGATGACAAACTTGAAATTTGCCGTGAAAGCTTGGCTATGTACCCAGGCAACCGAATTTTATGAAGAAGGAATTTGTAAATTAGTGAAACACTATGACAAATGCTTAAACTTAAATGGCGACTATGTTGAAAAATAGTGAAAAGCTGTAGTTTTAACATGTAAACAATAAAATATTTTTTTCTAAGCAGGTTTTTTATTTATAGCCAGATGGAGATTACTTTCTAAATCGCCCTCATATGTATGAAGGCAAAAGCTAATAGATAATGAATTTAATGGATATAGTAAGATCTGATATATGTTTAATGTGTGTTGTCATCTTTTTTATTCTGAAATACAGCCAAATTCATATATAATGATAATAAAGAGATAAAAACAATTGCTCATTATAACAGAATTTTCCCAATAACCAAGTTTAAAATTTCATATATAAAATAAAAAATATGCAAAAGTTTTTAATTGTTAAAAATTATAAAAGAGAATATTCCACCATTTTTGTTCAAAAGAAGCTAAATCAAGAATGACAATCTCTTTGATGTGTTTTGTCCTATTTCATTTAGAGTATTGAACACACATTAATTAACACGTTTTGTTGAGGTACAATAAGAAAATTGGTAATTTTTGGATGAGTTTTCAAAACGTTTTCTTATTACATCTGTGTTTTCTTCAATGCATTTTGTTATAACAAAGTTTAACTGTATTTCTCATCCTTTCCAAGATGTATTAGAATATTATAGGCAGATAAAACAATGTTTTATGTATTAGAAAGGTTTAGCTAATTGCAGACTATTGGTAGCATTCAATGTATTGTCAGCAGTGCTGTTATGTTGAATACAACTAAACTAGTCTGCAATTAATTTAAAAGTTCTGGTGCTTAAAATGTTGTTTTATCTGCCTATATTGTATGCCAAGTATTATCTTAATTGTCAGTAGTATAACATTGCTGACATTGATCTATTTATTTTAATGTTAGCATGTATATATATATATATATATATATTTTTTTTTTTTTTTTTATCTGTCGAATTTCATGAAGAAAGTTACAAATTTGATTTTTTTTTCTTTCAGAGGTATTGAATGGATTGGCTTAACTGCTTTCATCTCTTATTCTCATCCTAATATGGTAAATAGCTTTGGACATGTTAAGAATGAGTTAGTTTTGACTGACTTGCAATCTGGACGAACAAAATCTTTACGAGCTGATAGAAGTGAAGAATCTCCCATTGATATGATCAGAGTATCATACCTGAGGTATTTTGTTTGAAAGCACTATTCTTGTTAAAATATTTTTTATCTATTATAAATGTTTTTTGCATATGAATATAAAAATGTATTCCTATTATTTAAAAATTTATTATCTTTTATTGTTACAATGAAATAAACGTAGATTTGAGGTAGTACTTGCTCCAATAAGAAAACAACGTAATTTCTTCTTATTAATGAAACACTTGTAAACCATTACCTAACACAAAATTACAAATCAGCAACTGTGGGGACTTTTCAATGATAAATCAAATTTTCTTCAGTAGCTTAATTAAAAAAAAAATATATATATTTTTACTGGTTTTAGCTTCAATAAAAGAACAATGTTTAGAAAAATTTCAGACATTTTAAATTTTTATGATATATTATATAATGTGAAAAAAAAAATAATGGCAAAAAAGTCTAAAGAAAACTATCTAAAAGAAAACTAGTCAAATGTCCCAATCTCAAAACTTTCTTCTCTCTCATACATGTTAATACTTCAAAAAGCATATTTTTTCTTAATTATGCATTTTAGAATAAAAAAATCCAGCACAGCAGTGCCACCTGTTATATGATTTACACGAAAACCTAATTAGCACCCACTTATGTCAAGGTCTAACAGAATATGTAGTTTGACGAAATTCCGTGCATTAGTTCTTGAGGTATGATTATCGCTAAAATCATGAAAATCCTGCAAAATGCAGCATAGCAGCATCACTGTTGAGCAATTTACACCAAAACTTGATCAGCAAGAAATTATTTCAACATCTAACAGAATCTGAAGTTTGACGAAAATGTGTGCATTACTTCTTGAGATAGAGCTATTGCAGAAATCGTGAAAAATGCAGCATAGCAGCACCACCAGACAGGTGGATAACTGACTATGTTTTTAGTGATAATTTTTAATATATGTATGTTATTGACAATACAAATAAATTTATTTTAAATAAATATAATGGTAATATAATAGTACTGTAAAAAAAGACACATTTATACTACTACTGCTCTCTAAAAATACATACTAATGTCTGAGGAGTGGTAGAACTAAAATAAAATTTAAGTATATTTACGGGCATTATAAAAACAGGATGGACTGTTTAAAAAAAGTTTTACATAATTAATGCATAATAAGAATTTTTTTTTTCTTTATAATGAGTACTAATCAATTTTCTGCACACTTCTAAAAATACATATGTCGGCTCTGTATATATATATATATATATCGTATTTTCGGGTGTATGAGCCGTGGCGCATACGAGTTTAAAAATATAAAATACTCTACGTGAAGCTCATACGCCAGGGCGGTGAATATGATGATTTTTTTTTTTTTCATAGAGATGTCTTATAATACCTGTTTTTTTCCATACCGATATCTTACGATGCCATTTTTACCTCTTTGATGAACTGTCACATGCTCTCAAATTTGTACCAAAACATTAGAAAAGTCTCCCAACCTCGGATGTCCGTGAAAGGTTATTTGTTTATTTTTGAGCAATCAGTGGGGGGGGGAATGTTGGTCTCACTAGCTCAAAAGTTAAAAATGATGATGTTTTCTGTGCACCCATTAATAAGCACTGTATCCTCAGGATATTAGAATGGATATAGAGCCATCATGACCTTTTTCGCTAATGTTGGAAAGATTTTGTTTTAACGGTAAGCTTAGCTTATCATTTGCTCAAATATTGTCCTCTTAAACTATGTGTTTGTCCACCCTTTCAGAGAACATACTTTAGTTTCAGCGCCATTGCTTGTTTACCTTTTCACCAACACTTTTTCTAAGTTTAGTTGTCTCACGATTATTTCATCGTGTGATAAGTTGTTTTTGCAGGGCGTATAGGTGGCACTGGTGTTCCGCAGTTGCATGATGCTGTACTTTTTATGATATATGCTGAACCGTGATTTGTCCAAGTAACTAACTGTTCGTTTCATGGTTCATATGCAAATGTCTTAGCAATTTTAACGTGTTTTTGTCAAACGGGATCTCACCCACTTTTAAAAAAAGAAAAAAAACAGGATCACTACTAGTGCTGACGTGGTTTCAGCAAAGTCACTATACGATATTCTTTTATATATTTATTTTTCAGGCACTTTAAGTGAAATCATTTATATGTATATATTAATAATATTACGATATTTCTTTATATTTAATTACTAGTTTAATTAATATTTTCTTTGTGGCATTTAGGTGAAAATATTTATAAATAAATTTGAGTTTCTTGGGTGAGGTGCTTACAAGGCTATATTTAAAAAAAAAAATAGATTTTCATAGGTGCAGCGCTTACGATGGTGTGGCGCGTACGTGGATATACTTTTAAAAAAAACAGATTTTCATTGGTGTGCCACTTATGATGGGTGCGGCATGTATTCCCAAAAATACTGTGTGTGTGTGTGTGTGTGTGCGAGAGAGAGAGAGAGAGAGAGAGAGACCATTAAAAGACAATACAGAAACATCATACACAAATAGGAGAATAAAATTTAAATATGAACATATACCATATATTATACTATATAAAGAATCTCCTATTGATATGATCATGTCTTAAGCATTTCACTTAAAAACATCATTCTTCTAAAATGTTATTAATTAGCAAGACTTCACCCATTTTGCTTATCGTTTCTTCCAAAAGATCCTTTTTACAGAGGTTTGGAACCTAGAGTTTGGAGCTCCACTGCTTTAAGCAGCATGCACCTATGCAGGCTACACTGTACACCCACTATAGTCTTGAATAAAAAAAACTTCAAATTATTGTGATTTTTTTATTTTTAGATGAAAATCTTTCCAAACGAACCTAGGATTTTGGGCTCTGCTAACTTTGATAGCTCTGATAATTTTTTTCCAAACAGACCTTGAATTTGTATAATTGTGTATCAAATGAACCAAAGGTTGTGTACCCACTGCCATTACAGCGATTTATGGTTCAGAAATGCAAGGGGCTGCCATTATATTGATTGTTGTATTAACGATTTAATTTTTGATATATAAATATATTGCACTTTAATTTTTGTCCAATAGCTGCTGAAGAAAACTTAGATAAAAAAAAAAACAGCAACTCGAAGAGCACCAGATGAAGCAATTAAATTAAAAAAAATAATAATTACATTGTGGAAGTTACCTCTTTTTCAAGTGTTTCCCCACTTCCAATGTCATATGAATTGTAAATTTCAGAGCACAGAATTAGGAACCTTCTTCAAAATTCACTTTTGTTTTTCTTACTGCCCAGTTGATTCTGCCCTGTTACCATATTAGCTTCTCTTGGTAAGCAGCAGAGCTGCTTAAGTTGATTTTTTGTGCATATTTAGCTCTATCTTAAATTTTTTTAAATTTTGTTTCTTCCTTTGGGAGATGACATTTGAGCATTGTGCACTATCTTACACATTTTATATACTAACATTGTTCTAGCTAAATTATTGTTATCTTTTGAAAATTAGAATCTTTTTATAATATAAGAAATTTTGATTCTGGAATACGTATTATTATATGAAAATTTTCCTATATACCTTAAGCATTTTATTTAACAACACTATTATGACTAAAATGTCATTAGCCCTTAAAAATATTAATCCCTATTATGATGTATCAATGTAAAAATATTATTTTTGGATTTTTTTTTATATGAAATTAAAATATAACACTATGTTGTTTTAGGCAATATGTTATCATAGCATTTAAAGAAGAACCATTTGAAATTTGGGATTTGCGGCAGCTTATATTACTTCGTGTGATGCCAAAGAATTTTCCTATTGTAACCGCTTTGGTAAGACTTTGTCTTTTTAATATATTTCATGTGAGTAGGATGCTGTTAATTTTGTAACAAAAATTTATTTAAGCTTAATATTCTTTATGAAAGTACCTTTTTTGATTATTCATAACAGACAAATTTTTACCTTCAAGTTTTTCAACTATTAAAACACACTCAGCCCTCTCCAAAGTTTCAATTTTATATAACAATGTATTAAAAATATCTCAATTCTGAGTTATGAAAGAGATAAGGAGAAAAGTAAATAAAATAGGCATAATAGCTGGGGCATATGTTGTGACATTATTAAATTATTATTAAGAGGAACTTTAATTGAGATTAGTTAGATATTAAAGAAGGTGATTGTATAAGTTAAATGAATTGCAGTTGTGGTTATAAGTGCAATAGACCCAGCACAATAAAGTGTGCTTGTGTTCTTTAGGTCTAACTTGTAAGAGAAAAACAATCAAAATTAAATGAATAAAATAATCTTACTTAACCTTGTAACTAAGACACATAGACAAAATGAAGATGCTCATTTAAAAATATGAATCCATCTTTATTATTTTCTTGTAAAGTAGAAAGGACGGTAGAATTTGGTTGATCACTGCACAGAAGAATTTATAATATCATAATTTCACATCTTAGGAATGATCGTTGAACTCCAAAATATTTATATTAAAACTGGTCAAATTCTATAGATTCACTTGAGAAACTAATTTAAAACTTTAGGTTCCTTGAATATACTTTTAAATTCATTAAATTAAAATTATGGATTTCAACATCACAGACTATTAAGAATATCAAATATTTCTAATGGCCAATGATCCCCTAAATTCGACGCAAAAACCGAATTTTGATGCGAGCCAAAGCTCGGATCGGATGACACTTTTACAAATATTTTACGGCATCGTTTTCATTAAAATTCAGCTAGAAAACCAGTGATATTGATATTTATATCAATGATTGGGGAATACAAAAGTAAATGCAAGACTATTTCAAATTTATTTGTTGATTAGGGATGATGCTAAAATTAAAAAGGCAAATGAAAAACTCATGAACATTTGGTAATTAAAGGAAGCACTTTAATTTGAGCGAAACAGACACACCCCTTTCGATTGTAGTGCTTATGGCAGCCAAAAACAAAAGCATGGAGGAGAAGCTCTAAAATTATCGGCGGCGAAAAAGAAAATGAACAGCTCCCTGCAGCAGCAAGCAGTGATCTTCCTTTTCTCATGTACAGAAAACGTAATTTTTTATGCTCTAGCCAGCTAGCATGTCCTGTGATTAGAATGTGGGGGAAGGTTTCAAGAAAACAGTAATTAATAAGTTTTCCAATGAAACAATTGTGTCAATCCAGCCTTTGTGGCATCTAAAATTGGATATTATGCTAAAAAATGCTCAAGTTTTTGTAGTAAGTTTCAAATCAGATTTTTGTGTTCAGAATTAAAACTGATTAATCTATCACATTTATTTAAAATATATAACATATAAGTGATTATAAGTAATTCAATTGGAGTAAATTTATAAAACTTAATTAAAATTTCAAGAATATTTAATTTGAATAAAATTAAAGAATAATATGTATTTTTTAAATATTTCTTCCTCGGTTAAAATGCTTGGCACCTGTGTACACCGCACACATTGCACAATAGGTCGGAGCCAACCTGATTTGGAGACATGTGTCTGGTACTGGTTATTTTACCCACTCTTTCGTTGAGAGGGATCAATTTCCAGTTTTTCAAAGAATTTTGGTGGGAGGGATATGTGAGAGAAAAATTGGTACTACTCTATTATCCTGTCGACCACTTTTCATAACAAAAACTATCGCCAAAGTGTAAGATTAAACGCCAAAAATGCAATCCCATTTACTTGATGTCAGAAGCATTATATGTGTTTGTTATGTCATCAAATGGTTTTTCATTCGACATTTGCACGTATTTTTCATTATGTTTTACTGAATTATTAGTTATTTCATTAATTAAAATAACAATTGTGTCCTTAAATTCTTATATTTTATTTATTTATTTATTTTGATAGTCCAATGGCAACGTTCTTCCGTTTATTTGGCGTTACAGTTTGGCGATAGATTTTTGTTATGAAAAGTGGTCGACGGGATAATAGAGTAGTACTGAAAAATTTTATTTATGTGATCACATTATTTACTCAAGAATATTTTCTAATTATATGTGTTTGGGTTATCATATGCAGTAAATGGAAATAAAAATATATTTATTGAACTTCATAAAGGTAAGTTTTTTTTCTCCTCAAATTCTTATCATAGATTGTTGGATCAAAGTAAACCTTTTCCCCTAGCTGGCTGCTAATTCCAATTACGTAATACCAGCGTGAGAGAATAGTTTATTTTATTAATGCATATTACATAATAGCTCGAATTATTTTGTAAATGTAAATAGTTTTGATATTTCACATATTTGGATTTATTTTATAAACACCTAAGGATTTTTATTATTTAGGCTTATGTATATAAATAAGCTCTTTTTTTTTTACAATCAATATGTTTACGGCAATACTTGCTTATAATGTCTATCAAGAGCAGCATCTATTACTCATCTTAGTCACAATGTTAAATTAAAATTCTCGTAATATATCTCATTATAGATGTTGCAAAGTTACAAAATATTAACAAATAAACTTAGAAATTATATTCAAACAAAAAATATTCTGAATTTTTATTTATAATTTTGCAAAAGTTCATCAAATGAAAGTTTTAAAATTATAAAATCAGAATTATTTGACTGACTTTGACAGGAAAATAGGCAAAAAACTGTTTTCCTGCTTCACTATTGCATCGATGCCCCACTCATAAGATATAGAATTAGTAGAATTTAGCTATCTGGAGATTTGAAGCATTTGGCAATCAGCATTCCCCATATCAGCATCCCGGTTAATTCAACCTTTATAGTTTTTTTTTTTTCAGGGATATATTATTTGAATAAGTTTCAATAGAAAGCTTTGCTTATATTATTTTTCTAAATTATGTATAATTCTAAACTATGTAGCTAGTAATTTTAAACTTTGTTTGTTATTTTCTCAATTAATTCATAAAAAAAATTTCTGCTTTTTGAAAATCGATGACGAGTATGCGGGGGAGAGGGGAGAGTAATTATTTTTACTGCCAACTAGAATTATTTGCTGGTTACCAGACTTTATCAAACTTGTAAAGTCCTGGGTAAATAAATCATAGAAATTGTAATGTACCAACTGAGTACAAAGTATGTAGGCCAAGAGTTGACACCAGGACCTTCACTTAGTTGCCAATGCTCTGCCAACTGAGCTATCTTGGACAAATCCAAAGAACACAATTCACTCAGACAACCTTTTGATTATGACTGGTCTTTTATCTGAAATAGCTCAACAGCTTGGAAAATTTACAACTCCTGTGATTTATTTACCAATTAGAATGATTGTGGTGAATTAATGAATTGTAATTACGTATCAAACATTTGGAGTTCTTTTACCTGCAATTTATTCTGTTCATCTGTATCAGATAACAGACCAGATGTCAATATCGAAAGGTTGTCTGACTGAATTGTGCCCACCACATTTGTCTGGGATAGCTGAGTTAGTAGAGTGTTGGCCGCATAAGCCAAGGTCCTGTGTTCAAATCTTAGCCTGGATACTTTTTCACTCAGTTGGAAAATTATAACACCTCTTTACTTCTATTCCATTTCTCATTTTCCCCGTTCGATCTTAATAAGAATAAAAAAATTCATCCCATTATTACATTTGCTCCACTTGATTCTAATAGGAGCTTAGAAAAAATGCTTAGAAAATTAGTTGTATGTTTATTTTAAGTGTAATTAAAACAAGTCTAACTCTATTTGTGTTATATGTGTGTCCTTTCCAGGAATGGTCTCCTGGGCATTATAAGAAAACCCAATCTTCTCTGGATCTTTCAGTAGAGAAGCTGAAAGATGTTAGTACCCCAACTCTTGAATGTCCATCTGAAACTGACAAGTAAAAATTTTTCTTTATATGTGTATAATTTAACAATTATTCTTTTATCACTAACTCATTAAACTTCATGTCTGTTTTCAAAGTGTGTATCAATTAGTTGAAAAGTGATATATTGTCAAATTTATTGTCCAACACCATTAGCTCATATAACTAACATAACTCACTCGCTGAATATACTGTAATGTATATTGCTATCTATTTTCCAAGTTATCATTTATTTTTAAAAATATACGATGTAGAATTATATATATATATATATATTAATAAATTGTTTTCTCAGTGTCAAAAATTTCTATATTAACCTTAATAAGTAATCTGCTTCTACTTATGTGTTATTTTATGTGAAGGTATTAATTCTTTATCATTTTCTATTAAAGAAGTATCAGGTTGCATGTAGATAATCTGTGAAATATTTTCAGACATACTTAAGCAAGGAATTTGTAAGTATGTGAATGAAGAATTTTACAGCCATATACTGTGTGTCCTAAAAAGATTGAAACACACTTTAATTTTTTACTTGTTGGAAATACATAGGCAATGTAAATTGCAAAAGTTTTCACAATAAGGTAGGTTTTAGGATTATATTGATGATGTCTTGCCAAAAAAGTTCCACTTTTAAAATATTTATATGGTCTCTTTTTCCTATAAGTTATACAGTAGACTCGCAATTTAACGACCTTTACGTGACCTTGGCAAATTGGACATTAAATTGAACGTTAAATCAATAGTTGGTAATATGGGTTGTTTTTAATGCAGTTTAAAAATATCTAAATTCTTAATGTAATAAAAACTATTGATTTATGCAATTTAAAAAATATATATTTGTTGTAATTTGTCTTAATCTTTAGAATTAAAAAATGCATAAAAATTATGAAATAATTTTATAAGAATTAATTTAAACACTTTACGAAATTAAAAAATGACTTTTCCTAGTTAATTAACATTTTTGAAAACTGATGTTATACTTTTTTGCTTCAAATGGCAGCTCAAAACTTCCAGAATGCCGCTTTTGAGACCATTGTTCATTTGAAAGTAGTCATTCAAATTTTCCTCTCTTCCATAAAGTTCCCTAAGGTCTTTATGTGGTATCCTTTGCTTCTTTTGATGTAGGAGGTGTTTCTGGAACATTGTCAATTTTCTCGTTGAAAGAATTATTTGGAATGTCTTTTCAGGAGAAGGCTGCAGATTAAGTCATCTTCTAAAAATTCCTCCCCAGTTTCTAACTTATTATCAACGACAACATAATCCTCAAATGTTAGATTTTCTGGCAAAACAACATGTTTCTGTAATTCTTGCATTAGATGATTTAAATCTTCAGTTTCACTGTTCTGTGCTTTGGACATTTTGGCAGCAGATTTAGTTTCACAAGCTTGTTTCTTTAAAAATCCGGCATAATGGAAGCAATTGGAAACTGTGTCCTGGGAAGCTGCTTGCCAAGCAGCATTTACTATATGAACAGCCTCTAACAAATTTATTTTATGAGTTTTGTTTGCTTCTAAGCTAATTTGAATGTCATTGACTAGTTTCTTTTGATACATTTTTTTTTTTTTAAACTCTGTGTAACGCCTTGATTCATAGGCTGTAAAACATATGTAACATTTGGGAAAAGAAAACTATGTTTTGATTCCCTTGAAACAATGTGGTTTTTCAGAATTTCCTATGACAAGCAGAGGAACTTTTTGGGTTCTGGACATATTAGCTGCTAGTAGAACAGTTAATTTTTGTTTTGCCTGCTTTGCTCCTGAGCAAGTTTCATCTTTAAAAACTAATGATCTCTCGGTAGCAACTTGTAAAAAAGAGCAGTTTCATCAGCATTAAATATATAATCTTCATTGTATTTATTTAAAAGTTTTTCAGTGTTGTATTTCTCCATTCACTCACTGTTTCGAGATTTACAGAAGAGCTTTCTCCGCAGAGCTTTTTGAAGATTAATTCATTCTGCATTTTGAAGTTTTTCAGACATCCATATAAGGCTTTGAATTTTTCATTGACATTCAGCTTTTCAGCAAATGTTTGAGCTTTAGCCTTTAACACATTACCATCGATTGGCATGTTCTTTGATCTCATATTCTTCATCCACTCCACAAGAGTTCTCTCCAATAGAGGATATTTAACTTCAATACTAGGCAGTTGATTTGGCAGTATAGATTCTTTTGCTTTCATTATGGCATCCCGATTTTTTTATGATCAGAAAGGAGTACTTTTTGGTATGTTAAACATTTCAGAAATTTAACATTTTGCTATATGATGTTTTTCCACACTTTCAAGAATTTTCACTTTCATATCAATGGATATAGATGATCTTTTATTTATAATAAGAGCCATGGAGAAATAAGAATGTTTAGCATAAAAAAAATTCTGACAACACAAGTGATGTGCGCATTTGCCTGATTTGGGTATTTTTGTGATGATCACAAGCCAGCTAATCGCAGAGCCCAGTGGGTGTGTGCTGCAAAGCTACAGGCAAAAGCAGGGAGAAATTTAAAAGAAATTTAACAGAGCTGTTCTTAGATGCATTGTCATTCCTAGAGCGTGGAGAAAAAACAGAAAAGAGGGTGTGGTAGAGCTGACCAACATCTGAAAGGTCAGAAGAAGGAATGGTTACTTCCTTTTTTTATACTTCTCAGAAAAGTGGAATACAATGCACTGTTTGTTCATGTTCTCGGAAAGGTTGCTAAATCAAGATTTGTATCATTTATGGGTCATTAAAATGAGCTATGAAAAACATTTTGAGTATTGGGAAAAGGTCGGGACCTGATCCAATGGTCGCTAAATCGATGGTCATAAAAGCATGAGTCTAGTGTATTCAGAAACTTTTTCTCCATTCTCTGATAAGTAAAATAGTTAAAATTCCATTCTTCTACAACCGAAATTCACTGAGTTATGATTCCTTGAATTGTATGAAATTTCGGAGGTTTCTGGTACTAAAAACAAATAGATGATTTTTTAATGATGGAAAGCTCTGAAATATCATAAAATTCAAAGTATCATATGTGAGTTTTGGTTATAGAAGAATGATTTTTTTTTTTTTTTTTTTTTTTTGTCAGACTTTTGAAAATAAATTTCTAAATATATATAGGACGCAGGGACCTTATAAATTTTTTTTTTATTTAACTTTTTGAAAAAAAAAAAAAATCAATTTTTAACATAATCTTAATATTGACCTTTTTTAAACACTTTTGCAAATTATATTGCACCCTTTCAGATCTCTTACAGATAAGAAATTAAATCACCCTGTATATTGCAGCTCTTATTATTTTAGTTATTATATATATATATATATATATTTTTATATATAGTATATATTTAACTTTTTTTTTTGCTTCTTAAGTAATTATTTTGCTAAAGTTGTACTGTTTTAAATAGGGAAAAATTTGTATAAGAGAACCAAATATGCTATTAATGTTAGTAATGCAATCGTTTTGTGGTTGAAAATAATTTTTCCTTGTGAAACTCTCTATGAATTGCTTTTTTATAGTTACATTACTATATACAGGAATGTATAACCTATGCAATCCAATATTATTTTGGATTTAAAATTTCTTAGAACTTCTGTTTTTGTATTTAACATTGTTATTGTGTCAATCACTTACACGTAAATTGCCAATTGACAGTTAATGGGACATTGGTATTTGTTCAATTATTTTGTAAAGGGAAGCTATTGAAATAAATATGACTACCTCTCCTGTCTCAGTAGCATAGCCAAGGGGAGTAGCTGTGAGGCACAGACATCCTTCAAAATAAAAGAAAACAAGAACGAAAAATCATGCGTCAAGCATAGATTATGTAACACTTCAACGCTTCCAAAATAATTTTACAAATCATACTCTTTAATAAGCTAAAAGATAACATCTAAGTAATCCGAATACTTTTATTCAGCCCTGTATAGGATCTATAGATTTGTATATATACTACATAGGATGCTAAATTTTAGTTCAGTTAGGAAACACGTAGCACAGTTTAAAATTCTCCGTCTGGAGTTAAATAATATGGAAATGTGTTCCCGAACTTTTGTGCTTCGCTGTATAGGATCTACAGAATTTATACACACCACGTAATATACAAAAAGCGATTTAAAATTAAAATCGCATTCAGTAACTTAAAACACACTTCCAGGAATTATTGTTAACATACAGTAGAGAATTCTTTTGTGTGTCCCTGTAAATGAACGATGACAGCTATACACACAATATTCTGTAGTAAGTCTCTTGTAATGAACCTTATATAAATTTCAATGCGTTTAAAATAGGGAAACATTATTTAAATAAACCGCAGACGATTTTTCTCCATAGACGTAATGTAACGGAATTCTTTTGACTGTCCCTGTAAAGTAAGTATAAGTGCTATGCACACCCTATTCCATATTAAGCTTCTTCTAATGCACCTTAGTGATATATATAAATTTCAATGCGTTTAAAATAGTGAAACATTATTTAAATAAACCGCAAATAATTTTTCCCCATAGACCGCAATGTAACGGAATTCTTTTGAGTGTCCCTGTAAAAAAATTATAAGTGCTACACACTTCCGTTGAAATAGGGAACATGCTATAGATAACGATTATAACATATAAAAATTGCAGGGCAATCCGAGCATATTTACGGGAGTTAGAGCACGGACAGACGGCCAGACGGCCAGACAAACCGAAGTCATAAACACTTTTCAACTAGGTTGGAAAGTGTTAAAAAGTGGAAAATAAAGCAAGTTTTATTGGAAACTTTTAAAAATCCTTTTGTTTTTATAGGTTTTAAAACAATCTCATTATAATAAATAAATATAAGTAAAGGTACTTTTTTAAAATAATATGCTTTTATAAACATTCAATGTTTATCTTAAAAAGAAAAAAAAAAGAAAAAAAAAAAAGACATGCCTAATTTAATGATTGCAGTTCATTTTGTTTCAAAGCATTTCCGTTACAATATGGGAATTTGGTGTGGGCTCCGATTATGGAAAATTCCCCATTTTTATTTATGCTCAGTAGAAAGTACAAATTAGTAAATTTATTAAAATATTTAAAATTGTGTGTTTTTTAGATATGGTAGCATGAAAAAAAAAAAGGGATTATTTAAACGAATTATTCAAGATTTCTAAATTGTTTACTGAATATATAATTATTAATATTAATCTATTAATTGTTAATTAAGTTCTGAAAATATGAAAATATTGTATTGCCATCAGGAACACGCAGCGGTACACAATTTCTAGAACTCTATCACATCAGGAAGTGGGTGAAAAATGAATTACAAAATTTCATTTTTACATACATGAGCCGAGCCAAGCCAAGTTAAATAAAATCATGTAAAACAAGTGATAGTTTGTAGTTTTTTGAATTATCAAAAAAATTGACTTTCTTGATTCTTATATATGAAGTTTTAGATATAACCATTATATCTAAAACCATTTGTACAAAAATTGTGTGCACACGCACCAGTTGTGTGCAAATCACATCAAGTTTGGAATTTCTGTTTCTTAAATCAATGTTAAAAGTAAGCTGCGCTGCCAGGTGCCATGACGGGCACCTGCCGCATAGGCGACCACCGAACCCAAGTCTTCAGGGACTTTTAGCGCGCCAGCAGGTTTGTCTCCCCGCGGCACTTCGGCCGGCCAGAGGACCGCAACTTGCAGACCCTCCAACCTTAAACCTACGTTTTGACGACGTAAGTCGTTGCGATGGTGAAACCCAGTAGGGGAGTCACCACGAGACACTTGGGGACGGGCCAGCGTCCCCCATCAGCTTTGGAGCTGGACACCCAGAAGGGGACCAGGCCCTAGGCCTTAAGTCGGGTTTTTCCAACCCGTACTTGCTTTACCAGAACTAGAGGAATGTGAAAACCTATAGAGGCAGTAACAGTCCCCTCTCGTAGTGGACCTAAATCAATGTTAAAAGAAATCAAGCAATCAGAAACTAAAAGATATCTGAACATTTTTGAAATTTCATTTTTATTATGGACTAATTAGAAGTTGGATACATATTGTGGTGTCTCAAATAGCCCCCCCCCCCCCCCAAACAAAAAAAATCAAAATATATCAGTGCAATAGATACATTATTGGCAGGATATGCACATGTCTTTCCATTATTAACTATTTTCTTGAAATTTTAAATGCCCTATCCTTTAAAACTTTGAAGCAAAATGAGTGAAGACTAACTTTATTGCCCTTTCACTATTACTATTTGAATTAATATCATCTGAGAAGGTCATTTTAAAACTTACAATTGTGGAAGGAAAAAACTGTATTCCATTTCTTGTTTTTCCTATTGTATTTTTTTTTTTTTTTTGTAACAAAACTCAACTATTTCTTTTCTTACAAATTATAAAAAAGTTTCATAATAAATAGTTTTCTTTAGTTTTTTCCTCTGAGTTTTCTTGGGTTGTCTAAGTAAAACATTTCTTTAAAATTCATTATTGTAATTAAATGGAACTGATTCTTTTCAAATGGAAATTTTTGAAATTTGGAATCCCCTCCCCCTCCCCCCCCCCTTCTCATATATTTTTGCACATCTTCATTGAAAATTTACCATTTTCATTTTCACACATAGACTTTAGAAGACATTACTATTACAATTTGAAAAGAAATTGATTTATCTTATGCATTTTAAATCTCTATGAAAGTTACTCTTGCAATAATACATTCTTATATGCTTGCAGAGATGCTAACCTCTCAATGTTCTTTTAATAATATGAGCTATGATTTTCAATAATCACTCTTAGGCCTTTCAGTAATTTTGCTCCTAATGTACAATAAACAAATTTTTAGGGGCACATATAACAACATGCTTTTTATTTTATGAAAGGAAATCTATTGATTTTGAAAAATGTGTAACCTTGGCATCGCTTGTGCCAACAGTTAAAGATTGTAAACAATAAACACAATTGCTGTGCTTGCAACATATACCTCTTTTGCATATTTATTTTAAATAATTTTTAAAGGATGTTTTAAAAAAAAATCTATATTTTTACTTTTATGCCTAATAATTGATTTAGTACACTATAATTGCCACCTTGATGTTTTTAAATTTTACTCTTTCTCTACTTCAATAGCTTGATGACCAAAATTGGCTTTTGGGTTTCAAACAACTTTACCTGTCATGTCATGTTTGCAGTATATTTGCAATTTATTTTAAACTTTTTATATTGTTGTAAATTTCTAAGTATTTTTTTCTATTTATTTTATAGTACTCCTAAAACAATTTCCTATACAAGAGAGCATTTAGTATTTACAGATACCAATGGGCAGCTGTATCATTTTTCTGTTGAAGGGAATGTGGTAAAAAATGGTTCAACTATTCCTGCTGATGTAAGTATTTTGAAATTTCCAAGCAAATTATGAGGTTTTTATATATGAAACACATTTAAGGCATATTTTAAAAGAAATATGAGTAAAATGATTTCAAAATCCATAATACATTGCATTTTCATATTTGATTGTAAAATTTGGTTCTTCATTGATAATACACTCATATAATTCATATTTTTGAATATGTTATTTTATTATATTTTTTAATATTAAAATTTAAAATATAACTTTTGAAACATCTTTTAATTTATATTATATGCTCAAGGTCAGTGTTCACTCTAGAAAAAAAAAAGAGGGGAGGGGGATAGTATGCTTGTCACTAAAAAGGGCACTAGTTCAGTAGGAAAAGGCTTTATTGCAACAGAAATATATTACTGCCTTTAGTTACAATTTTTATAAAATGGGGGGGGGGGGGGATATATGCAATTTGTAGTTAAATTATTACATGATTGAATAATTTCCTGTGTTTTTCCTAAAATAAAATGAGAGAATTGTATAATTTTTCAAAGTTCTCGTGCACACCAGGTGTCTAGTGGAGGATATACGAAGGTATATGCCATGTACCTTCTGGATTTTTATAAGAAGCTCTTTATACCCTCTGTTTCTTAAATAAATCTATGGTGTATACTCTAGCCATGAACAGTCATGATTCTACCATATACCCTCTGATTCTTTTACGACTACAACACTGGTGCACACAGATTTAGAAATACTGTAGTATGGAGAAAATCTTTACTAAAAATCTCTGGGTACAACTAGTAGTGTATTTTGCCAATTTAAAAAAAGGCAGGACACTACGCCCTTAAAAACACTACTAGGTTTTAAACTATGGTGTTTATAGCCTTAAGGATGAATGAGATTTTTTTTTTTCAATCTATGAAGATATTTGTTCATAAATGAGTTTTAAGAGTTATTGTCTATGACTGACCTATTATTCATTACACTTATTTCAAACTCACTACTTTAAAATGCTTCAAAATTCAGTTTGTGTTTTAAAACAAAATTAAGTTTAATGTGAATAAAAATCCTTCTTTGTCTTAAAAAAATATAAAATAATAATAATAATAATAAATAAAAAATTGCATGTCTCCGATGCATGTACATCACAAGAATTTGAGTGATCACTCAAATCCTTGTGGCATATTCTGTGTTCTGCTTTACCTGATGAAGAGAGCTGATAATTAATTGCTACTAAAACTACAAACTTATGCCAGTTTTTTTTTTTTTTTTCAAGAATAAAATAAGATTTTTACTTCATATAATTTTTTTATTCTCCATTGTATACTTATATTATCAAAATTAAGTTCATTCAAATATTTTTCTTGTATTAAACTAAACATTCCTTAAAATAAACAATTTACTAAAATTAATTCATGTTATAAAAATTCTCTTTGTTTTCTTTAATATAATTCATTTAAATCTATTGGAACACTAAAATAAATTTAAGACCAGCAGTGCTCAGTTACTTTAAACTTCAAATATCTTATGCTCAGAAGTCTCTCATATAAAGTTTTTCTTCCTTCTTCAGAAATAAGGCAAGTGTACCAGCAATGGGTTATATACCTATAACGGGCCACCTGCTTTGACAAATGAAAATCAAGTTTACGTATCACATTCACAAGCAACTAAAGTGACAGGTGATTGGTTTAACCCTGTCACTTTAGTTGCTGTAAGAATAAGTTTGTTTTTTATTTGTCAAAGCAAGTGGCTTATTATAGGTACTTAACCTATTACTAGTACATATTTATCTTATCAATGCTCGCAAAGTGCTTCATTTGGTTCTTCAATTCTCTTTCAAAATTCTATGTGTAATTTATTATTTGAAGTGATTGGAAATATGCATTATTTATTTTTAAAATTAAATTTCTATTATTGAATAATCTCCTTTTATTTTAAACCTCTATAAATCATAGTTCTGAATTCTACCAAAATTGCTATACTACTAAAACGACATGTAATCACTCACACCATGCACTCTACACTTGAACTTCAAAATTCTTAGCAAATTATTTGATGTTGTTGAAAATTTATCTTCGTGTAATGAAAGCAGAGTATGTATGAAACCTTATCTTTGCGTATGTAAGAATTGTCATGAAATGTGCATGGAATTTTTGTTTTCATTGTTAAAATACATTATTAACTGCTAAAATTCCCAAGTTTTACTTTCAAGTATTTTGAAATATGTATTTGAAATAATATATTGCTTGCCCTTATCTTAAAAATGAAAAAAATTGTACATTTTTTATTTTACTTTTATTTGCTGTAGCAAGCTATGGGAAGTGTTACATGTATAGCGTGGAAAGGAGAGTACATTGTCCTTGGAGATGTTGATGGAAACTTGAATATTTGGTACTTAAAAGGAAAAGTTTCAAAGTAAAAATATTTTATTTTCTTATATTTTTAATTCTTTAATTTCCATTACTGAAAGTCATGTTTTACTTATATTTAGGACTAAATATTTTGTATGTTTTTACTTTACTTATAGATAAAATAAAAACAGGCATTCCTGTTTGCTTAAAATTCAGAATGCTATATGTGACATCCACTATATGGCATTTGCCCTCAACTGAAATTATCTACTTTTCTCCCTCCGTATTAAGCCAATGTACTAAGCTATCATTTAGCTAAATTTGTTTATCTACAATTAACTTCCCTAAAAGGGATGTGAATAACAGTTTTATGAACAGGGGGGGGGAGGGATAAACTTAAAAATCAAAATTCTACTTTATGCACAACACAAAAGCTAAGACCAATTTTACAATGTGATTGCACTTTAAAAGAATATGATGTATATTGTCAGATAGTTGTTTTCCCCTGTTCCTTTAAACATACTTCAAATAAATTATTTAACAATTTATTTGAAACACACATATTCCTAATATTTTTTACATTAAAAAAAATTTTACATTTAATCTCACACAGTGTTCATTATGTTTTGTAGGAATGTGATATGCATTGTAAGATAGATATTTATTAAAGATAAACAGTTTTAAAGATTATTACTTTAAGGAATTTTTAATATTCATACATACCTAACAATTCGTAACCATTTATTATTAATTTAATAATTAATTACTTCTTTTTTAGAGGTATTTCGACAAATCGTGGCTGGATAAAGAAAATTAGATTTGGACCAGGAAAAGGCAATATGAAAATTTTAGTTCTGTTCAATGATGGTGTTGATGTGTGGGATGTGAAAGATGTAAGTTATTGTTCCTAAAGTTTTCCTTTAATAAAGCATTTATTTTTATTAAATGTGTACAATAAATGCAATTCCACAATAGAATATATTATAGAGGACTTTGTCAAAATATAATACAATTTTGCTTTCCATATATCACATACTCCTTATGCTTGTGCACAAGGTGTCCCAAAAGTAGATATTTAATTGGTAGGCAAATATACAGTATGTAGTGATGAGATAATGGTAAATTACAGATAGTGGCATAAGTTGTTCCACATTAAACTATAGATGTTATACCCTGTTTAGTCTTAAAAGTTCTCTATCCATGTTAAAACATGCTTCCAGCCTATCGAAAATATTTTGATACATATTGCAGTCTGCATCAAAGTCCATAAATACTTTGGTTATGAACTGCTTTTTTCCGTCCACTTGCATTAAATTTTTCTCTGATGTTATAAAGAACCAAAGGTGTTGATGAGGGAATATATGATAGAGATGATAATATTATTAAATGTTTCTATCCAATCCATGTCTTATATACCCTTTTGGCATTTCCAATAGTGCTTCAAAATCCATTTCCTTTATTCTAAGTTTCTGTCAGCATTTACATTACCTGTAAAGAAAAAATTTAAATTAATAAGAAAAAGAATAGAGCAAAAAGCATAAATCATTCATTGTTACGTCATCAAAGTTTACAATTATAAAAGTTTTCAATTGTTTTTTTTTGTTTTTTAATGGGATTTTAAAACATTAAAATACACTTCATATGTAAATTTTGTTTTTGGATCAAAATGAAAAGTTTTTTTTAAATCTTAGACACTCTGACACATAAATAAAAATCTGACGATAAGGCATTTTTCCCTTTTAAATAATTTGTTTTCATCTTCACTGCACTATTTGTTTTGTTTTTTTAATATGTTGAGTAAATTAAATGTAATGCTCATCTAAAACTTTTTATTAATCTTTTTCCATCTTAAAGATGACTTTTATCCATCAAGTAAGATGTCCACGTGAGATGCCTAAAGTGCAAGATGTTGATTGGGTAGGATCTGACAGACCTGTTTTAGCAACAGCAGATGGATGTTTGAGAGTGACTGACGTCATGCTGAAAATTTGTTCCTCACCTATTCATGACTATCAACCTTCAGGTAATTTATGCAATTAGCTTTCCTTTAATTTGATTATGTATAGTATTATTTAAGAGAACCTATTGTTAAATTATTTCAAATGTCTCTTTTAAGCATTTACTATAGATAGATTTTTATTTATATATTTATGTCTAATCAGTATATAACTAATATTTTTAGAGTTTTATTTTTTTATGTAGCAGCTGAAAAGTTAAATTATGCAATCATATTAATAAAACTTTTTTTAATTTAAATATTTTCAAATTTAACTGCTTTCAATTTGATGATTTGTAAATAATCAAATGCATCCCTTTAATCACTTATTGTACTGTCCTTTAAAAATAAACCATTTTTTGAAATTTTCTCTATATAAAGTATAATAAAGAATTTAAAAAAATTAAACATGGCTAAATTTTTACAGCTTGTTCTGACTAAGATTTTAATGTTGAGCATTTTTCATTTTATCACTTTATTACAACGTGGCAGCCAATTAAACAAGAATTTGAAAAAAAAAAACACTTTTCTAAAAATTAACCCATGTTACTCAAAAAACCTCACACCTGACGTAATCAGCTGAAAATGATGCATTTTATTACCTATTAATGGTTTAACATAAAAACAATAAAAAATTTATGTAGGTATTCTAAAATTTTATTATAACAAAAAAATCTGTAAAAATGAAGCTCATGTTTTGCCAGAATTCTGCAATTGTTAGATTAAATTATTTTAAAACTAAATAAGCACTGCTTACGTATTTTTAACTATTTTTATTATTCTAAATGGTGCAGAAAAACAACAAAACCAAAAAAGAAATTCACTTTAGTGAAATGTTTGATGTAGTACTAGAGTGGGATTTTTTTAGGAAACATTTCACTGTGTTTTTTTTTTTTTTTTTTTTTTAGAGGACAGCACAATAAATCTCCTCGTCAAGCATTCAACAGAGTATTTAATTTTTATTTATTTATTTATTTATTTTTATTTTTTCAAAATCGGTTTTAACATGGCTTTTTCCAATCACTAAAATTGCCATAAAATGATTATTAAGTCATTAAAATTAATTTATTTTTTAAATATTATTTATGTGAGATTTTCTTCACATATTTATAGTTGAAATCTATTTCCTAAATTCCAGTGTTTCAATTTTTATTTCCTGTTTTGTCTCCCAAGGTTACATTTTTTATAAAAAGCTACTTTTTTCACTAATATTTCTGTTTTTATATGTTTTGTCACCCAAAGTCTCTTTTCATATTTAAAGTTTCTTTTTAAAAAAAATTATTTTCCAGTGTTTCCATTTTCACCTCATGTTTTGTCACCAAAAGTTGCATTCTATATGAAAAGTTATATGCATCATCTTCTTTCCAAACAAAAATTTAATACCGACATTGATCAGCAAGATGACATAGATATGATTTGGGCAGAAGAACAACTGCAGTCATTAGATGATGAACTGTGTATGTTTTTGAAGTATTGTCCATATGGTACTGCTGAACGTTGTGTGCATGTATCCCGGTAAGTTTAATTCTCTGTCTCCCTATTCAGTTTTGTAGAAATATTTTATTTAGATTTTTAAACAAGACCTTAACAAGAACCAAGCCAAAAACCGGGGGTGGGGACATTATTTCTGATAGAATAAAAACCAGAACTGAACCTCTTTTTTAGGTGGATTTCGTAAGAAATACTACCTATTACATTCTCCTCTAAGTTGGAATTCCTGAAAAATTTTTGCAGATCTACACCGATCATGACTCTTAGAAGAACCCAAAACAACCCTCAGTTCAAAACTCTATCTATCTATCTATTATGGACACGATAATTTCCATAATTCTGCCCAAATCTCTTCCAAACTGATACATAAAATCTCGGTCAAGTTCACTAATAGGCAAAATCAAACCAAGGGGGGTGGGGGGGCAAATGGGAGAGCTTTTTATGAAAGCAGAATAAACCTCATAACTTCTGAATTTTGATACATATCAAATTCATTTAAAGTTATTATTACTTCTAGGAAAAGAGCCAAAAATTTATGTATGACAGATTTTTGATTTGATTAAAAATGCCCCCAAGAGGGTGAAAAAAATGTGGGTTTCAGAAGAAAAAAATTCATAACTTTGTCAATTCACAAGATATCAAATCAGCTTAAATTTATTATAAATCTTCTTAATATTACAGGGTTCATACTCATCAGGGGATTCTGGGATTCAGGAGAAAATCAGGGGATAAATTTTGAGTTGTAAAAATCATGGGAATCTCAGGGGATAATACAACAAATTCCTCAAACCTGGGAAAACCTGGCAAAACTCTCAGCTACTCTGGGAATCAAATTCTTGCAGCAATGTACCGAATTTTGTATGTACCGTGTTTATAATGTATCGAACAATGTACCGCAAGGCAATGCAGACTTCATCTCTGTTACAGAAATTAATGTTTTTCCTTTAACCCCCTGACCGATTTGTAATGTTGTTTTCTCTGTAATTTTTTTAAATGCTTAAAAAATCTGAATTTTCAAACTTGAGATAAAAAACTTAATTACGTATATAAGTACAATCCTTGAGAGTAGCAATCATTACTTGATGTTTTAAAAATGCATTATATTTGTAGAATTATATTAATTTAAACAAACCTTGTATTGCTGTGAAACCTACAGCATAGTGAACAGATATATCAGGTTGCGGCAGTGAGAAGGTTAAAATTCTGTCTTCGAATCTACCTGTGGTGCCTGTAGGCCAAGCCGTCAGGGATTTTTTTTTTTTTTTTCAAGGTCTGAAACTACACCAAAATTATTTTCCTACGAATAACGATGATTGTATTGAATTTAATTGCATTGAATTTAAAATAGAATTTCAATCTAAAAAAAGAATTTTTTTTGTTTTTATGAATTTAGTGATAGAAACTTGTATGGTTAGGTAATCATAGGTTAAATGTAGGATTAAGGGTAGGAAATATTCTTTTCTGCAAAAAAGTTTTTGATAAAGGAGAAATATCTGGAAAGTGTTGATTATCAATTTTTGGTGAAAGTAAATCAAATGTTTCATCTAGATCCAAAAACAGTCATGTACTTATGTAAGCTGCCTTTAAGTTATCGGTCTCAAATTTCCTGGTTGTGCCATCTTAATGCTTATTTGCCCAAGGTACCAATCCAAAGAACAGATCCAATGTTGGGAAGTTTTTCTTTTCTTCCTTTAAATTTCAAGACTAGAGATGTTTTAAGGTTAGGATACAGGATTGTTCTCACTAAGATTAAGAAGTAAAATTAAGTGAATATGAATGTTTAACCTTCTATATTAAAACGAAAATTTTGTAAATTTGTGGAAGACCTAAAGGGAAAATAAATTTGAATTTGATAATTTCGTATGATGATATTTAGAAAAAATATATGTCTTTCGACAATTTATTCGTTCAGAATTGAATTAAAAATTGTTATTCTTAAGGGAACAAAAACCAGAACCAAAATTAAATATTTTAACCAAACCAGAACAAAAAACATTATGATTTGAAGCCCTGTTTTTAAATTATCTTAGGAAGTATTTGTTATATTATAAACATATTATAATAGTAAACATATGTTTTCGTTTTTATTTTTATTGCGCAAATCATTAATAATGTTATTAAATAATATTAAGCAGGGTTACACATTCAGTTAAAAAACAGCTATTTGTAATTATTTTCAGCCTGGGGCTACTATGGGATTTTTTTTTAACATAAAGTTCTGAAAAAGTGGATTATTTTTAAGAAAACATTCTCTTGAAAATGAAGCTTTCTCTACAGGCAAACTTTTACTGTGAAACTTTTTTAAATTACTTTTTGTATCTGTAGTGATATTCCTAAATACTTTGTTCAGATATATTTTTTTCTCAGGGAAGGGGGGGGGGGTAAATTTTATATTAAGAAAGTGGAATAACTATTTTGCACTTTCTGTAAATCTGTAGGCTGCTGTATTCTATATTTAATAAAGACAAATATTTGTATTGTACTTTTCTGTGGCAGCCCTATATAACTAATAATTAAATTATGCAAAAATTATTTAGCGATATCTTTGCCTCTGATTTTTAATCTTTCGATGATTTACCACCCAATAAATTACTTATTACTAAAGTTAAATTTTAATATACGCAATTTTAACACATATTTGTATATCACCCACTTTTCAGTATTAATTTTTTCAAATGCTTTCCTTGTAGTAACATATTTTTCATTTATTTATAACTATTCTTAAGAAATTAAACTTAATTTTTTATTCGTTTCATTGAGTGGATATTGTGATACCATTAAAATTACCTATAAGCAAAACAGTTTTCAAAAAAATTGTTTATTGCATTTTTTCAGATTGTTTGGAGATGAAGAAGGAACAAATTTCTGGACTGTTGCTCTTCATTTCCTAAAACAGGCAAAATATCAGTTTTTAGAAGTAAGTTTAATTTTCAGAGGTAGAAAGTTTCTGTGTAAAATATGTAAGTTTTAAGACTGTCACATGTGTATTCACAAATAAACTGACAGCTAAAATTTTAAGATGAAAATGAGTGATTCTCCTTATTCCTTTTTAGGGTTTCATGAAACCCTATTAGTCCTGCTTCATTGTCTGTTTGTCACAGAGCTGGTTCTCAGAAACTATATAACTTACAGTCATGAAATTTTGTGTACTTATAGCTGAATACCTACTATGAAGCTCAAAATCATAAAATTTGAAAAAATCGTATTATTTTAATATATAGAGATAAAAAACCAAAAATCTAAAAGCCTTTTCCTATTAAATTTTTCGTTATAGCAGTTGCCAACAATTAAAAATCCACAATAAAATTCTTACTACAGTAATTAATTTTCTATGGAAATATTTCCATGTGAAAAATGAAAATGAAATAAAAAGTTTCACCAATTGAAAATAAAATTAATATGACATCATATTGGTAATAAAACATAAATTTTCAAACATTTCTCCATAATACAAGGAGTATGAGTATGTGTAAATACAGAAAGCAGCTTAATATGACTTCATTAGAGAATTAAAAAGAAAATTAATCTGACATCAAACATTTTGAAGGTACTTTTTGCTACAACATATTTAATTTTGAAATTGAATTTTCTTTAATATTGCATTTAGTCCACATGACAGATATTATTATGACAGAGTATTGTGGGCTTTGCCCGCTAACGAACCGGTTAAGATTTTCAAGAAAAATAGACCTGCAAATTTTTACTTTATAAAAACGACTTTTTTTTTTTTTAAATGAAATTTATTTGGATTTATTAAAGAAAGGATAAGGTGTTTTTGAAAGGAATATTAAACAAAACCCTTTGTGCGATCTTCGATCACACTTACCCACTTGTTTTAAGAATATTTTATATTTCTTACCATACTTTCTGAACTTTCTTTAAAATAAGCTGTCTTAAATGTATGTCAATATGCATATATTTAAGATAGCTTATATATTATGTATATGTATATCTGGGTGCATACATGTATTAATTTTATATGTATGTATTTGTTGCATTCTGATTTGTATTGAATTAATACAGTAAAAAAATATAGATGTATAAATCTACTTTTTTTTAACACTTTCCAACCTAGTTGAAAAGTGTTTATGACTTTGGTTTGTCTGTCCGTCTGCCGTCTGTCCGTGTTCTAACTCCCGTAAATATGCTCGGATTACCCTGCAATTTTTATATGTTATTGTCGTTATCTATTGCATGTTCCCTATTTCAACTGAAGTGTGTAGCACTTATAGTTTTTTTACAGGGACACTCAAAAGAATTCCGTTACATTACGGTCTATGGGGAAAAATCATTTGCGGCTAATTTTAATGATGTTACACAATTTCAAACACATTGTAATTGATATATATCACTAAGGTGCATTATAAGAAGCTTAATATGGAATCTGATGTGCATAGCACTTATAGTTACTTTACAGGAACAGTCAAAAGAATTCCGTTACATTACGTCTATAGAGAAAAATCGTTTGCGGTTTAATTAAATAAGTTTCACTATTTTAAACACATTGAAATTGATATATATCACTAAGGTGCATTACAAGAGGTTTACTACAGAATATCGTGTGTATAGCAGTCATCGTTCATTTACAGGGACACACAAAAGAATACTCTACTGTCTGTTAACAATAATTCCTGAAAGTGTTGTTTAAAGTTGCTGAACACGATTTTAAATTGAACTCACTTTTTGTCTATTTCTTCGTGTGTATAAATTCTGTATTTCATATACAGGGCAGCACAAAAGTTCGCGAACACATTTCCGTTTATTGGCAGAAACTCCAGAAGTAGAATTTTAAACTGTGCTACGCGTTTCCTGACTAAACTAAAATTTAGCATCCTATGTAGTATATATACAAATCTATAGATCATATACAGGGCTGAATAAAATATTCGGATATTTTTCTGAATATTGTATATGTTGGAAATTCCTGAAATTACGTTTTTAAATATGTTATGCATTTTCCAAATTGTTTACTTAGATGTTATCTTTCAGCTTATTAAACTGTAATGATTTGTAAAATTATTTTTTCTTGTTTTTTTTTGTCATCATGATTCAATATCTTATTTATGCTACATGAAGAGAAAAATAATGTTTCATAATATTATATGGATTTTTACTGTTTCATATCCTGTTTTAAGTTTAGAACACACTTTATTATTCATCATGTAAGTTGATTAGATTTTTCAGATTGATATTACAAAATATTGGCGTGTTAAGGTTGATTTGTAAATATGATGTACTAATCTTCTATGGGAGGGACATTTCAATCCCCCAAAGAGGAATGTCCTCTCCCGGGTCAGCCTCTGAATTCAACACTGATGCCAGCCAAAGAAAAAATAAATGTCACGTTACCAGGATAGTGTTAAGTTATCTAAGTTTAAAGTTATTGCAGTTTTATTGTATTACGGTCACACTCGGAAATAATAAGAACCCAGTTTTAATTAGCAAAAGCTGAGTAAATGATTGGTCTAATATAGAAACACGTTGCAAGAAACTTGGTTATTATGAGTAAACCTCGGATATAACGAACAAAAATCTGCAGTTGCATAAATATCCCACTTTTAACTTTTTTTATCCAAAGCATTACCAATATAAGTTTATGATGCATTAATGCTGAAATTTCTGTGAAAAATCATCTCTATCAGTTGTCATTCATCTTTGCTTGCTATTTTCACATAAAAAAATGAACTTGATGAAGTGTGATAGCCCTCATTGGGTAATTGTTCTGGTTTGAGTGTTTTTTTATTACCTTACACCATCCATATCTGCAAAAAAAAAATGTCTAGCCATTAATGACTATCAATCAGAATTTATCAATGTGATATTAATTTTGTCTCTTGATTGCATCTTTCTATCATTTTTTTTCCTTTCACTTAAGCAAATAAAATGTTACGAATATGAATGTTAAACATCATTTTAAAATTAATAATTTCATAGATTTAATTAAAGGAAACAAAATTACCTGTGCAAGTGTAGTAATTCAGCCATTTTTATTTATTAGTTAACCTTTCTCATTACTAGAGCTTGAACTCGTTTATTGCAAGAACTTTGTTATAACGAACAGAGGCCCTGGTGTCTTCATCCTCATTATAATAAAGTTTTATTTTATTGCTGAAATATAAATATTAAGTCAGTCTGATAGGCCTAATACAAAACATGTCTGGCCTGCATCATATTGTTTCTGTAGTGCTAGTCTTGGCTTTGGAGACCTCTGATTTTGTAACTTAACCTTTCAGAGAGTTCACTGTGATAAATTTTATGACAAACGTGTCTTTTTTTTTTTACTTAATTCTCACACATGACACCGAAATTAAAATTTAATTTTTGCTGTTGATATGTGTAATTGCTTGTCTAGCCTCTCTTTTATTGCTATTATGAAACATTTTGCATTTGTTTTATTATAACTACTGTGTGTAAAAAATGTGACGTGAACCTACTCATGCAAAAAAATTACACTGGGCCTGCTAAAATTTTCATTCTTTATACCAAAATGTGTCCTTCCTTGAAATATTGTTACAGTAGGTAGAATATTTTTAATTATTTCTTTGGTATTCTATAAGTCTATACTCACTCAAATTTAAACTTGCTAATATCAGACACATTTATTAAATCATTTTTATTAATATGTGTATGAAATTTGATGATGATGCATGATATTAATATTCATATACCAAGAAATGCAATAGCATTTTTCTTTTTCCTATAAAAATCAAAAGGTATTTCAGAAATTGTTATCAAAGTTGGTGTTTTAAGCCAATTTTTTAGAGGCAGTCAGAGATTCACAGCATTTTTTTTTTTTTTTTTTTTTTTTTTGGTGTGTGTGTTTGGCTCAGTAAATTTCTTACATTCAACTTTTAAATACATCTGCTATATTTATGACCACCCTGTATATTACATTTATTTTCCTAATATATTTTGTTGACTCATAACAAGTTTTTTCTTAACAACTTCATTATGATAACATTTACTAAAAAAAAAAATTATGAATATTAAAAAGAAAATTATGAATATATGTATTTAAAATGCTTTTATTTACTAATTAAAAAACTTTAGTAAAATATATTATTTGTCAAATTAAAAGAAGTTGTGAAGTCCATTTCTGACAGTAAAATTATCTAAAACACTTTTCATTCCTGCAGTCAAAGTCGAAACCTGCTGAAGTACCTGATAATAAAAATATTCAGCATGAAAATGCTGATTTATTTTTGGATCAGCCACTGGACACCGGATTCGATGTTTTTTGTGACAATAGTGTTTATAAAGTAAGTTTTACAGACTTTCAAATTTTTTAATTCTTTTTACACTTTTATTTGACTCATCTTGGTTTTTTGTATGTAAAGATAGAATTTTGTAATTCATTTTTCACTCTCTTCTTGATATTCTAGAATTATAAAAATTATGCTCTTAGGTGTGTTTCTGAGGACAATACAACATTTTAATATTTTTATAATTTAATTATAAATTAATTTTAAGGCATTTTTTGGTTAGCCAGCCACAGATAATAAATCACCAGATATTCTTTTTGATTACAATTGCATACAAGCTACAACAACAATGGATTTAATTATGCACCAAATCAGGCTTGCCAAAATTAGCCAACTGGCTGCAAAACTGTGACAATGAAATATTTTAAACACTAAAAAGTAGAAAATATAAATAAAACATAAGGAGTGTAACATATATTTTTTTAAATATGCTTTTGACAATTAATAATTTCATATTAATTATATTATGATTATATGTTGATAAATCAATTTAGAAATCCTAAATGATAGTTAAATAATGTTTTATTATTTCTTTCCTGTTGTCATAGTTTATAAAAGAAACACAGCAAAAATTATATATTTTTTAATAAATTCATTAGTTTGTGCTTTTTTCCAAACATAAAAACAGCTGTGAATTTTCCGTAATTGAGTTTGGTGTCCATGCCAAATTAACGTACTGTATCGGAAATTATTTTGGTGAAAAAACAGGAATTGCAATCATGAAATTAAGCATGATTTTCAAGATAAACACTTTCACTTTTATACTTATTCTTTGTAATGTTAAAATAAGAAATAGTTGTCTTAATATTTTATGCTCTTTATTGTTTGAAAAAATATTTTGTTCTGAAAATGCATTTATTATGAAATTCAAAATATTTAGTAAAATCAATGTGTTTATTTCTTTAATTTCCAAAATCCATTCTATATAGTTGATTTTTTATGGAATCCTGCCTTAAATGGAAAATTTCATGGTCTTTCTGAAAAGAATATGTTTAAATTGAATATATACTAGAGGTCTGTACGAGCCAAAATTTTTTAAGCCCATGCTCACACCACTGTAAAAGCTGCAAGTTTTGCCCAGTCCTTTTGTTTTTTTGCAGTTCCTATTCTGACCCCACTAAATTTCTACAAAAAATGTCAATACCTCATGAACGTTACCTTACAGTTAAAATTCTTTTAAAAGAACACTGTATACATATATTTATGCAAAACAAATGCCTGCCCGGCACAACTCAGAGAGGATGATAAGCTCAACTTGGCCTAGTCTGAATTTGCAGTAAATAAAGTATAACTGGACACGGTCAGGCCCGAGTCTAATGAAAGAAAATTGTCCCACTTCCTATCCCATGCAGACCTCTACTGTTTATCTGCCAAGATGGAAACCTGTCTAAAACAGGATTTTTTTCTAGTCTTTCTGTCTGATTAGGCTTGAATAGTAGCAGTATTTGAAAAAGATTTAAAAAAATATTTTATATTGTAAATTTTGTTTACTTTCTATTTTCTGAAAAAATAAGAAAAGATATTTGTTATTGAATATTACAATATCATTCGAAATATAAGTGTATCAATATAAAACTTATATCTGATAGAAAAAAAAAAAATCTGAATTTATCACATCAAATTTATTTTAAATCATTTGTATTCATTTAAAGAACAAAAAATTGTTTAAAATTTGTAATGCCATGTTATTTGATTTTATAATGTAATTCTGAAATTTGATGTAAGTTATTTGAGTAATCCTATAGAAAAATGTTCCTAAATTCTGATCAGCTTTAAGATTTGTATTTATTGGCAAAGCTTAAAAATTGTAGTAAGAGTACTAGTTAGTAGTTTATTTTGATCAAAACAGCTTTATAGTTATTCATGTACCATTTCAGAAGTGTCAGAAAAGAATCTTTAAAATTCAAAGCAATATTTAATTTTTTTGTGAAATATTAATTGCTCATCTATACTTTTTACTGAAATAAAATCCAAAAATATAATTAAGTTTTCATACAGTTTTTTTTTTTTTTAAATAATAAGAAGAGAGGGGGGGGGGGGGTGCTTTTGATATTTTCTGTATGCATGTACTAAAGAAGTAGACTCATGCTTTTATTAATTGTCAATGGTTTGATGATAAAATTAATAATCACTATAAAATGTTTACTATTAATTATTTATAAAAACTTAATATTATAAAATTGAGAGCAAGGATTTTGACTTTATTACAGTGAAAATGTAAAAAGAGTAATATAAATATAGTGTATAATATAAACTGTTACTTTCAAGAAAGAGGATTTTTCTTAATTCAGTTTATTTTGTAATGAGAGTAATTTTGATTCATAGAAATTTAATTATTTGTAAAGTTTACTTTTGTTTTACAAATGTTTCAGAGGCTCCAGCTAGATCGTGTACGGTTGCATTTAAGCAAGCGAACCACATATACTCAAACTCAGCAGTGTGCTGAACGTCTGCTTCTTTTAGGACAGACTGATCAAGCTGTTCAGTTATTATTGGAAACTGAAGCAGAGAACAACAGTTTTTATGAAGATTGCTTAAGGTACTAATCATGAGTTTATAAATTATAGAGTAACTTAATGTCTTGAATAGTTTGATTTGTAATTTTCAAATTTTGTATGATTATTATTTTATTTTTTATTTCTGTATTCCTCAATTTTTTTTTCTTTCTTTCTTAATTGCTTAAGTCATTCTAATTTATTACAAATTAGCTGTATATTCAATCTAAAATAAATATTTTGCCAACAATTTTACAAATTAATGTTGGTAAAGTACTTGACCTATTCATCTACATATGTTAGGACTTTCACACGTGAGACATATAATCGAGCATGTGTTGCTTCTGATATAGTCTAATCGGTAGAATGTGCTGAGTCTGGAAGAATTTTTCATTCCAATTTTACAAAAATTATAAAGAAGCTTTTTTGAAGCATGTCCAACCAAGTGTCTTTAAATGTTGAATTAATCTGGTCAATGTTTTATTCTTTAGGTGACAAACTTCAACTGCTTAAGATCACTATTTTTTGTAGTTAGTATTATCAATTTGTGAATGACAGAAGCTAAATTTACATTATAATCAGGGTTTGATGCAGGTTTTTAGCACTTTCCAACCTAGTTGAAAAGTGCTTATGACTTCGGTTTGTCTGGCCGTCTGCCGTCTGTCCGTGCTCTAACTCCCGTAAATATGCTCGGATTACCCTGCAATTTTTATATGTTATTGTCGTTATCTATTGCATGTTCCCTATTTCAACGGAAGTGTGTAGCACTTATAGTTTTTTTACAGGGACACTCAAAAGAATTCCGTTACATTGCGGTCTATGGGGAAAAATCATTTGCGGTTTATTTAAATAATGTTTCACTATTTTAAACGCATTGTAATTTATATATATTACTAAGGTGCATTAGAAGAAGCTTAATATGGAACAGGGTGTGCATAGCACTTATAGTTACTTTACAGGGACAGTAAAAATAATTCCGTTACATTACGTCTATGGAGAAAAATCGTCTGCGGTATATTTAAATAATGTTTCACTATTTTAAACGCATTGAAATTTATATAGATCACTAAGGTGCATTAGAAGAGACTTACTACGGAATATTGTGTGTATAGCAGTCATCGTTCATTTACAGGGACACGCAAAAGAATTCTCTACTGTCTGTTAACAATAATTCCTGGAAGTGTGTTTGTGTAAGTTAAGTTACTGAACGCGATTTTAATTTTAACTGGCTTTTTGTCTATTACGTGGTGTGTATAAATTCTGTAGATCCTATACAGGACAGCACAAAAGTTCGCGAACACATTTCTGTTTATTGACAAACTCCAGACGGAGAATTTTAAACTGTGCTACGCGTTTCCTAACTGAACTAAAATTATCATCCTATGTAGTATATATACAAATCTATAGATCCTATACAGGGCTGAATAAAAGTATTCGGATATTTTTCCGAATATTGTATATGTTGGAAATTCCTGAAATTATGTTTTTAAATATGTTATGCGTTTTCTAAATTGTTTACTTAGATGTTAGCTTTTAGCTTATTAAACGGTATGATTTGTAAAATTATTTTGGAAGCGTTGGAAAGTGCTATATAATCTATGCTTGACGCATGATTTTTCGTTCTTGTTTTTTATTGGGTCCCATTTTGTGAAAAGTTATTTTTGTGAAAAATAAAATTTTGTAACTTAAGTTGAAATCCTGTTACTCAATCCTGTTGAACCAAACATTTATTAATTAATAACTTCTTTAAGTTCTTCTGCTAAAGTT
Organism: Maratus michaelseni; assembly: GCA_963931845.1. NCBI lineage: Eukaryota > Metazoa > Arthropoda > Arachnida > Araneae > Salticidae > Maratus > Maratus michaelseni. Next base: position 39,874,536 of record OZ007598.1, read on the forward strand.
TCCCTTCCTGGTGAACTTGTTTCATTTCCATTACATATTTTAAAACCTAATAAAATGAAAATAAGTAATGAAGAGTATGTTTTATGAAATGGAATTTTGTGAAGGGTGTTTGTTCTATTAAATGGGAAGTATCCCTAAATAGGTTTCAAAATTTGCCTGGATTGATCCCTGATACCTGATTGATCCCTGTTCTGTTTGTTCAACATACAGAATTTTTGAAGTTATTTATTTATTTTTGAAAAATTTACTGGCACTGTGATTTAATTTGATAATCCAATTTTACAGAATTTTCTTTTAAGTACTTAATTGTTATTATAATTTAAGAACTAAATTAACACTGCTTTAATAATAATGTTACATTGCATACATATTGCAACCTAAATTTCTGTTTTATTGAATAGACATAGAGAAAAAAAATCTTTGATTAAATATACTAAAGAATGTCAGTAAACAGCTCCATACCTTTTTTTGTGTGTGTGTGTGCATGTGTGTGTATGCTGTGTGGTTTTTCTCACCTCAAAATTTACTTTAAAAACCATAGTATGTGTGGATACAGGAGTATTTATGATTAGATTAGCTTCTATATGCCATTATTGGTTACTGCATAAAATTTCGTGCAGCTAATTTGTATTTAAATGTGTGAAACCATGAATCAATACTTTGGGAATATGGAGCAATTTTAATAATAACTGTTAGATTTTAAAAAAATGAATCTTTTTAGACTGTTTTTTCACTTATATTTTTATCCAAAACTTTTTCCACAAATGAGGTATTAAAAATAAGAGTGTGCATTTACACAAGGGTGTGGCATAAATGGATTAAAAAAAACTATATTTAACAAGCAGTACATGATTTAAATAGTTTTAACTCAACTATTATTGCTGAGAAAAATTTGAGTTTAATGAAAATAAACACTCTAAAATTTCATATTATAAATGTTTATACTACTCAATATTCAAAGTAAGTAAAGATTTTTTTTTTCTTGATTCAAAATTGTGAAGAACATTCCTATTAGTATATTTAATAATCAGGAGTTCATCATCATCATTTGAATTTCCTGTTTTATTTTTCAGAGCTTGTCTGATTGCAACTGTGCAGTCTTCTGGAACTTCCCAGTCAATCATTAAACTAGTTTCTACTAACCTAATTGCCAGTGGTCGAATATCCGAAGGTGTCCAGCTTTTGTGTCTGATTGAGAAAGCATCTGATGGATGTCGATATCTGCAAGGAGCAGCTCGCTGGGATGAATCTGTTTGGTTGGCCAAGGTAATATGATTTGAACTGAACATCCTTTATTATCAGATATCTTACTTTCTGCTGCTTTAATTCATTTTTTAGTATATCAAATTTTTATTTAAAACCCTGTTCGCCATTACTCCCATAGATAAGCATTTTACTTGTGTAGAATCATTTTCACTAATTGAGAAAATATGAAGGAGTGAAATATTTTGGGAAAATTTTGAAATATTTTACCTTGTTAAAGCTGAACCGGAACATTCCATAAAATGCTTTCCATAATACAAAATTATGGAATAGCTTATTAAATATATATATTTATCAATGATAACCTTTTGCAAATTTGTATCTAAGAGTAAACATATTATGAATAGTGCATCTTTTATGCTTCCAGAATATAGGAAAGTTATTATCGTCAGACTGACTTTAGCTGCTATATCTTACAATGAGAAAATGAATTTTCCAAATCAAAATAGAAAGATGTAAAAAAATGGTTACCATGTGAATATACCTCTTTCTTTAGATATTTTTAATGATAGCATAAATTGTGATATGGATTTTAGAGTCCATAAAACTGTGGGGAAAAATTAAGGAATATAGTTTTGTACTTCAATTTTTTCTTTCAATATAACTGGCATCTTTTCCAATATTATCAATTTAAAAAAAAGTTTTAAAAGTTACTCCTTAAATTTATAACATACTTCTAAAAACTTTGTAAAAGAGTGAAATTACTCCCTGAAATATTATTTGGCTAATGCTGATTTTAAATATTAATAATACAATACTTAAGATTTTAATCATATGTATTAGATGGGATTTTCTTGTAATACATGTTAAACAGAACTTGCACTAAATTTGAAAATCTATGTCAGAATTGAGAAAAGACAAGATGGATTAATAAAGATAGAGGGGTATTGAAGTGCATAGTAGCCTGCACAAGCAATCACTGTCACCAACAACATTCAAAATGAACGATCATCTCCAGGACATATTTCAAGAAAAACTGTTAAAAAGAACTCCATGCTGTCATCATTTATGGTAGAATGACAATTCATAAATCATTGAAGACATCATAGAGTCCTTTCAAATGATGTCAATAGTATACAGCTCATCGAGGCTAGGCTCCACAGCAGTCTCAGTAAGCCATCTGTTCTCATTCTTGTTATCTCAGACTACAGTAAAATCTGCTAACCTTTATACGTTGTCTATTTGTCTAAGTTTACCTCTTTAAAAGTGCACTAAGTATTGCTTTTATAAAGTTTGTACCTTTATAAATTGTCTACTCATTTATCAAAATTATGCACCACTAGTGGTTATATACACAGTTTTTACTATACCGAGCACATTTATTTCTGGAGATTGCCCAGAGAATCATTTGCTCCTGATTGTCTCTTGCTTGGGAGGATCAAAGCCAGTTACTATGAGAGCATCTTGGGGTGGGATCTAATTTATGCTTTAATCTAATCTTTATTCCCTGGAATGAGACTGCTTTCTCAAAGTGGCAGTGCTCCTATCCACACTGATAGGTGTTGTTCAGATATCGATATAAGATCATGACAATGAAGTATGATATCTTGTCAGGCCTCCTCAATTCCTTGACTATAAAACTAGAGAAATTGTCAGGCAATTTCATTAACACTTAACGAAGTCTTAGTATTTCCAAGGCAATAAAGATTCTAAGAAAACAAATTCCATTAAATGAATGTGAAGATTCCATGCAGTTGAACAAATAGTTAACAGTTGATTGTAAAAAGCAGCTTTAGTTGGCACTCCAATTTGAATATGGGTGTGAAATTTTGCTATGATGTACTCTTAACATGTATGAACTCTTATAAAAATCTCAAAATTGATATTTTAATTAAATTTTAAAGTGACTGAATTCCCTTAAGAAATCAATCTGTAAACATTGGCTGTTATCGTATGTGATTAATTCAGAGTGGTCTGAAAAATCTCTTCAATTAGGAAAAATTCTATCTGAAAAATTTGTTGAAGCAAATTTTGATTTTTATTATTTATGTAAAAAGTGATGTCAAAGAAAAAAAAAATCATTCATCCACTACACGTGTGCTGATCAGAGATCAAACTATCTTCAAGAGCAGTCAGGGAATTATCAGGGATATATCAGGGAACTTTAATATAAAGGTTTTCTTACCACTTTGTTAATGTTATTCTTATTTCAAAGTTGTTTTTTAAATAAAATTCATTGAATTCATACTTCTTTCATTATTTACATTTATATAGGCTACCCTTCCAGAAAAAGAATGTCACGAAATTTTGAAAAGATGGGTCGATTACTTATGCTCAACTCTCATGGACCAAAAAGTAAGTGAAATTGAAAATTTGCTTGCTAGTTTATTCTCATATTCTTCAATGTAATACTTTTATTAACTGACTTAAAAATAAAGAAGTATTTAATTTGATGATATATATTTATTTTTATGTGTTACATGTAACTTTTAAACTGTTATTTAAAAAAAAAAATTATTTATTTATTTGAGATTGTTTTCCCATTGGCTCTGTGATTTTTTTCTGCCTTAAAAGGGAATGTTTGTCTGTCTGCCTACCCATGTTCTGACTTTTGTAAAAATATGCTGATAGCCACAAAATTGTTATATATATTTTTTTAAATATGAACAAAAACATGTTCTTTTAGAAAATGGTCATCATAACCTCCTCAAAAATTTAAATACAACTTTTGAGCTATTCTGTGTATATTTTTAAGTAATTATTTGTTTTACTCTTGAATTTGAATTTTTTCTTTCCTTTATTTCAGAATAAAGGAGTTTTGGCTCTTCTAGCTATGCATGAATTCTGGAAAGCAATAAAACTGTTATATTCCTCTCAAATGGTTGAGAGGGCAGCTCTATTTTTACAGGCATGTCTGGAGTTTGGTCTTCTTGTAAAGAATGCTGAAAATTATATCCTTTTAAAAAAAATTTTTTTTTTCAAAGTTATTTTAATTTTCTATTACTAGTAATTAAATCTATTATAATAAAATTCCAAATGCTGTTCACAGTTCCTACTTTTTCAGGGCTGTTTCTACCAATAGGCAAGATTAGGCAGCTGACTATGGTTTTAGAATACAGTCGAAAGGTAAGGGGGGGGGGGGGGAGTAGGTTTGAATCAAACAGCAATGGTAGTAATAGGGAGAGGGCAGCACTTTTAACTCTTGCTAAGTGCAGCAAAACACCTAGAAGTAGTCCTGCTGTTCATGATGCTAATAAGACAGATCAACATTTGGTGTGCTGTTATTTTATTGTTATTGTAAACTCTCAGTAAATTAATCAGTTTTTTTTTTTTTTTTTTTTTTTTTTTTTTTTCAAATGAGGTGTCATAGAATGTTATGAATAGAATAAATATAATATAACATGGTCATTAAAAAAATCCAGTTTGGTGTGGAAAATAGATATCCAAGTTTTAGATTTAAAAAAAAAAAAATTCTTTGAATCCCACTATTCTATCAAGCAAAAGAACTTATTGCGCTAAATTAAAAAAAAAAAAAAAAAAAAAAATCTGTTATTTACATTTAAGTAAAAAACAAAGCTAAGCAGAAGAAAGTGGGCTGTATTTTCACAATTCTCCATGAACAAATGTGTGTTGAACCTTGTGTATGTAAAGGTGAATAAAAATAAAAAGATAATAAAGTAATTAAAATAAAGTGAGTATGTAGAGAATTGTCCAAAATAAAATAAATAATTTGGACAGTTCTTGAGATGGTGTATATGCGTCTGATTTTGTCAATATAAAAGATAAAGTTTTCTGTATTCTGATGCAATTTAAATACTTCTGTAGATAGTCACAACCAGTAAACAGCTAAAAGCAAGCATGCCCATTGTTAGTTTGGTTAGTGCCTACATGCAGTCTTGAGTTTGAAGCCATTGATATATATTTTTTCTTCTATATAATTTTTAACTGACTTAAACCAATACAGGTTATTCAGTTCATTTGTATACAATTTTAAAGTATGTCCATGCATAAGTTTTCAATAGACACTTTGATTTGTTTCTTTTTTTTTTTTTGTATAGAAAGGAATCATTTTGATGGTGGTCCATAATAAATTTCATCAGGATCTACAAATGGTATGTTTGTTTCCCTGTCTAGATGCTAATTTTCAGGGCCGGCCGAAGGCGTGTGCGAAGTGTGCAACCGCACGGGGCACCTGGCCGAAGGGCCGCCAAACGGCGTGACGCCCAAAAGTGCTGTCAAAAAAATAAAATAATTTTAGATTCCGCATAATTTATTTATTTTTATTTATTTATTTATTGCGATTCTATAGCTATGTTTAAATAAAAACTTAAGGGTGGTGAATTTTTACATAGAGACCTCGAGAGCGCCTTTCTCTCTATATATTTTTTAATCTGAGCAGAATAGTTAGCAGCCTAAGGGAAGATGAAGCAGGTGATCGATTTCCCGTAGAATGTCCTACTCATGCGCTTTCATTGCAGACCGCTAATTAATGCTGTGACAGGTTTATGACTCTGCTTCTATTGAATTCCTTCACTTCTGGAAATTTGGCTGACCACCAGATGTCTGTCCATATGGAGTGAAATAGTAACCCCTCGTAAAAGAAGACGATGGGGATCCTCATCTTTTCATTTCTTTTGTTAATTTGTTCCAATTCCAACTTCCTCCGAGTAATCCTTTGCGGTTTGTATACAATATTAGCTTAGGTAAGCTAGGCATATGCCACCCCAGTAGTTGGTTTCCTGACCATTATTGCCTGAAAATTATCAAGATATTGAGCCTTAAACTCGGAACGGTGCAGCGCGAGGCGGGACGATTCCTTCACTGAAAAATAACGCCATAAACGTACATCTTTAATCATATAACATAATCTTATTTGTGCATTTTCAATTTTCTGTGTTTATTTTTCGTATTATCTTTTTCATTTACTTTGAAACGTGATTAAATTTTAATAATTTATATATGTAATTGCGTAAAAATGCGGCAATTTTTCACCAACATTCCGTTTATCCATGGGTGCAATTAAGAGGTCTGGGGGAAGGGGCAATGGCCCCTCCTGGTTTTAATATTTAGGTAACCAAATTTTCTTTTACTCTGAGGATTTAAAAAAAATAACAACAAAATGTAATTTTCGCAAATGACTTATAACAATTTAAGGCTATTCTCAAATCTAAACTGGTTACTTTATGACAGATTTTTTAATTCTCGACAGCGCTGCATGAGAAAGGGGAACGTGTCGTCGCGTGACATGATTCGCTTATAACTCGATAAGTAATTTATTGATCAAAAAATAAAAAACTCATTTCGATTTCAAATCGCTTCACTATTCAGGCCTGCCAGTGTTATGTCTTTGCATTTAAAAATAAGTCAGAAAGTTTCGTGTTGTTGAGCAGGAAATTTGAGAACCACATTATCACTAAGAGAGATAGGAGATAAATTTTTTTTCTTCAGAGGGGAGCTGTCCCCTTGCATCCCCATGAAAGTAAATTTTCAGTTCTGTATTAGGTAGATTTCGTAAGAAAAATAAGTTTGTAAGAATAATAAGACCTGTTACATTCTCTCCTAAGTTGGAATTTTTAAAAAAATTTTGCATATCTACGCCAAGCAAAAAATTGTTGTTTCAGGTTTTTTTTTTATTTTTTTTAATGCTTATAGAAATTTATTTTTGAATATTTAATATTTCTTATTTGTTACATGTCTGTGTTGATCTTATGTTGGTATATTTTAAAAATTGTCTTGAACGGGTAGTACTGTCAAAGATTCTTAGTTTAGCCTACCTTCTGTTTATATTCTCCATTTAAAAAATAGCCTTAGGCAGTGGATCACAGTACATTTGATACAAAACGTCGCCCTTTTCTAAATTTTGCTCTGCCGGCACCCATGCGTTCATCATTTCATTAGGAATTATCATAGGCGTAGAGTTGTATGGGCTCTCGAGCCCCACCAATAATTTCTAAAATGCACTCTTTTGTTTTCTCCCGTTTAATATAATTTTTTTTTTTTTTTTTTTTTTTTTTTACTTTCTAGTATTATAAAAAAATTTTAAATGTTCCATTTTTTTCTTATTTTTCTTTCGTTACAGGGATAAAAGATATTAGGAAAACTTTTCCCTTTATGCTCTATTTTTTTTGAAAAAAAAAAAATCAATATTCCTAAAAGAAAGAAAGAAAAAAAAGGTTATTTAAAGTCAACTTTTGTTTGTTTTTTTATTGTAAATGAATCACGTTTATCAGCTAGTATCATTTTATAAACGGCTCTGTACATTCGAATATTTATATTGTCTTAATGTTTTATTTAACTCGTGATTATTTATCAGTATACGATTCTGCTTAATTTCTTTAAAAGGGAGTTAAAAAAGCTACATTAAATTGGTATAATCGATCTTTTTTACACTCACATACACATATTTCTGTAAAAAAGAGTTGAGCTCCACAAATAGTTTTTAAAACTGTACGCTTATGCGGGTTATTTATTAGTAAAATTTACGCTTTGACCAGTAAGAACTTAAAATTACCAAATTTCACAATAGAGTACCATAGCGAAACCTTCATGCGTAAAAAGATAATGATAAGGGCGACGTGTCCTGACGTGTATATTGGTTTTAGCACGAGTCACAAATTATAGTAGCCTTATTATTCTGTTAAAATATAAAAGTGAATTATGAAATGTCAATATTTTGTTTGATTAAAGGTTCATTAAGAGAAATTGACCGGCGTAGCTTGCTAGTATATACATAAAATGGAAATATTGGAATTGTGAAAACTTTCCCTTCCACAATATTTACTTTCAGAGATTTACACGTTCTTTGGAATGCCCTGAACACGATTTGACTAATTTTCGAAAATCTTTAGTGACACAAATTTCGTGGGTACTCAGTCTCAATAACTAATGTTTGGAATTTCATGAAATTCTAATAGATTTTGCCATAAATTTGTGCTGGTTATTTTTTGGTGTATATATCCCAACATGTTACGGTGCTATGCTACTTTTTTCGCATTCTCTGTGATAGATATCTCAGCATCCATGGGATGAATTTCATCAAAATTTGTATTCAGTTAGAACTTGACATAAATTAATCCTGATTAGGTTTGAGTGTATATCGTTCAACAGGTGGCACTATTTTGCGGTGTTTTTTAAAGTTTTCGCGATAGCTATAATTCGGCATCTATGGGATGATGGATAGCAGTTGGCCAAATTTAATATGTAACTTGTTTATTAAAAACCCTGCTGATTCAATTTTGGTTTTGTCCCCTTAACAGAGGGTGCTGCTATACTACTTTACTATACTATATATTTACTTTGGACATTGTAGTTGTATCTCAGATTCTACTGGATAGAATAGCACCAAATTTTATATTTGAATGTATTAATTAAAAATATATATCTTAATCCAGTTTTGTATCTGAATACCCAACAGGAGTGGTGTTGATTTTATAATTTACTAATCACTGTAACTCTGAGTTAAATTTAAATAAAATACACTATATTTTTTAATTGTTATTTAAATTAATAGTATATTAGAAGATTTAGAAGAAAGTTTTGTGATGGCTATATTAAATTAAGTTGTAATTTGCTTGAGAAGGTCTTTCGTTTTATTGTTGAATAACTATTTTTTCCCCCTCAGGCGTCCCTCATGTTGATTTTTTTTTTCTTGCTGTCCTACATCAGAGATGGCGAAACTTTTCAAGTTCTTGAGTCAAATTATTAAAAAAAATATTTCAAAAAATATTTTACGTGACCATGAAGTGCTAGCAACCCATAAATAAATAAATAATGGATTATAATGTAATCAATCAAAACTATTTGAATATTTTTATTAGGATTAAAAAATATAGGTAATATAAACGTATGTATTTACACTGTAATAATTTTATTAAAGACACTTTTTATTTCAAATTCTTCAGAGATAAAGAAAATTTAGTAATAAAATTACGAATGTAAGCCAAGAATTTTTCTTTATTGGGGGGGGGGGGGGGCAAAATGTTCTTGAGCCGGCACTGCTAATTTTTGTAAAAATTTGCCAATCGCCACAAAATTTGAGTGATGCTCTATATGTGGGTATGGTATATAGTACTATTTTAGATTTTAAAAGTAGTCTTCCTATCATGTACAGTTTTTTTACAAAGACGTGTTAAAAATTTACTGTGCATCAAACTTGAGTGATATTGTGTGGTTTAAGTTCAATGTGGATAAGAATAAATGATGGCCACAGAAAACATCCTATTGTACCAAACCACTCTTTATAAAATATGCCAACTGGCATGCAGTAAGTAAATTTAGAAAGAAAAAAGGGTAATTTTTCTGCAATTTTTTACATAAGTGTTTTTGCACACCCTTAGAAATATCATTTTTCACACTGGCTGATACATATGTGGATTGTCAAGAGTTAAGCAAGTCGTGGATTAAAAAAAATCACTTGAAGTCCGTTTTATTATTATTTTATAAAAAATACTTGTTTTAGTCATATTTTTAATGCCTACAAAATTGCACTTTTTTAAGTAAGTAAGTAAAAAAAAAAAAAAAAAGTATTTTTTGATTGTAGAAAAAAATATCTGTTTAATACCTCATAATGTTGCAGATTTAAAATATGTGAAAAATTCAGTAAATACTCTTGCTCTTTCACTTTAGGGAATAAAAGTATCCTGCTAATGTTAGTATAAAAAGAGAAAAATAGATCACTATTTGTATGCAACTAGAATTATTTTAAATGTACTTACACATTATTTATCCTTAATTTTATTACCTAAAGATATGGACTCTATATTCAAGGATTATTCAAGATACCTTCTGTCTATCAAAAATAGAACTTCAGCAATATATTACTGCAACCTGGTATCAGATATTGGAGATGATTTGAGAAAGCAGTTCCAGTTCATTTCTGAAGATTGAGAGAAATATTTGACATTGAAGCATCCATTAAAATTATTTATTTTCAATGGTTACATCATTCCATTTATTTTAAATGCCTCTAGATTTTTATTCTTTTTTACATCTATCCAATATTGGGTATCATTGTGATTCTTTTTCCATTTTGCTTATTTACAGGTGATGTTCTATAAAAATTAATATTAAAATTTGAAAAGAATAAGGAAAGAAATATAAGTATAGCCAAAAATACCATATACTTTTTCAAATTATCTTACCTTAGATGATATGTGGTCTCATCATTCAGGCTATATTTCACAGTGTGAGTAATTTGTGAAAAACTACTTCATTAAACTGAAAACATGGGCACCAGCAGAGCGAAATCCAGGAAAAGATAACGTTTGGAACAGCCTATGATTCTCAGCCTAGACGTCGTGATTTTTTTTTTTTTTTTTTTAACTGCATGAAGATAATTTCTGAAGCTGATCACTAAACTTAAAGTCTGTTGAAACCCAGATTTTATAAATGGTGTTTGTTCATTTTCAAAATTCTGTTAAACCTGCACTTTTAAAAGTGGATAATATAAACATGAAATTGGCTAAACTAAGGTTGTTTTTTTGTCAAAAACCCCTGTATAAGGCAATGTTTAAACATATAAAGCAATACAAAAATGTAATAGTTAAGAAATATTAATCTTATTATACATATTTTTCATCGGGGTAGGGAGAGTTTCCGTTCAAGAAAATTTTTAAACATAAATAATAAAATAAACCCTGTGTTGCACAGAAGGCAACAAAATTTTTAGTTCCTTTTTCTCTTAGTGTTTGATAATTTTAAGTCACTTGGGAAGAATAAATTTTACTTTTTATTCAAAATAATCAGAGATAAAGACAATTTAGTTGATTAAATTCCAAAATATAGAGAGGTACAATGGCCTTCTTGCACCCCCTTCTTTGCTGGCACCCATGGTTCAAATAATATGAATGCCTTTACTGAATTTTCCTCTATGGAGCTTCTTCTTCATGGTGCCTTCTAAAAATCGTTGACTCACCAAAACATTTATAATTACAAGTTTGTTTCATTAAATTGTTTATGGAGATATTTTTTCCAAACGATAGCTCTCTGGAAGAAAATTCAATACCAATGCTCACATTAGTTCAGCTGTGTAAGGTTTAAAGAAGTAAATTTCATAAAATGCTTAACAACGTTTAAGTGTAGTCTGAGCTATGGGAAAATTGTTTTGAAAAAAGCATTTTTTTTTTCTGTACAATATTTTTTTATTTTGTATGATTTTACTTCCAGTTTTTATGGAAAATGACCTTGAATAAACTGTAATGAACATAATATAATTGAATTATAAACTCCCACATTTATCTAAACTTTTTAATTGCATAAGATGCAGCTAAACTATATTAATATTTATTTTTCTTTAATCTTGTGTTAAAAAATTATCAGTCAAAGTTCTACTAGTAATTTTATTTATTGTATTAAAAACTGAAATACAGTACAAGACCACTAATCTGCACAGCTTGGTTCCAAGCGTTTTGCAGATTTGAGACTTTTTGCGGATTACAGGTCATGTCTATTTAATCTTTATTTACATTTTTTAAATTTATAGTTTGGACATATTTAGATTCTTAGTGCTTAAAAATAAACAAATTACACACTTAAACATATAAATAAAGTAATCATTATTTAAAACATAATTTAATGATCATTATATGTTTTAAATCTATCATCAATAATTGTTAGTATTAAAAAAAATCTGGTTTCTGTTTTTGTATTATAACTAGGAGTATACAAATGGACATAATTGTCTGCTGAACCATAAAATTTTGTTTTTAGAAATTTTAATATTCTTGGCAAATTATTGTAAAGAATATGTGTAAGACAAATGCATTTTTAAAAGAAGGTATATATATATATATATTTACCATATGAATGATTAATTAAATAAATTATTTTTGTAAGCACTATCATGTTAAACTATGAAAAAGAGTACTTAAATATGATTTTAAAAAATCACAAGTAAAATTAAAGTTGGAAGGGAAAAAAATGCTATTGGTAAGTAATTTTTAAGATTTAAATTTCTTTGTTTACATTCACATATGCAGTGCGGATTACAGGTATTTGCGAATTACAGGTTTGCAGATTAGAGGTACTCTACTGCATTTAGAAAAAATTAAGCAAATAAGTTAGCCTGCCTTTATTTAATCATCTAAATGGTTATTTTATATTAATCATATTTTTTCATTAAAAAATTTGCTTTCATGTAAAAATGAAAAAAAAAAAAAATTAATGACCACATTTACATGTATCTATCTATAGTATCACAAAGATATATATTATTTATTTGATTACGTAACATTTTAATCAATATTTATTTATTTTTATATTTTCACTGGATTAAAAAAGAATACTTTACTTCATATTAAATTCTTTATTACTTTATACTAAATAAATTCTTAAAAAAGATGTGTATGGGTACTGTATGGGTAATTTTTAGAAGATTGTGTTAATCCAACCATTTTTTAAAATTTGCTTTATAACTTGAATTTTTATGCATGAACATAGACGAAAACCTTTTTATATGTTTTTATCACTTTTATTGCAATAATGTAAAATGGATATTGTGATTTTGAATAAAAAAATTGTGGCCAGCGTAAACCTTTGGACTGAAAGCATCACCTAGTGGTCAATGTTCAATTATCAAGCGGATGATTAGACAAACTGATTAGAACTCAGTTACATCAGTACCACATATTTAAAAAAAAATGTTAGAGGACAATTTCGCATCGCTAAAACCGGTTTCGAAAAAGGTCCTTTTCCTCTACGTTCATGTTTTTGTGCAATTGTTTATAAATTAGATATGTATTTCTCAACCTGTTTATATGTTATGTATATTAGAGCATAAAGTCATATTTCTTTTCAAATTTATTGATCTTTACATATATATATATATATATATATATATATATATATATATATATATATATATATATATATATATATATTAATTACATTTTGGCAACCAAAAAATGTTAATTGTATGTTAAGATTTTTTTTCTTTTTTTTGCTATAGTATTTATATTTTTAGTGCTTTATGTATTAATTTGAGTGTCTGTTTAAATACTCCAAGTATTAAGTCTATTGCTCAAATTTCATTCTATAAAAAAAATTATAGATGTATGTAATGAAGTGATACGGGAAGTATATTGTTAAATGCAGCTATTAAGTTCTGTATTTATTTGGAATCAAATGAGAAAAAAAATAATAAGCAAATGAGTCAAGAAAAGCTAATATTTATATTATATATTTTTTGTGTATGTGTGTGTGTTAAAAACCAATATAAGGCCACTTCTGTATAATATTCATATTACTGCAGTGCCTAGAATAAATAGTGTACCGTTCGATGCTAAAAAAAAATGCACACGAAAGTAAGCCTGCAATAGATGGCGCTGACTGCACTACAGACTGAAATTTTCCGAAAACAGATCTAGTAATCGGATAAATTAATGCTTTTTAGATACTTATTTTGATATTATATAAGAAGACATTTAACTATAGGAATTGATATTTAGATGAAAACATGTCTGAAATATTTCAATAATAAATATATTATTTACAAACTGTTATTTTTGAACAGAGACACATTTTTAAAATGAAAATTATGTATGAAAAGTAAATAAATACAAATGTTAAATTTGCTTTAGCTTTATTTACAAATATTAACAACTATTCACTCCTTCTAAAACTGTGCAAACATACAATGAATATTTAAAAATAAACTCCCAATAGCAATATTTACTTTGTGTTATTTTCAAAACAAAAGCCCATTTGTTAAACAAATCTTTCTCACACTGGGAATCACACATTAAAATTCTTAAGAAAAATTATAAACATTTTTTTTTTATGAGTTATGTATGAAAAGCAAATAATTTCAAACATAAATTCAAAGGTTAAATTTGCTTTAGCTTTATTTACAAATATCAACAACTATTCACTCTTTCTAAAACTGTGCAAACATACAATGAATATTTAAAAATACACTCCCAATAGCAATATTTACTTTGTGTTATTTTTAAAACAAAGTCCCATTTGTTAAACAAATCTTTCTCACACTGGAAATCACATATTAAAATTCTTAAGAAAAATTATAAACATTTTTTTTCTTTATGAATTATGTATGAAAAGCAAATAATTTCAAAAATAAATTCAAAGGTTAAATTTACTTTAGCTTTATATACAAATATCAACAACTGTTGATAAAAAAAATTATTAAAAAAATTATTAAAAAAAATTCTTTTACCTCTTTGTATTATATACGCAAAAGCAACATAGGTTTAAAAATTACATATATTCCCAATTCAAAACAAAGTACAGACTGATTGTACATCCAAAGTTGTGTAAACATATATGGTTATTTTAAAATCAATTTCTGCGTATTTTGCATGAAAAAAAAAACAATATTATTAAAAATGGGCCAAGCAATATAACTATGGGAAAAGTTGATATGCACTTACTGCATGCGTCGCATCTTTAAGCATTTAGCTTTTTGTCTTTTTGCTGGGCGATTTTTATTTATTTGTTTTACATAAAAGTGCAATCGAGTTATGACAAAATTTTTTATAATTTTCTTTATGAGAGCACTATTTAGGGCTATTCTTAGCTACAGAATATCCCGTACGACAATCCAGGCACAAAACAATACCTTTGCTGATATTTCTTCTTAGTTTTTTCACTCAAGAACTCGCGTTTGTTTACAATATGCCTCACTGTCACGGCGTAAAAGCTTTCAAAATTCCCAGTCGGTGATAACATGAGCGCCATCTTGTGGCATCCTTCCTTTCAAGGCCAAAGAAAAAAGCGTTGGTAATCAACGGACGGCACACTATTTATTCTAGGCACTGTAATATTACACATTTTAGTTCAGATTGCTATAGGCATATATTTACTCACATGTAATGTGAGTCATTTATATTTTGTTTATATGCAAAATTATATTTAACATTATTTCAACCTATCAGCTGGAGTAATTTTATAATACATTTATTATTATTAAAACAACCTTTGCTATGATGCTAATATATTTTACATTTATTCAGGTTGTATAATCAAGACTAAGATGCCCTGGATATTTAATATCATCTTGCCATTGTCAATTAAAAAAATTTCAAAATATTGTGTTGCTATAATAATGAGAAGAAAAATAATAATACAGTTTATTATAAGTTATGTTGACTTTTAGGATGGCATCCTCATTTAATTATTTATCATTTAATAAGAATTTATTTTATAAACTTTCGACTTAATCATTTTCAGAAGAATTATGGAATTTTATTATGCTGGATGACTCAAAATTATGGGTTCAATTTCATAGAGTTGCATTTCATGAACTGTACATTATATGTAAATGATGTAAATTATATTTGATCACATTAAGGTTAAATGTTCCATGTGCACTCTTCCAGCTGTACAGACACTATCTAGTTGCACGTGAATTTATTCCCTGTCTGATGCAGATTGGCTTGTATCACCAAATTCACTGCAACTGTGTTTAGATTAAGTTTTTAGGTCATCCAAAATTGTTACTAGTAGTTATACATAAACTGCTTTTAAGAGCTCATGCAAGATTTTTTTTTTTTTTTTAATTATGGTTTTACTGAACTCACTAATGTTACAAAAATTGGTGCTGCATATTCATGCTGTGATAGTCGTCTTGCTCACAATTGAAGCTGCATTGTATTTGGTCAAATTTTGGAACACTCTAGCATTAGTATTTTAAATTTTGAACATTGTCTCTCAACGATCTGTAGATCAACTACATACAATGTATAGTTTTGGAGAGCAGCTATGTGAAATTGAATCTGTTTTTAGAATAATCTTGTATAGCATGCTATTTATATTTTTTACAATATTAATAAAGACTAATGAAAAGTTATATTTTTTAAATTGCATTTAATTTCAGCCTGTGACAATCTTTAGATTTTAATGTCTTGACTTTTCTTAGGCACCTTTTAATTTCCCTGCTGGTGTAGCTCTATGTTTTATGTTCTGTGTGCTTTTTCAACTGGATTATCCATGTTGGCTGGTTATATTTCATATAGTTTAATTTTCAAAATATGCCAAATTTTCTCTATGCATAATAATTCTTCAGTATTACATAGACATGCCAATATTCAGATTATTTTGTCCTGGGCATTGTCTTGAAATACCTTATTTGTTGCATATATTACAAAAATGTCAGAAAAATTGCATAAAAAAATATTTATTGCCATTTTAAAACTTTTCTTTAATATTGTACAAAATACATGTACAAAATAGTAAAATAGCAAAACTTTTTTTTAAGCAAGCTTGTTTTTAAATAACTCATTTTAATATATTAAAAATTATGACTCCTTGTAATAACATATTTATTTTAATTAACTAAAAGGTGTAAAATAAAAACTTTATAAACATTTTTTAAAAAATTATTAGACTGTTTACATGTTTCAGCTCCATCAAGGCCATTATCAAAACAAATAAGAATATTCTTTAATTGCACAATCTATGATGTAATGATTTGAAATGCTGTCATTCAATTTTTCATGCACTCGCTATAAGAGAAACCATAGAGATTGTAACATGAATGCAGCATCATTTAACTTACCAAAATTATGGCTTGAATTACTCCATGGTTATGAATATGGAAATAAACATTCAAGTAAAAATTAAAAATAACATGTGCAATCTGCAACAAACTAAATGATGGCATTTCAAATCATTACATCTTAGATCATGCAATTGTAGAATATTCTTATTTGTTTTGATAATGTTTTGATGTCATGTAAACAGTCTAATAAAACTTTTTTTTAAATGTTTATAAAGTTCCTATTGTACACTTTTTAGCAATTAAAAGAAAAACTCATTTTATATTCTTGAAAATTTGTTTAAAATTTAGGCGAACCTAGCCATAGAAATTTGTAAATTGCTTAAAATTTTAATGTTATATTTAAATTTCATATAAAAACAAATTGAAAATCTTAACTATATCTCAAACAAAAAGATGAGACGTTTGAAAGAAATAAAACAATATAAAACTAACTTGGTTCAATAATAAATATGTGGTTCAATTGAGGGGGTTGGGGCAAGAGAGTACCCATTTTTGAACTTCTGAGAAATTTCCATTTGAAAATTTGATCAAATACTGAAATCAAGATATATATAACCTAAAGTTTTTTCGCCAATGGCTTAGTAACATTTGAGATATTCTGAGTAACAATATGGCATTACTTTAATGATGTTTCTATTACGTTTTTTGTAAATTAGCTATCTTCATGGGGGCATAAACATAACCTGTCACATATGCTGCCACCAAGTGACATTTAGCAACAAATTATATGTTGGATATTATAATTTACAATATTAAGCAACAGATTACAGTGTTTGATTTATTTCACCAAATATGTGGCTTGGCACTTTCTTGCCCCAACCCCCTCAATTGTTGGTGAATATACTTGGTTCAATAAAATATTTAAAATGATCAATAATAAATATGTGGCTTTTTTAGCTTTTAAAAATCTTTAATTTTTTTTCCTTGTCAATAACAATGTAAGTTCAGTAATTGACAATTTTTACAGTTACCTATTCTTATCAGTTTTTTTTTTCGAAGAAATATAGGCAAATCTGAGAAAAAAAGCAATTTGTACAGTTAAACATGCTGTTAACTTGACAGAATAAATTGCATATTAAAAATTGTCAAGACCAGGTGTATTTTGGATAACTAACTGGTTTGAACATCAAATCAACACATATTTAACCTTTAGTTTATATTCAGCTGTGCCTTTGTTTGCGATTTAAAATTATTAGATTAATCAGGTCCAATCAAAATAATAATAATGAGAGTTTGAAAAAGGGTGAGTTTATGGGAATCTTTTGAAAAAAAAAAAAAAATCTGCATAAAAATCAAAATGTGCTATATCTAAATGCTTTCATTTAAAATTCTAGTCAATAGTAAAATGAAATACTATGTGCAATGAAGAAATGGGAAATCAGAAAATAAAACTCTTAATTTATTTTTTAAACATTTCATGAATTTTCATCTGTTTAAAACTTCATTTTTGTTTCACGAACAGTTTTTTTTTAAGTTAAGGAACAGCCATGTGAAATTCCCCCAAACACACTAATGTTCTATTTATCTGGTTAATTCAACACATCTTGCATTTGAAAAATTTTCCTCTATGCTTTCATCTTCAGTTTCATAATCATCAATTCTGTCATTCTGTTGAAAATTTAGAACCATTTGATCTATTTCTGAGTGTGAGAGTTGATAGGTTACAGAAACATCATTGTCAATATCAAAACACTAATTAACATCATCTTATGTAAGAATATTAATTTTCAAAGCAACTAACATATATTCTCTTACTTCTTATTAAAGCAGTTTTTTCTTCAAATTTTGAATCTTACAAAATTGCAGTCATTTGATTTTTCTTCTAAAAATACAAATGTCAACATCAAGTGTTAATCCATGCAATGTGTTAATGTATTGGGAAATGCACGTCAAATTGGCAGTGTATGGCACTTATCTTGAAAGATTTGGAAGTCAGTCAATTGAAAATACAATTCTGGATAACTAGTTTCCAGATAAAGGGTTCTTGTTCATTGAAATAAAATGCTGTGATGAATTATACAAATGATCACAGAAAAAATCCATCATAATTTGCATCAGATTGTAATTTCATAATAATTGAGAAAAAAAAAATTGCAGAATATATGCTGTTGATTATGCAAGTGAAATTATAGTCTGGCAGTTTCAATGTTTGGATATTAAAGATTGTGATATAGTGTCCAATACCAGTATGTTAAATAATGGCATTTATCATTACTTAAAGAAAAACAGTCTTTCCATAATGTATTGATTACCATTGTTGCTAGAAAAATGCTTGTTTTATTTTATGTATATTTGTAATTTATTACATTCCTAGTGCTTTTATTAAAATAGAATGATATATTTTTGTATTTATATATAATGTATTTCTAGTCACTAATAAAATAATTGATGGTAAATTAAATTGTGATTTATTTAATGCCTAAAGCTTACTTTAACTTAACAAACAATGATCTACAGGGTCTATTCTGAAATTAGTAGGACTCATTTAAAAAAACAAAAAAAATTATTCATGAGAATAGTACAAATGATTAGAATTTTTCAAAGTAGCACCATTCCGCATCAACACACTACTTCCAACGAGTTTTCCAGCGCCTCCAGGAACGCCTGGACCGGAATGCTGTTTAGCTCCCTCGTCACGGCCTGTTGAATTGCTTCTACCAAGCCGTGATGCTTCCCCTTGAGCGTCGATTTTATTCTTGGGAATAGAAAAAAGTCTGGCGAGGCCAAGTCGGGACTGTAGGGGGGGGATAAGGCAGCATTGCCACATTGTGCTGGGCAAGATACTCCACTACGCGAAACGCTGTGTGGCTTGGCGCGTTGTCATGGATCAAACGATCTAAAAAACTTGGGTTTGAGGAATGCTCAATTCATCAGCAATCATTCTGATTCTCATCCTACGATCACTGTTCAGTAAATTGTTCACTTGCAACGCATTTTCTTTAGTCTTGCTGGTCGAAGGGCATCCGGAGCGGTCGTCATCTTCCACTCTTTCCCTACCTTCTCGGAACAGCTTGTGCCACTCAAAAATACCCGATCTACCCATAGCAGCATCACCATAGGCCTACTTAATCATGTCATGAGTCTCTTTACCCGTTTTACCAAGCTTTACACAAAATTTGATCGCGTATCGCTGCTCCAGAAAATGCTCCATGAATCTCCGTGACGAGGCGTTTCGACAGGGGTTCACAGTACAAGCGACCTGCTCTCTTCAACAGCCGAGAGCCAACTGCCGATTTTCCTCAGCATTCCCAATATCCCCCCCCCACCGATCGTGCGCGCTCTCGTCTACCCATTCGCTCAGGAAAAAAACAGTCCTACTACTTTCAGAACAGACCCTGTATTAATCCACACAATTTTCTCCCAATATTTAGGGATTGGAAGAAGTTGGCTGTACCTATGAAATATTTAAAATAAACAACAATAAGGATTTGTTTACACTATTGTTTTATTGCGTAAGAATTCTCTCAGCTGAGATTTTTTTTTTCAAACTTGTGCAATAGTTGCAGAATATTGACAAAATCTTATGACCAATGAAGCTTATGCAAATAAATCCACACTGTAAATGTGCTTTAAAATTTTCAATGTTTTACTTGCACACAATATGTTTTGCAAATGAAACCAAAGTGTATGAGTGTGTAATCCACATGGATTAACCATCCAGATGGGAATTAACTACAGTCAAATTTTTAAGGCAGTAATGCTAGCATCCCGAGTGACAGTGAGGAAAAAACTAATAAGCAACTGAAATTTACCTATGTATTTGATATCTGAACAAACTGTATTCTTTTAATATCTTCTTTTCTCTAAATTGGTACATCAGTAAAAAAAAATTGCAGCCATGTGTGAATATTTATTTCCGAAATTCGGGATTTTTATCTGTTCTTTAGCATTGGCAGTAACATGAAGAATAAGAAATGCTTCCTAACTTATAGAGTATAGTACAGTACAGAACCATTTATCCAGAATGGTTGGGGTTAGATATTAAAGCAACATCCATTTAATCATATTTGTAGAGTATACAAGTACATGGCTGTAGCATTATTTCTCATTACAAATTAATTGTTAACTCAGATTAAGAATTGGATCCAAACAAGATCTAAGATTAATCAGAATTTAAAAGAAGGCAATCCCTTGGAAACAAAAATTCTTCTACATAAAAATCAAAACACCCAATATCTAACTAAATATGCTTTCATTTCAAATCCTAGATGTTGTAATACACTGATATCCAGAAATTAAGGGGCAGTGACCGATTTCAGACATTTTGTTGAATATCTATTGAAATTCGTAAGGAAATGCCCTTGAACTTTGAGGATGTAAAGAACATGTTTCACTTCATGTTTTTCAGTGAAGTTGCAGGAGGGGGCAATAATAATTTTAATAATAAAATTATATTTTCAATCATCTAAGTAACAGAAAATGCTAAAAATGGTCTGTCACTATAGCAAATGACTATGTAGGTCTTGTTCAACATTTGTGTAAGCAACACGTATATTTGTGAAGATGTTAACGTTTCTGTGAAAAGTTCAAAAGTTTTTTTTTTTTAATAGCATTCAAAGTTTTCAAACAAATTTAACACCGCTTTCCAAAAACTTATAGAAATAGTATACTGCAATTAAAATATTAATATATTGAATATTTGATGAGATATGGGTATTAGTATGAAATAAATTTTAACTGTGCATGCATGAACTACAGCAAAGATTTTTTGTCATGATTTGATAGTCAATACTATAGAGCAACTCATATAAAAAGACCAGTTAAATATATCGTGAAAACTCAAAAAGTTACAGGCAATACAGTGAACTAATTGATAAATTGGGGAAAAATCCCATAGGATTATACAGAATTTCCTCTATCAATTAGCTCAGTGTATTGCCTGTAATTTTTTTAGTTTTCACGATATTTGACAGGTTTTTCTATATGAGTTGCACTATAGTATCGACTGTCAAATCATGACAAAAAATCTTTGCTGTAGTTCACGCATGTGCAGTTAAAATTTATTTCATACAAATATCCATATCTCATCAAATATTCAACGTATTAATATTTTAATTGCAGAATACTATTTCTACAAGTTTTTGGAAAGCAATGTTACATTCAGTTAAAAACTCTGCATGCTATAAAAAAAAACTTGAATTTTTCACAGAAATGTTAACATCTTCACTAATACAGTCGACTCTGTGAAATCTGCCAATGTATAATCCGCAAATCTCTATAATCCGCCATCCATTTTCAAATGTAAACAATGGAAATCATACTTTCATAGTTAAGCTTATTAAAGAAATTACATATAGTTGTTTTTATGAATTATCAATTTTTAAATGCTTTAAATTGTGATTTAACAAGTTTTATGGGATTTGCAATGTATATTAAAATCTACAAAAAATAACTTTTCAAAAGTAAAAAAAAAAAAAACGAAAGTTGTGGCTAAAAAATGGTGTGATATCAAATTTCCAAGCTTTTATTATAGTACTTATTTAACTTTTTTCCATTAAAGAAGTTATCATATATATAAGTCGAGTGCTACATATATGTTAATAGAAATCGTTTTCTCCTGTACTAAATACATCCTAACGTGTTTCTGAAAATTCAATTTTTTTCAAATTATGCATGATGGGCTTGGCGGCCATCTTTCCATATTATACACAAAATTCTAAGCATCCATATCCGTAGTTAAAATCCGAAGTTCAAAATTGTAACTTAAGCAAATATTTTAATCATTTCGTTTTCGGTTATCAAAATATTAGTCTTCCTCAATTTATCTGTTCGTAGTTAAAATCCAAAGTTCGACATTGTTATAAACATATTACATTGCAAACATATTACGCTTTTACTTTAGAAATTTGAGAGCTTAGAAATATGGAAAGATGGCCGCCAAGCCCATCATGCATAATTTGAAAAAAATTGAATTTTCAGAAACACATTAGGATGTATTTAGTACAGGAGAAAACGATTTCTATTAACATATACGTAGCACTCGACTTATATATATGATAACTTCTTTAATGGAAAAAAGTTAAATAAGTACTATAATAAAAGCTTGGAAATTTGATATCACACCATTTTTTAGCCACAACTTTCGTTTTTTTTTTTTTTTTTAGCTTGGCTGTTTTTTTACTTTTGAAAAGTTATTTTTTATAGATATCATTTCTTTTTTATAGATATCATTTCTTTTTTTTTAAAATAGACTATACATAATTTAAATAATCTACTCCATGAAATTAACATGAGAATATTATGTAAAATTACATTTTACTTTCAGTTATTGTTTAAAGGGTTAACTAGAAATACCAGTAGATTTTTCAATTAAACTAATTACACCCTTAAAAACAACATATTAAATGTGGCTTGTTATAATACTTGTTATCCTTCGTTAAAAAATATCACTGCCTAATCCATGAGATGAGTAAAAATGGAATATGTACATAGCGCGTCAGCGCTGCTTTTGAAATCAAACGTGATATAATGCTCTTTTATTATTAGCGTTAAATCACATTGATTGGCGAATCTTTATAAAATGTAGTTAATGGTGAGAAAAGTAACAAAATATCTTCGCAATTTCTTAAATTTACATTATTTTATTCAATTAAACACTGTACTCTTACAATAAATTTAAATGGAAACTTCACTTCTAAAACAAAACAATTTAACAACTGAATTCCATTAATTTATAGAAAAATGATGTCAAAGAACTCTCAGCCTGCGAACGAAATGCTTGTCCTTTACCATGGTTTTAGAGAAATAAATTAATCACATTTAATTCCTTTTTGAAAAGTTTGTTTACGTTTGGAAAGAAATTTTAAATGCCGATAACTCTTAATGTATACATTTTAGAAGTGAAACCTCATCTCTCAAAAATTATTTTATTTTTAAAGATTTTTCCAAAAGTGTAAATTTTATGAAGTTTTATATATATATTAAAGCATGAACACTACGTCTGATTACTTTATTTTACAATATTATAAGAACACACATTTTATCCAACAGTTAAATGCACCAAACCAACATGAGTGAAAACTTGACCTGCGCCAGGTCTCGAACCCGGGACCTTCAGCGTACCGTGCTAACGCTTTGCCAATAAGCCACCCAGATCGATATCCTAAACTGGCAATTTCTCATTCTTATTCCTGTTGTAAACAGTCATCGGCCACAATTTGCAATCACATTTAAGTGTCTGATAAAATGTGTGTTCTTATAATTATGAAGTTTTATTTAAAAAAATATCTTCAGAAAAAATGGCTGACTTGACGATGAAATTTGATATGATTAACCCGTAACTGATTTGTGCTATTATAATACAGATGGTAAACGGTTGTTGGCAGAGTTTTATCTCTGTTTTGGCATAACTTTTTAGTTGCCAAGTTAATTAACAGTTTTTTGCTAATTAAGGAGAGAATTTTTTTTTTTCACTGGATTTTATAAAAGCACGTAGATTAGGTTATTACTTGTCCAAAAGTGCAATCCTTTTTCATTTCTGCCCTATATTTTTGTCTGTAGGTTTGAAAAAAAAAAAGTTTGACGAAGAAAAAAGTGATCATTTTAAGTAACTCGACGTTTTTAAAAAAAAATCTATATCTCAGTTTATAAATCACTTATGAAGATGATTTTGGTCTCAAATTGAAGAATTTCTTCATTAGATTCTTTTAGTTTTCGTTTTTTTTTTCTGTGATGCTTGGTTCATTTGATATCTGATATTTTAATCTGGCATGTTTGGTCGATTTAACATTGCGAAGTTTCTTCCTGTAAGTAAGCAGTAGCAGTTTGTATTCCAGTTCTTGGCGTTGTTTGTTTGGCGTATTTTTTTTATAGCTTGGCTTGGCAGAGCGACCGCCCTGCTTGATAATAACTTTAGGTAAGCAAAAGGAACAACTAAATGTTAATATCAGTGAAGTAATTTACATTTTAAAACTAATACATTCATGTAACAGCTGACTAAAGAAATATCTGCAGACATCAGTAACTGATTTGGTCTTATTTGAAAGGCACTTTTGCTAAATACACCTTTAAACAACTTGGATATAAATATATATAGGGTAGATGTGCCAATAATGGACACCCTTAAGGAATTTCTCTAAAAATTATTTTTTAATTAATAGTTATAATTGTTATATTCCACATTTCTTAATATTATATTAATCTACAAAAATATTTAACCATGCTCATAGTCACATTTCCCAATGTGAATCGAAATTTAATTGTAAATAACAGAAATAAATCAAAACAGCCTAAATTCCAGTAATGGACACCCCACAAAAAATAATAGATAATTAATATTATGATTGTATTTAAAACTAGAATTTAAAGAAAACATATTAATGAAATAACCAATAAAAATTCAGCTTTTTTAATTTTTTTATTAACCAAAAATATTGAAGGTGGCCCATTACTGGCACATCTACCCTATATATATATTCAGATTTAAGCCAAAACTTAAATTCCCATTGAGTAAATGTTCAAAAAATTAAATAACAGCTAATGAAATTTAAATTTTATAATAATTTCAACATACTTAGAATTAAGAGCTAAAAGATCTTCTTAAGAAGATTGTTTAGCTCTTATTGTTTCACACCATTTTTAATTTATTTTCTATACTTAGAATTATTAAATTACTTTTGAGTTATAGCGTTCCTTTTTATATTGTTATTTTTGTACAAATATTAGTAATTTATAGTTCAGTTTAAAAGAAAACAAAGGAATGATCTGTAATCTGCAAAATTTTATAATCTGAAAAACTCTTGTTCCCAAACTGTGCATATTTAACAGAGTTGACTGTGTTTAAAAAATGAATAATATAAATAAAATTTGCATTGTATAATTAATTTTTCTTTAAATTAACTTAGTTATTAAATAATTTAAACCAGTTATGCATTATATTTTTCTTTTCTATTGTAATTTATGTTTAAATATTTCTAATTAATAGTCAGACTATAAAAAATAAAATGTAAACAAAGAAATGATCTATAATCCACCAAACCCTTGGTCCCTAAGTGTGCAGATTTCACAGAGTTGACTGTATACGTGCTACGCTTACACAAATGTTGAACAGGACCTACATAGTCATTTGCTACAGAAACAGACCAGTTTTAGTGTTTTCTGTTACTTGGATGATCGAAATTAATTTTATTATTAAAATTATTATCCCCCTCCCCCTCCAACTGTTCTTGCGACAAAATCTTCACTGAAAAACATGAAGTCAAACATATTCTTTACATCCTCAAAATTCAAGGGCATTTCCTCACAAATTTCAGTAGATATTCGACGAAACGTCTGAAATCGGTCACTGCCCTTAATTTCTGGACATCAGTGTATTTCAAGCAATGTACATGTCAAACTGAAACTTTGCCACTTTTTTCTGGAGAGATTCTGAAATTGGTCAGTTGTAAATATCATTCTGGATAACTGGTTTCTGGTTAAATGGTTCCATACTGCAATTCATATATTTTTACACTGTATTACTGCTTCATGTGCATTTTAATTCCAATTATATCACATTCCTTTTTTAATAATATTTTTAAAAAATGACATCTCTTACAATAAAGCTTATATTTTGTTGTATTTATATTGTTCACTCATAATTTATGTAAAAAGAAACCATAAAACTTCTATTAGAAATGTTAACATATAACATTTTTAAATGAAGTGAGATCACATTAAACCAGATGCTTAATAGCAAGAATATCCTGTGTATAAAAAATTCCTTATCCATTGTCAGTAGTAGTACTACAATTGTTGCATTACTGCTGATTGCTATGACAGTGTCCCATCTTGTTGGTTAATATGATGTAAGCACACCCATAAAGTTTTAAAAAAATAATCTCTTAAATAAAAACTATAAAAATTTTACTAATCTAAATTAATCACGTTTTATTTCCTTGTAAAAAAAAAATGGACTAGAGAAAATAAATTTATACATTGCTTGAAAATATATTAAACAATTGTGATGTTAGAACAAAAGAACTCATTGATATGAAAAATGTATGATCTATCTAAAACAGCTTTAACAAAAAACATTTGATGAATTCATTATAGGTATTTCATATTTCACTTAATAAGAATCTTAGTTGCAGGAAAGTATTTTTTTTTTTACTTTTTCAAACTTTATAATGTTTGACTATGAGCATGGATGTTGCATGCAAAAAGGTTACTTTTAAGAGTTTTGATATTTCATTTTTTTTTTTTTTTTAATTTGATAAATAGCATCGGATCAGAACAATGTTCAGCTTTTAAAAATTGACCAACTTTAAAATAGCTTATTTGATGATGTATGATACACGTTTAACTAAAATAAAATTTATAGCTTATCAAAATTATTATTATATGGAAGAAATTTATATTTGAATATGATATTGAAATAAACATTTATTTTCACCCACTTTTTAAAATACATGTTTTATATTAATATTTGTATTTGAAAATAACACAACATTAATCTCTTGTTTTTTAAGGAAAGAAAGAATAAGAAATTTCATTAATAGTTTTTAGACAAATTCATGCTATGCGTGCTTAAATGATACCATAACATTAGCTAATTAATGTTCAAAGAATGAAAGTAGTAAGCTCATTTATCTGAACACTCCACCCCTACAAATTAATTAATATTAAGGCTGGTCTTTCAAAAATGATTAGCTTTTCAAAAAAAGCCAAAGGATACAAACATTAAAGTTCGAAAGTAAGAGAAAATTCCCAGGTGACTGATGATATGTAGCTGTGCACCAGGGCTCGAAAATTCTGAAAATTTTAAGGTTCCCAGCTGGTAACCTACATGAAAAGTGTAGGTTCCCAGAAAAGTTTATGTGTTCCCAGTTTTTTAATAAATTCAAAGCTTAATGAATAAAGATATTGTGTCACATTGATACAGTTTTGAATAATAAGCAAAAATTTTAGTTTTATGGTTTATCAATTAATGTTTTGACTGTTCTCTATCCAAAAGCACCTCCTCCCTCCCTTAATATTCTTATAGATGTGTAACTTAAAAGGAAATGTTGCATTACATTTTCCCACTAAGATTAAGCATTATATATTGCATTTACTAATTTAATCAAACGTATACAGAACAAATAATTAATATATATATACAATATTTAATTTTTAGGTTCCCGGCTGGGAACCTGAGTGGAAAAAATACGTTCCCAGAAATGATTTCTGGGTTCCCCGGGACCCCGGGAACGCTATTTGTCGAGCCCTGCTGTCCACTATCCTTCATTTATTCTTTATGGAAGGCAAAATTGCAGAAAAGAATAATCCCATTTATATTTCATCCCTGTGTTCTTTTTTTTTTATCATTTCTGTCAGTAACTACAATAAATGTCACTGCTATAAAAGTAAAGAAAAAACAAACATACAATAATTATCAGAAAAATTAAGAAATTTATTTAAACAATTGTAAATTTTATTAAATTGTATTTTTTTTTTTCCATCTCTTAACTCTTCAGCCTCTTTTTAATTTATTAAGGCTTTTCTCAAATCCAAAGGAGCTACTTTTTGACACATTTTTTAATTCATTTTTGTTCAGAAACTCAGGAAATTGGCAGGTGTTCTTAATCAGAAACTATGTGATTGAAAAAAGTTTTCCTTTTTTGGTAAAGACAGATCTTTAAGAAAATACTGTCAAAGTCAATTATTTTAAACCCAATTCCAGTCGTGGTACTGCAAACAAGGAGAAAAACATTGACATGAATCACGTATAACTCAGTAAATAATTTGTTTATCAAAAAATGGAAAACTCATTTCTATTTCAAATTGCTTCAATAGTCAGGCCTGCCAATTTTATGCCTTTGTGTTTAAAAATGAGTATGAAATTGTGTCAGTAAGTTTCGTATTGTTGAGCAGGTCATTTGAGAACCACCTTAAGACAGCAACCTAATCTACTGACACAAATATCCTTTCAACCAAAAAGAGAACCAGGGACTTGTATTCATTCAGCAGGCCTTTTTACACCACCCAAAAAAAAAAAAAAAAAACATACATATTCAGATAAATATGTTTAGTTTTTATCTTTTAAGTACAAAATATTAATTATATTCAATACAAGGTTAAAATAGATTTAAAATATCAGCTTTACAAAAATTGCATATCAAATTTGGGAGGCCCCCAAGTCGGGAGCACAGGGCCGTCCCCCATGCTTTAATCATGCTGATAATAGCCCTGAAAAAGTCTTTCAGAATCAGGATGCGAATTTGATAAGCCTCTCTGTGAGAGGCCAAAATTTAAAGCATTTTGTAACAACTAATAAGAAAGAGTGCATAAGAGAGAAAGGGGGGAGCATTTAACATGAATAAAGGGTATTTTTATGATCTTTGATAATATTTCAGGTCTTGTGTTTGAGAAATAATTACATCAGAATAAATCTTTAGCTTTAAAAAAATATTAATTGTTCAAATTATTCTGACATTAAAATGGCTTATTATAATGCATGATATTATTTTCACAGTTACCTAATAAAAGTTAAATTTATTGTATATTTTGTTATATATTATTTATTATTCTTATATCTTAATTTTTAAATGCAACTTTGAAATAAACATCTACTTAAAAATAATAATAAAAGTTAGTATTTGTATATGAAAAAAGAATGCAATTCTTGGAGAAAAAATGCAAGATTTTAAATTTTATTGATAGTAAGTAATGGGTCTATTTTACCTGAATATTTTCACTAATTTATTAATATTAAAGCTTATATTGCCTTTCAAAAAGAGCCAAAGGATACAAATATTAAACTCATACCAGAATACTATGGCACAATAGCTGGGATAAATTTAGTAAGATATAATTTTTCTTAGAGAAATATATTAATGTTACTGTAATGAAAATAAAAACATTCAATAATTATCAAAGTAAGAAATTTATTTATACAACTGTACACTTTATCCAACCATAGTTCTTTTCCTTCCCCTCTGACGTACTTCTTCTAATTTATTAAGGACAGCATTTGCCTGCCCTACTGATAAGTATCCTTTCATAATGGCTTTGAAAAAGTCATCAGAATCAGGATGTGAACTTGATATGGCACGTTCTAAGACATATAAATCTACAGCTTTGTCTTCTATAACAACATCTCTCTTTGAAAGCCCAAAATCAATCAAAAAAAGATCAAAAGGTTTTTGTAAAAATATGTTTGGAATATCATCTTTCCTAAGCAACATATTAGATGTTGTCAAATCTCCGTGGATTAGACTGTTTTTGTGCATTAAAGCAATGACAGAGCCAATTGTGTGAGCTAATGATGAAAGCGATGTAATACCATCAATACCTTCTTTTTGATAATATTCTATCAATAGTTCCTTTACAGTCATAGCATTCTGAATTTTTTCCATAATTATACAACCAGTCTTTAAATCTGCAAAATAAACTCCAGGACATTTTACACCGATATCAAAACATCTGTTTAGGGCTCTAACTTCAGCTCTTGTTCTTTCAGCTGTAAGGATTTTATCAAGCTCTGTATGCCGGTACTTTTTCTGGAATCTTTCTTTCAAAATGGCTTCTTTTTCTAAGTATTTACCCTCATAAATTCTTGCCTCAGATCCCTGAATTTTCATTATGAAGTTTTCTTTTAAATCATCAGGACAAGTGAAACATCTCTTTGTAACAATGTTAGCAGGCATGTTTTGCATTTCTATAGTAAAAGAAGAATATAAAAGAAAAATAAGTATTGTAAATTTTAAAATTTCATGAAAACATTTGTTAATAGTTATTGATTAGTAGTAACACATTTTTAAAATTACTTTTTTTTTTTTTTTTTTTTTTGAAAACATGTAAAGGTTGTGTAATTTTTTGGCAACAGCAATTAAAATAGCCCTTTGTTATACCACTCATTCAAGTAAATGAATTCTGAATCATCTTTTCTCATGGGTCTGAGAAAAAGAAAAATCAGTTTTACCTTAAAAGTATCTTTTAAGTAACTTTATATACATGTTTATTACAATAAGTATCTCTAATGTTAAATTTCTTAAGAAAGCTGCAATATGTCTATAATAAACTAATATTTTGTAGACAAATAAATGTAAAATATTTATTTGTAGGTTATCTTAATCTTTTTCATACCTCCCTGTATGCAGGAATTCCATTCTCAACAATGCCCAATAGCTATTTCCTAAACCGTATCATAAACGTATAGATCCAACTACAAAAATGTTTTTAAATGGGGTAAACTATTATTTAAAAAGTCATTTGGATCACTAAAAACATTGCCTTTAAAAGTTACAAAATTTAATTTTTTATACGGTCCCCCAGTTCTACAAGCGATATTTCGTAAAAATTTTCTAACAAGTAAGATAAAAAAAAAGTCCCATTCAGGCCCTGACTATCGCACGGGCACTCGGGGCCCATGCCCTGGGCACGAAATTTCTGAGGGGCACGAAATTTTTCACAATTTCATCTAAATTTCCATTAAAAATATCATAATTGTGCCAACGTTTTTATTTCTTTTAGTACTTTTGTTTGCACTCAGTATCAGTTTGGTTTTATCATTTAATATCAATAAATCATTAATAAATATACTTCTTATTATTTTCTAGTAATTGATGTACTGTATTTATCAAATCATTCAATTTTATCATATTGCACATTTATTCGAAAAGTGACACAACTGAAAAAATGTGATATTTGAGGTATTAATACGATAAAATGAGAAAAATATATTTCAATCTGTGGTTAAAATCACATTTCAATAAATAATAGATAACAATATTTTATTTTTATTCCTGGAACTGTTTTTCAGTTTTCCGGAAAACATGGTTTTTTGATTTGACACTTTTCGAATAAGCGTGCAATATGTTAAAAAAAAAGAAAAAAGAAAAAAAACTATTATCAGTAAATCAACCAATCTAAGGGGGCACGAGAAATTGAAAGTGCCCTGGGCACAAAAACTTGCTAGTCGGGTCCTGGTCCCATTCATCTAACATTGAAATTGACCAAGTTATGAAACTTTGAATTGCATGACTTATACAGTTGAGCTCGCTTATAGCAAGTGCGAAGGGACCGTGTGATATTTGATCATTATAACAGGATGCTCGGAAATAATTCATGCATACTTACTTTATTATACATACTTTATTTTTTTATGATAGTTATGTACAATACAAAAGAAGTTGGTTAATTTGCTTTGAACTGTCTTATTGTTTTTTTCTTGTGTTTTTAGTCTGTCTCATGGCCGAAAAATATCGTCATTTGCACACCTGGCTTCGAAAAAAGTTTGAAGTTTTTCTGTGCACTCAACAGCCTTTGAGTATGTTGGGGGCGGTTCAGCTTGAAATTCTTCACATTCATCATTATCATTACCTTCTTTAGCTTGAATCTCAGCTACAATATCCTCGGGAGTAGGTATCTCGGAAGTGATAAAATTGGCATCAGATACATAATTAAATTCTCTACTCAT
Source organism: Maratus michaelseni (assembly GCA_963931845.1). NCBI lineage: Eukaryota > Metazoa > Arthropoda > Arachnida > Araneae > Salticidae > Maratus > Maratus michaelseni. The sequence goes on from OZ007598.1 coordinate 39,906,632, forward strand.
TTCCAAATTTTTCAAGTTGTCTACTTCTTCCTCAGAGATTTGCCCCTTTTGAGAAATGTCCAATCCAGCCTTACGGAAGCAATTGGTAATGCATATTGATGCAACATTTTCCCATGCAGCATTCATTAAACGTATTGCTCCCAGTATGTTTACATTAGCATTTGAGGTTGTTCCTATTTTTTCTTTTCTATCGAGAAGCATCCTAATCAAGTGCTTACAAAAGTTTGATTTTAAAACTTCTGATGACCCCTTGGTCTATAGGCTGGATAACACTTGTAGAATTCGGTGGTAAAAATTCAATCCTGATGGAAGTCCAGTGATTTCAGGATACACAGAACAATTACTAATTAAAAGGAGAATTTTACACTTTTCTTTCTTTAGTTGGCTCTCCCATTTTGAAATGAATTTTGTGAAAATGTTCACAGTCATCCAGGCATTCCTGCTGTGGTCATAATCAACAGGAAGCTTTTTTACATGCTTAAAATACTTAAGGTTTTTGGACTTGCCAATAAGCAAGTTTTTTCTTGTCAGTGCCAGACATATTAGAGCACACTAAAACTGTCAATTTTTGGAGAGCTTGCCTCTGACGCACTTTTCACCCTTAAACTTAAAAGTCTGATGTAGGGTTACGTAGTAGAAAATGCCTGTTTCATCGGCATTATAAATGTCATCTTTTGTGTATCCTTCTCTGATGACTGGCCACTTTTCACTCATCCATGTCACGATATCTGAAATGTTTGCAGACTTTGCTTCACCACGAATTTTTCCAAAGGTTATCCCATGTCTTTTCTTGAATCGATCAAGCCATCCATTCAAACATACAAATCCAGAATAGCCAAAAGTGTTCAGCAAATTTTTCAGCTTGAACTTTTAAAAGTGGACCACTTGTAGGTAAATCTGCACTACGTTGCACCTCCATCTACTTCAAAAGAGCTTCGTTCAAATCCTCTTTAGCACATTTCTTCAAACATTCACAGTCATTCTTATTTTGATCGAACATAGCCATTAATTTTGCCTTGTTCTTTAACAAAGTTGAAATAGTAGAAGATAAGTGATACTTTTTGCAGATTTCGGAATTTTTTAAGCCATTCTCTAATACTTTTTCGTCAACTGATAAAATTTTACATTTCAACATCGCAAGATAAAATTTGATGAGCGTACTCAATGAATGCAGATCAAAGAATGACTTCCACACAAGTCCCCTACCCTGCCACTCCTACACAGAGTAAACTTCCGTCCAATCAGCAACACCTGTCCTTTCCTCAAGGTCGTCGCACATGCACTCCACATAATGAAAAATGCCACCATCACTTGTTCTCAGGATTTATGACTCATCACTAACTTTCGGTTGACCTCAGAATGTTAAAGGAATTTTTCGAAGAAATAATTAGCTAAACTGGAGAGTTGGAAGTCAATAGAAATTTTATTAGTCAAAAAAATATTGCTCACTATAACCGGGGTTTGCTTGTTAAAAGTGTGTTACGCTCCCATAGACTTAACATTGTACCAACTGATCCAATACATTTCCTCGTTAAATCAGGGCTCATTATAAACAAGTTTAACTGTACCAATTTTCTGCATCTAAACACAGATGAGTTGCGCTATGCTTCAAGGGATTGTACATAAAGTGCTTAAAGTATTAAAAGAATTTATTTCATATGTACATTTCTGCATTGCAGCTGAAGGAAGTCACTTGGAGCAAGTTTTAAGATAACTTTAATTTTTATTAATTAAGTTTTAGATTAGATAATCTAACAGCATTTTAAAATATGTATCATTTTCTAAAAAATTGAGACTGTTGCTTTTCATCATTTCATTTTAAAAAAATTGTTATTTTTTTCACTTATATTTTTAGTATAAGTTGTATATTTTTCTTTAATATGTCAGAATGAAAATAGATTTCAAATTTATATTGTAATGTTAATTATACTCTCAATTATTACTTTTTACATCTGACAAGTATTTATATTTCTAGTAAATTTGTAAATGACCCCTATTTCACAGCAAAAAAGATGCTTCAACTTTAAACAGCTATTACTCGGTCAGTTTTAATCGTAGAAGAATGTTGCTTTTTTTTGTGTCTTCTTAGTGTAATAGGAAATTTTTACTAAACATAACTTATAGGACCAAGAAACTGTATAAAAATTTAAATTTCATAACTTTTTAAGAAATGTATTGACCTAAATCCCTTTTAAAATACTTCTGGTACTTTTTCGTTATGCAGACACCATTGTCACAAAGCATACATACATACATTATGCATTAGCATACATTTTGGCATAGTGTCCGTATAACAGAAAAGTACCATACTTCTTTACCTCATTTAACTCCTTGAAGGGCGCCAGTATATTATATATACCACCTAATTTTAATTCCAAAATGCAACATTGACACCAGAATTTTATAATCAAATTTTGAATTTATAAGGTACATGAAGGAAAACCTTTACTTATTTTTAAATAAATTTGTTCGTCAATCTTGGTGTCAATCAATCATTTCAATATTTTAGCTCCAAGTGTACATTGCCCTGGAAGGGGTTAAAGCATTTTTAACAATTTTCAACCTAGTTGAAAAGTGTTTATGACTTTGATTTGTCTGGCCGTCTGTCCATGCTCTAACTTCCGTAAATATGCTCGGATTGCCTTGCAATTTTTTTGGAAGCGTTGGAAAGTGTTACATAATCTATCCTTGATGCATGATTTTTCGTTCTTGTTGTAATTAGAACTGTATGTCTATGACTAACAGTTTAGGAATTAGCCATTGGACATTGTTGAGAGTGACATCCTCTATAGCTTCATTGGGATGCATCATGCATCATGTTATTTTTTGTCCTGACATGAGCAATATAACAAAGGGCAAATGTATGAATTTTTTCAATGGTGAGAAACATCATTTCCGCTAGTTATGAAATTCAGGGTGTAGCTTGAGGGGACATCTCACCCCTCTCTGAAGATTTCGTGCTTTTACATGGCTTATAATCACAAAATTGCATTGGAGCTTAATGGTGGCTGATGTCTCTATATAAAGTATAATAAAGAATTTTAAAAAACTAAACTCAGCTACATTTTTACAACTTGTTCTGAATGAGATTTTAATGTTGAGCATTTTTCATTTTATCACTTTATTACAAAGTGGCAGCCAATTAAGCGAGAATTTAAAAAAAAAAAAAAACCCACTTTTCTAAAAATTAACCCATGTTATCCAAAACACCTCGCACCTGATGTAATCAGCTGAAAATGATCCATTTTATTACCTATTAATGGTTTAACATAAAAACAATTAAAAATTTATGTAGGTATTCTAAAATTTTATTATAACAAGAAAATCTGTAAAAATGAAGCTCATGTTTTGTCAGAATTCTACAGTTGCAGGGTTGGCAGGTTTTTGACATGTGTCAGTTTTTGCTGGTTTAAACTGCCATGTTAAAAACCTCAAATAGTACATTAATATATAAAATTTCACATCAAATGTCAAACATATATACAACATTACATGTAAATGTTTAAAATGTCACTCTGTATATCAATAATTTATATGTAGTAAAGTATTATTGTTAAGTGCAATTTTTTTTAACTCTGTAAAATTTTTATTTAGAAATTTTTTTTGGGGTAAAATTTTAAAATGCTCACATGAGCTGCACATTTTTTCTCATATTTAAAAAATCTTAAATGTCCTAGTAATTTAAAACAACGATATAATCTTTCTGCAGCATGACTTAAAGAGTGTAAAGAATATGTAAAAGCCCAGCTGGCCAAGTGATACCCGCTGGAATAGTCAACTCATTTGCCTTGAAACTTTTTTACATAATAGGTCAATATTTCAGAAAATGGTAGAAGAGCCATGAGGATGCAATGAATATTAGAATTTCTCAACTGATTAATGATTTTAATTTATATAAACTAGTCAATAGTTTTTATTTTTTTGTGTAAGCCGAGAAAGAGCTCCGTTCACAATTAATTCCATTATAGCGTTAGTTACTTTTTTTTTTTTTTTTTAGAATAGTGAGATATAAAATAAAATAAATAAAAAATTCCTATACAGTAAAATTTTTTATGAATATATTATTTAAATAAATTAATGACTTCCAGTAATATTAATTTCACTTTTCGGCATATTTCACTTTTCATAGTATTTTTTGCTGATTAGTTTTGCATTATTGGTAAAACATTTCATTAAATTGTTAAAACAATGATTTCAATTGCATTTTTACATTTTAAACTGCCATTAAAACTATTTCTGAAAATATAAAAAAAGATAAAAAATAAAATAAATTGTATCTCATTTAAATAAAATAGCTTGCCTTTTAAACTTCATGAATGCCAGCTGAATGGAACAAAATATTCATTAGCATTAAATAATTAGTTTCTTAAGTTGATATTATTTTAAAATATTATCTATATATTTAAAGCGAAAAGCGCATTCTCTTTTCCCCACGAAAATACAGTAGATCTTTATAATGCGAACCCAAAAACACAAAGTTGTGCGTTATATAGAATTTTGCGTTATACAGATCACATTTCACACATCATTAAATTTAGCATGTATAATATGGCCAAATATGTGTGAAACATAGCGAAATACATTACAGTATATTTATATTGCATTTTTATTACCAGGAGTTGTTGCAGATTATAATTTTTTGCATAATATAGACCATTCCACGCATTGTTAAATTTACTTTATAGGCATTGTCCAAACATACCTGTATCAAATCATAGCAATTTTTTCAGTAATTAGCTCTGAATTAAGGAGATAAAGTAGAACTAATGTATCAAATTTAGTCCTCTAGAGAATAGCAACTATTTATAATGTGGGAATTCAGGTGTTTCTTAACTAAAAATTCGTTGTTTACGTCCGAGAAGTTGTGCGTTATATGGAGAATTGTGTTATAAAGATCTTCTACTGTAGTCTCTTTGTGCATGCTGTAACGTTTTTTTTTAAGGCTTTTCCCCTCAGAAACGGGAAACGTCAAGCGTGTTTACTCCTCACCTGTTTAACCTGGGGAGATTGATAAGGGTTGATTGAAAATGGATGGCTAATATGGCCACTCCATTGAAAGCATAGACCTAATAATAGTAGACTCAGAAATGGCAACCTTTTTTGGAAGCGAACATCACCCGTCCTCCATCACGTGCATCCACCACAACACCGCCAAGCCAAACCGGGGTTTTCTGCCAAAATGTACTTGTTTGCACTTTTCGAATTTCCGCCAAAATGTATTTATTGCATCTGTGTTTCTCAGGAAAATTGACTGCGCTTTTTTATTTTCCTTTTAATTTCCTCTGTCTCTTAATTTTAAACAGTTCTTTTAAGAACTTATTATTTATTGAGATGAAATCTATTTTATTAAATAGTACATATTGATTATAATTTTTCTAAAACCCCTTGATGTTGTACCTGGCAAAACCATGATCGCTATATCTTTGTACAAAGATATGCAGTGTAAAAAATAAAAATATGTAAAGTACTAAACTATTATACTAACGATAAATTGAGAATAAATGTCACTAAGACTTTATAATTCAGGGTAAACATAAAATATAGGCAATATCAAAGTTTTAAGTCAAAATAGCAAGGAGAAATTAAAAAAAAATAATAACAATAAATACATTAGTTATATATCAGTAGTTGTCTGTGGTTATTATTTTCAATAACGCAAAAAAAAAAAGGTTAAATTTAATTTTTATGGTATTGAAAAGTTGCAAATTTATTTTTCTCAGAAACTTACGAAAAATACTAGCTATCTTAACAGAGAAACAATTACAGAAAATGTAACTTGGTAATTCTGAAATATCCTGGAATTTTTATTTTTCACTTTTTAAAATTCTTTCCCTTTGTTTAAAAAAAAAAAAAAAAAAAAGAGAAAAACTATTTGATTTCCTATTATTTTAAAGCCTGGAAAGTTTAATGCATTTTCAGAATTAAAACAAGAACGAAAAATCATGCATCAAGCATAGATTATGTAACAATTTCCAATGCTTCCAAAATAATTTTACAAATTATACCGTTTAATAAGCTAAAAGATAACATCTGAGTAATCCGAATACTTTTATTCAGCCCTGTATAGGATCTATAGATTTGTATATATACTACATAGGATGCTAAATTTTAGTTCAGTTGGGAAACGCGTAGCACAGTTTAAAATTCTCCGTCTGGAGTTAAATAATACGGAAATGTGTTTGTGAACTTTTGTGCTTCCCTGCATAGGATCTACAGAATTTATACACACCACGTAATAGACAAAAAGCGAGTTAAAATTAAAATCGCATTCAGTAACTTAAAACGCACTTTATTGTTAACATACAGTAGAGAATTCTTTTGTGTGTCCCTGTAAATGAACGATGACTGCTATACAGTGGCGTAGCCAGGGAGGGGGTCCAAATGCTCTGGATACCAGTAAAATTGTAAAGTTTTCTTCGCCTTCATTATCGCAGAAAGTTCTCCGATTACGTAAGGCAAAGAAAACGTTACAAAATTAGTGGTATCAAGAGCATCTGGACCCCCACCCTGGTTACACCACTGCTGCTATACACACACTATTCTGTAGTAAGCCTCTTGTAATGCACCTTAGTGATATATATATAAATTTCAATGCGTTTAAAATAGGGAAACATTATTTAAATAAACCGCAGACGATTTTTCTCCATAGACGTAATGTAACGCAATTCTTTTGACTGTCCCTGTAAAGTAACTATAAGTGCTATGCACACCCTATTCCATATTAAGCTTCTTCTAATGCACCTTAGTGATATATATAAATTTCAATGCGTTTAAAATAGTGAAACATTATTTAAATAAACCGCAAAGGATTTTTCACCATAGACCGTAATGTAACGGAATTCTTTTGAGTGTCCCTGTAAAAAAACTATAAGTGCTACACACTTCCGTTGAAATAGGGAACATGCTATAGATAACGACTATAACATATAAAAATTGCAGAGCAATCCGAGCATATTTACGGGAGTTAGAGCACGGACAGACGGCAGACAAACCGAAGTCATAAACACTTTTCAACTAGGTTGGAAAGTGTTAAAAAATATACATGACAATATTGTTACATTCGTGTATGATTGTTTCAAATTGAAGCTTTCCAAACAGAAATCTCGAAATATTTTGGGTTATCTACTTAAAATCTTGTATCACTAATAAACAAAAAAATATTTTTTAAGTAACGTTTATTAGAAGAGAGATGTGCAATCCATGCTCCCAAGCCATTTTATAATATTTAAATTAAATACAGCAGCAAAAAAAGAAAAAAAAATTTAGAAGATTAATCAATCTTTTTTTCGTCAGGAGGGTGGGGACAAAATAAAACTGAGCTTAAAAAAGTTTCTTTTACCAAGGCCCTATTTATAGAAAACAAATTAGTCTTGCTCATTATAGGAATAGCATTTGAAATTACAAGTCAGGAAATCAAATCAAATATTTTATTACATGCAAATGTAATATAAATTATTTTTTTATAACAGTTGAATTTGTTATTGCAATTATATCTTTCAGCCTTGTGTAGATTTTATACATATAAAATCCAGACATCTCATTTCTATCCTAGCTCTGACATAAAATCTTAGAATATGATAACAACACGAGCGAGACTTTTTAGTTTCAGTTTCGTTTGTTTATTTATGTTTATTGTTTTTGTGAGAATGAAACCGAAGTTGCCCTGAAGAGAGTACCGCCAAAACAGACAGTCTTTGACACGCCAAATCCGGGGTGATGTTGGATTCAACTTTTCAACAGAATAACAATAGAGTCCTCACTCTAATACTAATCTTTGCTCTGATATTAAAAGCTTTTTTTTTTTTTTTTTAGAACTTATGTTTTTACTATTAAATAAGAATATTTTTTTGCAAAATTTTAAGGAGAACTTAGATACAGTTATATTTATAACCGATTGAAATTTCAAACAGTTCGGAAGATGAGAACTATTTTTTTTATTGCTATGTTAAAGGAGCCGATGCGAAAACAAACAAAAAACCGAGAAGTAAACATTTTTTTTACAACTACAGTATAGAACCATTTATCCGGACTGGTCGGGCCAGATGTATTCCAGATAAGTGGTTTTTCTGGATAACTGGTTGGACATTAAAACAACGTCCGTTTGATGAGATTTGTAGAATATATGTGGCTGTAACATTGTTACTGATTTTAAATTATTAGATTACTCTGATTAAAGTTCAGATCCTACCAAGATCAAAGATTAATCAGAGTTCGAAAGAAGGCAATTTCTGGCAATACCTTGGAAACAATAATTCTGCATAAAATCAAAATGCTCAATATCTAACTAAATAGGCTTTTATTTCAAATACTAGTAAAGTTTTACAATGCTTGTGGTAATCTAACAAGCAATGCACATGTCAAACTCGCACTGCATGACACTTTTATCTGGAAAGATTCTGAAATCAGTCAGTTGGAAATATCATTCTGGATAACTGGTTTTCCGGTTAACTGGATTCCGGATAAAGGGTTCCATACTGTAGATAACAATATTTTTTCACGAGTTTTTTACACGGGCTGTAAAACAGTTTTATTTATAACCAATAAAGATTTCAAAGAGTTCAGACAAAAAGAACAAGAAAATGTGCTCTTTTATCACTAAACATCAATATATTTTCCAGAATTTTTCATTTTAAAATATAATTTCTTACAAAATCAGGTTAAAGATATAAAATAATAAAAACTTGATTTTTTTTTCTAAATTTATTACCACAGGCCCGGGCAATGCCGGGCGAGTCAGCTAGTAATATATTATATCTATACATTACAGTAGACTCCGAATTATATGAAACTCATTGGACCAAGTTTATGTTGGAAAATCAAAATAATCGAATAATCTAGAGGACATTATCAGATGCATCTTTTAAATATACAAAAATAAACTGTAATTAAAATTATATAAATGAAGTAAATACACTGCTCAAAACAATAAAAGGATATTGCAGTTTAGGTGGATTTTGTATCTGGGAAACTTTTTAGCTGATTGATACATGGTCGACAGACATAGTAGGTTATATGAGAATAAATTACACATGTTTGGCAGAAAAAAATGCATTTTATTGCGCATTTGTGTACAAAAGGAAAAAAACACAATTTGTGCATATGAGAAAAAAAGAATAAGAAAAGGTGTTTTCTTCAAAGAAAATCATTTTCAGTAGGGGGTATGGTTTCCACGGGCGGCCAGCAACGTTGAACACCTTTGAGGCATGGACTCAATGAGGCTATTAATGACGAGTTGGGGTATTCTGCCCCACTCTTCCAGAAGAGCTCTTTCCAGTTCTTGGAGAGTTTGTGGGGGTTGTTGGCGGCCAGAAACTCGTCTTCCTAGAGCGTCCCAAACGTGCTCAATTGGATTCATGTCTGGAGAACACGCTGGCCATTCCATTCGAACGATTCCTTCCTCGAAAAGGAAATTCTCCACCAGGTTTGCACGATGTGGCCTGCAGTTATCGTCCATTAAAATGAAGTTATCTCCGATTGCTGCAGCGTAAGGGACTACAATAGGTCTGAGGATCTCATCCCTATATCGGCGACCAGTCAGAGCTCCATCTCGAATGATGTAGAGGTCAGTGCGCCCGTCAATGGAGATGCCACCATACACCAACACTCCTCCACCGCCAAATCTGACACTTTCGTGCACGAACGCAGGATTATTCCTACTGCCACGGTCCCTCCAGATGAAAATACGCCTATTATCCGGATGCACAGAAAAACGGGACTCGTCAGAAAACAGAATATTGCTCCATTCATTTCTCCTCCAGTTGACATGCTTGGTTGCCCACTCCCTGCGGTCACGACGATGCCTTGATGTTAATCTAACACATACCATCGGTCGGCGAGCATACAGACCTACAGCATGGAGCCGGTTTCAGACAGTCTGAGTTGAAATCGTGGTGCCTGTAGCCGAGCGAAGGTGTTGTTGGAGAGGAGTAGCGTTCATGTTTCGGTGTCTCCGAGCTGTTAACGCTAAATACCGATCTTCATTGGGCGTTGTTGCCCGTCTACGACCTTGCCCTGGTCTTCGGCCTGCACATCCACTCTCCAAAAAACGGTTCCAGATCCTGGAAATGACACTTTGTGACACTCCAATGGCTTGCGCTACTTCGGCTTGAGTTTGGCCCCCTTCTAACCTACCAACAATTCTCCAAGCTTCTGAATCTGTCAAATGACTTCGCTGAGACATCGTACTCATCGAAACAAAGCAATCACTGAATGCCGATCATCCTTGTCTTCATTCTCTTTTATCCAGTTGAAAGTCAAATTTCATTCGCTGCCGCTGAAGCGAGGTTTTGACGTCGAACTCAAAATTTGCATACTCCACAGTTTGAAAACCAGAAAAATTTGCATTTGTGATTCTCTTCTTCTATTTTTGGCAAAAAAAATTTCGTTTATATCTTTATTTTATATAAAACTTCAAATATCCTTTAATTGTTTTGAGCAGTGTAGCTATTATCATAAAGTAAAATAAACAACTGTTATGAAAGAAACAATATAAATGAAAATAAAACAAATTTAAGAAACAAATAATGTAATTACGTACTTTTTTTCCCCGTAAGTAAAAATAATACAATTTCGCTACAATCTTGTGGAATTTAGTAAAACAATCTGGTATTAAAAGCACATTTTTCCGTTTATAGTGCCAGTAAATGCATTTCAGACTCACTGGACCAGGTTTATGTCAGAAAATCAAAATCATTGAATAATCTGGAGGACATTATCAGATGCATCTTTTAAGTATACAAAAAGAAACTGAAATGAAAATTATATAAATGAAGTAAATAGTATCATAAAGTAAAAATAAAGTAAAGTAAAATAAACAACTGTTATGAAAGAAACAATATAAATGAAAATAAGGTACTTTTCGGTTAGCCGGGCGCCAGTGATATATGTACATACGTATAATACATATGTACATCATATAATACATATGTATACGTATATATATATATATATATATATATATATATATATATATATATATATATATATATATATATACGTATATATATATATATATATATATATATATATATATATATATATATATATATATATACATATACATATATGTATATATATATATATATATATATGTGTATATACATATATATATATATCTGGCGCCCGGCTAACCTAAAAAAAGACAAACTTAAGAAACAAATTCTGTAATTACGTACTTTTTTCCCCGTAAATAAAAATAATACAATTTCAATAAAATCTTATGGAATTTAATAAAACCATCTGGTATTAAAAGCGCATTTTTCTGTTTATAGTGCCAGTAAATGCTGAAAATTATTAAAATTCAAAGTATCATAACTTGGTAAGTTTTGACCACATAAAAATGGATTAAGGCCAGGGTTGTAAAAAAACCGGGTTTTTTTTTCAAAAAAAACACAAAACCAGGTTTTTTTGGTTTAAACCTGGTTTTTTTGGTTTAAGCCAGGTTTTTTTGGTTTAAATGATTTTATCTTTTAGAAGAACGCTGAACATTCTTATTTTCGAATATTTGAAGTCAAGCATTAAACCAAAATCACTTTAAGTTATTTTGTTAAAATTTAATAATATAATGTTTACTATTTTTATTTAAGCACTACAATATTTTTGGTACTTTTCGGTTAGCCGGGCGCCAGTGAAATGTATATATTTATATATACATATATATGTATACATACACACATATATGTATGTGTATATATATATGTATATATACATACATACATATATAAATGTGTGTATGTATAGATATATGTATATATATGTATACATAGATATGTAAATTTCACTGGCACCCGGCTAACCGAAAAGTACCATATTTTTATATTATTTTAATATTTGCACAAAAGTATATGTATGTATCGTGTATCCAAGCGAAATAAGTAGTATGTCCACGAATTCAAAAGATGGGAGAGCACATTTGAATAAGATTAATATAGTTTATTATTAAATATATAAAGAATTAAGAAGTTTTCAAGAATGAGGTTGAACTATTTTGTTCATAATTAGTTTTGCTTCAAATGCTAAACTTTCCATATTCAAGTACAAATTCTCTGTATGAAACAGAGCCAAAAAACATGTATTCTCTGCCTGGTTGCAGAGTCAGGACTGAGCTTTTTAACAAAAATCAAGATCAATTTATAATATGCATGATTATAATCAGTTTCACTTCCAATATCATAAAACACATTAAATTAGATCTAAATTATTATAAAAGGCTATAAATCTTCATTTCAGTGACATCAAGTAATTATAAAACTAATAAATCTATTTAAATGATCCCAAAATGAATTTATATCAAGAAATCCCAAAGTTATTAAATTACTAATAAATCATCATTAAGATTCCAAAATTAGTATAAAGCTAATAAATCTATATTAAATGACCTTCAAATCATTATATTACTATTATAAACATTAAATTATATCAAAACATTATAAACAGTAAATTAGATGAAAATCATAAGATAATAAATTATATGAAAGCCATTATAAGGTAATAAATTATGTGAACATCATTATAGAATAATAAATTATCTCTATTAGTTCAAAATGTATTTACATGAGGGTTTTTCCCATTATAATCAATTTATAAACAAATAAATTATAGTATGCCTACAAAATGATATTACATCCAAACATCCTCCGCCACCATGAACAAACGGAGTTCATCAAACATTAAAACTTAAATAATTAAATACTAGATATAAACTGAAATAAAACTTATAAAATTTTAAACATTTTTACCTTTAAGTTTCATTATTAATAAAGTACTAAAGTATAAGAATATAATAATTAAAATATACTTCAGCCATAACTATGCTTCATAATTCACTACTGAAAATAGAAAAAGAAAAAGAACATTAATATACATAATACAAAATTTACAATATTTGACATGTACAAAAAAATAATAAAACACATTGTTCTATTCATCATCATTGTCTATGGGCAGTGGACAAAGTTTTGTGATCGGACGTTTCATTTCTCCATAGGCAGTTCTTAATTTAACCACCCGCACATGGTTATCATCTCCAGGAAACAGTTCGACTATTCTGCCTAATTTCCACCTTAATGGGGGCTGATTTTCTTCTTTTATTAACACTAAGTCATTGATTTTTAGGTCCGGCTTACTTTTCAACCACTTAGTTCGTTGTTGAAGTTGCGAGAGATAGTCACAAGACCACCTTTTCCAAAAACTTTGGAAAATCCTTTGCAGGAGTTTCCACCGTTCTAAAGGGGTTATATAGGTAGAGGACACATCAGGTTCAGGCAAGGAGGTCATTGAAGTTCCTATGATAAAATGTCCTGGCGTTAAAGCAGTCATGTCCCTTGGATCAGAAGATTCAGCCACAAGGGGTCTTGAATTCAGGCATGACTCAATTTGAGCAATTAAAGTAAGAAATTCTTCATAAGTAAGGATTTGTTCACCAATAGTTCTTTTGAGGTGATTTTTCATTTGTTTTATTCCCGCCTCCCAAAGGCCTCCAAAATGAGATGCGGAAGGTGGATTGAATTTCCATATTATCATTTCATCAGTGAAGTATTTCTGTATTCTTTCATCAGATGCAATTTTATACATCATTTTCTTTATTTCTCGGTCTGCCCCTACAAAATTTGTACCTCTATCTGAAAATATTTCTAGAGGTTTTCCACGTCGAGCAACAAATCTTTTTAGAGAAGCAAGAAAAGTTTCAGTTGTAAGGTCAGTGACAACTTCAAGATGAATGGCCTTTGTTGCGAAACAAATGTACAAACAAACATAATGCTTAAAAGGTTTCACACCTCGTCCTTTACGAGGTTTGACCAAAAAGGGGCCGGCTAAGTCGACGCCTACTTTTGAAAATACTCAAGCTTGGGTCACACGTGCTGATGGCAAATTTCCCATCAACTGAGATGACAAATTAGATACGTTTCGGAAACATTTCATGCATTTCCTTATTTCTTTTTTCACAGCTTCCTTAGCATTAATTATCCAAAATTTTTGTCGAATAGCTGATATGGTTAATTGAGTGCCACTGTGCAGATGCTTTTCATGAAAATATTTTATTAGCAAGTTTGTTACATGATGCTTTTTAGGAAGAATAATTTGATGCTTTTGGTATTCAGACAGATTGGCATTTCTTAACCTGCCTCCAACACGAAGAATACCATTGCCGTCAGTAAAAGGATGTAAAGGAAGTAGCTTGCTTTTAGAATTTAAGCTATTTCCTGATTTTAGAACTTTCAGTTCTTCCGTGAATTCATCCCTTTGAATCAATTTCACAATAGTATTTGTTGACCTTTCAAGTTCTGGAACAGTTAAAAAACCAGTGACTCGTTCAGATGGACATTTTATATTTTTGATGAATCTGAGACACCAAGCCATAATTCGTTTTAATTTAGTCCAAGAGGAAAATTTAAACAAAAGTTCAAATTTAGGAATATCTTGGGCTACAGAGCAAACAAGTGTTTTGCGTTGTTCTTGCAAGATCTCTTCATCAGGCAGATTTATTGGAGTTTCAAGAGAAAATATCGGTAAAGATTTTTCTTTCAGCCAGAAGGGCCATGTGTCCATACATTATTATTTATTAATTCAGATGCAGAGCAACCACGAGAGAGAACATCTGCAGGATTTTCTTTTCCCTTACAAAATTTCCATTGTACTGGAGCAACAAGATTTTGTATTTCACGAACACGATTTGCCACAAAGGGCTTCCAGTTATTAGCACTACCTTTAATCCAATGCAAGACAATTTGTGAATCACTCAAACAAAATATATTTTCATTCAAGATTTTTAATGTTCCCTTTAAATAATTAGCTAATCTTGCAGCTGTGAGTGCTCCAAGAAGTTCAAGTCGGGGCAGGGTTATTTTCTTGAGAGGTGATACTCTGGTTTTAGACATAACAAATGAAGTTTCACAGGAGAGAGGATCACGAATATAAACAACTGAACCATATCCCTTTAAACTAGCATCAGAAAATGCAAAAAGTTGAACAGTTCCAGGATTTAATTTTGCAATATTTACAAAATATTTTCTAGAAATTTCAAAATTTGCTAAGTCCTTGATTTCATGATACCATTTCAAGAATTTTTCAGCTAAAGGATCTGGTAATGCAGAATCCCAGTCAATCCCATGTTCCCAAAGTTCTTGCATTAAAAATTTAATTCTTATCAGAAAGGGAGAGATTTGACCAATAGGGTCATAAATTTTAGCCGCAGTTTGCAAAACTAGGCGTTTGGTGATAATCTTATTATCAAGTTCTACCAAAAGGGGTTGTATATCTATTTTCAATGTGTCATTATTTGTTACCCATATAATACCTAATACCTTTGAAAGGTTTTGTTCAAGAGGGTCTTCCTCAAAGTTTATCCCATGTTCCTTCCATAAAAATTTTAAATCTCTAGAATTACTCTTAAATTTTCTAAGTTTCATTTTAGCCTCACCCAATATCTTTTCTGCACCAGTTGATAAAATGAACGCTTCATTTACTGAATCTGCACCATGGAAC
The DNA here is from genome assembly GCA_963931845.1 of Maratus michaelseni. Classification (NCBI taxonomy): domain Eukaryota; kingdom Metazoa; phylum Arthropoda; class Arachnida; order Araneae; family Salticidae; genus Maratus; species Maratus michaelseni. The sequence continues at coordinate 39,922,115 of OZ007598.1, forward strand.
AGATCATCCACATATAAAGAAGTATCCAGCATATTAACTATTTTTTCAAACAAATCTTTATACCCCTTAATATGATGTTTGATGGTCGCAGCAAGGAAAAATGGTGAGGTTGTTACACCAAAAGTTACACGAGTCATGCGATAAACCTTCAAAATGGGATTGTTACTTGTTATATTGTCAAACCATAAGAACCTCAAAAAATTTCTATCTTCATCTTCTATCTGGATTTGCAAGAATGCTTTCTCTATATCTGCTGAGAATGCAAATTTGTGAAGGCGGAATCGTAAAATAATGTCCAAGAGATTGGGATTTAAATTAGGACCAGAAAATAAACAATCATTTAAAGATTTTGCAGCCTTATCTTTAGATGAAGCATCAAATACAATTCTAACTTTAGTTGTAGATTTATCTTCCCTTATTACTGGTCTGTGAGGCATGTAATAGGTATTTATTTCATTCTCATTAAATTTACATTCTTCGATTATACCCAAACCAGATTGTTCATTTATTATTTTCTCATATTGATTAAGTAACCATTCATTTTTGCACAGTTTTGATTTTAATCCCCAAAGTCTATGTTTAGCAATATCAAAATTGGGTTCTAATTCATTTTTATTTAACTTCCACAAAAGTTTTGTTTCATATCTTCCGTTAACAAAATTTAAATTTTCATTAAAGAAATCAATAGCATCTAAATCCTTTTGTGAAAATAGTTCACTTTTACTATCACAAATACCCAAAGATTCTAAATTCCAAAACCGCTGCAAATCAAAATTTTCTGCTTCATTAACCGATACAAAATGAGCATTAATTGTTTCAGTACTTTCAGTGTTTATTTTTCCTACTATTGTGTAACCAAAAAGTGTGTTAGCTACATATAAATGATCGTTAATTTCTTCAACGATTCCTCTCTGAACATTCCAAAAATAATCAGCTCCAAGTAAAATTTGTACTTCTGATTCATTGGGGGAGGGATCTGCTAACCTCCATCTCTTACCCTCGACATATTTTTTGATTTCAGGGTCAGAATTAGGAACTTTCAAAGTTGTTGCACTAATCAAGTCGGTAGCTAATACCTCAACATTTATGAAACGATGATAATTCATTTTGCTTCGTAATTTAATTTTAAAAACATCATATTCTTCTTCGCGACCTTGATTAATGCCAAAGGCAAAAACAGTTAAATATTCTTTCCTCAAAACAGGCAAATTTAATTCACTAGCTAGTTCTTTTGTTATGAAGCTTTTTTCACTTGCCGAATCCAACAATAAACGAACTACTTTTGATTTTGAGTTACCTTGAGCTGTTATGCAACATGTTTGCAATAAAACAGCATGCTTAGAATTTTTCAAATTACAATGAGAATTAGAAACGATAGTTTGATTTTCCGAAAGTTCTGGTTTCAAAGGTTTCTTAAAACAAAATAATTTATTATGTTCAGTACTTTTGCAATTTACACATGGTTGTAATTTTATTCGGCATTGTGATGATAAATGCGATTTAAGAAAGCATCGATAGCATCTTCCTTCCTTCTTTAACATTAATCTTTTTTTATCGTCAGCTATATTTTTACACTCAGACGATGAATGATCATTGGTTTTACAAAATACACAGAAAACTTTAATATTAGCACTTAAAGTACTGGCATGATATTTATTTGATATTTTCTTTTCACGATATTCAGATTTGTTTTTATATGTGAATGAAGAACTTGCATCATTTTTAGAATTAGTCATAGACAAAGCCTTTTCCCTACATTCTATTTCACATTTAAGAAATGCAATTAAATCAGTTACATCTGATTCATGACTAAGATCCCTTTTTCTATGATATTCTATTACTAATTCATGGGGTAAAAGCTTTAACAAAATAGGATTTAGCAATTGTCCATAGGAACTGGATGTTACACCTAGATTTCTTAAACTTCTGATATTAATTTCACACATATCATGCAACTTTCGTAAAGCATTTAAATTCGAACAATTTTTAACTGGTTCCATAGTTAACAAATTAGTCATATGTTTATTAATAATAATATCAACTTTACCATAGCGATCTTTTAATAAATCAATACAAGTATCATAATTTTGTTCTGTCAATGGAAATCCTTCTACCACATTATAGGCCTGGTTACATAACAAGGATTTCAGATAGGCAAATTTTTCTACTTTAGTTAATGATTTATTCTGGTGAATCAATGTTTCAAAACAGTTAAAAAATTCTACCCATTGTTCAATATCCCCAGAAAATTTAGGAATATTTAATTTAGGCAATTTCATTGTGCACGAATTTATTTCTGTTCCACTGACAGAACTATTCAAACCATTTATGGAACTACCAGTTATCATAGATGTAACATTATCTTTATTACATTTAATTAATCTATTTTTTATCTTAAATTTAGCACTTATCAATTGATCATTGTACTTTTCAGTACTAGCAAGATCTTTTTCATATTCTTTAAGATCAGTAAATTGTTCTTCAATTTCACGATTCAAACTTTGAAAGGTAGATTCTTTTGAACTTAATAGTTCTTGAATTTCTAGTAAATCATCTACCTTTGTATTATCAACATCATCAGCTAATAGTGTTTCCATTTTTGTTATCAATTTAGAGAAACTTGATCGCTCAACTGAGCGCTTTGACTTAAGCTTCTCAAGATTTTCCATTTTAATACACAATTTTTATTTTTCAAAAAATATATAATTCATAAATGAAAGAAGCTTTCTTACCTGTTAATTCCAGGTAATATTGATTCAAGTGGTAATTCCAGGTAATGCTGATGCACTGTTACACAATATCTCTAATAATCCATCTTGTGGTTTCTGGCACCAAAATGGACAAAAGTATATGTATGTATCGTGTATCCAAGCGAAATAAGTAGTATGTCCACGAATTCAAAAGATGGGAGAGCACATTTGAATAAGATTAATATAGTTTATTATTAAATATATAAAGAATTAAGAAGTTTTCAAGAATGAGGTTGAACTATTTTGTTCATAATTAGTTTAGCTTCAAATGCTAAACTTTCCATATTCAAGTACAAATTCTCTGTATGAAACAGAGCCAAAAAACATGTATTCTCTGCCTGGTTGCAGAGTCAGGACTGAGCTTTTTAACAAAAATCAAGATCAATTTATAATATGCATGATTATAATCAGTTTCACTTCCAATATCATAAAACACATTAAATTAGATCTAAATTATTATAAAAGGCTATAAATCTTCATTTCAGTGACATCAAGTAATTATAAAACTAATAAATCTATTTAAATGATCCCAAAATGAATTTATATCAAGAAATCCCAAAGTTATTAAATTACTAATAAATCATCATTAAGATTCCAAAATTAGTATAAAGCTAATAAATCTATATTAAATGACCTTCAAATCATTATATTACTATTATAAACATTAAATTATATCAAAACATTATAAACAGTAAATTAGATGAAAATCATAAGATAATAAATTATATGAAAGTCATTATAAGGTAATAAATTATGTGAACATCATTATAGAATAATAAATTATCTCTATTAGTTCAAAATGTATTTACATGAGGGTTTTTCCCATTATAATCAATTTATAAACAAATAAATTATAGTATGCCTACAAAATGATATTACATCCAAACAATATTTTTACATATAATAAACAATAAAACGTACGATCACTTATATACCTAAACAATCAATCCCTATTATAGAAAATTTTTAATATTACAACATGTGAATATTTACATTTTAGTTAAAAACTTTATAGAAAAACACAAGTTTTGACGTTTTTTCAAGTCCTAATCTATTTTGCAGTTTAGCTTGAACAAGTCCAAATTTTGAAAATATTCTCTCTACACCGGCAGAAGATGCCTTTTCTGTTAAAAGTTGTTCAATTTCACAAAAAACTTTGCCATTAAATTTATAATTCTTTTTCTTGGCTTTTACACCATTCGTGTGCTGTTACAGTATTTACAATACTAGATTCAAAGACGCGTTCCTGGAAAGGTAAACTCTTTGCATTAAACTTAATCAATGGTATGAGTGAACTTATTGGATACCTTTACTTTGAAAAATCAAAAGCATATTTTTGTTCTTGTTGAGATGACTCTAAACCTTCTTTTTGTTTTGGATGCAGCAAATATATAAGAAAATGCATAGGCCTTAAAGCCATTTTTTTCAATTATGGAGGTGCTTCATCACTACTTATTTTTTCATTCTTCTTCTTCTTTTTTTTTTTTTTTTTTTTTTTAAGAAGATTTTTCCAGATATACACAGCTTCAGCAATGCTGCAATTATTTTTTTGAATTTTGTCAAGGGTATTTGCAATAAGGTTCTAGTTGTTCAAACATTTCTTCAACGTTTCTTTTCAAAACAAAATTGAACACAAGATTTTTAATGTTTCTGTTTGTTTTCTTTGTGAATGTTCAATAAAGTGGCCCATCTTTTAATGTAAACTTGGAGTATATCTTTCATTGAATTCCATCTAGTTTTGGAAAGGAAAACTAATTTCAAAGCATTTGCATATGATCTGTATAATGCATTTGCAAAGTGATTATATAGGATATTGATTTTGAATGTCATTGGATAACAAATTTAACACATGTGCTGAGCAGCCATATGCTATAAAATTTAAATGTTAATTTGTGCTTAATAAATGCTGTAACTTTGGAGCATTATCTGTAACAACTGATCGGATGAAGCACTGAAACTCCAATTTACATTTTTTTTATACTAGCAATAACCATTTTTTTAATCAAATTTCCAGATGTATGAGCCTTTTCACTAGTAGCGATTGTATCAAAGTACACATTACCTATCTTGGTTGTAGCAGTTACACATATCATCACTAATTCATTATGTACATTTGATTATCCATTAAATCCAAAACATAGTGTTTCATATTTTAACATTGTAGCACAATTTTGCTTTTCATTTTATAGATGGAATCAACCAATAAGGAGATACCTGACATGACATCAGACATCTTGCATCAGACTCTGAGTTGTATCATCTCATTTTCTTATGCAATAAGCATGTTTCACTGCATCAGAATTCAAATTAGTCTATCCTAATCTAAATACTTTTCATCACATTTGAAAAAATAAAAATAAATAAATAAAAACTATTTTCTTTGTTAGTTTTGCAGTTTAAAAAAAACAGTGTGGTTTTTAAAAAAAAACATTTGGTTTAAACCATGGCTTAAACCAGCGTGGTTTAAAGCAAACAACCCTGATTAAGGCCATAAGGGAAAATATTTATTTAAAGTGAAAACTTTCCTAGCTAGAAATGTCATTCCTTTGATGCAGTGGATTGACTATCCACCAATGCAGTGGATTGACTATCCACCGATAATGTGGCAAATATGTCCGAGAAATACAAAGGATTCCAAGCACAAATTATGTGCAAAAATAATTTTGCACAGTTTTTGCCTTGACTTACGCAATTCCCTAAATTTAGTTGGTGTAAATTCTGCGGAGTGTTACCTTTAAAGCAATAAATTTCTTTTCTTATTTATCAGGTGCATATAAATCAAAAGTATCGCCGATCGTGTGCGTAAAAATCTCCAATTTCGCCAGTCGGACGCGTACAAATCATGAATTTTACCGATCGGTTGCGTAAAAATCGTGAATTTTGCAGATTAGGTGTGTATAAATTATAAATTTTGTCAGCCGGACACGTAAAAATTGCAAATTTTGCCGATCGGGTGAAAAAAAAATCGTGAATTTTGCTGATCGGGTGTGTATAAAACGTAAATTTCCCCGATAGGGTGCGAAAATATCACAAATTTCACCGATCGGGTGCGTAAAAATCGCAAATTTTGCCGGCAGGTGCATAAAAATCGCAAATTTTGCCAGTCAGGTACATAAAAATTGCGAATTTTGCCGATCAGGTACGTAAAAATCGTGAATTTTGCTGATCGGGTGCAAATGAAACCCAACTTTCACTGATCGGGCGCATAAAAATCGTAAATTTCGCCGAACGGGCACGTAAAAATAATGAATTTCGTCAATCAATAGGGAAAAAACTGCGAATATTGTCAATCGCGTACAGAAAAAAAAAATGCAAATTTTTTCCATCCTTGCCAATTGAATTGGGTTATGCTGACTAAGGAGGTGGTTGAGTATAGGGGGCTAATCCTCCTTTTAAAATTAGCATTTTTACGAACTTTTAAGCCGATCCTCCCCTTCTTCCCCCGAAACACAATTTTGTCCACACTACAGATGTAGGCTCTCGACAATCCAGTCATTTTTGTGACTGGCCGTCCTCTTATAAAGGTTGCGCACCCCTATTTGATATCCACATTTTATGATTGAATATGTTAAGAAGTACAATTTTGAATAATATATGTTTCTCCTCCATCCCACCTGCATTCATGAAAGCACAATTTTTTTTCAGAACTGGCAACCTTTAAAGCCAAATTTACTCCTTTAAATAAAGTCAAAGTGTATTTTCACTCTTTGAAAATAATCTTATCTATATCTCTTTTATAAATAACAAATGTAAACTGTTGATATATCCTTGCCAACAGAACTGAATATGTTGACTGGGAATGAAAGAACCTAGGGAGCTAAAACTACCCTTCTGAAATTGATGTTTTTTTATCCGATTGTAGACTTAGATCCTGACACACCTCCTCGAAACAAAATTCTTTCTGTGCTGCTGATGGTGGCCCTCGACAACCCAGTCATTTTTGTAAGTAGCCCTTCGCTTAAAAAGGTTGTGCACCCCTAGTGTAAATAAAAAGATGTATTACAGTACAGAACCATTTATCCGGAATGGTTATGGTCAGACGTATTCCGGATAACTCGTTTTTCTGGATAACTGGTTGGGCATAGCAACTTAAAATATTAAATTTATAACATCTGTTTGATCAGATTTGTAGAATATTTGCGGTTGTGACATTGTTTTAGATTTCAAATTAATTATTAGATTACTCATATTAAGAATCAGATGCAAACAAAATCAAAGATTAATCAGATTTTGAAAGAAGGCAATTTGTGAAAAAATGTTGGAAATAAAAATTCCTCTGCAAAAAAATCAAAATGTCTAATATCTAACTAAAGATGCTTCAATTTCAAATCTTAGATGTTGGCATCAAGTTATACCATTCATCTTGAAGTAATGTTTCAAGCAATCAATGCACTTGTCAAACTGGCACCATATGGCACATTTTTACAGAAAAGATTTTGAAATCAGACAATTGGAAATATCATTCTGGATAACTGGTTTTCCGGTTAACTGGTTTCCGGATAAATGGTTCCATACTGTATAATCAGGGATCACTCTAGAGAGTTTCAGAGTGGTGGCCTGCCCTCATGCCCTTTTTAAATAAAATCCCACCCTCCTTGCCTTTTTACCAGGTAGAATTCTACCCACCTTCTATTTCTGGGTAGAATTCTGCCTTGTTTGCATTGTACTTTAAAAAATTCTTTACCTATCTTTTATTTTTAGAATGCTAGTATGGTATGTCAGGAGTACTCCTCTTTCCCTCTTTATTTCTCTGTGAAATGCCCTGGTATGTCTAATCTTTGACTTTGAGTGATTCATCTTTCCATTTATCATTTTTTCCACTGAACAAGGCATGAAGGGTAACTAAGGGTCATTGATTAATTTCACCTTCTCTAGTAAAATATAGTATTAGATCAGGCATTCTGACCTTTGACTACATGATAACTTACACAAGTTCTATAAAAAATTTGAGAAGTAGCTTAGAACTTTTATTTTGTAGCTTTTTCAAAACCAGTTTTGCTAAAGCCGGGGAAAAGTTATCTGGTGAATAAGTTTTAGAGAGAGAAGTTTTTGAATATCGTAGGAAAAGGGGGAGGAATGATCGTGAATATAGTAAACAACTTTACAATAAAAATCGCGAACACAAGTTTCATTTTGCTATTTTTAATACTTTTCAAACGGTGAAGTTAGGGAAATTAGAAATGTTATTGGATTTTTTAAATTAAGGAGTACTTTAAGCTGTTTCCCACCAGTATATTAGTATATGCACTTATTACAAAAATGCCTTTATTATGAAATATGTCCTTTTCAACAAAATTGCCCTTATGTAATGTGCACCCTGCCCTTTTTTTATGTTCTAGACTGATTCCAGATTATAATTATTTTAAATGTAGTCAGTTTTTATACGTCTGGAATATTTCTATATTCTTTGAATGATTTATAAAGTATTTTTGAATTGTATGTGTTTAAACAAACAAATTAAGGGCACCAATGAAGATAAAAACAACAAAAAAGTTTTTGATTAACAATACACATATTCAATTTTTAATTTGTACTTCAATGTAAAAAAAAAAAAAAAAGGATGTATGGGGGAGAATGCAAAAATTTCCAGAAGCGGATTAGGGGGGCCGAAAATTTCCAGTAGCCCGGGCACACCAAATGCTTAATCCGGCTCTGTGCATCAGCACTGGAACATGAATGAAAATAGATTATTTTTACCTATTTTCGCCCAAAAGTTCCAGGGATCATGCATATATTATTGTAAAACAACAAAGTCGGAAACAAAAAAATAGTTTGTTCAATAAAAATAGTTATCTATAAAAATACAAATCTAGCATGAGGGTCTCTACGCACCTGCTATATCTTTTTAATAAAAAAATTAACAAACCTTTTGATTTCCTTCCATAGCCGGAAAAAAAGAAAAAAAAAAAAAAAGGAACTAAATCCTATTTTATAAGGTCTGAGAAAACTCGACCTGCTCTGAAATAATAATAATAATAATAATAATAATAATAATAATAAAATCATTTTCGTCACCGACCCAATGCAATATTAGGAATAAAAGGTTTTTTTTTTTTTTTTTTTTTTTTTTTCTAAAATAAGAATATAGTTTTAAAATGTATAAATTTAGAAAATAAAAATTTAAGAAAAGTATGCTAACTTAAAAATGAAAATTATCTGAACTAAACGAGATTCTAATTAAAATTGAAAAGGTCCTATTAAAATTCTAACTGAAGTTTGTTAATCGTCTTGAATAAAGAATTATTTTTTTGTTTGTTTGTTTAAAAGAAACAGCATTACATTAAAAATTAAATAAATAAAAACGTATCTGATACACGTGCTGTCACATTTTTTGCCTGACACATGTGTTGCACAATTAAAAAGTTTGATTTAAACCAAGAACCAAGTAAAAAAAAATAATAGAAAAGAAAATATAATTATATCCAAGCTAAAAATTTAAACGTTAATCTTAGAAATTTAAAAATTGTATTAGAAAATATAAAAATGCGAATATACCTCCTACGACCGGTACGGTCTAATCAACAAATCAACACATGTTGAAAATCAAAATCAGTGTTGCCAGCTTGAACCTCTATAGAAGAAGGAAAAGAAGATCCACTCCCATAGGCGTAATGTAAACGCATCGAGTCAAGTCGGTAGAACGAACAGTAATGCGCGATAGACAACTTTACAGGGGAGTAGCGAAAAACCATAGATAAATAATAACACCAACCGGTTGTTTTAACATTTTTTTTTTTTTCGGTCATTTTGCTTTTCGTCATTTTTTATTCTGTTATTCTAAATTACGGAGATAATTACTTCATTTAAGTAGAAACCCCTTTCAAAACATCAGATAATATTTACAATTTAAATTTGAATGCTTAAATAGCTAAAATATTTCTCAAAAAACAATATTAATGTGTGAAAGCTTATTGTTTTTTCGAAATGAGGGAAATTATATGTATTTTCTTAAAACAAGGCTTTTGTAAATCTACATTTGATTATTAGTAGATATTGTGAATATACTATATAATAATATAATATTTGTAAAATTCCACTATTATTAAAATTTTAGTCTTTTGTGTCAATAGGAATAATATTTTGCATTTTCCCCCCCATTCTTAAGTTGTATTAAAGTAACTGATTATTTACAACTCAATTGAAAAAATAATTACACCACGGCGATTTTTTCTTTCTTTTTTATTGCAAGTGGAATTACTATAATCTTTAACAAAGTTTATATTTTTAGAAGATCCATTTCAAATATTTTAACAATACTTTTTCCTGTATGTATAAGAATGATTTATGAAAAGTAAAGCATATTTCACTTTTGTATTTCTGAAATGAATAACTTCACCTTTGTTATTAACCCCATCATTCCATTTTTGCACCATATCCTTTAAATTTGTTTTTCTAATTTTAATTAAATGACAAAAACAGGTGTTTTTTTTTTTTTTTTTTTTTTTTTTTTTTTTTTTTTAATCAACCAATAATATGTATTACAAAACAATGTTAATGTGTGATAGCTTATTGTTTTTTCGAAATGAGGGAAATTATATTTTGTTTTTTAAAACAAAGCTTTTGTAAATCTATATTTGATTATTAGTAGATATTGTGAATATACTAATTTCACACATATTTAAAAGGAAATACAGCAAAAAAATAATTTGTATAAGTGATGTTTTGAAATGAATTCTTACATTATTAAAACTTTCTCCGACTTTTTAAAAAGATATATTTGTAAAATTCCACTATTATTAAAATTTTAGTCTTTTGTGTCAATTGGAATAATATTTTGCATTTTTTCCCCCATTCTTAAGTTGTATTAAAGTAACTGATTATTTACAACTCAATTGAAAAAATAATTACACCACAGCATAAATAGCTATGAAGTGATGGAAATTCTGCAAAATATACGATCTCTTAAATAAAAAAAATACCTGACGGGTCGGCCTACAGGCACGGGTAGATTTCGAAGACGCAGACTGTGGGGCACCTGTTTATTGGGAATTGCAGAAGAAAGACCTGTTTGCCATGATGTGGCAGTTGGGACTACCCACTTCGAAATATACCTCTGCCTGTAGGCGGAGCCAGCAGGGATTTTTTTGTTTTTAATTTTTTTTCCGTAAGAGTTGGTTCTAGAAAAAACTTGTCAATATAAAAATTGTAGATAATATTAAGAAGATTTATAATAAATTTAAGCGGATTTGATATCTTGGGAATTGACAAAGTTATGAATTTTTTCTTCTGAAACCCTATTTCCCCCCCCCCCTCCTTGGGGGCATTTTTAATGAAATCAAAAATCTGTCATACATAAAATTTTGGCCCTTAACGCATTCGATATGTATAGTGGCGTATCCAAGGGGTGGGCTGATGGGGCTATAGCCCCCCCCCCCCCCCCCCCCCCCCTGTAGTGCATCAATTTTTGGAAAAATTTACACATATTTCTGACTTAAAATTAATAAAAACTATATATATATTTAATTTCTCACAAAGCAAAATTCAAAGTATTGGGGTTGTTAAAACTTTCTTTATAGTTTGGTGCAAGGGGGGGGGGGGGGGACACATGATTTTTAACACAGAAAGCTTTAAAGAATTTCTTACCTATTTAAAAATATTTTGTTACCAAAATTTCCAACAAATTCAGCACTAAAAAGTGATATTTAAATAAATCTTTGCTAAAAGAAAGTAAAAAAAAAATGTCGATCGTGATTGAAAAATATGAGATAATTAAATGATAGTTTTATTATTTGTCAGGCATTTTTTATTCCAGTAACAAAAAAATCTACTCCCACCAGCTTTTGTTAACAGCTCTTTATAACAAGTTTTTCCTTGCGATTCTATTGATCATATATCACTATGACAATTGATTAGCAAGATCTGCTCTCTGACGCTCTGAGTGTCAAGTCTCTGCATATTTCGACTGCTGCGTGTTCGGGCGAAGTTTGGAAAGGGGGCGTGTTATTCCCGCCCTCTTGCTATCCAGTATCTTCAGTTGTGTCTTTGTCGGGCGGAGCTTGAATAGGAGGCGTGTTATTCCCGCCTTCTCCACTGCTGGTATTCGTCGCGTGGAAAAAAGGCGTGTTACTCCCGCCCACCTGATCTCTGCTAATCTTCTGTGACTGCTCTTTTGAATGCCATGGCCATGAAAGAGAACCAACAGCTTGACGACCTTATGAATGGGATCATAAATGGATATGTTCCTGCGGACTGGTTACGAGAATTCAACGCCTTCCCTACTCTAGATGAGCAAGTGAACGATGTTTTTCGAGAATTTTTATCCGGTATAGATGAAGAAATACAGTCTCTCCAACAACGAGACCCACAAGGCTCAGGTAAAAGACCTCTGTCTTTTTGCTATATCTATTTTGGGGGAGCCATCTAGATTAGATTTAATTGATTTAGCCTGTAGAACTGGTTATATTAGATTTCTAGGGAATAACCAATGGGAAAAACTCCAAATTCTAAAGAATTTTAGCTCACATTCTAATCCCCCCCGTGCAGGAAAAAGAAAAAATTCTGAATCTGAAAATCCAATTCCCCTCAAAAATAAATTCGGAAATCTGAATTCCGAAGCTAATCTTGATAACCATGATCTTATGGATCAGGAATCTGCTCAAGATGGTGCTGCAAGCACCGATGTTGAATGTTCAAAAACCGACAAGCACCCCTTCTTTATTGAATTCAAAGATATGGATTGGCGCAAAGTTGCCCAAGAGATAAAAGCCCTTGATTCTGATAATCCTCCTCAAGTCAGCCTCTCCGGGGAACTTCTAAAAGTTCTACCCAAATCTGTCAGCCAATTTAGAGATATCCAAAGATACCTAACTGACAAACATATGAATTTTAACACCCTTAACTCAAAAGAACTTCGACCAAAAAAAATCTGTATTAGGGCAATCCCCCCCAACACAGACCCCCCAACTTATTATCGAAGACCTTGGTAACCATGGATTTAAGGCCACCCGAGCCGCCATGCTTAAGAGTCGCAAAACTGGCAGAGGTATGCCAATTTACATGGTCAACGTCCTCCCTTGCACTAACTTTGAAAAGATCTGTAAAATTGAGGAACTTTGTCATATAAGTGTTCGTATTGAATACTTTAGAAACAACAATAACCCAAAACAATGTTACCGCTGGCAACGGTTCGGACACGCCTCCGAGACGTGCAGCCTAACACCAAAATGTCTTAAATGCTCAGAAGAGCACCTCACTGATAACTGCCCCAAGACAGGTAAAATAATCCCAAAATGTTCCAATTGTAACGGTGCCCATCCGGCCTCATACAGAGGTTGCCCAAAAAATCCAAACAACATTAAGAAAAAAATACCTCAACACCAAAACAAAACCGCAACACCAAAAACCAAATATAATTGCTGACATCGAGGACATTTTCAAACCCTACAATTACACCATTCATGATAAACCAAACGATATCAACAACAGTGAGACCACTACTGACGTGAATAACGATATCCAGGAAGCCCCAGTTGAGGACACTTCCAGTTACACCAAACAAAATAAAACACCACCTGTTATACAAAATAATTATACAAACACATTCAAAGATATGTTTGACACCTTCAAAGACATGAAGGAACTTCTCCAAATTACCAAACTCCTAAAACATTTAAAAAACATCGCCATCAAATCAAAAAATTGCAACAACCCATTCGACAAAATGTATATCATAATAGAAGAATTAGACGCCTTTTCTACGGAGCTCAACATTACCAATTATGAATAATTACAATAACAAAAATTTCTCTTCTCTTCTTATTTTCTCCTGGAATTGCCGATCATTGCAACCCAGGATTAATGAACTCCGCTCCTTTATTTCCATTAATCCACAAATCGATATACTCTTAATCCAAGAAACACTTAATCCTTCCTGCAGTATCACCATCCCAGGTTACAAACTCCATCATACACCACGTGCCAACTCTCACTGGGGTGGCACAGCCATCTACATCAAAAATTACATCCCACATCACACAACTCAAAATATTCCACTCCCAGGCATTGACTACACCAGTATTGTCGTCAACTTGCCCCATGCCAAAATTAACTTCACATCTTTTTACGCACGACACGGGCGACGATACCCCATAAATGACCTGACACACATCATTACACAACACCAACACGCATTTATCGCTGGTGACTTCAATGCACATAGCAGGCAGTGGAACTGTCATTCCACCACTACCAGAGGTAGATCTCTTCACAACTTGGTTAGCCATTTCAATCTTAGTCTCCACGCACCTACTACACCAACACACATTCCTGTTGCTCGCAACCAGCACCCCTCTATTATTGACTTCGCCATCACCAAAAATCTTACCTTCCCTATCAACACTTCTGTTATTAATGACCTAAGCTCTGACCACCTTCCTGTCTTCTTCAAAATTGATCTTATCAACCCTATCTCTCCTCCTCCTTCAGTAGCTATTGACAGGAATAAATTCCAAAATTACATCAACAACACCGACCTTACCTACCCCACAATCAACAACACTACTGACATTGATAACGCAGTTAATAAACTCAACAACATCATTTACAAAGCTCAAAAAGATGCCACTTACACCAAATTCAAAAATAATAACTCTTACAACTTACCCACTTACATACATAATATCTGTAAACAACGCAACACACTCCGTCGACTCTACCAAAATACCAGAGATCCCACCCTTAAAACAGCTGTCAACAGGCTCAACAATAAATTTAAAACCCTTATTCAGAAAGATAAGCAAAAAAACTGGTCTAAATTTCTCGAAAGTCTTACTTGCGAGGATAACTCTCTTTGGCAAATCAAAAAGAAACTCAATAATAATTATACCCCTATTCCTCCCCTTACTGCCAATAATCAAACTGCGTATACTGACGAGGACAAGGCAGAATGCCTCGCTAGCTCATATGAAAGGCAATTCTCTCCGAATCCCTTCCTCGCAAGTCAAGCACACTTTAACAATGTCAATGATACTGTTAATGACTTCCTCTCAACCCCTCCTATCCCTCTCCCCGAAATTCAACCCATCATGATCAACAATATTATTCAAAAACTTAATAATAAAAAATCTCCTGGGTACGATAAAATTTCCAACTATACTCTTAAACAACTTCCTATCAACTGTATTCTCTACATTACGAAGCTCACTAATTCTATCCTCAAACACTGTTATTTTCCTAAACCCTGGAAAACCTCTATCATTTCTCCTATTCCTAAACCATCCTGCAATCTTAATGACCCAACTAATTTCCGTCCCATCAGTCTTCTCTCCTGTCTAAGTAAAGTCATCGAACGCGTCATTAGATCACAGCTCAATGACTTCCTTCACAACAACAACATTCTTATGCCTGAACAATTCGGCTTCAGAGCCAAGCACTCCACCCAACACCAACTTCTTCGATTTGTGGAATTCTTAACTGAAAACTTCAACGAGAAGAAGCCTACTGCTGCCATATTTCTTGATGTCGCCAAGGCCTTTGACAAAGTCTGGCACGCGGGCCTCATTTACAAATTAATTCGGCTTAAGTTCCCGTCTGGACTTATCCATTTAATACACTCTTACCTTGGTGATCGTGACTTCTATGTCCGTGTAAACAACTCACTTTCTCTACTACACATAATACTCTGTGGTATTATTCAGGGTTCAGTCATTGGCCCTATTTTATTCATAATATACTTTAATGACATTCCACGCACACTCTTCACATCACTCGCACTCTATGCGGACGACACTGTTCTCTATGGCACTGCACATCACCCATACAATCTTTACAAAAATCTACAACACCACCTCAACATCTTCATGGAATGGTGTGATCAATGGCGCATTAAGATAAACGAATCTAAAACTACTGCTGTTTACTTCTCTAGAACCTTCTCCACTCCTAATAGATTAACCATCAATAACACTACCATTCCCTGGTCTGACGATGCCAAGTACCTGGGAGTTACCATTGACAAACGCATTACCTTTAAAAAGCATATTCTTAATATCCGCGGTAAAGTCGCCGGAATTTCCAAAACCCTCGCCCCCCTTCTTCGCAGTCACTCACTCTCCATACACAACAAACTCTTAATATATAATGCTTGCATTCTCTCTGTTATCACATATGCAAGTCCAATCTGGGGATTCATTTGCAAAACCAGTATGAACAGCCTCTCTAGTACCCATTACAAACAGCTCGTTACATCAGGAACGGGTCTAGATACCTCAAAAACTCCACAATCCTCAAGGATCTGAAAACGACTTCACTCAAACATCGCATTAAACACCTTGCGAAAAAATTCTACAATGACATTAATCACATTCTAAATGAACTCATTTATGAGCTACCTGACTACGATGCTTGCAGTCCATCCAACCGGAAAAAACCAAGGTACTCCACTATTCTTGATGAATAGTCCTTCCGAGCTATAATTCTTACCTCAAAATTTTTCTCTTTAATTAAAAAAAGAAATATATATATATATATATATATTATTTAACTTTTTACTGATAATTTTATATTGACTTTTCTCCTAAACTTCTCTTAACATCTTTACTTTACCTCGTCTGGCATATTTTTGTTTTTTTTGAACTATGAACTATTTTTACTTTTATACTTTAACTAGTAAATTTTCATTATTGTATAGATATACTTAACACTATCCTATTTTTTGTAGTCAATTGGACTACGGCTAGACATTTCATATGGCTCTCTCAGGATTTGATATACACCTACTCAAAGCCAGGGTGTGCAGTTGCTTCGCAACTTGGAAGCCCATTGAACCTATCACAAGTTCAAGTTCAAGTTCAACAGCAAGATCATACTTCATAGGATCATTTCTATAGTATGATTAGCGAGTTCGCTCACCGAACTTCGCAGAAAGCCCAACCACGATGATGTGGAGTGAGTAAAAGCTATCGGGAGGAAGGGCTCCCTATCTGAACATTTACGGCGCCTGCTCGCTGCTTGGCTTACTTTACCTTTGGCGATGCTGTGGAGTTGATTTCTCCAAATACGCTGCTGTAAGGCTCCTTACGCTGCTGAAGTGTGACGTTTCAACATCGCGCTGGGCATAAACAGATTATTTTTAATAATTTACATATTTTTATTCTTCATATATTTAATACATTAAAATTTAGTATTTTAATTTAATATATAATATTATTAATTTAAAAAAGTATTAATTTAATATAATTCATTATGATATTATTTATATATACAATATTAATTATTTATTAAGGTTAATACTAATTATAAATACAATATTAATTATTTATTAAGATTAATACTAATTATATATACACTAATAATTATTTATTAAGATTAATACTAATTATAATTATAAATATTTTATTATTATTAATATTAATTATAGTTTTTAATATTAAATATAATTATCAAGTAATTAATATTTTAGTTCATATTATTATATTATAATTATTTTTAATTAATAATAATTAAATTACGCTAATATGATAATTTAAATTTATAATTTGTAATAATATTATTATTTATGTTATTAATTTATATCAAATATAAGTATATCAAGTATATCAATATAATTATAAATATTGATAATATACTATAAAATTATAATAGCTATAATATAATAATAATAATGATAATTAAAACATATTAAGTTAAATATATATTACATTAAATTAATATTATGAATAATTAATACTAATAAATAATTATTTATCATTTTAAATGATTAATAAATATAATTGGTATTAATAAATAATATATAATTAATTATTCATAATTTTAATATTTATTATTTAACTATAGATATATTTAAATAATATAATTAAATTAATACTTTTAATTAATAATTATATATACGTATAATTAAATAATTAATTAAAATTATTAATAATTAATTTTATATTTATTAATATCAATTATATTTATTAATCATTTAAAATGATAAATAATTATTTATCATTAGTATTAATTATTAATAATATTAATTTAATGTAATATATAAATAATTTAATGTTTAAATTGATTTAATATTTAATTTAATATAGTATATCATCTTAGTATTATAATTTAATATATTATATTTTATATTTATTCATATTATTATATCATATTTTATATATTTAATATATTATTTAATATATAATTTATATACCTAATTTAAATATTATTTATAATTTATGTATTATAATAATTTATAAACTATCATTAATAGTTTTTAAAACATAAAATTATTAAAATTATTAATTTAAATTAAATAAAAGTTTTGCTTTATAAGTAGAAAGAGACCTTAAACTTTGCAGAATAGTGTCTGAAAGTTCTTATATATGAAAATTATTATTCCTAGAAGATTTTATATTTTACATCCATGTTATTTCAATGGGCATTTCAGTCAGCCATATTGATGACTTCAGCGGCGTTTTCTCTCTATTTGAAGAGTTATCCTTCTCGCCAAGCAAGCGATAAATTGCCAAATATATTAACGTAAATGATCTATTACGCATTTGCAGCAATCTCTGATAGGGAGCCTATCCTCCTGATAGGAGCCAGTTGTGAAGTGGGGTTTCGTCCCGAGCGTGAAGCCGGTCCAAATGTCACCTTTTACGGTGGATTCGGCCGTTGATGATCGCGCCCGTTTAGCCTTGTGCTCTACGGGAAGGGCGGAGCTTGCTCTGAGTGGTTCCCAATCTTAATGAAAGGTACAAATACTTGATTGAAAATTTTCTATGGTAACGTCATAAAATTTTTAATGAGAAAAAGAGATTGAATAATATGAAATTTATACGTAATAATATACGTTTAGTTTTTTACTTATGATTGGAAAATAATCACACAATTTTTTTCTCCTCGTATTCTAACATTATTTTACTTCGGCGTATTGTCTTGTAAGTATGATATGTAAATGAACATGAAAACAACATTTTAAACATTACACATGACGTGAAATGAAATTAACCTTGACAATAAAGGAAAGAAAGATAGCAGGAATGAAATAAGTATTTTGAAAGATTCTAAAATTTAAAGGAATGATCATTAAAACTGGAATAAATATTTCTAGTCCCGCTTGACCATTTCGCCGTAAATTGAAATAGCAATGTGTGATTAAAATATCAAGTTTCTAAATACAGCCCTATGTTTTATTTGCTTATAAAAGCAGTTGTCTGAAAACAGATGGAGTATTTCAAAAGTGATTTGTAGATTTTATATGAATTTTATCATTATTCAATATAGTCTGTGAGCTTTTAAACCGTACTTTTATTTTAGAGATGTTTAGAAGGAGGGATGTAAAATTAACATGTCAAGAGAAATTGAAGAAATCCTAGGGAGAAATATAAATTTACGTCTGAAACATTTAAAACACTCACGTAAGCACGACTACTAAAGCCTTCCCAATAGCTATGCTGAAACTAGAAACAGACTACCAACAACTTTATAAATCATGATCAAATTTTAAATTACACAAAGTTATATGAAAATGGTAAAGTTTTCAGTTTAAACTGGACTACTATCACATATAAAACTGTAGCTGTTTTTAAAGACTTTTTACACCACTTTTTTTTCATGGGTAAGATAAAGAGTAAATCTTACTACGACTTCTTGTTAGCTTTGCGCAGAGGCAGTGTCATAGCCAATGAGGTCCTACCGAGGCGTGACTATTGCTAGTTGAAAACTTTTCCCAATACCCCGCCATGGCGACGTGAAATACCGTCGGCATAGGCAATTTTTGGGAACCCCGAAAGGGGTTGAAATCAAAGAAAGTAGATTCGCCATCCAGAACTCTTACAACTACGGAAAAAGAAAGCCAAAATGACCTCATTGTAAGCCTTTCCATCAAACTCGCTTTGTTTAACAAAGAAAATCAGATTTTTGACGGCAAAAATTTTATCATCTTCATTTAAAACATGAAAATCTAATATGCTTATATAACTCTTTCACGAGGCCTGAGGCGAATTCGCTTATTTTAGAGATTTGTAGCTCCACCCACTAGCGATAGGTTTGCATTCCATATGTTACATTATATCTCAGAAGTATAGATATACTCCCATTTTTACAATTAGTGTATTATGCATATAAATACTTCGATAAGAAACAGTACCATTATATACATTCGTTTGTAAGGTTGATGCAGACATAGAAATTTCCTTTGTTAAATAATGACACATGCAAGATTAATTGATCAGAGAAGGGATTTCCCGTTTAAACGACAAAACCTAGCAGTTACGAGTGTGTGAAATTATGATTATCTAAACGACCAAAAGAAAACGTTTTAGATTAAAACAATTTTCAGTATCAAAATGTGATCTTAGAATTGTAAGCTTTCGAACAGTTTTCTGAATATTCAAAAAATATAAATACTTTATTATATTAAGAGTACTAAATAAAATCTTTCAGTTACTTTCAGAGTTATTAGTAAAAGAAAATTTTGAAGTTGATATGCATTCCGCAACTTAGAAGAGACTTCAACTCTCAACTGAAATTGGACGATCTCTCAGATATTTTTTAGGTTACAAAAGCTATTTCAGAGCAAAAAATGGAACATTTTATTTTCATAACATAAAACAAACAGCCTAAAACGTACGAAATAGAATGATTTTCTGCGAAAGACGGCAATACATAAAATCTTTTAATGGAAAACTTGTTCTCTTCGTGTCTGATTGTGAATAGCAAAATTCTGAATTGGATAAATTATTTATTACCTCTATACACTTTCACATTGATACTTTTCCCAGCTGGAAGCATCGGAATAAGCAATTTTCGAAAACAACGGAAGATGTTGCAATAAAATATCTGAAAATTATATAACTTGTACCAATAAAAGTTACTTCATGAATGTGTCCGAAACTAGCAAGTTTAGATTTGCAAACATCCTTAACAGCAATCAATTTCGGATCACAATTCAACAGCCACAGAAAGAGTATTTTACATTTTTTTCGATTATAAACACAACAGTTGTGTAAACAAAAGATTCCAGCATAAAAACTCCTATATAAATATTTGCAACCCGCCCCCGCCCCTCCTATTTTTTTTTCAGCAATGACATTACATTGACGTTAAGCCACGCTTTCTAAAGTACGCCATTGTTTGCAAACCCAATTACGGAATATCTTCAACAATTTTAATTATTAACGGTACTTTTAAGTTAGTAGGGCGCAAATTTCGCCAACAGGTTTTTTTCTTTCGCGTGTGTAAGAATACTTTGATGTGTAAATAAAGTATTTTGGCTTTTCGCTTCGTATTGTTTTTATTATTTATTTATTAATTTGTATATTAAATGAAATGAGTTAAAGGCCTTTGTTTTAAGTATTTAATATATCGATTAGGAATGAAAAGAATGCAGTATGAAAGATGTCGAGAGGAACAATATACGGCTATTTGTCCCTGTGCCAGGATAACATAAAATCCCTTATTCACATGTATCTATTACTCCTGAGGGTACTTACCTGTTATACAGGAATTGGCGCTTTTTAAAAAGCTTGGTGTAATTCGGATTTAAGACAGTGAGATTTATTCCAAAATGATATAAACAACTATGAAAATAAAACTGATTATTTATTATGCTGGTTTATGTATGTATTTAAAAAAATGCATCTGACTTCACGTATTAGATAAATTCGTTCTGAATATACAGTAGAGCACCGATTAACTGAACTGTCCGAACTCCCCTTTTTCTAGATCAACGGATAGAGGAAAATGAAACGGAATATTATAAAAATAATCCAGGCCCATCACATAATGGAGTTTTTGAATGTTTGGAAACAGCTATGAAATGGTTGGTACAACAGGAGAATACTGATCTTATTCAACTTATGTAAAAAAGAAGAATTCCTGATATTTCAGCATTGAAAATAATATTTTCTTTAAAGCAAAAAGCAATACACGTTTTTTTGCTTAAATTTTGAATTTCGCTGTTAAAAAAAATTATATATATATTTAATTTTTTTTTAATGACAAAAATATTTAAAAAGTTAAAAAATTAAAAAAAAACACACACAATTTATTAACATGCCAGTACTAATAGCTGCCATTCCTAAGCCTGTTTAAAATGGGAAGGAAAATTGTGTAGAAACTAAAGAATTTTTTTTAATCTACGTGCCCACTGTTATATGTAAAAAATGCATTGTAACCACTGTGGCATAATCAGGAACATCCCGAAAATTGCCTATTCAATTATCCGAACCTTCGGTGATCCGGAAAAGTTCGGAAAATGTGCGCTGAACTGTATTTCTTTTTGCACTATCCATGTTTTATATTCGTATATCTATTGTAAAATGGTTTTCGTAAAATTAAATGTTATCTTTTAAATAATATTGGAGATTCTTAACACGCAGTGTGATTCTTGGGTTCGGGTAGGTAAACTAAACAAGTTACAAGTGGCAACTAAATTGAATTATGTTCCTGCAAATGAAAATTTGGAAGCATCTCTATTGCAGAACGACATTAACTCTCAACCTCGGTGTTACATAAAATGATAGAACTGCTCATCATACAATTAAAAGTTCTCTCAAAGTCTCACTTTCACCTGTATAAATAAGTATAAGGTAACATTTGGTGCAGCAATATACAGTAGAAGACTGTCAGTAAAACACGTCCCGAAAAGTACATCTCTCATACCGTAAATAACGAAAGATTTATTATATCGATAAATCTAGAGTAAAATTCAACAGCAAGATCATACTTCATAGGATCATTTCTATAGTATGATTAGCGAGTTCGCTCACCGAACTTCGCAGAAAACCCAACCACGATGATGTGGAGTGGGGTTTCGTCCCGAGCGTGAAGCCGGTCCAAATGTCACCTTTTACGGTGGATTCGGCCGTTGATGATCGGGCCCGTTTAGCCTTGTGCTCTACGGGAAGGGCGGAGCTTGCACTGAGTGGTTCCCAATCTTAATGAAAGGTACAAATACTTGATTGAAAATTTTCTATGGTAACGTCATAAAATTTTTAATGAGAAAAAGAGATTGAATAATATGAAATTTATACGTAATAATATACGTTTAGTTTTTTACTTATGATTGGAAAATAATCACACAATTTTTTTTCTCCTCGTATTCTCACATTATTTTACTTCGGCGTATTGTCTTGTAAGTATGATATGTAAATGAACATGAAAACAACATTTTAAACATTACACATGACGTGAAATGAAATTAACCTTGACAATAAAGGAAAGAAAGAGAGCAGGAATGAAATAAGTATTTTGAAAGATTCTAAATTTTAAAGGAATGATCATTAAAACTGGAATAAATATTTCTAGTCCCGCTTGACCATTTCGCCGTAAATTGAAATAGCAATGTGTGATTAAAATATCAAGTTTCTAAATACAGCCCTATGTTTTATTTGCTTATAAAAGCAGTTGTCTGAAAACAGATGGAGTATTTCAAAAGTGATTTGTAGATTTTATATGAATTTTATCATTATTCAATATAGTCTGTGAGCTTTTAAACCGTACTTTTATTTTAGAGATGTTTAGAAGGAGGGATGTAAAATTAACATGTCAAGAGAAATTGAAGAAATCCTAGGGAGAAATATAAATTTACGTCTGAAACATTTAAAACACTCACGTAAGCACGACTACTAAAGTTAAGCCTTCCCAATAGCTATGCTAAAACTAGAAACAGACTACCAACAACTTTATAAATCATGATCAAATTTTAAATTACACAAAGTTATATGAAAATGGTAAAGTTTTCAGTTTAAACTGGACTACTATCACATATAAAACTGTAGCTGTTTTTAAAGACTTTTCACACCACTTTTTTTTCATGGGTAAGATAAAGAGTAAATCTTACTACGACTTCTTGTTAGCTTTGCGCAGAGGCAGTGTCATAGCCAATGAGGTCCTACCGAGGCGTGACTATTGCTAGTTGAAAACTTTTCCCAATACCCCGCCATGGCGACGTGAAATACCGTCGGCATAGGCAATTTTTGGGAACCCCGAAAGGGGTTGAAATCAAAGAAAGTAGATTCGCCATCCAGAACTCTTACAACTACGGAAAAAGAAAGCCAAAATGACCTCATTATAAGCCTTTCCATCAAACTCGCTTTGTTTAACAAAGAAAATCAGATTTTTGACGGCAAAAATTTTATCATCTTCATTTAAAACATGAAAATCTAATATGCTTATATAACTCTTTCACGAGGCCTGAGGCGAATTCGCTTATTTTAGAGATTTGTAGCTCCACCCACTAGCGATAGGTTTGCATTCCATATGTTACATTATATCTCAGAAGTATAGATATACTCCCATTTTTACAATTAGTGTATTATGCATATAAATACTTCGATAAGAAACAGTACCATTTTATACATTCGTTTGTAAGGTTGATGCAGACATAGAAATTTCCTTTGTTAAATAATGACACATGCAAGATTAATTGATCAGAGAAGGGATTTCCCGTTTAAACGACAAAACCTAGCAGTTACGAGTGTGTGAAATTATGATTATCTAAACGACCAAAAGAAAACGTTTTAGATTAATACAATTTTCAGTATCAAAATGTGATCTTAGAATTGTAAGCTTTCGAACAGTTTTCTGAATATTAAAAAAATATAAATACTTTATTATATTAAGAGTACTAAATAAAATCTTTCAGTTACTTTCAGAGTTATTAGTAAAAGAAAATTTTGAAGTTGATATGCATTCCGCAACTTAGAAGAGACTTCAACTCTCAACTGAAATTGGACGATCTCTCAGATATTTTTTAGGTTACAAAAGCTATTTCAGAGCAAAAAATGGAACATTTTATTTTCATAACATAAAACAAACAGCCTAAAACGTACGAAATAGAATGATTTTCTGCGAAAGACGGCAATACATAAAATCTTTTAATGGAAAACTTGTTCTCTTCGTGTCTGATTGTGAATAGCAAAATTCTGAATTGGATAAATTATTTATTACCTCTATACACTTTCACATTGATACTTTTCCCAGCTGGAAGCATCGGAATAAGCAATTTTCGAAAACAACGGAAGATGTTGCAATAAAATATCTGAAAATTATATAACTTGTACCAATAAAAGTTACTTCATGAATGTGTCCGAAACTAGCAAGTTTAGATTTGCAAACATCCTTAACAGCAATCAATTTCGGATCACAATTCAACAGCCACAGAAAGAGTATTTTACATTTTTTTCGATTATAAACACAACAGTTGTGTAAACAAAAGATTCCAGCATAAAAACTCCTATATGAATATTTGCAACCCGCCCCCGCCCCTCCTATTTTTTTTTCAGCAATGACATTACATTGACGTTAAGCCACGCTTTCTAAAGTACGCCATTGTTTGCAAACCCAATTACGGAATATCTTCAACAATTTTAATTATTAACGGTACTTTTAAGTTAGTAGGGCGCAAATTTCGCCAACAGGTTTTTTTCTTTCGCGTGTGTAAGAATACTTTGATGTGTAAATAAAGTATTTTGGCTTTTCGCTTCGTATTGTTTTTATTATTTATTTATTAATTTGTATATTAAATGAAATGAGTTAAAGGCCTTTGTTTTAAGTATTTAATATATCGATTAGGAATGAAAAGAATGCAGTATGAAAGATGTCGAGAGGAACAATATACGGCTATTTGTCCCTGTGCCAGGATAACATAAAATCCCTTATTCACATGTATCTATTACTCCTGAGGGTACTTACCTGTTATACAGGAATTGGCGCTTTTTAAAAAGCTTGGTGTAATTCGGATTTAAGACAGTGAGATTTATTCCAAAATGATATAAACAACTATGAAAATAAAACTGATTATTTATTATGCTGGTTTATGTATGTATTTAAAAAAATGCATCTGACTTCACGTATTAGATAAATTCGTTCTGAATATACAGTAGAGCACCGATTAACTGAACTGTCCGAACTCCCCTTTTTCTAGATCAACGGATAGAGGAAAATGAAACGGAATATTATAAAAATAATCCAGGCCCATCACATAATGGAGTTTTTGAATGTTTGGAAACAGCTATGAAATGGTTGGTACAACAGGAGAATACTGATCTTATTCAACTTATGTAAAAAAGAAGAATTCCTGATATTTCAGCATTGAAAATAATATTTTCTTTAAAGCAAAAAGCAATACACGTTTTTTTGCTTAAATTTTGAATTTCGCTGTTAAAAAAAATTATATATATATTTAATTTTTTTTTAATGACAAAAATATTTAAAAAGTTAAAAAATTAAAAAAAAACACACACAATTTATTAACATGCCAGTACTAATAGCTGCCATTCCTAAGCCTGTTTAAAATGGGAAGGAAAATTGTGTAGAAACTAAAGAATTTTTTTTAATCTACGTGCCCACTGTTATATGTAAAAAATGCATTGTAACCACTGTGGCATAATCAGGAACATCCCGAAAATTGCCTATTCAATTATCCGAACCTTCGGTGATCCGGAAAAGTTCGGAAAATGTGCGCTGAACTGTATTTCTTTTTGCACTATCCATGTTTTATATTCGTATATCTATTGTAAAATGGTTTTCGTAAAATTAAATGTTATCTTTTAAATAATATTGGAGATTCTTAACACGCAGTGTGATTCTTGGGTTCGGGTAGGTAAACTAAACAAGTTACAAGTGGCAACTAAATTGAATTATGTTCCTGCAAATGAAAATTTGGAAGCATCTCTAGTGCAGAACGACATTAACTCTCAACCTCGGTGTTACATAAAATGATAGAACTGCTCATCATACAATTAAAAGTTCTCTCAAAGTCTCACTTTCACCTGTATAAATAAGTATAAGGTAACATTTGGTGCAGCAATATACAGTAGAAGACTGTCAGTAAAACACGTCCCGAAAAGTACATCTCTCATACCGTAAATAACGAAAGATTTATTATATCGATAAATCTAGAGTAAAATTCAACAGCAAGATCATACTTCATAGGATCATTTCTATAGTATGATTAGCGAGTTCGCTCACCGAACTTCGCAGAAAACCCAACCACGATGATGTGGAGTGGGGTTTCGTCCCGAGCGTGAAGCCGGTCCAAATGTCACCTTTTACGGTGGATTCGGCCGTTGATGATCGCGCCCGTTTAGCCTTGTGCTCTACGGGAAGGGCGGAGCTTGCACTGAGTGGTTCCCAATCTTAATGAAAGGTACAAATACTTGATTGAAAATTTTCTATGGTAACGTCATAAAATTTTTAATGAGAAAAAGAGATTGAATAATATGAAATTTATACGTAATAATATACGTTTAGTTTTTTACTTATGATTGGAAAATAATCACACAATTTTTTTTCTCCTCGTATTCTCACATTATTTTACTTCGGCGTATTGTCTTGTAAGTATGATATGTAAATGAACATGAAAACAACATTTTAAACATTACACATGACGTGAAATGAAATTAACCTTGACAATAAAGGAAAGAAAGAGAGCAGGAATGAAATAAGTATTTTGAAAGATTCTAAATTTTAAAGGAATGATAATTAAAACTGGAATAAATATTTCTAGTCCCGCTTGACCATTTCGCCGTAAATTGAAATAGCAATGTGTGATTAAAATATCAAGTTTCTAAATACAGCCCTATGTTTTATTTGCTTATAAAAGCAGTTGTCTGAAAACAGATGGAGTATTTCAAAAGTGATTTGTAGATGTTATATGAATTTTATCATTATTCAATATAGTCTGTGAGCTTTTAAACCGTACTTTTATTTTAGAGATGTTTAGAAGGAGGGATGTAAAATTAACATGTCAAGAGAAATTGAAGAAATCCTAGGGAGAAATATAAATTTACGTCTGAAACATTTAAAACACTCACGTAAGCACGACTACTAAAGTTAAGCCTTCCCAATAGCTATGCTAAAACTAGAAACAGACTACCAACAACTTTATAAATCATGATCAAATTTTAAATTACACAAAGTTATATGAAAATGGTAAAGTTTTCAGTTTAAACTGGACTACTATCACATATAAAACTGTAGCTGTTTTTAAAGACTTTTCACACCACTTTTTTTTCATGGGTAAGATAAAGAGTAAATCTTACTACGATTTCTTGTTAGCTTTGCGCAGAGGCAGTGTCATAGCCAATGAGGTCCTACCGAGGCGTGACTATTGCTAGTTGAAAACTTTTCCCAATACCCCGCCATGGCGACGTGAAATACCGTCGGCATAGGCAATTTTTGGGAACCCCGAAAGGGGTTGAAATCAAAGAAAGTAGATTCGCCATCCAGAACTCTTACAACTACGGAAAAAGAAAGCCAAAATGACCTCATTATAAGCCTTTCCATCAAACTCGCTTTGTTTAACAAAGAAAATCAGATTTTTGACGGCAAAAATTTTATCATCTTCATTTAAAACATGAAAATCTAATATGCTTATATAACTCTTTCACGAGGCCTGAGGCGAATTCGCTTATTTTAGAGATTTGTAGCTCCACCCACTAGCGATAGGTTTGCATTCCATATGTTACATTATATCTCAGAAGTATAGATATACTCCCATTTTTACAATTAGTGTATTATGCATATAAATACTTCGATAAGAAACAGTACCATTTTATACATTCGTTTGTAAGGTTGATGCAGACATAGAAATTTCCTTTGTTAAATAATGACACATGCAAGATTAATTGATCAGAGAAGGGATTTCCCGTTTAAACGACAAAACCTAGCAGTTACGAGTGTGTGAAATTATGATTATCTAAACGACCAAAAGAAAACGTTTTAGATTAATACAATTTTCAGTATCAAAATGTGATCTTAGAATTGTAAGCTTTCGAACAGTTTTCTGAATATTAAAAAAAATATAAATACTTTATTATATTAAGAGTACTAAATAAAATCTTTCAGTTACTTTCAGAGTTATTAGTAAA
The DNA here is from genome assembly GCA_963931845.1 of Maratus michaelseni. Taxonomy (NCBI): domain Eukaryota; kingdom Metazoa; phylum Arthropoda; class Arachnida; order Araneae; family Salticidae; genus Maratus; species Maratus michaelseni. Next base: position 39,950,655 of record OZ007598.1, read on the forward strand.
AGAAAATTTTGAAGTTGATATGCATTCCGCAACTTAGAAGAGACTTCAACTCTCAACTGAAATTGGACGATCTCTCAGATATTTTTTAGGTTACAAAAGCTATTTCAGAGCAAAAAATGGAACATTTTATTTTCATAACATAAAACAAACAGCCTAAAACGTACGAAATAGAATGATTTCCTGCGAAAGACGGCAAAACATAAAATCTTTTAATGGAAAACTTGTTCTCTTCGTGTCTGATTGTGAATAGCAAAATTCTGAATTGGATAAATTATTTATTACCTCTATACACTTTCACATTGATACTTTTCCCAGCTGGAAGCATCGGAATAAGCAATTTTCGAAAACAACGGAAGGGGTTGCAATAAAATATCTGAAAATTATATAACTTGTACCAATAAAAGTTACTTCATGAATGTGTCCGAAACTAGCAAGTTTAGATTTGCAAACATCCTTAACAGCAATCAATTTCGGATCACAATTCAACAGCCACAGAAAGAGTATTTTACATTTTTTTCGATTATAAACACAACAGTTGTGTAAACAAAAGATTCCAGCATAAAAACTCCTATATAAATATTTGCAACCCGCCCCCGCCCCTCCTATTTTTTTTTTCAGCAATGACATTACATTGACGTTAAGCCACGCTTTCTAAAGTACGCCATTGTTTGCAAACCCAATTACGGAATATCTTCAACAATTTTAATTATTAACGGTACTTTTAAGTTAGTAGGGCGCAAATTTCGCCAACAGGTTTTTTTCTTTCGCGTGTGTAAGAATACTTTGATGTGTAAATAAAGTATTTTGGCTTTTCGCTTCGTATTGTTTTTATTATTTATTTATTAATTTGTATATTAAATGAAATGAGTTAAAGGCCTTTGTTTTAAGTATTTAATATATCGATTAGGAATGAAAAGAATGCAGTATGAAAGATGTCGAGAGGAACAATATACGGCTATTTGTCCCTGTGCCAGGATAACATAAAATCCCTTATTCACATGTATCTATTACTCCTGAGGGTACTTACCTGTTATACAGGAATTGGCGCTTTTTAAAAAGCTTGGTGTAATTCGAATTTAAGACAGTGAGATTTATTCCAAGATGATATAAACAACTATGAAAATAAAACTGATTATTTATTATGCTGGTTTATGTATGTATTTAAAAAAATGCATCTGACTTCACGTATTAGATAAATTCGTTCTGAATATACAGTAGAGCACCGATTAACTGAACTGTCCGAACTCCCCTTTTTCTAGATCAACGGATAGAGGAAAATGAAACGGAATATTATAAAAATAATCCAGGCCCATCACATAATGGAGTTTTTGAATGTTTGGAAACAGCTATGAAATGGTTGGTACAACAGGAGAATACTCATCTTATTCAACTTATGTAAAAAAGAAGAATTCCTGATATTTCAGCATTGAAAATAATATTTTCTTTAAAGCAAAAAGCAATACAAAGCTTTTTTGCTTAAATTTTGAATTTCGCTGTTAAAAAAAATGATATATATATTTAATTTTTTTTTAATGACAAAAATATTTAAAAAGTTAAAAAATTAAAAAAAAAAAACACACAATTTATTAACATGCCAGTACTAATAGCTGCCATTCCTAAGCCTGTTTAAAATGGGAAGGAAAATTGTGTAGAAACTAAAGAATTTTTTTTAATCTACGTGCCCACAGTTATATGTAAAAAATGCATTGTAACCACTGTGGCATAATCAGGAACATCCCGAAAATTGCCTATTCAATTATCCGAACCTTCGGTGATCCGGAAAAGTTCGGAAAATGTGCGCTGAACTGTATTTCTTTTTGCACTATCCATGTTTTATATTCGTATATCTATTGTAAAATGGTTTTCGTAAAATTAAATGTTATCTTTTAAATAATATTGGAGATTCTTAACACGCAGTGTGATTCTTGGGTTCGGGTAGGTAAACTAAACAAGTTACAAGTGGCAACTAAATTGAATTATGTTCCTGCAAATGAAAATTTGGAAGCATCTCTAGTGCAGAACGACATTAACTCTCAACCTCGGTGTTACATAAAATGATAGAACTGCTCATCATACAATTAAAAGTTCTCTCAAAGTCTCACTTTCACCTGTATAAATAAGTATAAGGTAACATTTGGTGCAGCAATATACAGTAGAAGACTGTCAGTAAAACACGTCCCGAAAAATACATCTCTCATACCGTAAATAACGAAAGATTTATTATATCGATAAATCCAGAGTAAAATTCAACAGCAAGATCATACTTCATAGGATCATTTCTATAGTATGATTAGCGAGTTCGCTCACCGAACTTCGCAGAAAACCCAACCACGATGATGTGGAGTGGGGTTTCGTCCCGAGCGTGAAACCGGTCCAAATGTCACCTTTTACGGTGGATTCGGCCGTTGATGATCGCGCCCGTTTAGCCTTGTGCTCTACGGGAAGGGCGGAGCTTGCTCTGAGTGGTTCCCAATCTTAATGAAAGGTACAAATACTTGATTGAAAATTTTCTATGGTAACGTCATAAAATTTTTAATGAGAAAAAGAGATTGAATAATATGAAATTTATACGTAATAATATACGTTTAGTTTTTTACTTATGATTGGAAAATAATCACACAATTTTTTTTCTCCTCGTATTCTAACATTATTTTACTTCGGCGTATTGTCTTGTAAGTATGATATGTAAATGAACATGAAAACAACATTTTAAACATTACACATGACGTGAAATGAAATTAACCTTGACAATAAAGGAAGGAAAGAGAGCAGGAATGAAATAAGTATTTTGAAAGATTCTAAATTTTAAAGGAATGATCATTAAAACTGGAATAAATATTTCTAGTCCCGCTTGACCATTTCGCCGTAAATTGAAATAGCAATGTGTGATTAAAATATCAAGTTTCTAAATACAGCCCTATGTTTTATTTGCTTATAAAAGCAGTTGTCTGAAAACAGATGGAGTATTTCAAAAGTGATTTGTAGATTTTATATGAATTTTATCATTATTCAATATAGTCTGTGAGCTTTTAAAACGTACTTTTATTTTAGAGATGTTTAGAAGGAGGGATGTAAAATTAACATGTCAAGAGAAATTGAAGAAATCCTAGGGAGAAATATAAATTTACGTCTGAAACATTTAAAACACTCACGTAAGCACGACTACTAAAGTTAAGCCTTCCCAATAGCTATGCTAAAACTAGAAACAGACTACCAACAACTTTATAAATCATGATCAAATTTTAAATTACACAAAGTTATATGAAAATGGTAAAGTTTTCAGTTTAAACTGGACTACTATCACATATAAAACTGTAGCTGTTTTTAAAGACTTTTCACACCACTTTTTTTTCATGGGTAAGATAAAGAGTAAATCTTACTACGACTTCTTGTTAGCTTTGCGCAGAGGCAGTGTCATAGCCAATGAGGTCCTACCGAGGCGTGACTATTGCTAGTTGAAAACTTTTCCCAATACCCCGCCATGGCGACGTGAAATACCGTCGGCATAGGCAATTTTTGGGAACCCCGAAAGGGGTTGAAATCAAAGAAAGTAGATTCGCCATCCAGAACTCTTACAACTACGGAAAAAGAAAGCCAAAATGACCTCATTATAAGCCTTTCCATCAAACTCGCTTTGTTTAACAAAGAAAATCAGATTTTTGACGGCAAAAATTTTATCATCTTCATTTAAAACATGAAAATCTAATATGCTTATATAACTCTTTCACGAGGCCTGAGGCGAATTCGCTTATTTTAGAGATTTGTAGCTCCACCCACTAGCGATAGGTTTGCATTCCATATGTTACATTATATCTCAGAAGTATAGATATACTCCCATTTTTACAATTAGTGTATTATGCATATAAATACTTCGATAAGAAACAGTACCATTATATACATTCGTTTGTAAGGTTGATGCAGACATAGAAATTTCCTTTGTTAAATAATGACACATGCAAGATTAATTGATCAGAGAAGGGATTTCCCGTTTAAACGACAAAACCTAGCAGTTACGAGTGTGTGAAATTATGATTATCTAAACGACCAAAAGAAAACGTTTTAGATTAAAACAATTTTCAGTATCAAAATGTGATCTTAGAATTGTAAGCTTTCGAACAGTTTTCTGAATATTCAAAAAATATAAATACTTTATTATATTAAGAGTACTAAATAAAATCTTTCAGTTACTTTCAGAGTTATTAGTAAAAGAAAATTTTGAAGTTGATATGCATTCCGCAACTTAGAAGAGACTTCAACTCTCAACTGAAATTGGACGATCTCTCAGATATTTTTTAGGTTACAAAAGCTATTTCAGAGCAAAAAATGGAACATTTTATTTTCATAACATAAAACAAACAGCCTAAAACGTACGAAATAGAATGATTTCCTGCGAAAGACGGCAAAACATAAAATCTTTTAATGGAAAACTTGTTCTCTTCGTGTCTGATTGTGAATAGCAAAATTCTGAATTGGATAAATTATTTATTACCTCTATACACTTTCACATTGATACTTTTCCCAGCTGGAAGCATCGGAATAAGCAATTTTCGAAAACAACGGAAGGGGTTGCAATAAAATATCTGAAAATTATATAACTTGTACCAATAAAAGTTACTTCATGAATGTGTCCGAAACTAGCAAGTTTAGATTTGCAAACATCCTTAACAGCAATCAATTTCGGATCACAATTCAACAGCCACAGAAAGAGTATTTTACATTTTTTTCGATTATAAACACAACAGTTGTGTAAACAAAAGATTCCAGCATAAAAACTCCTATATAAATATTTGCAACCCGCCCCCGCCCCTCCTATTTTTTTTTTCAGCAATGACATTACATTGACGTTAAGCCACGCTTTCTAAAGTACGCCATTGTTTGCAAACCCAATTACGGAATATCTTCAACAATTTTAATTATTAACGGTACTTTTAAGTTAGTAGGGCGCAAATTTCGCCAACAGGTTTTTTTCTTTCGCGTGTGTAAGAATACTTTGATGTGTAAATAAAGTATTTTAGCTTTTCGCTTCGTATTGTTTTTATTATTTATTTATTAATTTGTATATTAAATGAAATGAGTTAAAGGCCTTTGTTTTAAGTATTTAATATATCGATTAGGAATGAAAAGAATGCAGTATGAAAGATGTCGAGAGGAACAATATACGGCTATTTGTCCCTGTGCCAGGATAACATAAAATCCCTTATTCACATGTATCTATTACTCCTGAGGGTACTTACCTGTTATACAGGAATTGGCGCTTTTTAAAAAGCTTGGTGTAATTCGAATTTAAGACAGTGAGATTTATTCCAAGATGATATAAACAACTATGAAAATAAAACTGATTATTTATTATGCTGGTTTATGTATGTATTTAAAAAAATGCATCTGACTTCACGTATTAGATAAATTCGTTCTGAATATACAGTAGAGCACCGATTAACTGAACTGTCCGAACTCCCCTTTTTCTAGATCAACGGATAGAGGAAAATGAAACGGAATATTATAAAAATAATCCAGGCCCATCACATAATGGAGTTTTTGAATGTTTGGAAACAGCTATGAAATGGTTGGTACAACAGGAGAATACTCATCTTATTCAACTTATGTAAAAAAGAAGAATTCCTGATATTTCAGCATTGAAAATAATATTTTCTTTAAAGCAAAAAGCAATACAAAGCTTTTTTGCTTAAATTTTGAATTTCGCTGTTAAAAAAAATGATATATATATTTAATTTTTTTTTAATGACAAAAATATTTAAAAAGTTAAAAAATTAAAAAAAAAAACACACAATTTATTAACATGCCAGTACTAATAGCTGCCATTCCTAAGCCTGTTTAAAATGGGAAGGAAAATTGTGTAGAAACTAAAGAATTTTTTTTAATCTACGTGCTCACTGTTATATGTAAAAAATGCATTGTAACCACTGTGGCATAATCAGGAACATCCCGAAAATTGCCTATTCAATTATCCGAACCTTCGGTGATCCGGAAAAGTTCGGAAAATGTGCGCTGAACTGTATTTCTTTTTGCACTATCCATGTTTTATATTCGTATATCTATTGTAAAATGGTTTTCGTAAAATTAAATGTTATCTTTTAAATAATATTGGAGATTCTTAACACGCAGTGTGATTCTTGGGTTCGGGTAGGTAAACTAAACAAGTTACAAGTGGCAACTAAATTGAATTATGTTCCTGCAAATGAAAATTTGGAAGCATCTCTAGTGCAGAACGACATTAACTCTCAACCTCGGTGTTACATAAAATGATAGAACTGCTCATCATACAATTAAAAGTTCTCTCAAAGTCTCACTTTCACCTGTATAAATAAGTATAAGGTAACATTTGGTGCAGCAATATACAGTAGAAGACTGTCAGTAAAACACGTCCCGAAAAATACATCTCTCATACCGTAAATAACGAAAGATTTATTATATCGATAAATCTAGAGTAAAATTCAACAGCAAGATCATACTTCATAGGATCATTTCTATAGTATGATTAGCGAGTTCGCTCACCGAACTTCGCAGAAAACCCAACCACGATGATGTGGAGTGGGGTTTCGTCCCGAGCGTGAAACCGGTCCAAATGTCACCTTTTACGGTGGATTCGGCCGTTGATGATCGCGCCCGTTTAGCCTTGTGCTCTACGGGAAGGGCGGAGCTTGCTCTGAGTGGTTCCCAATCTTAATGAAAGGTACAAATACTTGATTGAAAATTTTCTATGGTAACGTCATAAAATTTTTAATGAGAAAAAGAGATTGAATAATATGAAATTTATACGTAATAATATACGTTTAGTTTTTTACTTATGATTGGAAAATAATCACACAATTTTTTTTCTCCTCGTATTCTAACATTATTTTACTTCGGCGTATTGTCTTGTAAGTATGATATGTAAATGAACATGAAAACAACATTTTAAACATTACACATGACGTGAAATGAAATTAACCTTGACAATAAAGGAAGGAAAGAGAGCAGGAATGAAATAAGTATTTTGAAAGATTCTAAATTTTAAAGGAATGATCATTAAAACTGGAATAAATATTTCTAGTCCCGCTTGACCATTTCGCCGTAAATTGAAATAGCAATGTGTGATTAAAATATCAAGTTTCTAAATACAGCCCTATGTTTTATTTGCTTATAAAAGCAGTTGTCTGAAAACAGATGGAGTATTTCAAAAGTGATTTGTAGATTTTATATGAATTTTATCATTATTCAATATAGTCTGTGAGCTTTTAAAACGTACTTTTATTTTAGAGATGTTTAGAAGGAGGGATGTAAAATTAACATGTCAAGAGAAATTGAAGAAATCCTAGGGAGAAATATAAATTTACGTCTGAAACATTTAAAACACTCACGTAAGCACGACTACTAAAGTTAAGCCTTCCCAATAGCTATGCTAAAACTAGAAACAGACTACCAACAACTTTATAAATCATGATCAAATTTTAAATTACACAAAGTTATATGAAAATGGTAAAGTTTTCAGTTTAAACTGGACTACTATCACATATAAAACTGTAGCTGTTTTTAAAGACTTTTCACACCACTTTTTTTTCATGGGTAAGATAAAGAGTAAATCTTACTACGACTTCTTGTTAGCTTTGCGCAGAGGCAGTGTCATAGCCAATGAGGTCCTACCGAGGCGTGACTATTGCTAGTTGAAAACTTTTCCCAATACCCCGCCATGGCGACGTGAAATACCGTCGGCATAGGCAATTTTTGGGAACCCCGAAAGGGGTTGAAATCAAAGAAAGTAGATTCGCCATCCAGAACTCTTACAACTACGGAAAAAGAAAGCCAAAATGACCTCATTATAAGCCTTTCCATCAAACTCGCTTTGTTTAACAAAGAAAATCAGATTTTTGACGGCAAAAATTTTATTATCTTCATTTAAAACATGAAAATCTAATATGCTTATATAACTCTTTCACGAGGCCTGAGGCGAATTCGCTTATTTTAGAGATTTGTAGCTCCACCCACTAGCGATAGGTTTGCATTCCATATGTTACATTATATCTCAGAAGTATAGATATACTCCCATTTTTACAATTAGTGTATTATGCATATAAATACTTCGATAAGAAACAGTACCATTATATACATTCGTTTGTAAGGTTGATGCAGACATAGAAATTTCCTTTGTTAAATAATGACACATGCAAGATTAATTGATCAGAGAAGGGATTTCCCGTTTAAACGACAAAACCTAGCAGTTACGAGTGTGTGAAATTATGATTATCTAAACGACCAAAAGAAAACGTTTTAGATTAAAACAATTTTCAGTATCAAAATGTGATCTTAGAATTGTAAGCTTTCGAACAGTTTTCTGAATATTCAAAAAATATAAATACTTTATTATATTAAGAGTACTAAATAAAATCTTTCAGTTACTTTCAGAGTTATTAGTAAAAGAAAATTTTGAAGTTGATATGCATTCCGCAACTTAGAAGAGACTTCAACTCTCAACTGAAATTGGACGATCTCTCAGATATTTTTTAGGTTACAAAAGCTATTTCAGAGCAAAAAATGGAACATTTTATTTTCATAACATAAAACAAACAGCCTAAAACGTACGAAATAGAATGATTTCCTGCGAAAGACGGCAAAACATAAAATCTTTTAATGGAAAACTTGTTCTCTTCGTGTCTGATTGTGAATAGCAAAATTCTGAATTGGATAAATTATTTATTACCTCTATACACTTTCACATTGATACTTTTCCCAGCTGGAAGCATCGGAATAAGCAATTTTCGAAAACAACGGAAGGGGTTGCAATAAAATATCTGAAAATTATATAACTTGTACCAATAAAAGTTACTTCATGAATGTGTCCGAAACTAGCAAGTTTAGATTTGCAAACATCCTTAACAGCAATCAATTTCGGATCACAATTCAACAGCCACAGAAAGAGTATTTTACATTTTTTTCGATTATAAACACAACAGTTGTGTAAACAAAAGATTCCAGCATAAAAACTCCTATATAAATATTTGCAACCCGCCCCCGCCCCTCCTATTTTTTTTTTCAGCAATGACATTACATTGACGTTAAGCCACGCTTTCTAAAGTACGCCATTGTTTGCAAACCCAATTACGGAATATCTTCAACAATTTTAATTATTAACGGTACTTTTAAGTTAGTAGGGCGCAAATTTCGCCAACAGGTTTTTTTCTTTCGCGTGTGTAAGAATACTTTGATGTGTAAATAAAGTATTTTAGCTTTTCGCTTCGTATTGTTTTTATTATTTATTTATTAATTTGTATATTAAATGAAATGAGTTAAAGGCCTTTGTTTTAAGTATTTAATATATCGATTAGGAATGAAAAGAATGCAGTATGAAAGATGTCGAGAGGAACAATATACGGCTATTTGTCCCTGTGCCAGGATAACATAAAATCCCTTATTCACATGTATCTATTACTCCTGAGGGTACTTACCTGTTATACAGGAATTGGCGCTTTTTAAAAAGCTTGGTGTAATTCGAATTTAAGACAGTGAGATTTATTCCAAGATGATATAAACAACTATGAAAATAAAACTGATTATTTATTATGCTGGTTTATGTATGTATTTAAAAAAATGCATCTGACTTCACGTATTAGATAAATTCGTTCTGAATATACAGTAGAGCACCGATTAACTGAACTGTCCGAACTCCCCTTTTTCTAGATCAACGGATAGAGGAAAATGAAACGGAATATTATAAAAATAATCCAGGCCCATCACATAATGGAGTTTTTGAATGTTTGGAAACAGCTATGAAATGGTTGGTACAACAGGAGAATACTCATCTTATTCAACTTATGTAAAAAAGAAGAATTCCTGATATTTCAGCATTGAAAATAATATTTTCTTTAAAGCAAAAAGCAATACAAAGCTTTTTTGCTTAAATTTTGAATTTCGCTGTTAAAAAAAATGATATATATATTTAATTTTTTTTTAATGACAAAAATATTTAAAAAGTTAAAAAATTAAAAAAAAAAAACACACAATTTATTAACATGCCAGTACTAATAGCTGCCATTCCTAAGCCTGTTTAAAATGGGAAGGAAAATTGTGTAGAAACTAAAGAATTTTTTTTAATCTACGTGCTCACTGTTATATGTAAAAAATGCATTGTAACCACTGTGGCATAATCAGGAACATCCCGAAAATTGCCTATTCAATTATCCGAACCTTCGGTGATCCGGAAAAGTTCGGAAAATGTGCGCTGAACTGTATTTCTTTTTGCACTATCCATGTTTTATATTCGTATATCTATTGTAAAATGGTTTTCGTAAAATTAAATGTTATCTTTTAAATAATATTGGAGATTCTTAACACGCAGTGTGATTCTTGGGTTCGGGTAGGTAAACTAAACAAGTTACAAGTGGCAACTAAATTGAATTATGTTCCTGCAAATGAAAATTTGGAAGCATCTCTAGTGCAGAACGACATTAACTCTCAACCTCGGTGTTACATAAAATGATAGAACTGCTCATCATACAATTAAAAGTTCTCTCAAAGTCTCACTTTCACCTGTATAAATAAGTATAAGGTAACATTTGGTGCAGCAATATACAGTAGAAGACTGTCAGTAAAACACGTCCCGAAAAATACATCTCTCATACCGTAAATAACGAAAGATTTATTATATCGATAAATCTAGAGTAAAATTCAACAGCAAGATCATACTTCATAGGATCATTTCTATAGTATGATTAGCGAGTTCGCTCACCGAACTTCGCAGAAAACCCAACCACGATGATGTGGAGTGGGGTTTCGTCCCGAGCGTGAAACCGGTCCAAATGTCACCTTTTACGGTGGATTCGGCCGTTGATGATCGCGCCCGTTTAGCCTTGTGCTCTACGGGAAGGGCGGAGCTTGCTCTGAGTGGTTCCCAATCTTAATGAAAGGTACAAATACTTGATTGAAAATTTTCTATGGTAACGTCATAAAATTTTTAATGAGAAAAAGAGATTGAATAATATGAAATTTATACGTAATAATATACGTTTAGTTTTTTACTTATGATTGGAAAATAATCACACAATTTTTTTTCTCCTCGTATTCTAACATTATTTTACTTCGGCGTATTGTCTTGTAAGTATGATATGTAAATGAACATGAAAACAACATTTTAAACATTACACATGACGTGAAATGAAATTAACCTTGACAATAAAGGAAGGAAAGAGAGCAGGAATGAAATAAGTATTTTGAAAGATTCTAAATTTTAAAGGAATGATCATTAAAACTGGAATAAATATTTCTAGTCCCGCTTGACCATTTCGCCGTAAATTGAAATAGCAATGTGTGATTAAAATATCAAGTTTCTAAATACAGCCCTATGTTTTATTTGCTTATAAAAGCAGTTGTCTGAAAACAGATGGAGTATTTCAAAAGTGATTTGTAGATTTTATATGAATTTTATCATTATTCAATATAGTCTGTGAGCTTTTAAACCGTACTTTTATTTTAGAGATGTTTAGAAGGAGGGATGTAAAATTAACATGTCAAGAGAAATTGAAGAAATCCTAGGGAGAAATATAAATTTACGTCTGAAACATTTAAAACACTCACGTAAGCACGACTAGTAAAGTTAAGCCTTCCCAATAGCTATGCTAAAACTAGAAACAGACTACCAACAACTTTATAAATACATCTCTCATACCGTAAATAACGAAAGATTTATTATATCGATAAATCTAGAGTAAAATTCAACAGCAAGATCATACTTCATAGGATCATTTCTATAGTATGATTAGCGAGTTCGCTCACCGAACTTCGCAGAAAACCCAACCACGATGATGTGGAGTGGGGTTTCGTCCCGAGCGTGAAACCGGTCCAAATGTCACCTTTTACGGTGGATTCGGCCGTTGATGATCGCGCCCGTTTAGCCTTGTGCTCTACGGGAAGGGCGGAGCTTGCTCTGAGTGGTTCCCAATCTTAATGAAAGGTACAAATACTTGATTGAAAATTTTCTATGGTAACGTCATAAAATTTTTAATGAGAAAAAGAGATTGAATAATATGAAATTTATACGTAATAATATACGTTTAGTTTTTTACTTATGATTGGAAAATAATCACACAATTTTTTTTCTCCTCGTATTCTAACATTATTTTACTTCGGCGTATTGTCTTGTAAGTATGATATGTAAATGAACATGAAAACAACATTTTAAACATTACACATGACGTGAAATGAAATTAACCTTGACAATAAAGGAAGGAAAGAGAGCAGGAATGAAATAAGTATTTTGAAAGATTCTAAATTTTAAAGGAATGATCATTAAAACTGGAATAAATATTTCTAGTCCCGCTTGACCATTTCGCCGTAAATTGAAATAGCAATGTGTGATTAAAATATCAAGTTTCTAAATACAGCCCTATGTTTTATTTGCTTATAAAAGCAGTTGTCTGAAAACAGATGGAGTATTTCAAAAGTGATTTGTAGATTTTATATGAATTTTATCATTATTCAATATAGTCTGTGAGCTTTTAAACCGTACTTTTATTTTAGAGATGTTTAGAAGGAGGGATGTAAAATTAACATGTCAAGAGAAATTGAAGAAATCCTAGGGAGAAATATAAATTTACGTCTGAAACATTTAAAACACTCACGTAAGCACGACTACTAAAGTTAAGCCTTCCCAATAGCTATGCTAAAACTAGAAACAGACTACCAACAACTTTATAAATCATGATCAAATTTTAAATTACACAAAGTTATATGAAAATGGTAAAGTTTTCAGTTTAAACTGGACTACTATCACATATAAAACTGTAGCTGTTTTTAAAGACTTTTCACACCACTTTTTTTTCATGGGTAAGATAAAGAGTAAATCTTACTACGACTTCTTGTTAGCTTTGCGCAGAGGCAGTGTCATAGCCAATGAGGTCCTACCGAGGCGTGACTATTGCTAGTTGAAAACTTTTCCCAATACCCCGCCATGGCGACGTGAAATACCGTCGGCATAGGCAATTTTTGGGAACCCCGAAAGGGGTTGAAATCAAAGAAAGTAGATTCGCCATCCAGAACTCTTACAACTACGGAAAAAGAAAGCCAAAATGACCTCATTATAAGCCTTTCCATCAAACTCGCTTTGTTTAACAAAGAAAATCAGATTTTTGACGGCAAAAATTTTATCATCTTCATTTAAAACATGAAAATCTAATATGCTTATATAACTCTTTCACGAGGCCTGAGGCGAATTCGCTTATTTTAGAGATTTGTAGCTCCACCCACTAGCGATAGGTTTGCATTCCATATGTTACATTATATCTCAGAAGTATAGATATACTCCCATTTTTACAATTAGTGTATTATGCATATAAATACTTCGATAAGAAACAGTACCATTTTATACATTCGTTTGTAAGGTTGATGCAGACATAGAAATTTCCTTTGTTAAATAATGACACATGCAAGATTAATTGATCAGAGAAGGGATTTCCCGTTTAAACGACAAAACCTAGCAGTTACGAGTGTGTGAAATTATGATTATCTAAACGACCAAAAGAAAACGTTTTAGATTAATACAATTTTCAGTATCAAAATGTGATCTTAGAATTGTAAGCTTTCGAACAGTTTTCTGAATATTAAAAAAATATAAATACTTTATTATATTAAGAGTACTAAATAAAATCTTTCAGTTACTTTCAGAGTTATTAGTAAAAGAAAATTTTGAAGTTGATATGCATTCCGCAACTTAGAAGAGACTTCAACTCTCAACTGAAATTGGACGATCTCTCAGATATTTTTTAGGTTACAAAAGCTATTTCAGAGCAAAAAATGGAACATTTTATTTTCATAACATAAAACAAACAGCCTAAAACGTACGAAATAGAATGATTTTCTGCGAAAGACGGCAATACATAAAATCTTTTAATGGAAAACTTGTTCTCTTCGTGTCTGATTGTGAATAGCAAAATTCTGAATTGGATAAATTATTTATTACCTCTATACACTTTCACATTGATACTTTTCCCAGCTGGAAGCATCGGAATAAGCAATTTTCGAAAACAACGGAAGATGTTGCAATAAAATATCTGAAAATTATATAACTTGTACCAATAAAAGTTACTTCATGAATGTGTCCGAAACTAGCAAGTTTAGATTTGCAAACATCCTTAACAGCAATCAATTTCGGATCACAATTCAACAGCCACAGAAAGAGTATTTTACATTTTTTTCGATTATAAACACAACAGTTGTGTAAACAAAAGATTCCAGCATAAAAACTCCTATATAAATATTTGCAACCCGCCCCCGCCCCTCCTATTTTTTTTTCAGCAATGACATTACATTGACGTTAAGCCACGCTTTCTAAAGTACGCCATTGTTTGCAAACCCAATTACGGAATATCTTCAACAATTTTAATTATTAACGGTACTTTTAAGTTAGTAGGGCGCAAATTTCGCCAACAGGTTTTTTTCTTTCGCGTGTGTAAGAATACTTTGATGTGTAAATAAAGTATTTTGGCTTTTCGCTTCGTATTGTTTTTATTATTTATTTATTAATTTGTATATTAAATGAAATGAGTTAAAGGCCTTTGTTTTAAGTATTTAATATATCGATTAGGAATGAAAAGAATGCAGTATGAAAGATGTCGAGAGGAACAATATACGGCTATTTGTCCCTGTGCCAGGATAACATAAAATCCCTTATTCACATGTATCTATTACTCCTGAGGGTACTTACCTGTTATACAGGAATTGGCGCTTTTTAAAAAGCTTGGTGTAATTCGGATTTAAGACAGTGAGATTTATTCCAAAATGATATAAACAACTATGAAAATAAAACTGATTATTTATTATGCTGGTTTATGTATGTATTTAAAAAAATGCATCTGACTTCACGTATTAGATAAATTCGTTCTGAATATACAGTAGAGCACCGATTAACTGAACTGTCCGAACTCCCCTTTTTCTAGATCAACGGATAGAGGAAAATGAAACGGAATATTATAAAAATAATCCAGGCCCATCACATAATGGAGTTTTTGAATGTTTGGAAACAGCTATGAAATGGTTGGTACAACAGGAGAATACTGATCTTATTCAACTTATGTAAAAAAGAAGAATTCCTGATATTTCAGCATTGAAAATAATATTTTCTTTAAAGCAAAAAGCAATACACGTTTTTTTGCTTAAATTTTGAATTTCGCTGTTAAAAAAAATTATATATATATTTAATTTTTTTTTAATGACAAAAATATTTAAAAAGTTAAAAAATTAAAAAAAAACACACACAATTTATTAACATGCCAGTACTAATAGCTGCCATTCCTAAGCCTGTTTAAAATGGGAAGGAAAATTGTGTAGAAACTAAAGAATTTTTTTTAATCTACGTGCCCACTGTTATATGTAAAAAATGCATTGTAACCACTGTGGCATAATCAGGAACATCCCGAAAATTGCCTATTCAATTATCCGAACCTTCGGTGATCCGGAAAAGTTCGGAAAATGTGCGCTGAACTGTATTTCTTTTTGCACTATCCATGTTTTATATTCGTATATCTATTGTAAAATGGTTTTCGTAAAATTAAATGTTATCTTTTAAATAATATTGGAGATTCTTAACACGCAGTGTGATTCTTGGGTTCGGGTAGGTAAACTAAACAAGTTACAAGTGGCAACTAAATTGAATTATGTTCCTGCAAATGAAAATTTGGAAGCATCTCTAGTGCAGAACGACATTAACTCTCAACCTCGGTGTTACATAAAATGATAGAACTGCTCATCATACAATTAAAAGTTCTCTCAAAGTCTCACTTTCACCTGTATAAATAAGTATAAGGTAACATTTGGTGCAGCAATATACAGTAGAAGACTGTCAGTAAAACACGTCCCGAAAAGTACATCTCTCATACCGTAAATAACGAAAGATTTATTATATCGATAAATCTAGAGTAAAATTCAACAGCAAGATCATACTTCATAGGATCATTTCTATAGTATGATTAGCGAGTTCGCTCACCGAACTTCGCAGAAAACCCAACCACGATGATGTGGAGTGGGGTTTCGTCCCGAGCGTGAAGCCGGTCCAAATGTCACCTTTTACGGTGGATTCGGCCGTTGATGATCGCGCCCGTTTAGCCTTGTGCTCTACGGGAAGGGCGGAGCTTGCACTGAGTGGTTCCCAATCTTAATGAAAGGTACAAATACTTGATTGAAAATTTTCTATGGTAACGTCATAAAATTTTTAATGAGAAAAAGAGATTGAATAATATGAAATTTATACGTAATAATATACGTTTAGTTTTTTACTTATGATTGGAAAATAATCACACAATTTTTTTTCTCCTCGTATTCTCACATTATTTTACTTCGGCGTATTGTCTTGTAAGTATGATATGTAAATGAACATGAAAACAACATTTTAAACATTACACATGACGTGAAATGAAATTAACCTTGACAATAAAGGAAAGAAAGAGAGCAGGAATGAAATAAGTATTTTGAAAGATTCTAAATTTTAAAGGAATGATAATTAAAACTGGAATAAATATTTCTAGTCCCGCTTGACCATTTCGCCGTAAATTGAAATAGCAATGTGTGATTAAAATATCAAGTTTCTAAATACAGCCCTATGTTTTATTTGCTTATAAAAGCAGTTGTCTGAAAACAGATGGAGTATTTCAAAAGTGATTTGTAGATGTTATATGAATTTTATCATTATTCAATATAGTCTGTGAGCTTTTAAACCGTACTTTTATTTTAGAGATGTTTAGAAGGAGGGATGTAAAATTAACATGTCAAGAGAAATTGAAGAAATCCTAGGGAGAAATATAAATTTACGTCTGAAACATTTAAAACACTCACGTAAGCACGACTACTAAAGTTAAGCCTTCCCAATAGCTATGCTAAAACTAGAAACAGACTACCAACAACTTTATAAATCATGATCAAATTTTAAATTACACAAAGTTATATGAAAATGGTAAAGTTTTCAGTTTAAACTGGACTACTATCACATATAAAACTGTAGCTGTTTTTAAAGACTTTTCACACCACTTTTTTTTCATGGGTAAGATAAAGAGTAAATCTTACTACGATTTCTTGTTAGCTTTGCGCAGAGGCAGTGTCATAGCCAATGAGGTCCTACCGAGGCGTGACTATTGCTAGTTGAAAACTTTTCCCAATACCCCGCCATGGCGACGTGAAATACCGTCGGCATAGGCAATTTTTGGGAACCCCGAAAGGGGTTGAAATCAAAGAAAGTAGATTCGCCATCCAGAACTCTTACAACTACGGAAAAAGAAAGCCAAAATGACCTCATTATAAGCCTTTCCATCAAACTCGCTTTGTTTAACAAAGAAAATCAGATTTTTGACGGCAAAAATTTTATCATCTTCATTTAAAACATGAAAATCTAATATGCTTATATAACTCTTTCACGAGGCCTGAGGCGAATTCGCTTATTTTAGAGATTTGTAGCTCCACCCACTAGCGATAGGTTTGCATTCCATATGTTACATTATATCTCAGAAGTATAGATATACTCCCATTTTTACAATTAGTGTATTATGCATATAAATACTTCGATAAGAAACAGTACCATTTTATACATTCGTTTGTAAGGTTGATGCAGACATAGAAATTTCCTTTGTTAAATAATGACACATGCAAGATTAATTGATCAGAGAAGGGATTTCCCGTTTAAACGACAAAACCTAGCAGTTACGAGTGTGTGAAATTATGATTATCTAAACGACCAAAAGAAAACGTTTTAGATTAATACAATTTTCAGTATCAAAATGTGATCTTAGAATTGTAAGCTTTCGAACAGTTTTCTGAATATTAAAAAAAATATAAATACTTTATTATATTAAGAGTACTAAATAAAATCTTTCAGTTACTTTCAGAGTTATTAGTAAAAGAAAATTTTGAAGTTGATATGCATTCCGCAACTTAGAAGAGACTTCAACTCTCAACTGAAATTGGACGATCTCTCAGATATTTTTTAGGTTACAAAAGCTATTTCAGAGCAAAAAATGGAACATTTTATTTTCATAACATAAAACAAACAGCCTAAAACGTACGAAATAGAATGATTTCCTGCGAAAGACGGCAAAACATAAAATCTTTTAATGGAAAACTTGTTCTCTTCGTGTCTGATTGTGAATAGCAAAATTCTGAATTGGATAAATTATTTATTACCTCTATACACTTTCACATTGATACTTTTCCCAGCTGGAAGCATCGGAATAAGCAATTTTCGAAAACAACGGAAGGGGTTGCAATAAAATATCTGAAAATTATATAACTTGTACCAATAAAAGTTACTTCATGAATGTGTCCGAAACTAGCAAGTTTAGATTTGCAAACATCCTTAACAGCAATCAATTTCGGATCACAATTCAACAGCCACAGAAAGAGTATTTTACATTTTTTTCGATTATAAACACAACAGTTGTGTAAACAAAAGATTCCAGCATAAAAACTCCTATATAAATATTTGCAACCCGCCCCCGCCCCTCCTATTTTTTTTTTCAGCAATGACATTACATTGACGTTAAGCCACGCTTTCTAAAGTACGCCATTGTTTGCAAACCCAATTACGGAATATCTTCAACAATTTTAATTATTAACGGTACTTTTAAGTTAGTAGGGCGCAAATTTCGCCAACAGGTTTTTTTCTTTCGCGTGTGTAAGAATACTTTGATGTGTAAATAAAGTATTTTGGCTTTTCGCTTCGTATTGTTTTTATTATTTATTTATTAATTTGTATATTAAATGAAATGAGTTAAAGGCCTTTGTTTTAAGTATTTAATATATCGATTAGGAATGAAAAGAATGCAGTATGAAAGATGTCGAGAGGAACAATATACGGCTATTTGTCCCTGTGCCAGGATAACATAAAATCCCTTATTCACATGTATCTATTACTCCTGAGGGTACTTACCTGTTATACAGGAATTGGCGCTTTTTAAAAAGCTTGGTGTAATTCGAATTTAAGACAGTGAGATTTATTCCAAGATGATATAAACAACTATGAAAATAAAACTGATTATTTATTATGCTGGTTTATGTATGTATTTAAAAAAATGCATCTGACTTCACGTATTAGATAAATTCGTTCTGAATATACAGTAGAGCACCGATTAACTGAACTGTCCGAACTCCCCTTTTTCTAGATCAACGGATAGAGGAAAATGAAACGGAATATTATAAAAATAATCCAGGCCCATCACATAATGGAGTTTTTGAATGTTTGGAAACAGCTATGAAATGGTTGGTACAACAGGAGAATACTCATCTTATTCAACTTATGTAAAAAAGAAGAATTCCTGATATTTCAGCATTGAAAATAATATTTTCTTTAAAGCAAAAAGCAATACAAAGCTTTTTTGCTTAAATTTTGAATTTCGCTGTTAAAAAAAATGATATATATATTTAATTTTTTTTTAATGACAAAAATATTTAAAAAGTTAAAAAATTAAAAAAAAAAAACACACAATTTATTAACATGCCAGTACTAATAGCTGCCATTCCTAAGCCTGTTTAAAATGGGAAGGAAAATTGTGTAGAAACTAAAGAATTTTTTTTAATCTACGTGCCCACAGTTATATGTAAAAAATGCATTGTAACCACTGTGGCATAATCAGGAACATCCCGAAAATTGCCTATTCAATTATCCGAACCTTCGGTGATCCGGAAAAGTTCGGAAAATGTGCGCTGAACTGTATTTCTTTTTGCACTATCCATGTTTTATATTCGTATATCTATTGTAAAATGGTTTTCGTAAAATTAAATGTTATCTTTTAAATAATATTGGAGATTCTTAACACGCAGTGTGATTCTTGGGTTCGGGTAGGTAAACTAAACAAGTTACAAGTGGCAACTAAATTGAATTATGTTCCTGCAAATGAAAATTTGGAAGCATCTCTAGTGCAGAACGACATTAACTCTCAACCTCGGTGTTACATAAAATGATAGAACTGCTCATCATACAATTAAAAGTTCTCTCAAAGTCTCACTTTCACCTGTATAAATAAGTATAAGGTAACATTTGGTGCAGCAATATACAGTAGAAGACTGTCAGTAAAACACGTCCCGAAAAATACATCTCTCATACCGTAAATAACGAAAGATTTATTATATCGATAAATCTAGAGTAAAATTCAACAGCAAGATCATACTTCATAGGATCATTTCTATAGTATGATTAGCGAGTTCGCTCACCGAACTTCGCAGAAAACCCAACCACGATGATGTGGAGTGGGGTTTCGTCCCGAGCGTGTAACCGGTCCAAATGTCACCTTTTACGGTGGATTCGGCCGTTGATGATCGCGCCCGTTTAGCCTTGTGCTCTACGGGAAGGGCGGAGCTTGCTCTGAGTGGTTCCCAATCTTAATGAAAGGTACAAATACTTGATTGAAAATTTTCTATGGTAACGTCATAAAATTTTTAATGAGAAAAAGAGATTGAATAATATGAAATTTATACGTAATAATATACGTTTAGTTTTTTACTTATGATTGGAAAATAATCACACAATTTTTTTTCTCCTCGTATTCTAACATTATTTTACTTCGGCGTATTGTCTTGTAAGTATGATATGTAAATGAACATGAAAACAACATTTTAAACATTACACATGACGTGAAATGAAATTAACCTTGACAATAAAGGAAGGAAAGAGAGCAGGAATGAAATAAGTATTTTGAAAGATTCTAAATTTTAAAGGAATGATCATTAAAACTGGAATAAATATTTCTAGTCCCGCTTGACCATTTCGCCGTAAATTGAAATAGCAATGTGTGATTAAAATATCAAGTTTCTAAATACAGCCCTATGTTTTATTTGCTTATAAAAGCAGTTGTCTGAAAACAGATGGAGTATTTCAAAAGTGATTTGTAGATTTTATATGAATTTTATCATTATTCAATATAGTCTGTGAGCTTTTAAAACGTACTTTTATTTTAGAGATGTTTAGAAGGAGGGATGTAAAATTAACATGTCAAGAGAAATTGAAGAAATCCTAGGGAGAAATATAAATTTACGTCTGAAACATTTAAAACACTCACGTAAGCACGACTACTAAAGTTAAGCCTTCCCAATAGCTATGCTAAAACTAGAAACAGACTACCAACAACTTTATAAATCATGATCAAATTTTAAATTACACAAAGTTATATGAAAATGGTAAAGTTTTCAGTTTAAACTGGACTACTATCACATATAAAACTGTAGCTGTTTTTAAAGACTTTTCACACCACTTTTTTTTCATGGGTAAGATAAAGAGTAAATCTTACTACGACTTCTTGTTAGCTTTGCGCAGAGGAAGTGTCATAGCCAATGAGGTCCTACCGAGGCGTGACTATTGCTAGTTGAAAACTTTTCCCAATACCCCGCCATGGCGACGTGAAATACCGTCGGCATAGGCAATTTTTGGGAACCCCGAAAGGGGTTGAAATCAAAGAAAGTAGATTCGCCATCCAGAACTCTTACAACTACGGAAAAAGAAAGCCAAAATGACCTCATTATAAGCCTTTCCATCAAACTCGCTTTGTTTAACAAAGAAAATCAGATTTTTGACGGCAAAAATTTTATCATCTTCATTTAAAACATGAAAATCTAATATGCTTATATAACTCTTTCACGAGGCCTGAGGCGAATTCGCTTATTTTAGAGATTTGTAGCTCCACCCACTAGCGATAGGTTTGCATTCCATATGTTACATTATATCTCAGAAGTATAGATATACTCCCATTTTTACAATTAGTGTATTATGCATATAAATACTTCGATAAGAAACAGTACCATTATATACATTCGTTTGTAAGGTTGATGCAGACATAGAAATTTCCTTTGTTAAATAATGACACATGCAAGATTAATTGATCAGAGAAGGGATTTCCCGTTTAAACGACAAAACCTAGCAGTTACGAGTGTGTGAAATTATGATTATCTAAACGACCAAAAGAAAACGTTTTAGATTAAAACAATTTTCAGTATCAAAATGTGATCTTAGAATTGTAAGCTTTCGAACAGTTTTCTGAATATTCAAAAAATATAAATACTTTATTATATTAAGAGTACTAAATAAAATCTTTCAGTTACTTTCAGAGTTATTAGTAAAAGAAAATTTTGAAGTTGATATGCATTCCGCAACTTAGAAGAGACTTCAACTCTCAACTGAAATTGGACGATCTCTCAGATATTTTTTAGGTTACAAAAGCTATTTCAGAGCAAAAAATGGAACATTTTATTTTCATAACATAAAACAAACAGCCTAAAACGTACGAAATAGAATGATTTCCTGCGAAAGACGGCAAAACATAAAATCTTTTAATGGAAAACTTGTTCTCTTCGTGTCTGATTGTGAATAGCAAAATTCTGAATTGGATAAATTATTTATTACCTCTATACACTTTCACATTGATACTTTTCCCAGCTGGAAGCATCGGAATAAGCAATTTTCGAAAACAACGGAAGGGGTTGCAATAAAATATCTGAAAATTATATAACTTGTACCAATAAAAGTTACTTCATGAATGTGTCCGAAACTAGCAAGTTTAGATTTGCAAACATCCTTAACAGCAATCAATTTCGGATCACAATTCAACAGCCACAGAAAGAGTATTTTACATTTTTTTCGATTATAAACACAACAGTTGTGTAAACAAAAGATTCCAGCATAAAAACTCCTATATAAATATTTGCAACCCGCCCCCGCCCCTCCTATTTTTTTTTTCAGCAATGACATTACATTGACGTTAAGCCACGCTTTCTAAAGTACGCCATTGTTTGCAAACCCAATTACGGAATATCTTCAACAATTTTAATTATTAACGGTACTTTTAAGTTAGTAGGGCGCAAATTTCGCCAACAGGTTTTTTTCTTTCGCGTGTGTAAGAATACTTTGATGTGTAAATAAAGTATTTTAGCTTTTCGCTTCGTATTGTTTTTATTATTTATTTATTAATTTGTATATTAAATGAAATGAGTTAAAGGCCTTTGTTTTAAGTATTTAATATATCGATTAGGAATGAAAAGAATGCAGTATGAAAGATGTCGAGAGGAACAATATACGGCTATTTGTCCCTGTGCCAGGATAACATAAAATCCCTTATTCACATGTATCTATTACTCCTGAGGGTACTTACCTGTTATACAGGAATTGGCGCTTTTTAAAAAGCTTGGTGTAATTCGAATTTAAGACAGTGAGATTTATTCCAAGATGATATAAACAACTATGAAAATAAAACTGATTATTTATTATGCTGGTTTATGTATGTATTTAAAAAAATGCATCTGACTTCACGTATTAGATAAATTCGTTCTGAATATACAGTAGAGCACCGATTAACTGAACTGTCCGAACTCCCCTTTTTCTAGATCAACGGATAGAGGAAAATGAAACGGAATATTATAAAAATAATCCAGGCCCATCACATAATGGAGTTTTTGAATGTTTGGAAACAGCTATGAAATGGTTGGTACAACAGGAGAATACTCATCTTATTCAACTTATGTAAAAAAGAAGAATTCCTGATATTTCAGCATTGAAAATAATATTTTCTTTAAAGCAAAAAGCAATACAAAGCTTTTTTGCTTAAATTTTGAATTTCGCTGTTAAAAAAAATGATATATATATTTAATTTTTTTTTAATGACAAAAATATTTAAAAAGTTAAAAAATTAAAAAAAAAAACACACAATTTATTAACATGCCAGTACTAATAGCTGCCATTCCTAAGCCTGTTTAAAATGGGAAGGAAAATTGTGTAGAAACTAAAGAATTTTTTTTAATCTACGTGCTCACTGTTATATGTAAAAAATGCATTGTAACCACTGTGGCATAATCAGGAACATCCCGAAAATTGCCTATTCAATTATCCGAACCTTCGGTGATCCGGAAAAGTTCGGAAAATGTGCGCTGAACTGTATTTCTTTTTGCACTATCCATGTTTTATATTCGTATATCTATTGTAAAATGGTTTTCGTAAAATTAAATGTTATCTTTTAAATAATATTGGAGATTCTTAACACGCAGTGTGATTCTTGGGTTCGGGTAGGTAAACTAAACAAGTTACAAGTGGCAACTAAATTGAATTATGTTCCTGCAAATGAAAATTTGGAAGCATCTCTAGTGCAGAACGACATTAACTCTCAACCTCGGTGTTACATAAAATGATAGAACTGCTCATCATACAATTAAAAGTTCTCTCAAAGTCTCACTTTCACCTGTATAAATAAGTATAAGGTAACATTTGGTGCAGCAATATACAGTAGAAGACTGTCAGTAAAACACGTCCCGAAAAATACATCTCTCATACCGTAAATAACGAAAGATTTATTATATCGATAAATCTAGAGTAAAATTCAACAGCAAGATCATACTTCATAGGATCATTTCTATAGTATGATTAGCGAGTTCGCTCACCGAACTTCGCAGAAAACCCAACCACGATGATGTGGAGTGGGGTTTCGTCCCGAGCGTGAAACCGGTCCAAATGTCACCTTTTACGGTGGATTCGGCCGTTGATGATCGCGCCCGTTTAGCCTTGTGCTCTACGGGAAGGGCGGAGCTTGCTCTGAGTGGTTCCCAATCTTAATGAAAGGTACAAATACTTGATTGAAAATTTTCTATGGTAACGTCATAAAATTTTTAATGAGAAAAAGAGATTGAATAATATGAAATTTATACGTAATAATATACGTTTAGTTTTTTACTTATGATTGGAAAATAATCACACAATTTTTTTTCTCCTCGTATTCTAACATTATTTTACTTCGGCGTATTGTCTTGTAAGTATGATATGTAAATGAACATGAAAACAACATTTTAAACATTACACATGACGTGAAATGAAATTAACCTTGACAATAAAGGAAGGAAAGAGAGCAGGAATGAAATAAGTATTTTGAAAGATTCTAAATTTTAAAGGAATGATCATTAAAACTGGAATAAATATTTCTAGTCCCGCTTGACCATTTCGCCGTAAATTGAAATAGCAATGTGTGATTAAAATATCAAGTTTCTAAATACAGCCCTATGTTTTATTTGCTTATAAAAGCAGTTGTCTGAAAACAGATGGAGTATTTCAAAAGTGATTTGTAGATTTTATATGAATTTTATCATTATTCAATATAGTCTGTGAGCTTTTAAAACGTACTTTTATTTTAGAGATGTTTAGAAGGAGGGATGTAAAATTAACATGTCAAGAGAAATTGAAGAAATCCTAGGGAGAAATATAAATTTACGTCTGAAACATTTAAAACACTCACGTAAGCACGACTACTAAAGTTAAGCCTTCCCAATAGCTATGCTAAAACTAGAAACAGACTACCAACAACTTTATAAATCATGATCAAATTTTAAATTACACAAAGTTATATGAAAATGGTAAAGTTTTCAGTTTAAACTGGACTACTATCACATATAAAACTGTAGCTGTTTTTAAAGACTTTTCACACCACTTTTTTTTCATGGGTAAGATAAAGAGTAAATCTTACTACGACTTCTTGTTAGCTTTGCGCAGAGGCAGTGTCATAGCCAATGAGGTCCTACCGAGGCGTGACTATTGCTAGTTGAAAACTTTTCCCAATACCCCGCCATGGCGACGTGAAATACCGTCGGCATAGGCAATTTTTGGGAACCCCGAAAGGGGTTGAAATCAAAGAAAGTAGATTCGCCATCCAGAACTCTTACAACTACGGAAAAAGAAAGCCAAAATGACCTCATTATAAGCCTTTCCATCAAACTCGCTTTGTTTAACAAAGAAAATCAGATTTTTGACGGCAAAAATTTTATCATCTTCATTTAAAACATGAAAATCTAATATGCTTATATAACTCTTTCACGAGGCCTGAGGCGAATTCGCTTATTTTAGAGATTTGTAGCTCCACCCACTAGCGATAGGTTTGCATTCCATATGTTACATTATATCTCAGAAGTATAGATATACTCCCATTTTTACAATTAGTGTATTATGCATATAAATACTTCGATAAGAAACAGTACCATTATATACATTCGTTTGTAAGGTTGATGCAGACATAGAAATTTCCTTTGTTAAATAATGACACATGCAAGATTAATTGATCAGAGAAGGGATTTCCCGTTTAAACGACAAAACCTAGCAGTTACGAGTGTGTGAAATTATGATTATCTAAACGACCAAAAGAAAACGTTTTAGATTAATACAATTTTCAGTATCAAAATGTGATCTTAGAATTGTAAGCTTTCGAACAGTTTTCTGAATATTCAAAAAATATAAATACTTTATTATATTAAGAGTACTAAATAAAATCTTTCAGTTACTTTCAGAGTTATTAGTAAAAGAAAATTTTGAAGTTGATATGCATTCCGCAACTTAGAAGAGACTTCAACTCTCAACTGAAATTGGACGATCTCTCAGATATTTTTTAGGTTACAAAAGCTATTTCAGAGCAAAAAATGGAACATTTTATTTTCATAACATAAAACAAACAGCCTAAAACGTACGAAATAGAATGATTTCCTGCGAAAGACGGCAAAACATAAAATCTTTTAATGGAAAACTTGTTCTCTTCGTGTCTGATTGTGAATAGCAAAATTCTGAATTGGATAAATTATTTATTACCTCTATACACTTTCACATTGATACTTTTCCCAGCTGGAAGCATCGGAATAAGCAATTTTCGAAAACAACGGAAGGGGTTGCAATAAAATATCTGAAAATTATATAACTTGTACCAATAAAAGTTACTTCATGAATGTGTCCGAAACTAGCAAGTTTAGATTTGCAAACATCCTTAACAGCAATCAATTTCGGATCACAATTCAACAGCCACAGAAAGAGTATTTTACATTTTTTTCGATTATAAACACAACAGTTGTGTAAACAAAAGATTCCAGCATAAAAACTCCTATATAAATATTTGCAACCCGCCCCCGCCCCTCCTATTTTTTTTTTCAGCAATGACATTACATTGACGTTAAGCCACGCTTTCTAAAGTACGCCATTGTTTGCAAACCCAATTACGGAATATCTTCAACAATTTTAATTATTAACGGTACTTTTAAGTTAGTAGGGCGCAAATTTCGCCAACAGGTTTTTTTCTTTCGCGTGTGTAAGAATACTTTGATGTGTAAATAAAGTATTTTGGCTTTTCGCTTCGTATTGTTTTTATTATTTATTTATTAATTTGTATATTAAATGAAATGAGTTAAAGGCCTTTGTTTTAAGTATTTAATATATCGATTAGGAATGAAAAGAATGCAGTATGAAAGATGTCGAGAGGAACAATATACGGCTATTTGTCCCTGTGCCAGGATAACATAAAATCCCTTATTCACATGTATCTATTACTCCTGAGGGTACTTACCTGTTATACAGGAATTGGCGCTTTTTAAAAAGCTTGGTGTAATTCGAATTTAAGACAGTGAGATTTATTCCAAGATGATATAAACAACTATGAAAATAAAACTGATTATTTATTATGCTGGTTTATGTATGTATTTAAAAAAATGCATCTGACTTCACGTATTAGATAAATTCGTTCTGAATATACAGTAGAGCACCGATTAACTGAACTGTCCGAACTCCCCTTTTTCTAGATCAACGGATAGAGGAAAATGAAACGGAATATTATAAAAATAATCCAGGCCCATCACATAATGGAGTTTTTGAATGTTTGGAAACAGCTATGAAATGGTTGGTACAACAGGAGAATACTCATCTTATTCAACTTATGTAAAAAAGAAGAATTCCTGATATTTCAGCATTGAAAATAATATTTTCTTTAAAGCAAAAAGCAATACAAAGCTTTTTTGCTTAAATTTTGAATTTCGCTGTTAAAAAAAATGATATATATATTTAATTTTTTTTTAATGACAAAAATATTTAAAAAGTTAAAAAATTAAAAAAAAAAAACACACAATTTATTAACATGCCAGTACTAATAGCTGCCATTCCTAAGCCTGTTTAAAATGGGAAGGAAAATTGTGTAGAAACTAAAGAATTTTTTTTAATCTACGTGCCCACAGTTATATGTAAAAAATGCATTGTAACCACTGTGGCATAATCAGGAACATCCCGAAAATTGCCTATTCAATTATCCGAACCTTCGGTGATCCGGAAAAGTTCGGAAAATGTGCGCTGAACTGTATTTCTTTTTGCACTATCCATGTTTTATATTCGTATATCTATTGTAAAATGGTTTTCGTAAAATTAAATGTTATCTTTTAAATAATATTGGAGATTCTTAACACGCAGTGTGATTCTTGGGTTCGGGTAGGTAAACTAAACAAGTTACAAGTGGCAACTAAATTGAATTATGTTCCTGCAAATGAAAATTTGGAAGCATCTCTAGTGCAGAACGACATTAACTCTCAACCTCGGTGTTACATAAAATGATAGAACTGCTCATCATACAATTAAAAGTTCTCTCAAAGTCTCACTTTCACCTGTATAAATAAGTATAAGGTAACATTTGGTGCAGCAATATACAGTAGAAGACTGTCAGTAAAACACGTCCCGAAAAATACATCTCTCATACCGTAAATAACGAAAGATTTATTATATCGATAAATCTAGAGTAAAATTCAACAGCAAGATCATACTTCATAGGATCATTTCTATAGTATGATTAGCGAGTTCGCTCACCGAACTTCGCAGAAAACCCAACCACGATGATGTGGAGTGGGGTTTCGTCCCGAGCGTGTAACCGGTCCAAATGTCACCTTTTACGGTGGATTCGGCCGTTGATGATCGCGCCCGTTTAGCCTTGTGCTCTACGGGAAGGGCGGAGCTTGCTCTGAGTGGTTCCCAATCTTAATGAAAGGTACAAATACTTGATTGAAAATTTTCTATGGTAACGTCATAAAATTTTTAATGAGAAAAAGAGATTGAATAATATGAAATTTATACGTAATAATATACGTTTAGTTTTTTACTTATGATTGGAAAATAATCACACAATTTTTTTTCTCCTCGTATTCTAACATTATTTTACTTCGGCGTATTGTCTTGTAAGTATGATATGTAAATGAACATGAAAACAACATTTTAAACATTACACATGACGTGAAATGAAATTAACCTTGACAATAAAGGAAGGAAAGAGAGCAGGAATGAAATAAGTATTTTGAAAGATTCTAAATTTTAAAGGAATGATCATTAAAACTGGAATAAATATTTCTAGTCCCGCTTGACCATTTCGCCGTAAATTGAAATAGCAATGTGTGATTAAAATATCAAGTTTCTAAATACAGCCCTATGTTTTATTTGCTTATAAAAGCAGTTGTCTGAAAACAGATGGAGTATTTCAAAAGTGATTTGTAGATTTTATATGAATTTTATCATTATTCAATATAGTCTGTGAGCTTTTAAAACGTACTTTTATTTTAGAGATGTTTAGAAGGAGGGATGTAAAATTAACATGTCAAGAGAAATTGAAGAAATCCTAGGGAGAAATATAAATTTACGTCTGAAACATTTAAAACACTCACGTAAGCACGACTACTAAAGTTAAGCCTTCCCAATAGCTATGCTAAAACTAGAAACAGACTACCAACAACTTTATAAATCATGATCAAATTTTAAATTACACAAAGTTATATGAAAATGGTAAAGTTTTCAGTTTAAACTGGACTACTATCACATATAAAACTGTAGCTGTTTTTAAAGACTTTTCACACCACTTTTTTTTCATGGGTAAGATAAAGAGTAAATCTTACTACGACTTCTTGTTAGCTTTGCGCAGAGGAAGTGTCATAGCCAATGAGGTCCTACCGAGGCGTGACTATTGCTAGTTGAAAACTTTTCCCAATACCCCGCCATGGCGACGTGAAATACCGTCGGCATAGGCAATTTTTGGGAACCCCGAAAGGGGTTGAAATCAAAGAAAGTAGATTCGCCATCCAGAACTCTTACAACTACGGAAAAAGAAAGCCAAAATGACCTCATTATAAGCCTTTCCATCAAACTCGCTTTGTTTAACAAAGAAAATCAGATTTTTGACGGCAAAAATTTTATCATCTTCATTTAAAACATGAAAATCTAATATGCTTATATAACTCTTTCACGAGGCCTGAGGCGAATTCGCTTATTTTAGAGATTTGTAGCTCCACCCACTAGCGATAGGTTTGCATTCCATATGTTACATTATATCTCAGAAGTATAGATATACTCCCATTTTTACAATTAGTGTATTATGCATATAAATACTTCGATAAGAAACAGTACCATTATATACATTCGTTTGTAAGGTTGATGCAGACATAGAAATTTCCTTTGTTAAATAATGACACATGCAAGATTAATTGATCAGAGAAGGGATTTCCCGTTTAAACGACAAAACCTAGCAGTTACGAGTGTGTGAAATTATGATTATCTAAACGACCAAAAGAAAACGTTTTAGATTAAAACAATTTTCAGTATCAAAATGTGATCTTAGAATTGTAAGCTTTCGAACAGTTTTCTGAATATTCAAAAAATATAAATACTTTATTATATTAAGAGTACTAAATAAAATCTTTCAGTTACTTTCAGAGTTATTAGTAAAAGAAAATTTTGAAGTTGATATGCATTCCGCAACTTAGAAGAGACTTCAACTCTCAACTGAAATTGGACGATCTCTCAGATATTTTTTAGGTTACAAAAGCTATTTCAGAGCAAAAAATGGAACATTTTATTTTCATAACATAAAACAAACAGCCTAAAACGTACGAAATAGAATGATTTCCTGCGAAAGACGGCAAAACATAAAATCTTTTAATGGAAAACTTGTTCTCTTCGTGTCTGATTGTGAATAGCAAAATTCTGAATTGGATAAATTATTTATTACCTCTATACACTTTCACATTGATACTTTTCCCAGCTGGAAGCATCGGAATAAGCAATTTTCGAAAACAACGGAAGGGGTTGCAATAAAATATCTGAAAATTATATAACTTGTACCAATAAAAGTTACTTCATGAATGTGTCCGAAACTAGCAAGTTTAGATTTGCAAACATCCTTAACAGCAATCAATTTCGGATCACAATTCAACAGCCACAGAAAGAGTATTTTACATTTTTTTCGATTATAAACACAACAGTTGTGTAAACAAAAGATTCCAGCATAAAAACTCCTATATAAATATTTGCAACCCGCCCCCGCCCCTCCTATTTTTTTTTTCAGCAATGACATTACATTGACGTTAAGCCACGCTTTCTAAAGTACGCCATTGTTTGCAAACCCAATTACGGAATATCTTCAACAATTTTAATTATTAACGGTACTTTTAAGTTAGTAGGGCGCAAATTTCGCCAACAGGTTTTTTTCTTTCGCGTGTGTAAGAATACTTTGATGTGTAAATAAAGTATTTTAGCTTTTCGCTTCGTATTGTTTTTATTATTTATTTATTAATTTGTATATTAAATGAAATGAGTTAAAGGCCTTTGTTTTAAGTATTTAATATATCGATTAGGAATGAAAAGAATGCAGTATGAAAGATGTCGAGAGGAACAATATACGGCTATTTGTCCCTGTGCCAGGATAACATAAAATCCCTTATTCACATGTATCTATTACTCCTGAGGGTACTTACCTGTTATACAGGAATTGGCGCTTTTTAAAAAGCTTGGTGTAATTCGAATTTAAGACAGTGAGATTTATTCCAAGATGATATAAACAACTATGAAAATAAAACTGATTATTTATTATGCTGGTTTATGTATGTATTTAAAAAAATGCATCTGACTTCACGTATTAGATAAATTCGTTCTGAATATACAGTAGAGCACCGATTAACTGAACTGTCCGAACTCCCCTTTTTCTAGATCAACGGATAGAGGAAAATGAAACGGAATATTATAAAAATAATCCAGGCCCATCACATAATGGAGTTTTTGAATGTTTGGAAACAGCTATGAAATGGTTGGTACAACAGGAGAATACTCATCTTATTCAACTTATGTAAAAAAGAAGAATTCCTGATATTTCAGCATTGAAAATAATATTTTCTTTAAAGCAAAAAGCAATACAAAGCTTTTTTGCTTAAATTTTGAATTTCGCTGTTAAAAAAAATGATATATATATTTAATTTTTTTTTAATGACAAAAATATTTAAAAAGTTAAAAAATTAAAAAAAAAAACACACAATTTATTAACATGCCAGTACTAATAGCTGCCATTCCTAAGCCTGTTTAAAATGGGAAGGAAAATTGTGTAGAAACTAAAGAATTTTTTTTAATCTACGTGCTCACTGTTATATGTAAAAAATGCATTGTAACCACTGTGGCATAATCAGGAACATCCCGAAAATTGCCTATTCAATTATCCGAACCTTCGGTGATCCGGAAAAGTTCGGAAAATGTGCGCTGAACTGTATTTCTTTTTGCACTATCCATGTTTTATATTCGTATATCTATTGTAAAATGGTTTTCGTAAAATTAAATGTTATCTTTTAAATAATATTGGAGATTCTTAACACGCAGTGTGATTCTTGGGTTCGGGTAGGTAAACTAAACAAGTTACAAGTGGCAACTAAATTGAATTATGTTCCTGCAAATGAAAATTTGGAAGCATCTCTAGTGCAGAACGACATTAACTCTCAACCTCGGTGTTACATAAAATGATAGAACTGCTCATCATACAATTAAAAGTTCTCTCAAAGTCTCACTTTCACCTGTATAAATAAGTATAAGGTAACATTTGGTGCAGCAATATACAGTAGAAGACTGTCAGTAAAACACGTCCCGAAAAATACATCTCTCATACCGTAAATAACGAAAGATTTATTATATCGATAAATCTAGAGTAAAATTCAACAGCAAGATCATACTTCATAGGATCATTTCTATAGTATGATTAGCGAGTTCGCTCACCGAACTTCGCAGAAAACCCAACCACGATGATGTGGAGTGGGGTTTCGTCCCGAGCGTGAAACCGGTCCAAATGTCACCTTTTACGGTGGATTCGGCCGTTGATGATCGCGCCCGTTTAGCCTTGTGCTCTACGGGAAGGGCGGAGCTTGCTCTGAGTGGTTCCCAATCTTAATGAAAGGTACAAATACTTGATTGAAAATTTTCTATGGTAACGTCATAAAATTTTTAATGAGAAAAAGAGATTGAATAATATGAAATTTATACGTAATAATATACGTTTAGTTTTTTACTTATGATTGGAAAATAATCACACAATTTTTTTTCTCCTCGTATTCTAACATTATTTTACTTCGGCGTATTGTCTTGTAAGTATGATATGTAAATGAACATGAAAACAACATTTTAAACATTACACATGACGTGAAATGAAATTAACCTTGACAATAAAGGAAGGAAAGAGAGCAGGAATGAAATAAGTATTTTGAAAGATTCTAAATTTTAAAGGAATGATCATTAAAACTGGAATAAATATTTCTAGTCCCGCTTGACCATTTCGCCGTAAATTGAAATAGCAATGTGTGATTAAAATATCAAGTTTCTAAATACAGCCCTATGTTTTATTTGCTTATAAAAGCAGTTGTCTGAAAACAGATGGAGTATTTCAAAAGTGATTTGTAGATTTTATATGAATTTTATCATTATTCAATATAGTCTGTGAGCTTTTAAAACGTACTTTTATTTTAGAGATGTTTAGAAGGAGGGATGTAAAATTAACATGTCAAGAGAAATTGAAGAAATCCTAGGGAGAAATATAAATTTACGTCTGAAACATTTAAAACACTCACGTAAGCACGACTACTAAAGTTAAGCCTTCCCAATAGCTATGCTAAAACTAGAAACAGACTACCAACAACTTTATAAATCATGATCAAATTTTAAATTACACAAAGTTATATGAAAATGGTAAAGTTTTCAGTTTAAACTGGACTACTATCACATATAAAACTGTAGCTGTTTTTAAAGACTTTTCACACCACTTTTTTTTCATGGGTAAGATAAAGAGTAAATCTTACTACGACTTCTTGTTAGCTTTGCGCAGAGGCAGTGTCATAGCCAATGAGGTCCTACCGAGGCGTGACTATTGCTAGTTGAAAACTTTTCCCAATACCCCGCCATGGCGACGTGAAATACCGTCGGCATAGGCAATTTTTGGGAACCCCGAAAGGGGTTGAAATCAAAGAAAGTAGATTCGCCATCCAGAACTCTTACAACTACGGAAAAAGAAAGCCAAAATGACCTCATTATAAGCCTTTCCATCAAACTCGCTTTGTTTAACAAAGAAAATCAGATTTTTGACGGCAAAAATTTTATCATCTTCATTTAAAACATGAAAATCTAATATGCTTATATAACTCTTTCACGAGGCCTGAGGCGAATTCGCTTATTTTAGAGATTTGTAGCTCCACCCACTAGCGATAGGTTTGCATTCCATATGTTACATTATATCTCAGAAGTATAGATATACTCCCATTTTTACAATTAGTGTATTATGCATATAAATACTTCGATAAGAAACAGTACCATTATATACATTCGTTTGTAAGGTTGATGCAGACATAGAAATTTCCTTTGTTAAATAATGACACATGCAAGATTAATTGATCAGAGAAGGGATTTCCCGTTTAAACGACAAAACCTAGCAGTTACGAGTGTGTGAAATTATGATTATCTAAACGACCAAAAGAAAACGTTTTAGATTAATACAATTTTCAGTATCAAAATGTGATCTTAGAATTGTAAGCTTTCGAACAGTTTTCTGAATATTCAAAAAATATAAATACTTTATTATATTAAGAGTACTAAATAAAATCTTTCAGTTACTTTCAGAGTTATTAGTAAAAGAAAATTTTGAAGTTGATATGCATTCCGCAACTTAGAAGAGACTTCAACTCTCAACTGAAATTGGACGATCTCTCAGATATTTTTTAGGTTACAAAAGCTATTTCAGAGCAAAAAATGGAACATTTTATTTTCATAACATAAAACAAACAGCCTAAAACGTACGAAATAGAATGATTTCCTGCGAAAGACGGCAAAACATAAAATCTTTTAATGGAAAACTTGTTCTCTTCGTGTCTGATTGTGAATAGCAAAATTCTGAATTGGATAAATTATTTATTACCTCTATACACTTTCACATTGATACTTTTCCCAGCTGGAAGCATCGGAATAAGCAATTTTCGAAAACAACGGAAGGGGTTGCAATAAAATATCTGAAAATTATATAACTTGTACCAATAAAAGTTACTTCATGAATGTGTCCGAAACTAGCAAGTTTAGATTTGCAAACATCCTTAACAGCAATCAATTTCGGATCACAATTCAACAGCCACAGAAAGAGTATTTTACATTTTTTTCGATTATAAACACAACAGTTGTGTAAACAAAAGATTCCAGCATAAAAACTCCTATATAAATATTTGCAACCCGCCCCCGCCCCTCCTATTTTTTTTTTCAGCAATGACATTACATTGACGTTAAGCCACGCTTTCTAAAGTACGCCATTGTTTGCAAACCCAATTACGGAATATCTTCAACAATTTTAATTATTAACGGTACTTTTAAGTTAGTAGGGCGCAAATTTCGCCAACAGGTTTTTTTCTTTCGCGTGTGTAAGAATACTTTGATGTGTAAATAAAGTATTTTAGCTTTTCGCTTCGTATTGTTTTTATTATTTATTTATTAATTTGTATATTAAATGAAATGAGTTAAAGGCCTTTGTTTTAAGTATTTAATATATCGATTAGGAATGAAAAGAATGCAGTATGAAAGATGTCGAGAGGAACAATATACGGCTATTTGTCCCTGTGCCAGGATAACATAAAATCCCTTATTCACATGTATCTATTACTCCTGAGGGTACTTACCTGTTATACAGGAATTGGCGCTTTTTAAAAAGCTTGGTGTAATTCGAATTTAAGACAGTGAGATTTATTCCAAGATGATATAAACAACTATGAAAATAAAACTGATTATTTATTATGCTGGTTTATGTATGTATTTAAAAAAATGCATCTGACTTCACGTATTAGATAAATTCGTTCTGAATATACAGTAGAGCACCGATTAACTGAACTGTCCGAACTCCCCTTTTTCTAGATCAACGGATAGAGGAAAATGAAACGGAATATTATAAAAATAATCCAGGCCCATCACATAATGGAGTTTTTGAATGTTTGGAAACAGCTATGAAATGGTTGGTACAACAGGAGAATACTCATCTTATTCAACTTATGTAAAAAAGAAGAATTCCTGATATTTCAGCATTGAAAATAATATTTTCTTTAAAGCAAAAAGCAATACAAAGCTTTTTTGCTTAAATTTTGAATTTCGCTGTTAAAAAAAATGATATATATATTTAATTTTTTTTTAATGACAAAAATATTTAAAAAGTTAAAAAATTAAAAAAAAAAACACACAATTTATTAACATGCCAGTACTAATAGCTGCCATTCCTAAGCCTGTTTAAAATGGGAAGGAAAATTGTGTAGAAACTAAAGAATTTTTTTTAATCTACGTGCTCACTGTTATATGTAAAAAATGCATTGTAACCACTGTGGCATAATCAGGAACATCCCGAAAATTGCCTATTCAATTATCCGAACCTTCGGTGATCCGGAAAAGTTCGGAAAATGTGCGCTGAACTGTATTTCTTTTTGCACTATCCATGTTTTATATTCGTATATCTATTGTAAAATGGTTTTCGTAAAATTAAATGTTATCTTTTAAATAATATTGGAGATTCTTAACACGCAGTGTGATTCTTGGGTTCGGGTAGGTAAACTAAACAAGTTACAAGTGGCAACTAAATTGAATTATGTTCCTGCAAATGAAAATTTGGAAGCATCTCTAGTGCAGAACGACACTAACTCTCAACCTCGGTGTTACATAAAATGATAGAACTGCTCATCATACAATTAAAAGTTCTCTCAAAGTCTCACTTTCACCTGTATAAATAAGTATAAGGTAACATTTGGTGCAGCAATATACAGTAGAAGACTGTCAGTAAAACACGTCCCGAAAAATACATCTCTCATACCGTAAATAACGAAAGATTTATTATATCGATAAATCTAGAGTAAAATTCAACAGCAAGATCATACTTCATAGGATCATTTCTATAGTATGATTAGCGAGTTCGCTCACCGAACTTCGCAGAAAACCCAACCACGATGATGTGGAGTGGGGTTTCGTCCCGAGCGTGAAACCGGTCCAAATGTCACCTTTTACGGTGGATTCGGCCGTTGATGATCGCGCCCGTTTAGCCTTGTGCTCTACGGGAAGGGCGGAGCTTGCTCTGAGTGGTTCCCAATCTTAATGAAAGGTACAAATACTTGATTGAAAATTTTCTATGGTAACGTCATAAAATTTTTAATGAGAAAAAGAGATTGAATAATATGAAATTTATACGTAATAATATACGTTTAGTTTTTTACTTATGATTGGAAAATAATCACACAATTTTTTTTCTCCTCGTATTCTAACATTATTTTACTTCGGCGTATTGTCTTGTAAGTATGATATGTAAATGAACATGAAAACAACATTTTAAACATTACACATGACGTGAAATGAAATTAACCTTGACAATAAAGGAAGGAAAGAGAGCAGGAATGAAATAAGTATTTTGAAAGATTCTAAATTTTAAAGGAATGATCATTAAAACTGGAATAAATATTTCTAGTCCCGCTTGACCATTTCGCCGTAAATTGAAATAGCAATGTGTGATTAAAATATCAAGTTTCTAAATACAGCCCTATGTTTTATTTGCTTATAAAAGCAGTTGTCTGAAAACAGATGGAGTATTTCAAAAGTGATTTGTAGATTTTATATGAATTTTATCATTATTCAATATAGTCTGTGAGCTTTTAAACCGTACTTTTATTTTAGAGATGTTTAGAAGGAGGGATGTAAAATTAACATGTCAAGAGAAATTGAAGAAATCCTAGGGAGAAATATAAATTTACGTCTGAAACATTTAAAACACTCACGTAAGCACGACTAGTAAAGTTAAGCCTTCCCAATAGCTATGCTAAAACTAGAAACAGACTACCAACAACTTTATAAATACATCTCTCATACCGTAAATAACGAAAGATTTATTATATCGATAAATCTAGAGTAAAATTCAACAGCAAGATCATACTTCATAGGATCATTTCTATAGTATGATTAGCGAGTTCGCTCACCGAACTTCGCAGAAAACCCAACCACGATGATGTGGAGTGGGGTTTCGTCCCGAGCGTGAAACCGGTCCAAATGTCACCTTTTACGGTGGATTCGGCCGTTGATGATCGCGCCCGTTTAGCCTTGTGCTCTACGGGAAGGGCGGAGCTTGCTCTGAGTGGTTCCCAATCTTAATGAAAGGTACAAATACTTGATTGAAAATTTTCTATGGTAACGTCATAAAATTTTTAATGAGAAAAAGAGATTGAATAATATGAAATTTATACGTAATAATATACGTTTAGTTTTTTACTTATGATTGGAAAATAATCACACAATTTTTTTTCTCCTCGTATTCTAACATTATTTTACTTCGGCGTATTGTCTTGTAAGTATGATATGTAAATGAACATGAAAACAACATTTTAAACATTACACATGACGTGAAATGAAATTAACCTTGACAATAAAGGAAGGAAAGAGAGCAGGAATGAAATAAGTATTTTGAAAGATTCTAAATTTTAAAGGAATGATCATTAAAACTGGAATAAATATTTCTAGTCCCGCTTGACCATTTCGCCGTAAATTGAAATAGCAATGTGTGATTAAAATATCAAGTTTCTAAATACAGCCCTATGTTTTATTTGCTTATAAAAGCAGTTGTCTGAAAACAGATGGAGTATTTCAAAAGTGATTTGTAGATTTTATATGAATTTTATCATTATTCAATATAGTCTGTGAGCTTTTAAACCGTACTTTTATTTTAGAGATGTTTAGAAGGAGGGATGTAAAATTAACATGTCAAGAGAAATTGAAGAAATCCTAGGGAGAAATATAAATTTACGTCTGAAACATTTAAAACACTCACGTAAGCACGACTAGTAAAGTTAAGCCTTCCCAATAGCTATGCTAAAACTAGAAACAGACTACCAACAACTTTATAAATCATGATCAAATTTTAAATTACACAAAGTTATATGAAAATGGTAAAGTTTTCAGTTTAAACTGGACTACTATCACATATAAAACTGTAGCTGTTTTTAAAGACTTTTCACACCACTTTTTTTTCATGGGTAAGATAAAGAGTAAATCTTACTACGACTTCTTGTTAGCTTTGCGCAGAGGCAGTGTCATAGCCAATGAGGTCCTACCGAGGCGTGACTATTGCTAGTTGAAAACTTTTCCCAATACCCCGCCATGGCGACGTGAAATACCGTCGGCATAGGCAATTTTTGGGAACCCCGAAAGGGGTTGAAATCAAAGAAAGTAGATTCGCCATCCAGAACTCTTACAACTACGGAAAAAGAAAGCCAAAATGACCTCATTATAAGCCTTTCCATCAAACTCGCTTTGTTTAACAAAGAAAATCAGATTTTTGACGGCAAAAATTTTATCATCTTCATTTAAAACATGAAAATCTAATATGCTTATATAACTCTTTCACGAGGCCTGAGGCGAATTCGCTTATTTTAGAGATTTGTAGCTCCACCCACTAGCGATAGGTTTGCATTCCATATGTTACATTATATCTCAGAAGTATAGATATACTCCCATTTTTACAATTAGTGTATTATGCATATAAATACTTCGATAAGAAACAGTACCATTTTATACATTCGTTTGTAAGGTTGATGCAGACATAGAAATTTCCTTTGTTAAATAATGACACATGCAAGATTAATTGATCAGAGAAGGGATTTCCCGTTTAAACGACAAAACCTAGCAGTTACGAGTGTGTGAAATTATGATTATCTAAACGACCAAAAGAAAACGTTTTAGATTAATACAATTTTCAGTATCAAAATGTGATCTTAGAATTGTAAGCTTTCGAACAGTTTTCTGAATATTAAAAAAATATAAATACTTTATTATATTAAGAGTACTAAATAAAATCTTTCAGTTACTTTCAGAGTTATTAGTAAAAGAAAATTTTGAAGTTGATATGCATTCCGCAACTTAGAAGAGACTTCAACTCTCAACTGAAATTGGACGATCTCTCAGATATTTTTTAGGTTACAAAAGCTATTTCAGAGCAAAAAATGGAACATTTTATTTTCATAACATAAAACAAACAGCCTAAAACGTACGAAATAGAATGATTTCCTGCGAAAGACGGCAAAACATAAAATCTTTTAATGGAAAACTTGTTCTCTTCGTGTCTGATTGTGAATAGCAAAATTCTGAATTGGATAAATTATTTATTACCTCTATACACTTTCACATTGATACTTTTCCCAGCTGGAAGCATCGGAATAAGCAATTTTCGAAAACAACGGAAGGGGTTGCAATAAAATATCTGAAAATTATATAACTTGTACCAATAAAAGTTACTTCATGAATGTGTCCGAAACTAGCAAGTTTAGATTTGCAAACATCCTTAACAGCAATCAATTTCGGATCACAATTCAACAGCCACAGAAAGAGTA
Organism: Maratus michaelseni; assembly: GCA_963931845.1. Lineage (NCBI taxonomy): Eukaryota > Metazoa > Arthropoda > Arachnida > Araneae > Salticidae > Maratus > Maratus michaelseni. Next base: position 39,991,101 of record OZ007598.1, read on the forward strand.
TTTTACATTTTTTTCGATTATAAACACAACAGTTGTGTAAACAAAAGATTCCAGCATAAAAACTCCTATATAAATATTTGCAACCCGCCCCCGCCCCTCCTATTTTTTTTTTCAGCAATGACATTACATTGACGTTAAGCCACGCTTTCTAAAGTACGCCATTGTTTGCAAACCCAATTACGGAATATCTTCAACAATTTTAATTATTAACGGTACTTTTAAGTTAGTAGGGCGCAAATTTCGCCAACAGGTTTTTTTCTTTCGCGTGTGTAAGAATACTTTGATGTGTAAATAAAGTATTTTGGCTTTTCGCTTCGTATTGTTTTTATTATTTATTTATTAATTTGTATATTAAATGAAATGAGTTAAAGGCCTTTGTTTTAAGTATTTAATATATCGATTAGGAATGAAAAGAATGCAGTATGAAAGATGTCGAGAGGAACAATATACGGCTATTTGTCCCTGTGCCAGGATAACATAAAATCCCTTATTCACATGTATCTATTACTCCTGAGGGTACTTACCTGTTATACAGGAATTGGCGCTTTTTAAAAAGCTTGGTGTAATTCGAATTTAAGACAGTGAGATTTATTCCAAGATGATATAAACAACTATGAAAATAAAACTGATTATTTATTATGCTGGTTTATGTATGTATTTAAAAAAATGCATCTGACTTCACGTATTAGATAAATTCGTTCTGAATATACAGTAGAGCACCGATTAACTGAACTGTCCGAACTCCCCTTTTTCTAGATCAACGGATAGAGGAAAATGAAACGGAATATTATAAAAATAATCCAGGCCCATCACATAATGGAGTTTTTGAATGTTTGGAAACAGCTATGAAATGGTTGGTACAACAGGAGAATACTCATCTTATTCAACTTATGTAAAAAAGAAGAATTCCTGATATTTCAGCATTGAAAATAATATTTTCTTTAAAGCAAAAAGCAATACAAAGCTTTTTTGCTTAAATTTTGAATTTCGCTGTTAAAAAAAATGATATATATATTTAATTTTTTTTTAATGACAAAAATATTTAAAAAGTTAAAAAATTAAAAAAAAAACACACAATTTATTAACATGCCAGTACTAATAGCTGCCATTCCTAAGCCTGTTTAAAATGGGAAGGAAAATTGTGTAGAAACTAAAGAATTTTTTTTAATCTACGTGCCCACTGTTATATGTAAAAAATGCATTGTAACCACTGTGGCATAATCAGGAACATCCCGAAAATTGCCTATTCAATTATCCGAACCTTCGGTGATCCGGAAAAGTTCGGAAAATGTGCGCTGAACTGTATTTCTTTTTGCACTATCCATGTTTTATTTTCGTATATCTATTGTAAAATGGTTTTCGTAAAATTAAATGTTATCTTTTAAATAATATTGGAGATTCTTAACACGCAGTGTGATTCTTGGGTTCGGGTAGGTAAACTAAACAAGTTACAAGTGGCAACTAAATTGAATTATGTTCCTGCAAATGAAAATTTGGAAGCATCTCTAGTGCAGAACGACATTAACTCTCAACCTCGGTGTTACATAAAATGATAGAACTGCTCATCATACAATTAAAAGTTCTCTCAAAGTCTCACTTTCACCTGTATAAATAAGTATAAGGTAACATTTGGTGCAGCAATATACAGTAGAAGACTGTCAGTAAAACACGTCCCGAAAAATACATCTCTCATACCGTAAATAACGAAAGATTTATTATATCGATAAATCTAGAGTAAAATTCAACAGCAAGATCATACTTCATAGGATCATTTCTATAGTATGATTAGCGAGTTCGCTCACCGAACTTCGCAGAAAACCCAACCACGATGATGTGGAGTGGGGTTTCGTCCCGAGCGTGAAACCGGTCCAAATGTCACCTTTTACGGTGGATTCGGCCGTTGATGATCGCGCCCGTTTAGCCTTGTGCTCTACGGGAAGGGCGGAGCTTGCTCTGAGTGGTTCCCAATCTTAATGAAAGGTACAAATACTTGATTGAAAATTTTCTATGGTAACGTCATAAAATTTTTAATGAGAAAAAGAGATTGAATAATATGAAATTTATACGTAATAATATACGTTTAGTTTTTTACTTATGATTGGAAAATAATCACACAATTTTTTTTCTCCTCGTATTCTAACATTATTTTACTTCGGCGTATTGTCTTGTAAGTATGATATGTAAATGAACATGAAAACAACATTTTAAACATTACACATGACGTGAAATGAAATTAACCTTGACAATAAAGGAAGGAAAGAGAGCAGGAATGAAATAAGTATTTTGAAAGATTCTAAATTTTAAAGGAATGATCATTAAAACTGGAATAAATATTTCTAGTCCCGCTTGACCATTTCGCCGTAAATTGAAATAGCAATGTGTGATTAAAATATCAAGTTTCTAAATACAGCCCTATGTTTTATTTGCTTATAAAAGCAGTTGTCTGAAAACAGATGGAGTATTTCAAAAGTGATTTGTAGATTTTATATGAATTTTATCATTATTCAATATAGTCTGTGAGCTTTTAAAACGTACTTTTATTTTAGAGATGTTTAGAAGGAGGGATGTAAAATTAACATGTCAAGAGAAATTGAAGAAATCCTAGGGAGAAATATAAATTTACGTCTGAAACATTTAAAACACTCACGTAAGCACGACTACTAAAGTTAAGCCTTCCCAATAGCTATGCTAAAACTAGAAACAGACTACCAACAACTTTATAAATCATGATCAAATTTTAAATTACACAAAGTTATATGAAAATGGTAAAGTTTTCAGTTTAAACTGGACTACTATCACATATAAAACTGTAGCTGTTTTTAAAGACTTTTCACACCACTTTTTTTTCATGGGTAAGATAAAGAGTAAATCTTACTACGACTTCTTGTTAGCTTTGCGCAGAGGCAGTGTCATAGCCAATGAGGTCCTACCGAGGCGTGACTATTGCTAGTTGAAAACTTTTCCCAATACCCCGCCATGGCGACGTGAAATACCGTCGGCATAGGCAATTTTTGGGAACCCCGAAAGGGGTTGAAATCAAAGAAAGTAGATTCGCCATCCAGAACTCTTACAACTACGGAAAAAGAAAGCCAAAATGACCTCATTATAAGCCTTTCCATCAAACTCGCTTTGTTTAACAAAGAAAATCAGATTTTTGACGGCAAAAATTTTATCATCTTCATTTAAAACATGAAAATCTAATATGCTTATATAACTCTTTCACGAGGCCTGAGGCGAATTCGCTTATTTTAGAGATTTGTAGCTCCACCCACTAGCGATAGGTTTGCATTCCATATGTTACATTATATCTCAGAAGTATAGATATACTCCCATTTTTACAATTAGTGTATTATGCATATAAATACTTCGATAAGAAACAGTACCATTATATACATTCGTTTGTAAGGTTGATGCAGACATAGAAATTTCCTTTGTTAAATAATGACACATGCAAGATTAATTGATCAGAGAAGGGATTTCCCGTTTAAACGACAAAACCTAGCAGTTACGAGTGTGTGAAATTATGATTATCTAAACGACCAAAAGAAAACGTTTTAGATTAAAACAATTTTCAGTATCAAAATGTGATCTTAGAATTGTAAGCTTTCGAACAGTTTTCTGAATATTCAAAAAATATAAATACTTTATTATATTAAGAGTACTAAATAAAATCTTTCAGTTACTTTCAGAGTTATTAGTAAAAGAAAATTTTGAAGTTGATATGCATTCCGCAACTTAGAAGAGACTTCAACTCTCAACTGAAATTGGACGATCTCTCAGATATTTTTTAGGTTACAAAAGCTATTTCAGAGCAAAAAATGGAACATTTTATTTTCATAACATAAAACAAACAGCCTAAAACGTACGAAATAGAATGATTTCCTGCGAAAGACGGCAAAACATAAAATCTTTTAATGGAAAACTTGTTCTCTTCGTGTCTGATTGTGAATAGCAAAATTCTGAATTGGATAAATTATTTATTACCTCTATACACTTTCACATTGATACTTTTCCCAGCTGGAAGCATCGGAATAAGCAATTTTCGAAAACAACGGAAGGGGTTGCAATAAAATATCTGAAAATTATATAACTTGTACCAATAAAAGTTACTTCATGAATGTGTCCGAAACTAGCAAGTTTAGATTTGCAAACATCCTTAACAGCAATCAATTTCGGATCACAATTCAACAGCCACAGAAAGAGTATTTTACATTTTTTTCGATTATAAACACAACAGTTGTGTAAACAAAAGATTCCAGCATAAAAACTCCTATATAAATATTTGCAACCCGCCCCCGCCCCTCCTATTTTTTTTTTCAGCAATGACATTACATTGACGTTAAGCCACGCTTTCTAAAGTACGCCATTGTTTGCAAACCCAATTACGGAATATCTTCAACAATTTTAATTATTAACGGTACTTTTAAGTTAGTAGGGCGCAAATTTCGCCAACAGGTTTTTTTCTTTCGCGTGTGTAAGAATACTTTGATGTGTAAATAAAGTATTTTAGCTTTTCGCTTCGTATTGTTTTTATTATTTATTTATTAATTTGTATATTAAATGAAATGAGTTAAAGGCCTTTGTTTTAAGTATTTAATATATCGATTAGGAATGAAAAGAATGCAGTATGAAAGATGTCGAGAGGAACAATATACGGCTATTTGTCCCTGTGCCAGGATAACATAAAATCCCTTATTCACATGTATCTATTACTCCTGAGGGTACTTACCTGTTATACAGGAATTGGCGCTTTTTAAAAAGCTTGGTGTAATTCGAATTTAAGACAGTGAGATTTATTCCAAGATGATATAAACAACTATGAAAATAAAACTGATTATTTATTATGCTGGTTTATGTATGTATTTAAAAAAATGCATCTGACTTCACGTATTAGATAAATTCGTTCTGAATATACAGTAGAGCACCGATTAACTGAACTGTCCGAACTCCCCTTTTTCTAGATCAACGGATAGAGGAAAATGAAACGGAATATTATAAAAATAATCCAGGCCCATCACATAATGGAGTTTTTGAATGTTTGGAAACAGCTATGAAATGGTTGGTACAACAGGAGAATACTCATCTTATTCAACTTATGTAAAAAAGAAGAATTCCTGATATTTCAGCATTGAAAATAATATTTTCTTTAAAGCAAAAAGCAATACAAAGCTTTTTTGCTTAAATTTTGAATTTCGCTGTTAAAAAAAATGATATATATATTTAATTTTTTTTTAATGACAAAAATATTTAAAAAGTTAAAAAATTAAAAAAAAAAACACACAATTTATTAACATGCCAGTACTAATAGCTGCCATTCCTAAGCCTGTTTAAAATGGGAAGGAAAATTGTGTAGAAACTAAAGAATTTTTTTTAATCTACGTGCTCACTGTTATATGTAAAAAATGCATTGTAACCACTGTGGCATAATCAGGAACATCCCGAAAATTGCCTATTCAATTATCCGAACCTTCGGTGATCCGGAAAAGTTCGGAAAATGTGCGCTGAACTGTATTTCTTTTTGCACTATCCATGTTTTATATTCGTATATCTATTGTAAAATGGTTTTCGTAAAATTAAATGTTATCTTTTAAATAATATTGGAGATTCTTAACACGCAGTGTGATTCTTGGGTTCGGGTAGGTAAACTAAACAAGTTACAAGTGGCAACTAAATTGAATTATGTTCCTGCAAATGAAAATTTGGAAGCATCTCTAGTGCAGAACGACATTAACTCTCAACCTCGGTGTTACATAAAATGATAGAACTGCTCATCATACAATTAAAAGTTCTCTCAAAGTCTCACTTTCACCTGTATAAATAAGTATAAGGTAACATTTGGTGCAGCAATATACAGTAGAAGACTGTCAGTAAAACACGTCCCGAAAAATACATCTCTCATACCGTAAATAACGAAAGATTTATTATATCGATAAATCTAGAGTAAAATTCAATAGCAAGATCATACTTCATAGGATCATTTCTATAGTATGATTAGCGAGTTCGCTCACCGAACTTCGCAGAAAACACAACCACGATGATGTGGAGTGGGGTTTCGTCCCGAGCGTGAAACCGGTCCAAATGTCACCTTTTACGGTGGATTCGGCCGTTGATGATCGCGCCCGTTTAGCCTTGTGCTCTACGGGAAGGGCGGAGCTTGCTCTGAGTGGTTCCCAATCTTAATGAAAGGTACAAATACTTGATTGAAAATTTTCTATGGTAACGTCATAAAATTTTTAATGAGAAAAAGAGATTGAATAATATGAAATTTATACGTAATAATATACGTTTAGTTTTTTACTTATGATTGGAAAATAATCACACAATTTTTTTTCTCCTCGTATTCTAACATTATTTTACTTCGGCGTATTGTCTTGTAAGTATGATATGTAAATGAACATGAAAACAACATTTTAAACATTACACATGACGTGAAATGAAATTAACCTTGACAATAAAGGAAGGAAAGAGAGCAGGAATGAAATAAGTATTTTGAAAGATTCTAAATTTTAAAGGAATGATCATTAAAACTGGAATAAATATTTCTAGTCCCGCTTGACCATTTCGCCGTAAATTGAAATAGCAATGTGTGATTAAAATATCAAGTTTCTAAATACAGCCCTATGTTTTATTTGCTTATAAAAGCAGTTGTCTGAAAACAGATGGAGTATTTCAAAAGTGATTTGTAGATTTTATATGAATTTTATCATTATTCAATATAGTCTGTGAGCTTTTAAACCGTACTTTTATTTTAGAGATGTTTAGAAGGAGGGATGTAAAATTAACATGTCAAGAGAAATTGAAGAAATCCTAGGGAGAAATATAAATTTACGTCTGAAACATTTAAAACACTCACGTAAGCACGACTAGTAAAGTTAAGCCTTCCCAATAGCTATGCTAAAACTAGAAACAGACTACCAACAACTTTATAAATCATGATCAAATTTTAAATTACACAAAGTTATATGAAAATGGTAAAGTTTTCAGTTTAAACTGGACTACTATCACATATAAAACTGTAGCTGTTTTTAAAGACTTTTCACACCACTTTTTTTTCATGGGTAAGATAAAGAGTAAATCTTACTACGACTTCTTGTTAGCTTTGCGCAGAGGCAGTGTCATAGCCAATGAGGTCCTACCGAGGCGTGACTATTGCTAGTTGAAAACTTTTCCCAATACCCCGCCATGGCGACGTGAAATACCGTCGGCATAGGCAATTTTTGGGAACCCCGAAAGGGGTTGAAATCAAAGAAAGTAGATTCGCCATCCAGAACTCTTACAACTACGGAAAAAGAAAGCCAAAATGACCTCATTATAAGCCTTTCCATCAAACTCGCTTTGTTTAACAAAGAAAATCAGATTTTTGACGGCAAAAATTTTATCATCTTCATTTAAAACATGAAAATCTAATATGCTTATATAACTCTTTCACGAGGCCTGAGGCGAATTCGCTTATTTTAGAGATTTGTAGCTCCACCCACTAGCGATAGGTTTGCATTCCATATGTTACATTATATCTCAGAAGTATAGATATACTCCCATTTTTACAATTAGTGTATTATGCATATAAATACTTCGATAAGAAACAGTACCATTTTATACATTCGTTTGTAAGGTTGATGCAGACATAGAAATTTCCTTTGTTAAATAATGACACATGCAAGATTAATTGATCAGAGAAGGGATTTCCCGTTTAAACGACAAAACGTAGCAGTTACGAGTGTGTGAAATTATGATTATCTAAACGACCAAAAGAAAACGTTTTAGATTAATACAATTTTCAGTATCAAAATGTGATCTTAGAATTGTAAGCTTTCGAACAGTTTTCTGAATATTAAAAAAATATAAGTACTTTATTATATTAAGAGTACTAAATAAAATCTTTCAGTTACTTTCAGAGTTATTAGTAAAAGAAAATTTTGAAGTTGATATGCATTCCGCAACTTAGAAGAGACTTCAACTCTCAACTGAAATTGGACGATCTCTCAGATATTTTTTAGGTTACAAAAGCTATTTCAGAGCAAAAAATGGAACATTTTATTTTCATAACATAAAACAAACAGCCTAAAACGTACGAAATAGAATGATTTCCTGCGAAAGACGGCAAAACATAAAATCTTTTAATGGAAAACTTGTTCTCTTCGTGTCTGATTGTGAATAGCAAAATTCTGAATTGGATAAATTATTTATTACCTCTATACACTTTCACATTGATACTTTTCCCAGCTGGAAGCATCGGAATAAGCAATTTTCGAAAACAACGGAAGGGGTTGCAATAAAATATCTGAAAATTATATAACTTGTACCAATAAAAGTTACTTCATGAATGTGTCCGAAACTAGCAAGTTTAGATTTGCAAACATCCTTAACAGCAATCAATTTCGGATCACAATTCAACAGCCACAGAAAGAGTATTTTACATTTTTTTCGATTATAAACACAACAGTTGTGTAAACAAAAGATTCCAGCATAAAAACTCCTATATAAATATTTGCAACCCGCCCCCGCCCCTCCTATTTTTTTTTTCAGCAATGACATTACATTGACGTTAAGCCACGCTTTCTAAAGTACGCCATTGTTTGCAAACCCAATTACGGAATATCTTCAACAATTTTAATTATTAACGGTACTTTTAAGTTAGTAGGGCGCAAATTTCGCCAACAGGTTTTTTTCTTTCGCGTGTGTAAGAATACTTTGATGTGTAAATAAAGTATTTTGGCTTTTCGCTTCGTATTGTTTTTATTATTTATTTATTAATTTGTATATTAAATGAAATGAGTTAAAGGCCTTTGTTTTAAGTATTTAATATATCGATTAGGAATGAAAAGAATGCAGTATGAAAGATGTCGAGAGGAACAATATACGGCTATTTGTCCCTGTGCCAGGATAACATAAAATCCCTTATTCACATGTATCTATTACTCCTGAGGGTACTTACCTGTTATACAGGAATTGGCGCTTTTTAAAAAGCTTGGTGTAATTCGAATTTAAGACAGTGAGATTTATTCCAAGATGATATAAACAACTATGAAAATAAAACTGATTATTTATTATGCTGGTTTATGTATGTATTTAAAAAAATGCATCTGACTTCACGTATTAGATAAATTCGTTCTGAATATACAGTAGAGCACCGATTAACTGAACTGTCCGAACTCCCCTTTTTCTAGATCAACGGATAGAGGAAAATGAAACGGAATATTATAAAAATAATCCAGGCCCATCACATAATGGAGTTTTTGAATGTTTGGAAACAGCTATGAAATGGTTGGTACAACAGGAGAATACTCATCTTATTCAACTTATGTAAAAAAGAAGAATTCCTGATATTTCAGCATTGAAAATAATATTTTCTTTAAAGCAAAAAGCAATACAAAGCTTTTTTGCTTAAATTTTGAATTTCGCTGTTAAAAAAAATGATATATATATTTAATTTTTTTTTAATGACAAAAATATTTAAAAAGTTAAAAAATTAAAAAAAAAAAACACACAATTTATTAACATGCCAGTACTAATAGCTGCCATTCCTAAGCCTGTTTAAAATGGGAAGGAAAATTGTGTAGAAACTAAAGAATTTTTTTTAATCTACGTGCCCACTGTTATATGTAAAAAATGCATTGTAACCACTGTGGCATAATCAGGAACATCCCGAAAATTGCCTATTCAATTATCCGAACCTTCGGTGATCCGGAAAAGTTCGGAAAATGTGCGCTGAACTGTATTTCTTTTTGCACTATCCATGTTTTATATTCGTATATCTATTGTAAAATGGTTTTCGTAAAATTAAATGTTATCTTTTAAATAATATTGGAGATTCTTAACACGCAGTGTGATTCTTGGGTTCGGGTAGGTAAACTAAACAAGTTACAAGTGGCAACTAAATTGAATTATGTTCCTGCAAATGAAAATTTGGAAGCATCTCTAGTGCAGAACGACATTAACTCTCAACCTCGGTGTTACATAAAATGATAGAACTGCTCATCATACAATTAAAAGTTCTCTCAAAGTCTCACTTTCACCTGTATAAATAAGTATAAGGTAACATTTGGTGCAGCAATATACAGTAGAAGACTGTCAGTAAAACACGTCCCGAAAAATACATCTCTCATACCGTAAATAACGAAAGATTTATTATATCGATAAATCTAGAGTAAAATTCAACAGCAAGATCATACTTCATAGGATCATTTCTATAGTATGATTAGCGAGTTCGCTCACCGAACTTCGCAGAAAACCCAACCACGATGATGTGGAGTGGGGTTTCGTCCCGAGCGTGAAACCGGTCCAAATGTCACCTTTTACGGTGGATTCGGCCGTTGATGATCGCGCCCGTTTAGCCTTGTGCTCTACGGGAAGGGCGGAGCTTGCTCTGAGTGGTTCCCAATCTTAATGAAAGGTACAAATACTTGATTGAAAATTTTCTATGGTAACGTCATAAAATTTTTAATGAGAAAAAGAGATTGAATAATATGAAATTTATACGTAATAATATACGTTTAGTTTTTTACTTATGATTGGAAAATAATCACACAATTTTTTTTCTCCTCGTATTCTAACATTATTTTACTTCGGCGTATTGTCTTGTAAGTATGATATGTAAATGAACATGAAAACAACATTTTAAACATTACACATGACGTGAAATGAAATTAACCTTGACAATAAAGGAAGGAAAGAGAGCAGGAATGAAATAAGTATTTTGAAAGATTCTAAATTTTAAAGGAATGATCATTAAAACTGGAATAAATATTTCTAGTCCCGCTTGACCATTTCGCCGTAAATTGAAATAGCAATGTGTGATTAAAATATCAAGTTTCTAAATACAGCCCTATGTTTTATTTGCTTATAAAAGCAGTTGTCTGAAAACAGATGGAGTATTTCAAAAGTGATTTGTAGATTTTATATGAATTTTATCATTATTCAATATAGTCTGTGAGCTTTTAAAACGTACTTTTATTTTAGAGATGTTTAGAAGGAGGGATGTAAAATTAACATGTCAAGAGAAATTGAAGAAATCCTAGGGAGAAATATAAATTTACGTCTGAAACATTTAAAACACTCACGTAAGCACGACTAGTAAAGTTAAGCCTTCCCAATAGCTATGCTAAAACTAGAAACAGACTACCAACAACTTTATAAATCATGATCAAATTTTAAATTACACAAAGTTATATGAAAATGGTAAAGTTTTCAGTTTAAACTGGACTACTATCACATATAAAACTGTAGCTGTTTTTAAAGACTTTTCACACCACTTTTTTTTCATGGGTAAGATAAAGAGTAAATCTTACTACGACTTCTTGTTAGCTTTGCGCAGAGGCAGTGTCATAGCCAATGAGGTCCTACCGAGGCGTGACTATTGCTAGTTGAAAACTTTTCCCAATACCCCGCCATGGCGACGTGAAATACCGTCGGCATAGGCAATTTTTGGGAACCCCGAAAGGGGTTGAAATCAAAGAAAGTAGATTCGCCATCCAGAACTCTTACAACTACGGAAAAAGAAAGCCAAAATGACCTCATTATAAGCCTTTCCATCAAACTCGCTTTGTTTAACAAAGAAAATCAGATTTTTGACGGCAAAAATTTTATCATCTTCATTTAAAACATGAAAATCTAATATGCTTATATAACTCTTTCACGAGGCCTGAGGCGAATTCGCTTATTTTAGAGATTTGTAGCTCCACCCACTAGCGATAGGTTTGCATTCCATATGTTACATTATATCTCAGAAGTATAGATATACTCCCATTTTTACAATTAGTGTATTATGCATATAAATACTTCGATAAGAAACAGTACCATTATATACATTCGTTTGTAAGGTTGATGCAGACATAGAAATTTCCTTTGTTAAATAATGACACATGCAAGATTAATTGATCAGAGAAGGGATTTCCCGTTTAAACGACAAAACCTAGCAGTTACGAGTGTGTGAAATTATGATTATCTAAACGACCAAAAGAAAACGTTTTAGATTAATACAATTTTCAGTATCAAAATGTGATCTTAGAATTGTAAGCTTTCGAACAGTTTTCTGAATATTAAAAAAATATAAGTACTTTATTATATTAAGAGTACTAAATAAAATCTTTCAGTTACTTTCAGAGTTATTAGTAAAAGAAAATTTTGAAGTTGATATGCATTCCGCAACTTAGAAGAGACTTCAACTCTCAACTGAAATTGGACGATCTCTCAGATATTTTTTAGGTTACAAAAGCTATTTCAGAGCAAAAAATGGAACATTTTATTTTCATAACATAAAACAAACAGCCTAAAACGTACGAAATAGAATGATTTCCTGCGAAAGACGGCAAAACATAAAATCTTTTAATGGAAAACTTGTTCTCTTCGTGTCTGATTGTGAATAGCAAAATTCTGAATTGGATAAATTATTTATTACCTCTATACACTTTCACATTGATACTTTTCCCAGCTGGAAGCATCGGAATAAGCAATTTTCGAAAACAACGGAAGGGGTTGCAATAAAATATCTGAAAATTATATAACTTGTACCAATAAAAGTTACTTCATGAATGTGTCCGAAACTAGCAAGTTTAGATTTGCAAACATCCTTAACAGCAATCAATTTCGGATCACAATTCAACAGCCACAGAAAGAGTATTTTACATTTTTTTCGATTATAAACACAACAGTTGTGTAAACAAAAGATTCCAGCATAAAAACTCCTATATAAATATTTGCAACCCGCCCCCGCCCCTCCTATTTTTTTTTTCAGCAATGACATTACATTGACGTTAAGCCACGCTTTCTAAAGTACGCCATTGTTTGCAAACCCAATTACGGAATATCTTCAACAATTTTAATTATTAACGGTACTTTTAAGTTAGTAGGGCGCAAATTTCGCCAACAGGTTTTTTTCTTTCGCGTGTGTAAGAATACTTTGATGTGTAAATAAAGTATTTTGGCTTTTCGCTTCGTATTGTTTTTATTATTTATTTATTAATTTGTATATTAAATGAAATGAGTTAAAGGCCTTTGTTTTAAGTATTTAATATATCGATTAGGAATGAAAAGAATGCAGTATGAAAGATGTCGAGAGGAACAATATACGGCTATTTGTCCCTGTGCCAGGATAACATAAAATCCCTTATTCACATGTATCTATTACTCCTGAGGGTACTTACCTGTTATACAGGAATTGGCGCTTTTTAAAAAGCTTGGTGTAATTCGAATTTAAGACAGTGAGATTTATTCCAAGATGATATAAACAACTATGAAAATAAAACTGATTATTTATTATGCTGGTTTATGTATGTATTTAAAAAAATGCATCTGACTTCACGTATTAGATAAATTCGTTCTGAATATACAGTAGAGCACCGATTAACTGAACTGTCCGAACTCCCCTTTTTCTAGATCAACGGATAGAGGAAAATGAAACGGAATATTATAAAAATAATCCAGGCCCATCACATAATGGAGTTTTTGAATGTTTGGAAACAGCTATGAAATGGTTGGTACAACAGGAGAATACTCATCTTATTCAACTTATGTAAAAAAGAAGAATTCCTGATATTTCAGCATTGAAAATAATATTTTCTTTAAAGCAAAAAGCAATACAAAGCTTTTTTGCTTAAATTTTGAATTTCGCTGTTAAAAAAAATGATATATATATTTAATTTTTTTTTAATGACAAAAATATTTAAAAAGTTAAAAAATTAAAAAAAAAAAACACACAATTTATTAACATGCCAGTACTAATAGCTGCCATTCCTAAGCCTGTTTAAAATGGGAAGGAAAATTGTGTAGAAACTAAAGAATTTTTTTTAATCTACGTGCCCACTGTTATATGTAAAAAATGCATTGTAACCACTGTGGCATAATCAGGAACATCCCGAAAATTGCCTATTCAATTATCCGAACCTTCGGTGATCCGGAAAAGTTCGGAAAATGTGCGCTGAACTGTATTTCTTTTTGCACTATCCATGTTTTATATTCGTATATCTATTGTAAAATGGTTTTCGTAAAATTAAATGTTATCTTTTAAATAATATTGGAGATTCTTAACACGCAGTGTGATTCTTGGGTTCGGGTAGGTAAACTAAACAAGTTACAAGTGGCAACTAAATTGAATTATGTTCCTGCAAATGAAAATTTGGAAGCATCTCTAGTGCAGAACGACATTAACTCTCAACCTCGGTGTTACATAAAATGATAGAACTGCTCATCATACAATTAAAAGTTCTCTCAAAGTCTCACTTTCACCTGTATAAATAAGTATAAGGTAACATTTGGTGCAGCAATATACAGTAGAAGACTGTCAGTAAAACACGTCCCGAAAAATACATCTCTCATACCGTAAATAACGAAAGATTTATTATATCGATAAATCTAGAGTAAAATTCAACAGCAAGATCATACTTCATAGGATCATTTCTATAGTATGATTAGCGAGTTCGCTCACCGAACTTCGCAGAAAACCCAACCACGATGATGTGGAGTGGGGTTTCGTCCCGAGCGTGAAACCGGTCCAAATGTCACCTTTTACGGTGGATTCGGCCGTTGATGATCGCGCCCGTTTAGCCTTGTGCTCTACGGGAAGGGCGGAGCTTGCTCTGAGTGGTTCCCAATCTTAATGAAAGGTACAAATACTTGATTGAAAATTTTCTATGGTAACGTCATAAAATTTTTAATGAGAAAAAGAGATTGAATAATATGAAATTTATACGTAATAATATACGTTTAGTTTTTTACTTATGATTGGAAAATAATCACACAATTTTTTTTCTCCTCGTATTCTAACATTATTTTACTTCGGCGTATTGTCTTGTAAGTATGATATGTAAATGAACATGAAAACAACATTTTAAACATTACACATGACGTGAAATGAAATTAACCTTGACAATAAAGGAAGGAAAGAGAGCAGGAATGAAATAAGTATTTTGAAAGATTCTAAATTTTAAAGGAATGATCATTAAAACTGGAATAAATATTTCTAGTCCCGCTTGACCATTTCGCCGTAAATTGAAATAGCAATGTGTGATTAAAATATCAAGTTTCTAAATACAGCCCTATGTTTTATTTGCTTATAAAAGCAGTTGTCTGAAAACAGATGGAGTATTTCAAAAGTGATTTGTAGATTTTATATGAATTTTATCATTATTCAATATAGTCTGTGAGCTTTTAAAACGTACTTTTATTTTAGAGATGTTTAGAAGGAGGGATGTAAAATTAACATGTCAAGAGAAATTGAAGAAATCCTAGGGAGAAACATAAATTTACGTCTGAAACATTTAAAACACTCACGTAAGCACGACTAGTAAAGTTAAGCCTTCCCAATAGCTATGCTAAAACTAGAAACAGACTACCAACAACTTTATAAATCATGATCAAATTTTAAATTACACAAAGTTATATGAAAATGGTAAAGTTTTCAGTTTAAACTGGACTACTATCACATATAAAACTGTAGCTGTTTTTAAAGACTTTTCACACCACTTTTTTTTCATGGGTAAGATAAAGAGTAAATCTTACTACGACTTCTTGTTAGCTTTGCGCAGAGGCAGTGTCATAGCCAATGAGGTCCTACCGAGGCGTGACTATTGCTAGTTGAAAACTTTTCCCAATACCCCGCCATGGCGACGTGAAATACCGTCGGCATAGGCAATTTTTGGGAACCCCGAAAGGGGTTGAAATCAAAGAAAGTAGATTCGCCATCCAGAACTCTTACAACTACGGAAAAAGAAAGCCAAAATGACCTCATTATAAGCCTTTCCATCAAACTCGCTTTGTTTAACAAAGAAAATCAGATTTTTGACGGCAAAAATTTTATCATCTTCATTTAAAACATGAAAATCTAATATGCTTATATAACTCTTTCACGAGGCCTGAGGCGAATTCGCTTATTTTAGAGATTTGTAGCTCCACCCACTAGCGATAGGTTTGCATTCCATATGTTACATTATATCTCAGAAGTATAGATATACTCCCATTTTTACAATTAGTGTATTATGCATATAAATACTTCGATAAGAAACAGTACCATTATATACATTCGTTTGTAAGGTTGATGCAGACATAGAAATTTCCTTTGTTAAATAATGACACATGCAAGATTAATTGATCAGAGAAGGGATTTCCCGTTTAAACGACAAAACCTAGCAGTTACGAGTGTGTGAAATTATGATTATCTAAACGACCAAAAGAAAACGTTTTAGATTAAAACAATTTTCAGTATCAAAATGTGATCTTAGAATTGTAAGCTTTCGAACAGTTTTCTGAATATTCAAAAAATATAAATACTTTATTATATTAAGAGTACTAAATAAAATCTTTCAGTTACTTTCAGAGTTATTAGTAAAAGAAAATTTTGAAGTTGATATGCATTCCGCAACTTAGAAGAGACTTCAACTCTCAACTGAAATTGGACGATCTCTCAGATATTTTTTAGGTTACAAAAGCTATTTCAGAGCAAAAAATGGACCATTTTATTTTCATAACATAAAACAAACAGCCTAAAACGTACGAAATAGAATGATTTCCTGCGAAAGACGGCAAAACATAAAATCTTTTAATGGAAAACTTGTTCTCTTCGTGTCTGATTGTGAATAGCAAAATTCTGAATTGGATAAATTATTTATTACCTCTATACACTTTCACATTGATACTTTTCCCAGCTGGAAGCATCGGAATAAGCAATTTTCGAAAACAACGGAAGGGGTTGCAATAAAATATCTGAAAATTATATAACTTGTACCAATAAAAGTTACTTCATGAATGTGTCCGAAACTAGCAAGTTTAGATTTGCAAACATCCTTAACAGCAATCAATTTCGGATCACAATTCAACAGCCACAGAAAGAGTATTTTACATTTTTTTCGATTATAAACACAACAGTTGTGTAAACAAAAGATTCCAGCATAAAAACTCCTATATAAATATTTGCAACCCGCCCCCGCCCCTCCTATTTTTTTTTTCAGCAATGACATTACATTGACGTTAAGCCACGCTTTCTAAAGTACGCCATTGTTTGCAAACCCAATTACGGAATATCTTCAACAATTTTAATTATTAACGGTACTTTTAAGTTAGTAGGGCGCAAATTTCGCCAACAGGTTTTTTTCTTTCGCGTGTGTAAGAATACTTTGATGTGTAAATAAAGTATTTTAGCTTTTCGCTTCGTATTGTTTTTATTATTTATTTATTAATTTGTATATTAAATGAAATGAGTTAAAGGCCTTTGTTTTAAGTATTTAATATATCGATTAGGAATGAAAAGAATGCAGTATGAAAGATGTCGAGAGGAACAATATACGGCTATTTGTCCCTGTGCCAGGATAACATAAAATCCCTTATTCACATGTATCTATTACTCCTGAGGGTACTTACCTGTTATACAGGAATTGGCGCTTTTTAAAAAGCTTGGTGTAATTCGAATTTAAGACAGTGAGATTTATTCCAAGATGATATAAACAACTATGAAAATAAAACTGATTATTTATTATGCTGGTTTATGTATGTATTTAAAAAAATGCATCTGACTTCACGTATTAGATAAATTCGTTCTGAATATACAGTAGAGCACCGATTAACTGAACTGTCCGAACTCCCCTTTTTCTAGATCAACGGATAGAGGAAAATGAAACGGAATATTATAAAAATAATCCAGGCCCATCACATAATGGAGTTTTTGAATGTTTGGAAACAGCTATGAAATGGTTGGTACAACAGGAGAATACTCATCTTATTCAACTTATGTAAAAAAGAAGAATTCCTGATATTTCAGCATTGAAAATAATATTTTCTTTAAAGCAAAAAGCAATACAAAGCTTTTTTGCTTAAATTTTGAATTTCGCTGTTAAAAAAAATGATATATATATTTAATTTTTTTTTAATGACAAAAATATTTAAAAAGTTAAAAAATTAAAAAAAAAAACACACAATTTATTAACATGCCAGTACTAATAGCTGCCATTCCTAAGCCTGTTTAAAATGGGAAGGAAAATTGTGTAGAAACTAAAGAATTTTTTTTAATCTACGTGCTCACTGTTATATGTAAAAAATGCATTGTAACCACTGTGGCATAATCAGGAACATCCCGAAAATTGCCTATTCAATTATCCGAACCTTCGGTGATCCGGAAAAGTTCGGAAAATGTGCGCTGAACTGTATTTCTTTTTGCACTATCCATGTTTTATATTCGTATATCTATTGTAAAATGGTTTTCGTAAAATTAAATGTTATCTTTTAAATAATATTGGAGATTCTTAACACGCAGTGTGATTCTTGGGTTCGGGTAGGTAAACTAAACAAGTTACAAGTGGCAACTAAATTGAATTATGTTCCTGCAAATGAAAATTTGGAAGCATCTCTAGTGCAGAACGACATTAACTCTCAACCTCGGTGTTACATAAAATGATAGAACTGCTCATCATACAATTAAAAGTTCTCTCAAAGTCTCACTTTCACCTGTATAAATAAGTATAAGGTAACATTTGGTGCAGCAATATACAGTAGAAGACTGTCAGTAAAACACGTCCCGAAAAATACATCTCTCATACCGTAAATAACGAAAGATTTATTATATCGATAAATCTAGAGTAAAATTCAACAGCAAGATCATACTTCATAGGATCATTTCTATAGTATGATTAGCGAGTTCGCTCACCGAACTTCGCAGAAAACCCAACCACGATGATGTGGAGTGGGGTTTCGTCCCGAGCGTGAAACCGGTCCAAATGTCACCTTTTACGGTGGATTCGGCCGTTGATGATCGCGCCCGTTTAGCCTTGTGCTCTACGGGAAGGGCGGAGCTTGCTCTGAGTGGTTCCCAATCTTAATGAGAGGTACAAATACTTGATTGAAAATTTTCTATGGTAACGTCATAAAATTTTTAATGAGAAAAAGAGATTGAATAATATGAAATTTATACGTAATAATATACGTTTAGTTTTTTACTTATGATTGGAAAATAATCACACAATTTTTTTTCTCCTCGTATTCTAACATTATTTTACTTCGGCGTATTGTCTTGTAAGTATGATATGTAAATGAACATGAAAACAACATTTTAAACATTACACATGACGTGAAATGAAATTAACCTTGACAATAAAGGAAAGAAAGAGAGCAGGAATGAAATAAGTATTTTGAAAGATTCTAAATTTTAAAGGAATGATAATTAAAACTGGAATAAATATTTCTAGTCCCGCTTGACCATTTCGCCGTAAATTGAAATAGCAATGTGTGATTAAAATATCAAGTTTCTAAATACAGCCCTATGTTTTATTTGCTTATAAAAGCAGTTGTCTGAAAACAGATGGAGTATTTCAAAAGTGATTTGTAGATTTTATATGAATTTTATCATTATTCAATATAGTCTGTGAGCTTTTAAACCGTACTTTTATTTTAGAGATGTTTAGAAGGAGGGATGTAAAATTAACATGTCAAGAGAAATTGAAGAAATCCTAGGGAGAAATATAAATTTACGTCTGAAACATTTAAAACACTCACGTAAGCACGACTAGTAAAGTTAAGCCTTCCCAATAGCTATGCTAAAACTAGAAACAGACTACCAACAACTTTATAAATCATGATCAAATTTTAAATTACACAAAGTTATATGAAAATGGTAAAGTTTTCAGTTTAAACTGGACTACTATCACATATAAAACTGTAGCTGTTTTTAAAGACTTTTCACACCACTTTTTTTTCATGGGTAAGATAAAGAGTAAATCTTACTACGACTTCTTGTTAGCTTTGCGCAGAGGCAGTGTCATAGCCAATGAGGTCCTACCGAGGCGTGACTATTGCTAGTTGAAAACTTTTCCCAATACCCCGCCATGGCGACGTGAAATACCGTCGGCATAGGCAATTTTTGGGAACCCCGAAAGGGGTTGAAATCAAAGAAAGTAGATTCGCCATCCAGAACTCTTACAACTACGGAAAAAGAAAGCCAAAATGACCTCATTATAAGCCTTTCCATCAAACTCGCTTTGTTTAACAAAGAAAATCAGATTTTTGACGGCAAAAATTTTATCATCTTCATTTAAAACATGAAAATCTAATATGCTTATATAACTCTTTCACGAGGCCTGAGGCGAATTCGCTTATTTTAGAGATTTGTAGCTCCACCCACTAGCGATAGGTTTGCATTCCATATGTTACATTATATCTCAGAAGTATAGATATACTCCCATTTTTACAATTAGTGTATTATGCATATAAATACTTCGATAAGAAACAGTACCATTATATACATTCGTTTGTAAGGTTGATGCAGACATAGAAATTTCCTTTGTTAAATAATGACACATGCAAGATTAATTGATCAGAGAAGGGATTTCCCGTTTAAACGACAAAACCTAGCAGTTACGAGTGTGTGAAATTATGATTATCTAAACGACCAAAAGAAAACGTTTTAGATTAATACAATTTTCAGTATCAAAATGTGATCTTAGAATTGTAAGCTTTCGAACAGTTTTCTGAATATTCAAAAAATATAAATACTTTATTATATTAAGAGTACTAAATAAAATCTTTCAGTTACTTTCAGAGTTATTAGTAAAAGAAAATTTTGAAGTTGATATGCATTCCGCAACTTAGAAGAGACTTCAACTCTCAACTGAAATTGGACGATCTCTCAGATATTTTTTAGGTTACAAAAGCTATTTCAGAGCAAAAAATGGAACATTTTATTTTCATAACATAAAACAAACAGCCTAAAACGTACGAAATAGAATGATTTCCTGCGAAAGACGGCAAAACATAAAATCTTTTAATGGAAAACTTGTTCTCTTCGTGTCTGATTGTGAATAGCAAAATTCTGAATTGGATAAATTATTTATTACCTCTATACACTTTCACATTGATACTTTTCCCAGCTGGAAGCATCGGAATAAGCAATTTTCGAAAACAACGGAAGGGGTTGCAATAAAATATCTGAAAATTATATAACTTGTACCAATAAAAGTTACTTCATGAATGTGTCCGAAACTAGCAAGTTTAGATTTGCAAACATCCTTAACAGCAATCAATTTCGGATCACAATTCAACAGCCACAGAAAGAGTATTTTACATTTTTTTCGATTATAAACACAACAGTTGTGTAAACAAAAGATTCCAGCATAAAAACTCCTATATAAATATTTGCAACCCGCCCCCGCCCCTCCTATTTTTTTTTTCAGCAATGACATTACATTGACGTTAAGCCACGCTTTCTAAAGTACGCCATTGTTTGCAAACCCAATTACGGAATATCTTCAACAATTTTAATTATTAACGGTACTTTTAAGTTAGTAGGGCGCAAATTTCGCCAACAGGTTTTTTTCTTTCGCGTGTGTAAGAATACTTTGATGTGTAAATAAAGTATTTTAGCTTTTCGCTTCGTATTGTTTTTATTATTTATTTATTAATTTGTATATTAAATGAAATGAGTTAAAGGCCTTTGTTTTAAGTATTTAATATATCGATTAGGAATGAAAAGAATGCAGTATGAAAGATGTCGAGAGGAACAATATACGGCTATTTGTCCCTGTGCCAGGATAACATAAAATCCCTTATTCACATGTATCTATTACTCCTGAGGGTACTTACCTGTTATACAGGAATTGGCGCTTTTTAAAAAGCTTGGTGTAATTCGAATTTAAGACAGTGAGATTTATTCCAAGATGATATAAACAACTATGAAAATAAAACTGATTATTTATTATGCTGGTTTATGTATGTATTTAAAAAAATGCATCTGACTTCACGTATTAGATAAATTCGTTCTGAATATACAGTAGAGCACCGATTAACTGAACTGTCCGAACTCCCCTTTTTCTAGATCAACGGATAGAGGAAAATGAAACGGAATATTATAAAAATAATCCAGGCCCATCACATAATGGAGTTTTTGAATGTTTGGAAACAGCTATGAAATGGTTGGTACAACAGGAGAATACTCATCTTATTCAACTTATGTAAAAAAGAAGAATTCCTGATATTTCAGCATTGAAAATAATATTTTCTTTAAAGCAAAAAGCAATACAAAGCTTTTTTGCTTAAATTTTGAATTTCGCTGTTAAAAAAAATGATATATATATTTAATTTTTTTTTAATGACAAAAATATTTAAAAAGTTAAAAAATTAAAAAAAAAAAACACACAATTTATTAACATGCCAGTACTAATAGCTGCCATTCCTAAGCCTGTTTAAAATGGGAAGGAAAATTGTGTAGAAACTAAAGAATTTTTTTTAATCTACGTGCCCACTGTTATATGTAAAAAATGCATTGTAACCACTGTGGCATAATCAGGAACATCCCGAAAATTGCCTATTCAATTATCCGAACCTTCGGTGATCCGGAAAAGTTCGGAAAATGTGCGCTGAACTGTATTTCTTTTTGCACTATCCATGTTTTATATTCGTATATCTATTGTAAAATGGTTTTCGTAAAATTAAATGTTATCTTTTAAATAATATTGGAGATTCTTAACACGCAGTGTGATTCTTGGGTTCGGGTAGGTAAACTAAACAAGTTACAAGTGGCAACTAAATTGAATTATGTTCCTGCAAATGAAAATTTGGAAGCATCTCTAGTGCAGAACGACATTAACTCTCAACCTCGGTGTTACATAAAATGATAGAACTGCTCATCATACAATTAAAAGTTCTCTCAAAGTCTCACTTTCACCTGTATAAATAAGTATAAGGTAACATTTGGTGCAGCAATATACAGTAGAAGACTGTCAGTAAAACACGTCCCGAAAAATACATCTCTCATACCGTAAATAACGAAAGATTTATTATATCGATAAATCTAGAGTAAAATTCAACAGCAAGATCATACTTCATAGGATCATTTCTATAGTACGATTAGCGAGTTCGCTCACCGAACTTCGCAGAAAACCCAACCACGATGATGTGGAGTGGGGTTTCGTCCCGAGCGTGAAACCGGTCCAAATGTCACCTTTTACGGTGGATTCGGCCGTTGATGATCGCGCCCGTTTAGCCTTGTGCTCTACGGGAAGGGCGGAGCTTGCTCTGAGTGGTTCCCAATCTTAATGAAAGGTACAAATACTTGATTGAAAATTTTCTATGGTAACGTCATAAAATTTTTAATGAGAAAAAGAGATTGAATAATATGAAATTTATACGTAATAATATACGTTTAGTTTTTTACTTATGATTGGAAAATAATCACACAATTTTTTTTCTCCTCGTATTCTAACATTATTTTACTTCGGCGTATTGTCTTGTAAGTATGATATGTAAATGAACATGAAAACAACATTTTAAACATTACACATGACGTGAAATGAAATTAACCTTGACAATAAAGGAAGGAAAGAGAGCAGGAATGAAATAAGTATTTTGAAAGATTCTAAATTTTAAAGGAATGATCATTAAAACTGGAATAAATATTTCTAGTCCCGCTTGACCATTTCGCCGTAAATTGAAATAGCAATGTGTGATTAAAATATCAAGTTTCTAAATACAGCCCTATGTTTTATTTGCTTATAAAAGCAGTTGTCTGAAAACAGATGGAGTATTTCAAAAGTGATTTGTAGATTTTATATGAATTTTATCATTATTCAATATAGTCTGTGAGCTTTTAAACCGTACTTTTATTTTAGAGATGTTTAGAAGGAGGGATGTAAAATTAACATGTCAAGAGAAATTGAAGAAATCCTAGGGAGAAATATAAATTTACGTCTGAAACATTTAAAACACTCACGTAAGCACGACTACTAAAGTTAAGCCTTCCCAATAGCTATGCTAAAACTAGAAACAGACTACCAACAACTTTATAAATCATGATCAAATTTTAAATTACACAAAGTTATATGAAAATGGTAAAGTTTTCAGTTTAAACTGGACTACTATCACATATAAAACTGTAGCTGTTTTTAAAGACTTTTCACACCACTTTTTTTTCATGGGTAAGATAAAGAGTAAATCTTACTACGACTTCTTGTTAGCTTTGCGCAGAGGCAGTGTCATAGCCAATGAGGTCCTACCGAGGCGTGACTATTGCTAGTTGAAAACTTTTCCCAATACCCCGCCATGGCGACGTGAAATACCGTCGGCATAGGCAATTTTTGGGAACCCCGAAAGGGGTTGAAATCAAAGAAAGTAGATTCGCCATCCAGAACTCTTACAACTACGGAAAAAGAAAGCCAAAATGACCTCATTATAAGCCTTTCCATCAAACTCGCTTTGTTTAACAAAGAAAATCAGATTTTTGACGGCAAAAATTTTATCATCTTCATTTAAAACATGAAAATCTAACATGCTTATATAACTCTTTCACGAGGCCTGAGGCGAATTCGCTTATTTTAGAGATTTGTAGCTCCACCCACTAGCGATAGGTTTGCATTCCATATGTTACATTATATCTCAGAAGTATAGATATACTCCCATTTTTACAATTAGTGTATTATGCATATAAATACTTCGATAAGAAACAGTACCATTTTATACATTCTTTTGTAAGGTTGATGCAGACATAGAAATTTCCTTTGTTAAATAATGACACATGCAAGATTAATTGATCAGAGAAGGGATTTCCCGTTTAAACGACAAAACCTAGCAGTTACGAGTGTGTGAAATTATGATTATCTAAACGACCAAAAGAAAACGTTTTAGATTAATACAATTTTCAGTATCAAAATGTGATCTTAGAATTGTAAGCTTTCGAACAGTTTTCTGAATATTAAAAAAATATAAATACTTTATTATATTAAGAGTACTAAATAAAATCTTTCAGTTACTTTCAGAGTTATTAGTAAAAGAAAATTTTGAAGTTGATATGCATTCCGCAACTTAGAAGAGACTTCAACTCTCAACTGAAATTGGACGATCTCTCAGATATTTTTTAGGTTACAAAAGCTATTTCAGAGCAAAAAATGGAACATTTTATTTTCATAACATAAAACAAACAGCCTAAAACGTACGAAATAGAATGATTTGCTGCGAAAGACGGCAAAACATAAAATCTTTTAATGGAAAACTTGTTCTCTTCGTGTCTGATTGTGAATAGCAAAATTCTGAATTGGATAAATTATTTATTACCTCTATACACTTTCACATTGATACTTTTCCCAGCTGGAAGCATCGGAATAAGCAATTTTCGAAAACAACGGAAGGGGTTGCAATAAAATATCTGAAAATTATATAACTTGTACCAATAAAAGTTACTTCATGAATGTGTCCGAAACTAGCAAGTTTAGATTTGCAAACATCCTTAACAGCAATCAATTTCGGATCACAATTCAACAGCCACAGAAAGAGTATTTTACATTTTTTTCGATTATAAACACAACAGTTGTGTAAACAAAAGATTCCAGCATAAAAACTCCTATATAAATATTTGCAACCCGCCCCCGCCCCTCCTATTTTTTTTTTCAGCAATGACATTACATTCACGTTAAGCCACGCTTTCTAAAGTACGCCATTGTTTGCAAACCCAATTACGGAATATCTTCAACAATTTTAATTATTAACGGTACATTTAAGTTAGTAGGGCGCAAATTTCGCCAACAGGTTTTTTTCTTTCGCGTGTGTAAGAATACTTTGATGTGTAAATAAAGTATTTTGGCTTTTCGCTTCGTATTGTTTTTATTATTTATTTATTAATTTGTATATTAAATGAAATGAGTTAAAGGCCTTTGTTTTAAGTATTTAATATATCGATTAGGAATGAAAAGAATGCAGTATGAAAGATGTCGAGAGGAACAATATACGGCTATTTGTCCCTGTGCCAGGATAACATAAAATCCCTTATTCACATGTATCTATTACTCCTGAGGGTACTTACCTGTTATACAGGAATTGGCGCTTTTTAAAAAGCTTGGTGTAATTCGAATTTAAGACAGTGAGATTTATTCCAAGATGATATAAACAACTATGAAAATAAAACTGATTATTTATTATGCTGGTTTATGTATGTATTTAAAAAAATGCATCTGACTTCACGTATTAGATAAATTCGTTCTGAATATACAGTAGAGCACCGATTAACTGAACTGTCCGAACTCCCCTTTTTCTAGATCAACGGATAGAGGAAAATGAAACGGAATATTATAAAAATAATCCAGGCCCATCACATAATGGAGTTTTTGAATGTTTGGAAACAGCTATGAAATGGTTGGTACAACAGGAGAATACTCATCTTATTCAACTTATGTAAAAAAGAAGAATTCCTGATATTTCAGCATTGAAAATAATATTTTCTTTAAAGCAAAAAGCAATACAAAGCTTTTTTGCTTAAATTTTGAATTTCGCTGTTAAAAAAAATGATATATATATTTAATTTTTTTTTAATGACAAAAATATTTAAAAAGTTAAAAAATTAAAAAAAAAAAACACACAATTTATTAACATGCCAGTACTAATAGCTGCCATTCCTAAGCCTGTTTAAAATGGGAAGGAAAATTGTGTAGAAACTAAAGAATTTTTTTTAATCTACGTGCCCACTGTTATATGTAAAAAATGCATTGTAACCACTGTGGCATAATCAGGAACATCCCGAAAATTGCCTATTCAATTATCCGAACCTTCGGTGATCCGGAAAAGTTCGGAAAATGTGCGCTGAACTGTATTTCTTTTTGCACTATCCATGTTTTATATTCGTATATCTATTGTAAAATGGTTTTCGTAAAATTAAATGTTATCTTTTAAATAATATTGGAGATTCTTAACACGCAGTGTGATTCTTGGGTTCGGGTAGGTAAACTAAACAAGTTACAAGTGGCAACTAAATTGAATTATGTTCCTGCAAATGAAAATTTGGAAGCATCTCTAGTGCAGAACGACATTAACTCTCAACCTCGGTGTTACATAAAATGATAGAACTGCTCATCATACAATTAAAAGTTCTCTCAAAGTCTCACTTTCACCTGTATAAATAAGTATAAGGTAACATTTGGTGCAGCAATATACAGTAGAAGACTGTCAGTAAAACACGTCCCGAAAAATACATCTCTCATACCGTAAATAACGAAAGATTTATTATATCGATAAATCTAGAGTAAAATTCAACAGCAAGATCATACTTCATAGGATCATTTCTATAGTACGATTAGCGAGTTCGCTCACCGAACTTCGCAGAAAACCCAACCACGATGATGTGGAGTGGGGTTTCGTCCCGAGCGTGAAACCGGTCCAAATGTCACCTTTTACGGTGGATTCGGCCGTTGATGATCGCGCCCGTTTAGCCTTGTGCTCTACGGGAAGGGCGGAGCTTGCTCTGAGTGGTTCCCAATCTTAATGAAAGGTACAAATACTTGATTGAAAATTTTCTATGGTAACGTCATAAAATTTTTAATGAGAAAAAGAGATTGAATAATATGAAATTTATACGTAATAATATACGTTTAGTTTTTTACTTATGATTGGAAAATAATCACACAATTTTTTTTCTCCTCGTATTCTAACATTATTTTACTTCGGCGTATTGTCTTGTAAGTATGATATGTAAATGAACATGAAAACAACATTTTAAACATTACACATGACGTGAAATGAAATTAACCTTGACAATAAAGGAAGGAAAGAGAGCAGGAATGAAATAAGTATTTTGAAAGATTCTAAATTTTAAAGGAATGATCATTAAAACTGGAATAAATATTTCTAGTCCCGCTTGACCATTTCGCCGTAAATTGAAATAGCAATGTGTGATTAAAATATCAAGTTTCTAAATACAGCCCTATGTTTTATTTGCTTATAAAAGCAGTTGTCTGAAAACAGATGGAGTATTTCAAAAGTGATTTGTAGATTTTATATGAATTTTATCATTATTCAATATAGTCTGTGAGCTTTTAAACCGTACTTTTATTTTAGAGATGTTTAGAAGGAGGGATGTAAAATTAACATGTCAAGAGAAATTGAAGAAATCCTAGGGAGAAATATAAATTTACGTCTGAAACATTTAAAACACTCACGTAAGCACGACTACTAAAGTTAAGCCTTCCCAATAGCTATGCTAAAACTAGAAACAGACTACCAACAACTTTATAAATCATGATCAAATTTTAAATTACACAAAGTTATATGAAAATGGTAAAGTTTTCAGTTTAAACTGGACTACTATCACATATAAAACTGTAGCTGTTTTTAAAGACTTTTCACACCACTTTTTTTTCATGGGTAAGATAAAGAGTAAATCTTACTACGACTTC
Organism: Maratus michaelseni; assembly: GCA_963931845.1. Lineage (NCBI taxonomy): Eukaryota > Metazoa > Arthropoda > Arachnida > Araneae > Salticidae > Maratus > Maratus michaelseni. Next base: position 40,019,225 of record OZ007598.1, read on the forward strand.
TTGTTAGCTTTGCGCAGAGGCAGTGTCATAGCCAATGAGGTCCTACCGAGGCGTGACTATTGCTAGTTGAAAACTTTTCCCAATACCCCGCCATGGCGACGTGAAATACCGTCGGCATAGGCAATTTTTGGGAACCCCGAAAGGGGTTGAAATCAAAGAAAGTAGATTCGCCATCCAGAACTCTTACAACTACGGAAAAAGAAAGCCAAAATGACCTCATTATAAGCCTTTCCATCAAACTCGCTTTGTTTAACAAAGAAAATCAGATTTTTGACGGCAAAAATTTTATCATCTTCATTTAAAACATGAAAATCTAACATGCTTATATAACTCTTTCACGAGGCCTGAGGCGAATTCGCTTATTTTAGAGATTTGTAGCTCCACCCACTAGCGATAGGTTTGCATTCCATATGTTACATTATATCTCAGAAGTATAGATATACTCCCATTTTTACAATTAGTGTATTATGCATATAAATACTTCGATAAGAAACAGTACCATTTTATACATTCTTTTGTAAGGTTGATGCAGACATAGAAATTTCCTTTGTTAAATAATGACACATGCAAGATTAATTGATCAGAGAAGGGATTTCCCGTTTAAACGACAAAACCTAGCAGTTACGAGTGTGTGAAATTATGATTATCTAAACGACCAAAAGAAAACGTTTTAGATTAATACAATTTTCAGTATCAAAATGTGATCTTAGAATTGTAAGCTTTCGAACAGTTTTCTGAATATTAAAAAAATATAAATACTTTATTATATTAAGAGTACTAAATAAAATCTTTCAGTTACTTTCAGAGTTATTAGTAAAAGAAAATTTTGAAGTTGATATGCATTCCGCAACTTAGAAGAGACTTCAACTCTCAACTGAAATTGGACGATCTCTCAGATATTTTTTAGGTTACAAAAGCTATTTCAGAGCAAAAAATGGAACATTTTATTTTCATAACATAAAACAAACAGCCTAAAACGTACGAAATAGAATGATTTGCTGCGAAAGACGGCAAAACATAAAATCTTTTAATGGAAAACTTGTTCTCTTCGTGTCTGATTGTGAATAGCAAAATTCTGAATTGGATAAATTATTTATTACCTCTATACACTTTCACATTGATACTTTTCCCAGCTGGAAGCATCGGAATAAGCAATTTTCGAAAACAACGGAAGGGGTTGCAATAAAATATCTGAAAATTATATAACTTGTACCAATAAAAGTTACTTCATGAATGTGTCCGAAACTAGCAAGTTTAGATTTGCAAACATCCTTAACAGCAATCAATTTCGGATCACAATTCAACAGCCACAGAAAGAGTATTTTACATTTTTTTCGATTATAAACACAACAGTTGTGTAAACAAAAGATTCCAGCATAAAAACTCCTATATAAATATTTGCAACCCGCCCCCGCCCCTCCTATTTTTTTTTTCAGCAATGACATTACATTCACGTTAAGCCACGCTTTCTAAAGTACGCCATTGTTTGCAAACCCAATTACGGAATATCTTCAACAATTTTAATTATTAACGGTACATTTAAGTTAGTAGGGCGCAAATTTCGCCAACAGGTTTTTTTCTTTCGCGTGTGTAAGAATACTTTGATGTGTAAATAAAGTATTTTGGCTTTTCGCTTCGTATTGTTTTTATTATTTATTTATTAATTTGTATATTAAATGAAATGAGTTAAAGGCCTTTGTTTTAAGTATTTAATATATCGATTAGGAATGAAAAGAATGCAGTATGAAAGATGTCGAGAGGAACAATATACGGCTATTTGTCCCTGTGCCAGGATAACATAAAATCCCTTATTCACATGTATCTATTACTCCTGAGGGTACTTACCTGTTATACAGGAATTGGCGCTTTTTAAAAAGCTTGGTGTAATTCGAATTTAAGACAGTGAGATTTATTCCAAGATGATATAAACAACTATGAAAATAAAACTGATTATTTATTATGCTGGTTTATGTATGTATTTAAAAAAATGCATCTGACTTCACGTATTAGATAAATTCGTTCTGAATATACAGTAGACCACCGATTAACTGAACTGTCCGAACTCCCCTTTTTCTAGATCAACGGATAGAGGAAAATGAAACGGAATATTATAAAAATAATCCAGGCCCATCACATAATGGAGTTTTTGAATGTTTGGAAACAGCTATGAAATGGTTGGTACAACAGGAGAATACTCATCTTATTCAACTTATGTAAAAAAGAAGAATTCCTGATATTTCAGCATTGAAAATAATATTTTCTTTAAAGCAAAAAGCAATACAAAGCTTTTTTGCTTAAATTTTGAATTTCGCTGTTAAAAAAAATGATATATATATTTAATTTTTTTTTAATGACAAAAATATTTAAAAAGTTAAAAAAAAAAAAAAAAAACACACAATTTATTAACATGCCAGTACTAATAGCTGCCATTCCTAAGCCTGTTTAAAATGGGAAGGAAAATTGTGTAGAAACTAAAGAATTTTTTTTAATCTACGTGCCCACTGTTATATGTAAAAAATGCATTGTAACCACTGTGGCATAATCAGGAACATCCCGAAAATTGCCTATTCAATTATCCGAACCTTCGGTGATCCGGAAAAGTTCGGAAAATGTGCGCTGAACTGTATTTCTTTTTGCACTATCCATGTTTTATATTCGTATATCTATTGTAAAATGGTTTTCGTAAAATTAAATGTTATCTTTTAAATAATATTGGAGATTCTTAACACGCAGTGTGATTCTTGGGTTCGGGTAGGTAAACTAAACAAGTTACAAGTGGCAACTAAATTGAATTATGTTCCTGCAAATGAAAATTTGGAAGCATCTCTAGTGCAGAACGACATTAACTCTCAACCTCGGTGTTACATAAAATGATAGAACTGCTCATCATACAATTAAAAGTTCTCTCAAAGTCTCACTTTCACCTGTATAAATAAGTATAAGGTAACATTTGGTGCAGCAATATACAGTAGAAGACTGTCAGTAAAACACGTCCCGAAAAATACATCTCTCATACCGTAAATAACGAAAGATTTATTATATCGATAAATCTAGAGTAAAATTCAACAGCAAGATCATACTTCATAGGATCATTTCTATAGTATGATTAGCGAGTTCGCTCACCGAACTTCGCAGAAAACCCAACCACGATGATGTGGAGTGGGGTTTCGTCCCGAGCGTGAAACCGGTCCAAATGTCACCTTTTACGGTGGATTCGGCCGTTGATGATCGCGCCCGTTTAGCCTTGTGCTCTACGGGAAGGGCGGAGCTTGCTCTGAGTGGTTCCCAATCTTAATGAAAGGTACAAATATTTGATTGAAAATTTTCTATGGTAACGTCATAAAATTTTTAATGAGAAAAAGAGATTGAATAATATGAAATTTATACGTAATAATATACGTTTAGTTTTTTACTTATGATTGGAAAATAATCACACAATTTTTTTTCTCCTCGTATTCTAACATTATTTTACTTCGGCGTATTGTCTTGTAAGTATGATATGTAAATGAACATGAAAACAACATTTTAAACATTACACATGACGTGAAATGAAATTAACCTTGACAATAAAGGAAGGAAAGAGAGCAGGAATGAAATAAGTATTTTGAAAGATTCTAAATTTTAAAGGAATGATCATTAAAACTGGAATAAATATTTCTAATCCCGCTTGACCATTTCGCCGTAAATTGAAATAGCAATGTGTGATTAAAATATCAAGTTTCTAAATACAGCCCTATGTTTTATTTGCTTATAAAAGCAGTTGTCTGAAAACAGATGGAGTATTTCAAAAGTGATTTGTAGATTTTATATGAATTTTATCATTATTCAATATAGTCTGTGAGCTTTTAAACCGTACTTTTATTTTAGAGATGTTTAGAAGGAGGGATGTAAAATTAACATGTCAAGAGAAATTGAAGAAATCCTAGGGAGAAATATAAATTTACGTCTGAAACATTTAAAACACTCACGTAAGCACGACTACTAAAGTTAAGCCTTCCCAATAGCTATGCTAAAACTAGAAACAGACTACCAACAACTTTATAAATCATGATCAAATTTTAAATTACACAAAGTTATATGAAAATGGTAAAGTTTTCAGTTTAAACTGGACTACTATCACATATAAAACTGTAGCTGTTTTTAAAGACTTTTCACACCACTTTTTTTTCATGGGTAAGATAAAGAGTAAATCTTACTACGACTTCTTGTTAGCTTTGCGCAGAGGCAGTGTCATAGCCAATGAGGTCCTACCGAGGCGTGACTATTGCTAGTTGAAAACTTTTCCCAATACCCCGCCATGGCGACGTGAAATACCGTCGGCATAGGCAATTTTTGGGAACCCCGAAAGGGGTTGAAATCAAAGAAAGTAGATTCGCCATCCAGAACTCTTACAACTACGGAAAAAGAAAGCCAAAATGACCTCATTATAAGCCTTTCCATCAAACTCGCTTTGTTTAACAAAGAAAATCAGATTTTTGACGGCAAAAATTTTATCATCTTCATTTAAAACATGAAAATCTAATATGCTTATATAACTCTTTCACGAGGCCTGAGGCGAATTCGCTTATTTTAGAGATTTGTAGCTCCACCCACTAGCGATAGGTTTGCATTCCATATGTTACATTATATCTCAGAAGTATAGATATACTCCCATTTTTACAATTAGTGTATTATGCATATAAATACTTCGATAAGAAACAGTACCATTATATACATTCGTTTGTAAGGTTGATGCAGACATAGAAATTTCCTTTGTTAAATAATGACACATGCAAGATTAATTGATCAGAGAAGGGATTTCCCGTTTAAACGACAAAACCTAGCAGTTACGAGTGTGTGAAATTATGATTATCTAAACGACCAAAAGAAAACGTTTTAGATTAATACAATTTTCAGTATCAAAATGTGATCTTAGAATTGTAAGCTTTCGAACAGTTTTCTGAATATTCAAAAAATATAAATACTTTATTATATTAAGAGTACTAAATAAAATCTTTCAGTTACTTTCAGAGTTATTAGTAAAAGAAAATTTTGAAGTTGATATGCATTCCGCAACTTAGAAGAGACTTCAACTCTCAACTGAAATTGGACGATCTCTCAGATATTTTTTAGGTTACAAAAGCTATTTCAGAGCAAAAAATGGAACATTTTATTTTCATAACATAAAACAAACAGCCTAAAACGTACGAAATAGAATGATTTCCTGCGAAAGACGGCAAAACATAAAATCTTTTAATGGAAAACTTGTTCTCTTCGTGTCTGATTGTGAATAGCAAAATTCTGAATTGGATAAATTATTTATTACCTCTATACACTTTCACATTGATACTTTTCCCAGCTGGAAGCATCGGAATAAGCAATTTTCGAAAACAACGGAAGGGGTTGCAATAAAATATCTGAAAATTATATAACTTGTACCAATAAAAGTTACTTCATGAATGTGTCCGAAACTAGCAAGTTTAGATTTGCAAACATCCTTAACAGCAATCAATTTCGGATCACAATTCAACAGCCACAGAAAGAGTATTTTACATTTTTTTCGATTATAAACACAACAGTTGTGTAAACAAAAGATTCCAGCATAAAAACTCCTATATAAATATTTGCAACCCGCCCCCGCCCCTCCTATTTTTTTTTTCAGCAATGACATTACATTGACGTTAAGCCACGCTTTCTAAAGTACGCCATTGTTTGCAAACCCAATTACGGAATATCTTCAACAATTTTAATTATTAACGGTACTTTTAAGTTAGTAGGGCGCAAATTTCGCCAACAGGTTTTTTTCTTTCGCGTGTGTAAGAATACTTTGATGTGTAAATAAAGTATTTTAGCTTTTCGCTTCGTATTGTTTTTATTATTTATTTATTAATTTGTATATTAAATGAAATGAGTTAAAGGCCTTTGTTTTAAGTATTTAATATATCGATTAGGAATGAAAAGAATGCAGTATGAAAGATGTCGAGAGGAACAATATACGGCTATTTGTCCCTGTGCCAGGATAACATAAAATCCCTTATTCACATGTATCTATTACTCCTGAGGGTACTTACCTGTTATACAGGAATTGGCGCTTTTTAAAAAGCTTGGTGTAATTCGAATTTAAGACAGTGAGATTTATTCCAAGATGATATAAACAACTATGAAAATAAAACTGATTATTTATTATGCTGGTTTATGTATGTATTTAAAAAAATGCATCTGACTTCACGTATTAGATAAATTCGTTCTGAATATACAGTAGAGCACCGATTAACTGAACTGTCCGAACTCCCCTTTTTCTAGATCAACGGATAGAGGAAAATGAAACGGAATATTATAAAAATAATCCAGGCCCATCACATAATGGAGTTTTTGAATGTTTGGAAACAGCTATGAAATGGTTGGTACAACAGGAGAATACTCATCTTATTCAACTTATGTAAAAAAGAAGAATTCCTGATATTTCAGCATTGAAAATAATATTTTCTTTAAAGCAAAAAGCAATACAAAGCTTTTTTGCTTAAATTTTGAATTTCGCTGTTAAAAAAAATGATATATATATTTAATTTTTTTTTAATGACAAAAATATATAAAAGTTAAAAAATTAAAAAAAAAAACACACAATTTATTAACATGCCAGTACTAATAGCTGCCATTCCTAAGCCTGTTTAAAATGGGAAGGAAAATTGTGTAGAAACTAAAGAATTTTTTTTAATCTACGTGCCCACTGTTATATGTAAAAAATGCATTGTAACCACTGTGGCATAATCAGGAACATCCCGAAAATTGCCTATTCAATTATCCGAACCTTCGGTGATCCGGAAAAGTTCGGAAAATGTGCGCTGAACTGTATTTCTTTTTGCACTATCCATGTTTTATATTCGTATATCTATTGTAAAATGGTTTTCGTAAAATTAAATGTTATCTTTTAAATAATATTGGAGATTCTTAACACGCAGTGTGATTCTTGGGTTCGGGTAGGTAAACTAAACAAGTTACAAGTGGCAACTAAATTGAATTATGTTCCTGCAAATGAAAATTTGGAAGCATCTCTAGTGCAGAACGACATTAACTCTCAACCTCGGTGTTACATAAAATGATAGAACTGCTCATCATACAATTAAAAGTTCTCTCAAAGTCTCACTTTCACCTGTATAAATAAGTATAAGGTAACATTTGGTGCAGCAATATACAGTAGAAGACTGTCAGTAAAACACGTCCCGAAAAATACATCTCTCATACCGTAAATAACGAAAGATTTATTATATCGATAAATCTAGAGTAAAATTCAACAGCAAGATCATATTTCATAGGATCATTTCTATAGTATGATTAGCGAGTTCGCTCACCGAACTTCGCAGAAAACCCAACCACGATGATGTGGAGTGGGGTTTCGTCCCGAGCGTGAAACCGGTCCAAATGTCACCTTTTACGGTGGATTCGGCCGTTGATGATCGCGCCCGTTTAGCCTTGTGCTCTACGGGAAGGGCGGAGCTTGCTCTGAGTGGTTCCCAATCTTAATGAAAGGTACAAATATTTGATTGAAAATTTTCTATGGTAACGTCATAAAATTTTTAATGAGAAAAAGAGATTGAATAATATGAAATTTATACGTAATAATATACGTTTAGTTTTTTACTTATGATTGGAAAATAATCACACAATTTTTTTTCTCCTCGTATTCTAACATTATTTTACTTCGGCGTATTGTCTTGTAAGTATGATATGTAAATGAACATGAAAACAACATTTTAAACATTACACATGACGTGAAATGAAATTAACCTTGACAATAAAGGAAGGAAAGAGAGCAGGAATGAAATAAGTATTTTGAAAGATTCTAAATTTTAAAGGAATGATCATTAAAACTGGAATAAATATTTCTAATCCCGCTTGACCATTTCGCCGTAAATTGAAATAGCAATGTGTGATTAAAATATCAAGTTTCTAAATACAGCCCTATGTTTTATTTGCTTATAAAAGCAGTTGTCTGAAAACAGATGGAGTATTTCAAAAGTGATTTGTAGATTTTATATGAATTTTATCATTATTCAATATAGTCTGTGAGCTTTTAAACCGTACTTTTATTTTAGAGATGTTTAGAAGGAGGGATGTAAAATTAACATGTCAAGAGAAATTGAAGAAATCCTAGGGAGAAATATAAATTTACGTCTGAAACATTTAAAACACTCACGTAAGCACGACTACTAAAGTTAAGCCTTCCCAATAGCTATGCTAAAACTAGAAACAGACTACCAACAACTTTATAAATCATGATCAAATTTTAAATTACACAAAGTTATATGAAAATGGTAAAGTTTTCAGTTTAAACTGGACTACTATCACATATAAAACTGTAGCTGTTTTTAAAGACTTTTCACACCACTTTTTTTTCATGGGTAAGATAAAGAGTAAATCTTACTACGACTTCTTGTTAGCTTTGCGCAGAGGCAGTGTCATAGCCAATGAGGTCCTACCGAGGCGTGACTATTGCTAGTTGAAAACTTTTCCCAATACCCCGCCATGGCGACGTGAAATACCGTCGGCATAGGCAATTTTTGGGAACCCCGAAAGGGGTTGAAATCAAAGAAAGTAGGTTCGCCATCCAGAACTCTTACAACTACGGAAAAAGAAAGCCAAAATGACCTCATTATAAGCCTTTCCATCAAACTCGCTTTGTTTAACAAAGAAAATCAGATTTTTGACGGCAAAAATTTTATCATCTTCATTTAAAACATGAAAATCTAATATGCTTATATAACTCTTTCACGAGGCCTGAGGCGAATTCGCTTATTTTAGAGATTTGTAGCTCCACCCACTAGCGATAGGTTTGCATTCCATATGTTACATTATATCTCAGAAGTATAGATATACTCCCATTTTTACAATTAGTGTATTATGCATATAAATACTTCGATAAGAAACAGTACCATTATATACATTCGTTTGTAAGGTTGATGCAGACATAGAAATTTCCTTTGTTAAATAATGACACATGCAAGATTAATTGATCAGAGAAGGGATTTCCCGTTTAAACGACAAAACCTAGCAGTTACGAGTGTGTGAAATTATGATTATCTAAACGACCAAAAGAAAACGTTTTAGATTAATACAATTTTCAGTATCAAAATGTGATCTTAGAATTGTAAGCTTTCGAACAGTTTTCTGAATATTCAAAAAATATAAATACTTTATTATATTAAGAGTACTAAATAAAATCTTTCAGTTACTTTCAGAGTTATTAGTAAAAGAAAATTTTGAAGTTGATATGCATTCCGCAACTTAGAAGAGACTTCAACTCTCAACTGAAATTGGACGATCTCTCAGATATTTTTTAGGTTACAAAAGCTATTTCAGAGCAAAAAATGGAACATTTTATTTTCATAACATAAAACAAACAGCCTAAAACGTACGAAATAGAATGATTTCCTGCGAAAGACGGCAAAACATAAAATCTTTTAATGGAAAACTTGTTCTCTTCGTGTCTGATTGTGAATAGCAAAATTCTGAATTGGATAAATTATTTATTACCTCTATACACTTTCACATTGATACTTTTCCCAGCTGGAAGCATCGGAATAAGCAATTTTCGAAAACAACGGAAGGGGTTGCAATAAAATATCTGAAAATTATATAACTTGTACCAATAAAAGTTACTTCATGAATGTGTCCGAAACTAGCAAGTTTAGATTTGCAAACATCCTTAACAGCAATCAATTTCGGATCACAATTCAACAGCCACAGAAAGAGTATTTTACATTTTTTTCGATTATAAACACAACAGTTGTGTAAACAAAAGATTCCAGCATAAAAACTCCTATATAAATATTTGCAACCCGCCCCCGCCCCTCCTATTTTTTTTTTCAGCAATGACATTACATTCACGTTAAGCCACGCTTTCTAAAGTACGCCATTGTTTGCAAACCCAATTACGGAATATCTTCAACAATTTTAATTATTAACGGTACATTTAAGTTAGTAGGGCGCAAATTTCGCCAACAGGTTTTTTTCTTTCGCGTGTGTAAGAATACTTTGATGTGTAAATAAAGTATTTTGGCTTTTCGCTTCGTATTGTTTTTATTATTTATTTATTAATTTGTATATTAAATGAAATGAGTTAAAGGCCTTTGTTTTAAGTATTTAATATATCGATTAGGAATGAAAAGAATGCAGTATGAAAGATGTCGAGAGGAACAATATACGGCTATTTGTCCCTGTGCCAGGATAACATAAAATCCCTTATTCACATGTATCTATTACTCCTGAGGGTACTTACCTGTTATACAGGAATTGGCGCTTTTTAAAAAGCTTGGTGTAATTCGAATTTAAGACAGTGAGATTTATTCCAAGATGATATAAACAACTATGAAAATAAAACTGATTATTTATTATGCTGGTTTATGTATGTATTTAAAAAAATGCATCTGACTTCACGTATTAGATAAATTCGTTCTGAATATACAGTAGAGCACCGATTAACTGAACTGTCCGAACTCCCCTTTTTCTAGATCAACGGATAGAGGAAAATGAAACGGAATATTATAAAAATAATCCAGGCCCATCACATAATGGAGTTTTTGAATGTTTGGAAACAGCTATGAAATGGTTGGTACAACAGGAGAATACTCATCTTATTCAACTTATGTAAAAAAGAAGAATTCCTGATATTTCAGCATTGAAAATAATATTTTCTTTAAAGCAAAAAGCAATACAAAGCTTTTTTGCTTAAATTTTGAATTTCGCTGTTAAAAAAAATGATATATATATTTAATTTTTTTTTAATGACAAAAATATTTAAAAAGTTAAAAAATTAAAAAAAAAAAACACACAATTTATTAACATGCCAGTACTAATAGCTGCCATTCCTAAGCCTGTTTAAAATGGGAAGGAAAATTGTGTAGAAACTAAAGAATTTTTTTTAATCTACGTGCCCACTGTTATATGTAAAAAATGCATTGTAACCACTGTGGCATAATCAGGAACATCCCGAAAATTGCCTATTCAATTATCCGAACCTTCGGTGATCCGGAAAAGTTCGGAAAATGTGCGCTGAACTGTATTTCTTTTTGCACTATCCATGTTTTATATTCGTATATCTATTGTAAAATGGTTTTCGTAAAATTAAATGTTATCTTTTAAATAATATTGGAGATTCTTAACACGCAGTGTGATTCTTGGGTTCGGGTAGGTAAACTAAACAAGTTACAAGTGGCAACTAAATTGAATTATGTTCCTGCAAATGAAAATTTGGAAGCATCTCTAGTGCAGAACGACATTAACTCTCAACCTCGGTGTTACATAAAATGATAGAACTGCTCATCATACAATTAAAAGTTCTCTCAAAGTCTCACTTTCACCTGTATAAATAAGTATAAGGTAACATTTGGTGCAGCAATATACAGTAGAAGACTGTCAGTAAAACACGTCCCGAAAAATACATCTCTCATACCGTAAATAACGAAAGATTTATTATATCGATAAATCTAGAGTAAAATTCAACAGCAAGATCATACTTCATAGGATCATTTCTATAGTACGATTAGCGAGTTCGCTCACCGAACTTCGCAGAAAACCCAACCACGATGATGTGGAGTGGGGTTTCGTCCCGAGCGTGAAACCGGTCCAAATGTCACCTTTTACGGTGGATTCGGCCGTTGATGATCGCGCCCGTTTAGCCTCGTGCTCTACGGGAAGGGCGGAGCTTGCTCTGAGTGGTTCCCAATCTTAATGAAAGGTACAAATACTTGATTGAAAATTTTCTATGGTAACGTCATAAAATTTTTAATGAGAAAAAGAGATTGAATAATATGAAATTTATACGTAATAATATACGTTTAGTTTTTTACTTATGATTGGAAAATAATCACACAATTTTTTTTCTCCTCGTATTCTAACATTATTTTACTTCGGCGTATTGTCTTGTAAGTATGATATGTAAATGAACATGAAAACAACATTTTAAACATTACACATGACGTGAAATGAAATTAACCTTGACAATAAAGGAAGGAAAGAGAGCAGGAATGAAATAAGTATTTTGAAAGATTCTAAATTTTAAAGGAATGATCATTAAAACTGGAATAAATATTTCTAGTCCCGCTTGACCATTTCGCCGTAAATTGAAATAGCAATGTGTGATTAAAATATCAAGTTTCTAAATACAGCCCTATGTTTTATTTGCTTATAAAAGCAGTTGTCTGAAAACAGATGGAGTATTTCAAAAGTGATTTGTAGATTTTATATGAATTTTATCATTATTCAATATAGTCTGTGAGCTTTTAAACCGTACTTTTATTTTAGAGATGTTTAGAAGGAGGGATGTAAAATTAACATGTCAAGAGAAATTGAAGAAATCCTAGGGAGAAATATAAATTTACGTCTGAAACATTTAAAACACTCACGTAAGCACGACTACTAAAGTTAAGCCTTCCCAATAGCTATGCTAAAACTAGAAACAGACTACCAACAACTTTATAAATCATGATCAAATTTTAAATTACACAAAGTTATATGAAAATGGTAAAGTTTTCAGTTTAAACTGGACTACTATCACATATAAAACTGTAGCTGTTTTTAAAGACTTTTCACACCACTTTTTTTTCATGGGTAAGATAAAGAGTAAATCTTACTACGACTTCTTGTTAGCTTTGCGCAGAGGCAGTGTCATAGCCAATGAGGTCCTACCGAGGCGTGACTATTGCTAGTTGAAAACTTTTCCCAATACCCCGCCATGGCGACGTGAAATACCGTCGGCATAGGCAATTTTTGGGAACCCCGAAAGGGGTTGAAATCAAAGAAAGTAGATTCGCCATCCAGAACTCTTACAACTACGGAAAAAGAAAGCCAAAATGACCTCATTATAAGCCTTTCCATCAAACTCGCTTTGTTTAACAAAGAAAATCAGATTTTTGACGGCAAAAATTTTATCATCTTCATTTAAAACATGAAAATCTAACATGCTTATATAACTCTTTCACGAGGCCTGAGGCGAATTCGCTTATTTTAGAGATTTGTAGCTCCACCCACTAGCGATAGGTTTGCATTCCATATGTTACATTATATCTCAGAAGTATAGATATACTCCCATTTTTACAATTAGTGTATTATGCATATAAATACTTCGATAAGAAACAGTACCATTTTATACATTCTTTTGTAAGGTTGATGCAGACATAGAAATTTCCTTTGTTAAATAATGACACATGCAAGATTAATTGATCAGAGAAGGGATTTCCCGTTTAAACGACAAAACCTAGCAGTTACGAGTGTGTGAAATTATGATTATCTAAACGACCAAAAGAAAACGTTTTAGATTAATACAATTTTCAGTATCAAAATGTGATCTTAGAATTGTAAGCTTTCGAACAGTTTTCTGAATATTAAAAAAATATAAATACTTTATTATATTAAGAGTACTAAATAAAATCTTTCAGTTACTTTCAGAGTTATTAGTAAAAGAAAATTTTGAAGTTGATATGCATTCCGCAACTTAGAAGAGACTTCAACTCTCAACTGAAATTGGACGATCTCTCAGATATTTTTTAGGTTACAAAAGCTATTTCAGAGCAAAAAATGGAACATTTTATTTTCATAACATAAAACAAACAGCCTAAAACGTACGAAATAGAATGATTTGCTGCGAAAGACGGCAAAACATAAAATCTTTTAATGGAAAACTTGTTCTCTTCGTGTCTGATTGTGAATAGCAAAATTCTGAATTGGATAAATTATTTATTACCTCTATACACTTTCACATTGATACTTTTCCCAGCTGGAAGCATCGGAATAAGCAATTTTCGAAAACAACGGAAGGGGTTGCAATAAAATATCTGAAAATTATATAACTTGTACCAATAAAAGTTACTTCATGAATGTGTCCGAAACTAGCAAGTTTAGATTTGCAAACATCCTTAACAGCAATCAATTTCGGATCACAATTCAACAGCCACAGAAAGAGTATTTTACATTTTTTTCGATTATAAACACAACAGTTGTGTAAACAAAAGATTCCAGCATAAAAACTCCTATATAAATATTTGCAACCCGCCCCCGCCCCTCCTATTTTTTTTTTCAGCAATGACATTACATTCACGTTAAGCCACGCTTTCTAAAGTACGCCATTGTTTGCAAACCCAATTACGGAATATCTTCAACAATTTTAATTATTAACGGTACATTTAAGTTAGTAGGGCGCAAATTTCGCCAACAGGTTTTTTTCTTTCGCGTGTGTAAGAATACTTTGATGTGTAAATAAAGTATTTTGGCTTTTCGCTTCGTATTGTTTTTATTATTTATTTATTAATTTGTATATTAAATGAAATGAGTTAAAGGCCTTTGTTTTAAGTATTTAATATATCGATTAGGAATGAAAAGAATGCAGTATGAAAGATGTCGAGAGGAACAATATACGGCTATTTGTCCCTGTGCCAGGATAACATAAAATCCCTTATTCACATGTATCTATTACTCCTGAGGGTACTTACCTGTTATACAGGAATTGGCGCTTTTTAAAAAGCTTGGTGTAATTCGAATTTAAGACAGTGAGATTTATTCCAAGATGATATAAACAACTATGAAAATAAAACTGATTATTTATTATGCTGGTTTATGTATGTATTTAAAAAAATGCATCTGACTTCACGTATTAGATAAATTCGTTCTGAATATACAGTAGACCACCGATTAACTGAACTGTCCGAACTCCCCTTTTTCTAGATCAACGGATAGAGGAAAATGAAACGGAATATTATAAAAATAATCCAGGCCCATCACATAATGGAGTTTTTGAATGTTTGGAAACAGCTATGAAATGGTTGGTACAACAGGAGAATACTCATCTTATTCAACTTATGTAAAAAAGAAGAATTCCTGATATTTCAGCATTGAAAATAATATTTTCTTTAAAGCAAAAAGCAATACAAAGCTTTTTTGCTTAAATTTTGAATTTCGCTGTTAAAAAAAATGATATATATATTTAATTTTTTTTTAATGACAAAAATATTTAAAAAGTTAAAAAAAAAAAAAAAAAACACACAATTTATTAACATGCCAGTACTAATAGCTGCCATTCCTAAGCCTGTTTAAAATGGGAAGGAAAATTGTGTAGAAACTAAAGAATTTTTTTTAATCTACGTGCCCACTGTTATATGTAAAAAATGCATTGTAACCACTGTGGCATAATCAGGAACATCCCGAAAATTGCCTATTCAATTATCCGAACCTTCGGTGATCCGGAAAAGTTCGGAAAATGTGCGCTGAACTGTATTTCTTTTTGCACTATCCATGTTTTATATTCGTATATCTATTGTAAAATGGTTTTCGTAAAATTAAATGTTATCTTTTAAATAATATTGGAGATTCTTAACACGCAGTGTGATTCTTGGGTTCGGGTAGGTAAACTAAACAAGTTACAAGTGGCAACTAAATTGAATTATGTTCCTGCAAATGAAAATTTGGAAGCATCTCTAGTGCAGAACGACATTAACTCTCAACCTCGGTGTTACATAAAATGATAGAACTGCTCATCATACAATTAAAAGTTCTCTCAAAGTCTCACTTTCACCTGTATAAATAAGTATAAGGTAACATTTGGTGCAGCAATATACAGTAGAAGACTGTCAGTAAAACACGTCCCGAAAAATACATCTCTCATACCGTAAATAACGAAAGATTTATTATATCGATAAATCTAGAGTAAAATTCAACAGCAAGATCATACTTCATAGGATCATTTCTATAGTATGATTAGCGAGTTCGCTCACCGAACTTCGCAGAAAACCCAACCACGATGATGTGGAGTGGGGTTTCGTCCCGAGCGTGAAACCGGTCCAAATGTCACCTTTTACGGTGGATTCGGCCGTTGATGATCGCGCCCGTTTAGCCTTGTGCTCTACGGGAAGGGCGGAGCTTGCTCTGAGTGGTTCCCAATCTTAATGAAAGGTACAAATATTTGATTGAAAATTTTCTATGGTAACGTCATAAAATTTTTAATGAGAAAAAGAGATTGAATAATATGAAATTTATACGTAATAATATACGTTTAGTTTTTTACTTATGATTGGAAAATAATCACACAATTTTTTTTCTCCTCGTATTCTAACATTATTTTACTTCGGCGTATTGTCTTGTAAGTATGATATGTAAATGAACATGAAAACAACATTTTAAACATTACACATGACGTGAAATGAAATTAACCTTGACAATAAAGGAAGGAAAGAGAGCAGGAATGAAATAAGTATTTTGAAAGATTCTAAATTTTAAAGGAATGATCATTAAAACTGGAATAAATATTTCTAATCCCGCTTGACCATTTCGCCGTAAATTGAAATAGCAATGTGTGATTAAAATATCAAGTTTCTAAATACAGCCCTATGTTTTATTTGCTTATAAAAGCAGTTGTCTGAAAACAGATGGAGTATTTCAAAAGTGATTTGTAGATTTTATATGAATTTTATCATTATTCAATATAGTCTGTGAGCTTTTAAACCGTACTTTTATTTTAGAGATGTTTAGAAGGAGGGATGTAAAATTAACATGTCAAGAGAAATTGAAGAAATCCTAGGGAGAAATATAAATTTACGTCTGAAACATTTAAAACACTCACGTAAGCACGACTACTAAAGTTAAGCCTTCCCAATAGCTATGCTAAAACTAGAAACAGACTACCAACAACTTTATAAATCATGATCAAATTTTAAATTACACAAAGTTATATGAAAATGGTAAAGTTTTCAGTTTAAACTGGACTACTATCACATATAAAACTGTAGCTGTTTTTAAAGACTTTTCACACCACTTTTTTTTCATGGGTAAGATAAAGAGTAAATCTTACTACGACTTCTTGTTAGCTTTGCGCAGAGGCAGTGTCATAGCCAATGAGGTCCTACCGAGGCGTGACTATTGCTAGTTGAAAACTTTTCCCAATACCCCGCCATGGCGACGTGAAATACCGTCGGCATAGGCAATTTTTGGGAACCCCGAAAGGGGTTGAAATCAAAGAAAGTAGATTCGCCATCCAGAACTCTTACAACTACGGAAAAAGAAAGCCAAAATGACCTCATTATAAGCCTTTCCATCAAACTCGCTTTGTTTAACAAAGAAAATCAGATTTTTGACGGCAAAAATTTTATCATCTTCATTTAAAACATGAAAATCTAATATGCTTATATAACTCTTTCACGAGGCCTGAGGCGAATTCGCTTATTTTAGAGATTTGTAGCTCCACCCACTAGCGATAGGTTTGCATTCCATATGTTACATTATATCTCAGAAGTATAGATATACTCCCATTTTTACAATTAGTGTATTATGCATATAAATACTTCGATAAGAAACAGTACCATTATATACATTCGTTTGTAAGGTTGATGCAGACATAGAAATTTCCTTTGTTAAATAATGACACATGCAAGATTAATTGATCAGAGAAGGGATTTCCCGTTTAAACGACAAAACCTAGCAGTTACGAGTGTGTGAAATTATGATTATCTAAACGACCAAAAGAAAACGTTTTAGATTAATACAATTTTCAGTATCAAAATGTGATCTTAGAATTGTAAGCTTTCGAACAGTTTTCTGAATATTCAAAAAATATAAATACTTTATTATATTAAGAGTACTAAATAAAATCTTTCAGTTACTTTCAGAGTTATTAGTAAAAGAAAATTTTGAAGTTGATATGCATTCCGCAACTTAGAAGAGACTTCAACTCTCAACTGAAATTGGACGATCTCTCAGATATTTTTTAGGTTACAAAAGCTATTTCAGAGCAAAAAATGGAACATTTTATTTTCATAACATAAAACAAACAGCCTAAAACGTACGAAATAGAATGATTTCCTGCGAAAGACGGCAAAACATAAAATCTTTTAATGGAAAACTTGTTCTCTTCGTGTCTGATTGTGAATAGCAAAATTCTGAATTGGATAAATTATTTATTACCTCTATACACTTTCACATTGATACTTTTCCCAGCTGGAAGCATCGGAATAAGCAATTTTCGAAAACAACGGAAGGGGTTGCAATAAAATATCTGAAAATTATATAACTTGTACCAATAAAAGTTACTTCATGAATGTGTCCGAAACTAGCAAGTTTAGATTTGCAAACATCCTTAACAGCAATCAATTTCGGATCACAATTCAACAGCCACAGAAAGAGTATTTTACATTTTTTTCGATTATAAACACAACAGTTGTGTAAACAAAAGATTCCAGCATAAAAACTCCTATATAAATATTTGCAACCCGCCCCCGCCCCTCCTATTTTTTTTTTCAGCAATGACATTACATTGACGTTAAGCCACGCTTTCTAAAGTACGCCATTGTTTGCAAACCCAATTACGGAATATCTTCAACAATTTTAATTATTAACGGTACTTTTAAGTTAGTAGGGCGCAAATTTCGCCAACAGGTTTTTTTCTTTCGCGTGTGTAAGAATACTTTGATGTGTAAATAAAGTATTTTAGCTTTTCGCTTCGTATTGTTTTTATTATTTATTTATTAATTTGTATATTAAATGAAATGAGTTAAAGGCCTTTGTTTTAAGTATTTAATATATCGATTAGGAATGAAAAGAATGCAGTATGAAAGATGTCGAGAGGAACAATATACGGCTATTTGTCCCTGTGCCAGGATAACATAAAATCCCTTATTCACATGTATCTATTACTCCTGAGGGTACTTACCTGTTATACAGGAATTGGCGCTTTTTAAAAAGCTTGGTGTAATTCGAATTTAAGACAGTGAGATTTATTCCAAGATGATATAAACAACTATGAAAATAAAACTGATTATTTATTATGCTGGTTTATGTATGTATTTAAAAAAATGCATCTGACTTCACGTATTAGATAAATTCGTTCTGAATATACAGTAGAGCACCGATTAACTGAACTGTCCGAACTCCCCTTTTTCTAGATCAACGGATAGAGGAAAATGAAACGGAATATTATAAAAATAATCCAGGCCCATCACATAATGGAGTTTTTGAATGTTTGGAAACAGCTATGAAATGGTTGGTACAACAGGAGAATACTCATCTTATTCAACTTATGTAAAAAAGAAGAATTCCTGATATTTCAGCATTGAAAATAATATTTTCTTTAAAGCAAAAAGCAATACAAAGCTTTTTTGCTTAAATTTTGAATTTCGCTGTTAAAAAAAATGATATATATATTTAATTTTTTTTTAATGACAAAAATATATAAAAGTTAAAAAATTAAAAAAAAAACACACAATTTATTAACATGCCAGTACTAATAGCTGCCATTCCTAAGCCTGTTTAAAATGGGAAGGAAAATTGTGTAGAAACTAAAGAATTTTTTTTAATCTACGTGCCCACTGTTATATGTAAAAAATGCATTGTAACCACTGTGGCATAATCAGGAACATCCCGAAAATTGCCTATTCAATTATCCGAACCTTCGGTGATCCGGAAAAGTTCGGAAAATGTGCGCTGAACTGTATTTCTTTTTGCACTATCCATGTTTTATATTCGTATATCTATTGTAAAATGGTTTTCGTAAAATTAAATGTTATCTTTTAAATAATATTGGAGATTCTTAACACGCAGTGTGATTCTTGGGTTCGGGTAGGTAAACTAAACAAGTTACAAGTGGCAACTAAATTGAATTATGTTCCTGCAAATGAAAATTTGGAAGCATCTCTAGTGCAGAACGACATTAACTCTCAACCTCGGTGTTACATAAAATGATAGAACTGCTCATCATACAATTAAAAGTTCTCTCAAAGTCTCACTTTCACCTGTATAAATAAGTATAAGGTAACATTTGGTGCAGCAATATACAGTAGAAGACTGTCAGTAAAACACGTCCCGAAAAATACATCTCTCATACCGTAAATAA
Organism: Maratus michaelseni; assembly: GCA_963931845.1. Taxonomy (NCBI): domain Eukaryota; kingdom Metazoa; phylum Arthropoda; class Arachnida; order Araneae; family Salticidae; genus Maratus; species Maratus michaelseni. The sequence continues at coordinate 40,039,071 of OZ007598.1, forward strand.
CGAAAGATTTATTATATCGATAAATCTAGAGTAAAATTCAACAGCAAGATCATATTTCATAGGATCATTTCTATAGTATGATTAGCGAGTTCGCTCACCGAACTTCGCAGAAAACCCAACCACGATGATGTGGAGTGGGGTTTCGTCCCGAGCGTGAAACCGGTCCAAATGTCACCTTTTACGGTGGATTCGGCCGTTGATGATCGCGCCCGTTTAGCCTTGTGCTCTACGGGAAGGGCGGAGCTTGCTCTGAGTGGTTCCCAATCTTAATGAAAGGTACAAATATTTGATTGAAAATTTTCTATGGTAACGTCATAAAATTTTTAATGAGAAAAAGAGATTGAATAATATGAAATTTATACGTAATAATATACGTTTAGTTTTTTACTTATGATTGGAAAATAATCACACAATTTTTTTTCTCCTCGTATTCTAACATTATTTTACTTCGGCGTATTGTCTTGTAAGTATGATATGTAAATGAACATGAAAACAACATTTTAAACATTACACATGACGTGAAATGAAATTAACCTTGACAATAAAGGAAGGAAAGAGAGCAGGAATGAAATAAGTATTTTGAAAGATTCTAAATTTTAAAGGAATGATCATTAAAACTGGAATAAATATTTCTAATCCCGCTTGACCATTTCGCCGTAAATTGAAATAGCAATGTGTGATTAAAATATCAAGTTTCTAAATACAGCCCTATGTTTTATTTGCTTATAAAAGCAGTTGTCTGAAAACAGATGGAGTATTTCAAAAGTGATTTGTAGATTTTATATGAATTTTATCATTATTCAATATAGTCTGTGAGCTTTTAAACCGTACTTTTATTTTAGAGATGTTTAGAAGGAGGGATGTAAAATTAACATGTCAAGAGAAATTGAAGAAATCCTAGGGAGAAATATAAATTTACGTCTGAAACATTTAAAACACTCACGTAAGCACGACTACTAAAGTTAAGCCTTCCCAATAGCTATGCTAAAACTAGAAACAGACTACCAACAACTTTATAAATCATGATCAAATTTTAAATTACACAAAGTTATATGAAAATGGTAAAGTTTTCAGTTTAAACTGGACTACTATCACATATAAAACTGTAGCTGTTTTTAAAGACTTTTCACACCACTTTTTTTTCATGGGTAAGATAAAGAGTAAATCTTACTACGACTTCTTGTTAGCTTTGCGCAGAGGCAGTGTCATAGCCAATGAGGTCCTACCGAGGCGTGACTATTGCTAGTTGAAAACTTTTCCCAATACCCCGCCATGGCGACGTGAAATACCGTCGGCATAGGCAATTTTTGGGAACCCCGAAAGGGGTTGAAATCAAAGAAAGTAGATTCGCCATCCAGAACTCTTACAACTACGGAAAAAGAAAGCCAAAATGACCTCATTATAAGCCTTTCCATCAAACTCGCTTTGTTTAACAAAGAAAATCAGATTTTTGACGGCAAAAATTTTATCATCTTCATTTAAAACATGAAAATCTAATATGCTTATATAACTCTTTCACGAGGCCTGAGGCGAATTCGCTTATTTTAGAGATTTGTAGCTCCACCCACTAGCGATAGGTTTGCATTCCATATGTTACATTATATCTCAGAAGTATAGATATACTCCCATTTTTACAATTAGTGTATTATGCATATAAATACTTCGATAAGAAACAGTACCATTATATACATTCGTTTGTAAGGTTGATGCAGACATAGAAATTTCCTTTGTTAAATAATGACACATGCAAGATTAATTGATCAGAGAAGGGATTTCCCGTTTAAACGACAAAACCTAGCAGTTACGAGTGTGTGAAATTATGATTATCTAAACGACCAAAAGAAAACGTTTTAGATTAATACAATTTTCAGTATCAAAATGTGATCTTAGAATTGTAAGCTTTCGAACAGTTTTCTGAATATTCAAAAAATATAAATACTTTATTATATTAAGAGTACTAAATAAAATCTTTCAGTTACTTTCAGAGTTATTAGTAAAAGAAAATTTTGAAGTTGATATGCATTCCGCAACTTAGAAGAGACTTCAACTCTCAACTGAAATTGGACGATCTCTCAGATATTTTTTAGGTTACAAAAGCTATTTCAGAGCAAAAAATGGAACATTTTATTTTCATAACATAAAACAAACAGCCTAAAACGTACGAAATAGAATGATTTGCTGCGAAAGACGGCAAAACATAAAATCTTTTAATGGAAAACTTGTTCTCTTCGTGTCTGATTGTGAATAGCAAAATTCTGAATTGGATAAATTATTTATTACCTCTATACACTTTCACATTGATACTTTTCCCAGCTGGAAGCATCGGAATAAGCAATTTTCGAAAACAACGGAAGGGGTTGCAATAAAATATCTGAAAATTATATAACTTGTACCAATAAAAGTTACTTCATGAATGTGTCCGAAACTAGCAAGTTTAGATTTGCAAACATCCTTAACAGCAATCAATTTCGGATCACAATTCAACAGCCACAGAAAGAGTATTTTACATTTTTTTCGATTATAAACACAACAGTTGTGTAAACAAAAGATTCCAGCATAAAAACTCCTATATAAATATTTGCAACCCGCCCCCGCCCCTCCTATTTTTTTTTTCAGCAATGACATTACATTGACGTTAAGCCACGCTTTCTAAAGTACGCCATTGTTTGCAAACCCAATTACGGAATATCTTCAACAATTTTAATTATTAACGGTACTTTTAAGTTAGTAGGGCGCAAATTTCGCCAACAGGTTTTTTTCTTTCGCGTGTGTAAGAATACTTTGATGTGTAAATAAAGTATTTTAGCTTTTCGCTTCGTATTGTTTTTATTATTTATTTATTAATTTGTATATTAAATGAAATGAGTTAAAGGCCTTTGTTTTAAGTATTTAATATATCGATTAGGAATGAAAAGAATGCAGTATGAAAGATGTCGAGAGGAACAATATACGGCTATTTGTCCCTGTGCCAGGATAACATAAAATCCCTTATTCACATGTATCTATTACTCCTGAGGGTACTTACCTGTTATACAGGAATTGGCGCTTTTTAAAAAGCTTGGTGTAATTCGAATTTAAGACAGTGAGATTTATTCCAAGATGATATAAACAACTATGAAAATAAAACTGATTATTTATTATGCTGGTTTATGTATGTATTTAAAAAAATGCATCTGACTTCACGTATTAGATAAATTCGTTCTGAATATACAGTAGAGCACCGATTAACTGAACTGTCCGAACTCCCCTTTTTCTAGATCAACGGATAGAGGAAAATGAAACGGAATATTATAAAAATAATCCAGGCCCATCACATAATGGAGTTTTTGAATGTTTGGAAACAGCTATGAAATGGTTGGTACAACAGGAGAATACTCATCTTATTCAACTTATGTAAAAAAGAAGAATTCCTGATATTTCAGCATTGAAAATAATATTTTCTTTAAAGCAAAAAGCAATACAAAGCTTTTTTGCTTAAATTTTGAATTTCGCTGTTAAAAAAAATGATATATATATTTAATTTTTTTTTAATGACAAAAATATATAAAAGTTAAAAAATTAAAAAAAAAAACACACAATTTATTAACATGCCAGTACTAATAGCTGCCATTCCTAAGCCTGTTTAAAATGGGAAGGAAAATTGTGTAGAAACTAACGAATTTTTTTTAATCTACGTGCCCACTGTTATATGTAAAAAATGCATTGTAACCACTGTGGCATAATCAGGAACATCCCGAAAATTGCCTATTCAATTATCCGAACCTTCGGTGATCCGGAAAAGTTCGGAAAATGTGCGCTGAACTGTATTTCTTTTTGCACTATCCATGTTTTATATTCGTATATCTATTGTAAAATGGTTTTCGTAAAATTAAATGTTATCTTTTAAATAATATTGGAGATTCTTAACACGCAGTGTGATTCTTGGGTTCGGGTAGGTAAACTAAACAAGTTACAAGTGGCAACTAAATTGAATTATGTTCCTGCAAATGAAAATTTGGAAGCATCTCTAGTGCAGAACGACATTAACTCTCAACCTCGGTGTTACATAAAATGATAGAACTGCTCATCATACAATTAAAAGTTCTCTCAAAGTCTCACTTTCACCTGTATAAATAAGTATAAGGTAACATTTGGTGCAGCAATATACAGTAGAAGACTGTCAGTAAAACACGTCCCGAAAAATACATCTCTCATACCGTAAATAACGAAAGATTTATTATATCGATAAATCTAGAGTAAAATTCAACAGCAAGATCATACTTCATAGGATCATTTCTATAGTATGATTAGCGAGTTCGCTCACCGAACTTCGCAGAAAACCCAACCACGATGATGTGGAGTGGGGTTTCGTCCCGAGCGTGAAACCGGTCCAAATGTCACCTTTTACGGTGGATTCGGCCGTTGATGATCGCGCCCGTTTAGCCTTGTGCTCTACGGGAAGGGCGGAGCTTGCTCTGAGTGGTTCCCAATCTTAATGAAAGGTACAAATATTTGATTGAAAATTTTCTATGGTAACGTCATAAAATTTTTAATGAGAAAAAGAGATTGAATAATATGAAATTTATACGTAATAATATACGTTTAGTTTTTTACTTATGATTGGAAAATAATCACACAATTTTTTTTCTCCTCGTATTCTAACATTATTTTACTTCGGCGTATTGTCTTGTAAGTATGATATGTAAATGAACATGAAAACAACATTTTAAACATTACACATGACGTGAAATGAAATTAACCTTGACAATAAAGGAAGGAAAGAGAGCAGGAATGAAATAAGTATTTTGAAAGATTCTAAATTTTAAAGGAATGATCATTAAAACTGGAATAAATATTTCTAATCCCGCTTGACCATTTCGCCGTAAATTGAAATAGCAATGTGTGATTAAAATATCAAGTTTCTAAATACAGCCCTGTTTTATTTGCTTATAAAAGCAGTTGTCTGAAAACAGATGGAGTATTTCAAAAGTGATTTGTAGATTTTATATGAATTTTATCATTATTCAATATAGTCTGTGAGCTTTTAAACCGTACTTTTATTTTAGAGATGTTTAGAAGGAGGGATGTAAAATTAACATGTCAAGAGAAATTGAAGAAATCCTAGGGAGAAATATAAATTTACGTCTGAAACATTTAAAACACTCACGTAAGCACGACTACTAAAGTTAAGCCTTCCCAATAGCTATGCTAAAACTAGAAACAGACTACCAACAACTTTATAAATCATGATCAAATTTTAAATTACACAAAGTTATATGAAAATGGTAAAGTTTTCAGTTTAAACTGGACTACTATCACATATAAAACTGTAGCTGTTTTTAAAGACTTTTCACACCACTTTTTTTTCATGGGTAAGATAAAGAGTAAATCTTACTACGACTTCTTGTTAGCTTTGCGCAGAGGCAGTGTCATAGCCAATGAGGTCCTACCGAGGCGTGACTATTGCTAGTTGAAAACTTTTCCCAATACCCCGCCATGGCGACGTGAAATACCGTCGGCATAGGCAATTTTTGGGAACCCCGAAAGGGGTTGAAATCAAAGAAAGTAGATTCGCCATCCAGAACTCTTACAACTACGGAAAAAGAAAGCCAAAATGACCTCATTATAAGCCTTTCCATCAAACTCGCTTTGTTTAACAAAGAAAATCAGATTTTTGACGGCAAAAATTTTATCATCTTCATTTAAAACATGAAAATCTAATATGCTTATATAACTCTTTCACGAGGCCTGAGGCGAATTCGCTTATTTTAGAGATTTGTAGCTCCACCCACTAGCGATAGGTTTGCATTCCATATGTTACATTATATCTCAGAAGTATAGATATACTCCCATTTTTACAATTAGTGTATTATGCATATAAATACTTCGATAAGAAACAGTACCATTATATACATTCGTTTGTAAGGTTGATGCAGACATAGAAATTTCCTTTGTTAAATAATGACACATGCAAGATTAATTGATCAGAGAAGGGATTTCCCGTTTAAACGACAAAACCTAGCAGTTACGAGTGTGTGAAATTATGATTATCTAAACGACCAAAAGAAAACGTTTTAGATTAATACAATTTTCAGTATCAAAATGTGATCTTAGAATTGTAAGCTTTCGAACAGTTTTCTGAATATTCAAAAAATATAAATACTTTATTATATTAAGAGTACTAAATAAAATCTTTCAGTTACTTTCAGAGTTATTAGTAAAAGAAAATTTTGAAGTTGATATGCATTCCGCAACTTAGAAGAGACTTCAACTCTCAACTGAAATTGGACGATCTCTCAGATATTTTTTAGGTTACAAAAGCTATTTCAGAGCAAAAAATGGAACATTTTATTTTCATAACATAAAACAAACAGCCTAAAACGTACGAAATAGAATGATTTCCTGCGAAAGACGGCAAAACATAAAATCTTTTAATGGAAAACTTGTTCTCTTCGTGTCTGATTGTGAATAGCAAAATTCTGAATTGGATAAATTATTTATTACCTCTATACACTTTCACATTGATACTTTTCCCAGCTGGAAGCATCGGAATAAGCAATTTTCGAAAACAACGGAAGGGGTTGCAATAAAATATCTGAAAATTATATAACTTGTACCAATAAAAGTTACTTCATGAATGTGTCCGAAACTAGCAAGTTTAGATTTGCAAACATCCTTAACAGCAATCAATTTCGGATCACAATTCAACAGCCACAGAAAGAGTATTTTACATTTTTTTCGATTATAAACACAACAGTTGTGTAAACAAAAGATTCCAGCATAAAAACTCCTATATAAATATTTGCAACCCGCCCCCGCCCCTCCTATTTTTTTTTTCAGCAATGACATTACATTGACGTTAAGCCACGCTTTCTAAAGTACGCCATTGTTTGCAAACCCAATTACGGAATATCTTCAACAATTTTAATTATTAACGGTACTTTTAAGTTAGTAGGGCGCAAATTTCGCCAACAGGTTTTTTTCTTTCGCGTGTGTAAGAATACTTTGATGTGTAAATAAAGTATTTTAGCTTTTCGCTTCGTATTGTTTTTATTATTTATTTATTAATTTGTATATTAAATGAAATGAGTTAAAGGCCTTTGTTTTAAGTATTTAATATATCGATTAGGAATGAAAAGAATGCAGTATGAAAGATGTCGAGAGGAACAATATACGGCTATTTGTCCCTGTGCCAGGATAACATAAAATCCCTTATTCACATGTATCTATTACTCCTGAGGGTACTTACCTGTTATACAGGAATTGGCGCTTTTTAAAAAGCTTGGTGTAATTCGAATTTAAGACAGTGAGATTTATTCCAAGATGATATAAACAACTATGAAAATAAAACTGATTATTTATTATGCTGGTTTATGTATGTATTTAAAAAAATGCATCTGACTTCACGTATTAGATAAATTCGTTCTGAATATACAGTAGAGCACCGATTAACTGAACTGTCCGAACTCCCCTTTTTCTAGATCAACGGATAGAGGAAAATGAAACGGAATATTATAAAAATAATCCAGGCCCATCACATAATGGAGTTTTTGAATGTTTGGAAACAGCTATGAAATGGTTGGTACAACAGGAGAATACTCATCTTATTCAACTTATGTAAAAAAGAAGAATTCCTGATATTTCAGCATTGAAAATAATATTTTCTTTAAAGCAAAAAGCAATACAAAGCTTTTTTGCTTAAATTTTGAATTTCGCTGTTAAAAAAAATGATATATATATTTAATTTTTTTTTAATGACAAAAATATATAAAAGTTAAAAAATTAAAAAAAAAAACACACAATTTATTAACATGCCAGTACTAATAGCTGCCATTCCTAAGCCTGTTTAAAATGGGAAGGAAAATTGTGTAGAAACTAAAGAATTTTTTTTAATCTACGTGCCCACTGTTATATGTAAAAAATGCATTGTAACCACTGTGGCATAATCAGGAACATCCCGAAAATTGCCTATTCAATTATCCGAACCTTCGGTGATCCGGAAAAGTTCGGAAAATGTGCGCTGAACTGTATTTCTTTTTGCACTATCCATGTTTTATATTCGTATATCTATTGTAAAATGGTTTTCGTAAAATTAAATGTTATCTTTTAAATAATATTGGAGATTCTTAACACGCAGTGTGATTCTTGGGTTCGGGTAGGTAAACTAAACAAGTTACAAGTGGCAACTAAATTGAATTATGTTCCTGCAAATGAAAATTTGGAAGCATCTCTAGTGCAGAACGACATTAACTCTCAACCTCGGTGTTACATAAAATGATAGAACTGCTCATCATACAATTAAAAGTTCTCTCAAAGTCTCACTTTCACCTGTATAAATAAGTATAAGGTAACATTTGGTGCAGCAATATACAGTAGAAGACTGTCAGTAAAACACGTCCCGAAAAATACATCTCTCATACCGTAAATAACGAAAGATTTATTATATCGATAAATCTAGAGTAAAATTCAACAGCAAGATCATACTTCATAGGATCATTTCTATAGTACGATTAGCGAGTTCGCTCACCGAACTTCGCAGAAAACCCAACCACGATGATGTGGAGTGGGGTTTCGTCCCGAGCGTGAAACCGGTCCAAATGTCACCTTTTACGGTGGATTCGGCCGTTGATGATCGCGCCCGTTTAGCCTTGTGCTCTACGGGAAGGGCGGAGCTTGCTCTGAGTGGTTCCCAATCTTAATGAAAGGTACAAATACTTGATTGAAAATTTTCTATGGTAACGTCATAAAATTTTTAATGAGAAAAAGAGATTGAATAATATGAAATTTATACGTAATAATATACGTTTAGTTTTTTACTTATGATTGGAAAATAATCACACAATTTTTTTTCTCCTCGTATTCTAACATTATTTTACTTCGGCGTATTGTCTTGTAAGTATGATATGTAAATGAACATGAAAACAACATTTTAAACATTACACATGACGTGAAATGAAATTAACCTTGACAATAAAGGAAGGAAAGAGAGCAGGAATGAAATAAGTATTTTGAAAGATTCTAAATTTTAAAGGAATGATCATTAAAACTGGAATAAATATTTCTAGTCCCGCTTGACCATTTCGCCGTAAATTGAAATAGCAATGTGTGATTAAAATATCAAGTTTCTAAATACAGCCCTATGTTTTATTTGCTTATAAAAGCAGTTGTCTGAAAACAGATGGAGTATTTCAAAAGTGATTTGTAGATTTTATATGAATTTTATCATTATTCAATATAGTCTGTGAGCTTTTAAACCGTACTTTTATTTTAGAGATGTTTAGAAGGAGGGATGTAAAATTAACATGTCAAGAGAAATTGAAGAAATCCTAGGGAGAAATATAAATTTACGTCTGAAACATTTAAAACACTCACGTAAGCACGACTACTAAAGTTAAGCCTTCCCAATAGCTATGCTAAAACTAGAAACAGACTACCAACAACTTTATAAATCATGATCAAATTTTAAATTACACAAAGTTATATGAAAATGGTAAAGTTTTCAGTTTAAACTGGACTACTATCACATATAAAACTGTAGCTGTTTTTAAAGACTTTTCACACCACTTTTTTTTCATGGGTAAGATAAAGAGTAAATCTTACTACGACTTCTTGTTAGCTTTGCGCAGAGGCAGTGTCATAGCCAATGAGGTCCTACCGAGGCGTGACTATTGCTAGTTGAAAACTTTTCCCAATACCCCGCCATGGCGACGTGAAATACCGTCGGCATAGGCAATTTTTGGGAACCCCGAAAGGGGTTGAAATCAAAGAAAGTAGATTCGCCATCCAGAACTCTTACAACTACGGAAAAAGAAAGCCAAAATGACCTCATTATAAGCCTTTCCATCAAACTCGCTTTGTTTAACAAAGAAAATCAGATTTTTGACGGCAAAAATTTTATCATCTTCATTTAAAACATGAAAATCTAATATGCTTATATAACTCTTTCACGAGGCCTGAGGCGAATTCGCTTATTTTAGAGATTTGTAGCTCCACCCACTAGCGATAGGTTTGCATTCCATATGTTACATTATATCTCAGAAGTATAGATATACTCCCATTTTTACAATTAGTGTATTATGCATATAAATACTTCGATAAGAAACAGTACCATTTTATACATTCTTTTGTAAGGTTGATGCAGACATAGAAATTTCCTTTGTTAAATAATGACACATGCAAGATTAATTGATCAGAGAAGGGATTTCCCGTTTAAACGACAAAACCTAGCAGTTACGAGTGTGTGAAATTATGATTATCTAAACGACCAAAAGAAAACGTTTTAGATTAATACAATTTTCAGTATCAAAATGTGATCTTAGAATTGTAAGCTTTCGAACAGTTTTCTGAATATTAAAAAAATATAAATACTTTATTATATTAAGAGTACTAAATAAAATCTTTCAGTTACTTTCAGAGTTATTAGTAAAAGAAAATTTTGAAGTTGATATGCATTCCGCAACTTAGAAGAGACTTCAACTCTCAACTGAAATTGGACGATCTCTCAGATATTTTTTAGGTTACAAAAGCTATTTCAGAGCAAAAAATGGAACATTTTATTTTCATAACATAAAACAAACAGCCTAAAACGTACGAAATAGAATGATTTCCTGCGAAAGACGGCAAAACATAAAATCTTTTAATGGAAAACTTGTTCTCTTCGTGTCTGATTGTGAATAGCAAAATTCTGAATTGGATAAATTATTTATTACCTCTATACACTTTCACATTGATACTTTTCCCAGCTGGAAGCATCGGAATAAGCAATTTTCGAAAACAACGGAAGGGGTTGCAATAAAATATCTGAAAATTATATAACTTGTACCAATAAAAGTTACTTCATGAATGTGTCCGAAACTAGCAAGTTTAGATTTGCAAACATCCTTAACAGCAATCAATTTCGGATCACAATTCAACAGCCACAGAAAGAGTATTTTACATTTTTTTCGATTATAAACACAACAGTTGTGTAAACAAAAGATTCCAGCATAAAAACTCCTATATAAATATTTGCAACCCGCCCCCGCCCCTCCTATTTTTTTTTTCAGCAATGACATTACATTGACGTTAAGCCACGCTTTCTAAAGTACGCCATTGTTTGCAAACCCAATTACGGAATATCTTCAACAATTTTAATTATTAACGGTACATTTAAGTTAGTAGGGCGCAAATTTCGCCAACAGGTTTTTTTCTTTCGCGTGTGTAAGAATACTTTGATGTGTAAATAAAGTATTTTGGCTTTTCGCTTCGTATTGTTTTTATTATTTATTTATTAATTTGTATATTAAATGAAATGAGTTAAAGGCCTTTGTTTTAAGTATTTAATATATCGATTAGGAATGAAAAGAATGCAGTATGAAAGATGTCGAGAGGAACAATATACGGCTATTTGTCCCTGTGCCAGGATAACATAAAATCCCTTATTCACATGTATCTATTACTCCTGAGGGTACTTACCTGTTATACAGGAATTGGCGCTTTTTAAAAAGCTTGGTGTAATTCGAATTTAAGACAGTGAGATTTATTCCAAGATGATATAAACAACTATGAAAATAAAACTGATTATTTATTATGCTGGTTTATGTATGTATTTAAAAAAATGCATCTGACTTCACGTATTAGATAAATTCGTTCTGAATATACAGTAGACCACCGATTAACTGAACTGTCCGAACTCCCCTTTTTCTAGATCAACGGATAGAGGAAAATGAAACGGAATATTATAAAAATAATCCAGGCCCATCACATAATGGAGTTTTTGAATGTTTGGAAACAGCTATGAAATGGTTGGTACAACAGGAGAATACTCATCTTATTCAACTTATGTAAAAAAGAAGAATTCCTGATATTTCAGCATTGAAAATAATATTTTCTTTAAAGCAAAAAGCAATACAAAGCTTTTTTGCTTAAATTTTGAATTTCGCTGTTAAAAAAAATGATATATATATTTAATTTTTTTTTAATGACAAAAATATTTAAAAAGTTAAAAAAAAAAAAAAAAAACACACAATTTATTAACATGCCAGTACTAATAGCTGCCATTCCTAAGCCTGTTTAAAATGGGAAGGAAAATTGTGTAGAAACTAAAGAATTTTTTTTAATCTACGTGCCCACTGTTATATGTAAAAAATGCATTGTAACCACTGTCGCATAATCAGGAACATCCCGAAAATTGCCTATTCAATTATCCGAACCTTCGGTGATCCGGAAAAGTTCGGAAAATGTGCGCTGAACTGTATTTCTTTTTGCACTATCCATGTTTTATATTCGTATATCTATTGTAAAATGGTTTTCGTAAAATTAAATGTTATCTTCTAAATAATATTGGAGATTCTTAACACGCAGTGTGATTCTTGGGTTCGGGTAGGTAAACTAAACAAGTTACAAGTGGCAACTAAATTGAATTATGTTCCTGCAAATGAAAATTTGGAAGCATCTCTAGTGCAGAACGACATTAACTCTCAACCTCGGTGTTACATAAAATGATAAAACTGCTCATCATACAATTAAAAGTTCTCTCAAAGTCTCACTTTCACCTGTATAAATAAGTATAAGGTAACATTTGGTGCAGCAATATACAGTAGAAGACTGTCAGTAAAACACGTCCCGAAAAATACATCTCTCATACCGTAAATAACGAAAGATTTATTATATCGATAAATCTAGAGTAAAATTCAACAGCAAGATCATACTTCATAGGATCATTTCTATAGTACGATTAGCGAGTTCGCTCACCGAACTTCGCAGAAAACCCAACCACGATGATGTGGAGTGGGGTTTCGTCCCGAGCGTGAAACCGGTCCAAATGTCACCTTTTACGGTGGATTCGGCCGTTGATGATCGCGCCCGTTTAGCCTTGTGCTCTACGGGAAGGGCGGAGCTTGCTCTGAGTGGTTCCCAATCTTAATGAAAGGTACAAATACTTGATTGAAAATTTTCTATGGTAACGTCATAAAATTTTTAATGAGAAAAAGAGATTGAATAATATGAAATTTATACGTAATAATATACGTTTAGTTTTTTACTTATGATTGGAAAATAATCACACAATTTTTTTTCTCCTCGTATTCTAACATTATTTTACTTCGGCGTATTGTCTTGTAAGTATGATATGTAAATGAACATGAAAACAACATTTTAAACATTACACATGACGTGAAATGAAATTAACCTTGACAATAAAGGAAGGAAAGAGAGCAGGAATGAAATAAGTATTTTGAAAGATTCTAAATTTTAAAGGAATGATCATTAAAACTGGAATAAATATTTCTAATCCCGCTTGACCATTTCGCCGTAAATTGAAATAGCAATGTGTGATTAAAATATCAAGTTTCTAAATACAGCCCTATGTTTTATTTGCTTATAAAAGCAGTTGTCTGAAAACAGATGGAGTATTTCAAAAGTGATTTGTAGATTTTATATGAATTTTATCATTATTCAATATAGTCTGTGAGCTTTTAAACCGTACTTTTATTTTAGAGATGTTTAGAAGGAGGGATGTAAAATTAACATGTCAAGAGAAATTGAAGAAATCCTAGGGAGAAATATAAATTTACGTCTGAAACATTTAAAACACTCACGTAAGCACGACTACTAAAGTTAAGCCTTCCCAATAGCTATGCTAAAACTAGAAACAGACTACCAACAACTTTATAAATCATGATCAAATTTTAAATTACACAAAGTTATATGAAAATGGTAAAGTTTTCAGTTTAAACTGGACTACTATCACATATAAAACTGTAGCTGTTTTTAAAGACTTTTCACACCACTTTTTTTTCATGGGTAAGATAAAGAGTAAATCTTACTACGACTTCTTGTTAGCTTTGCGCAGAGGCAGTGTCATAGCCAATGAGGTCCTACCGAGGCGTGACTATTGCTAGTTGAAAACTTTTCCCAATACCCCGCCATGGCGACGTGAAATACCGTCGGCATAGGCAATTTTTGGGAACCCCGAAAGGGGTTGAAATCAAAGAAAGTAGATTCGCCATCCAGAACTCTTACAACTACGGAAAAAGAAAGCCAAAATGACCTCATTATAAGCCTTTCCATCAAACTCGCTTTGTTTAACAAAGAAAATCAGATTTTTGACGGCAAAAATTTTATCATCTTCATTTAAAACATGAAAATCTAATATGCTTATATAACTCTTTCACGAGGCCTGAGGCGAATTCGCTTATTTTAGAGATTTGTAGCTCCACCCACTAGCGATAGGTTTGCATTCCATATGTTACATTATATCTCAGAAGTATAGATATACTCCCATTTTTACAATTAGTGTATTATGCATATAAATACTTCGATAAGAAACAGTACCATTTTATACATTCTTTTGTAAGGTTGATGCAGACATAGAAATTTCCTTTGTTAAATAATGACACATGCAAGATTAATTGATCAGAGAAGGGATTTCCCGTTTAAACGACAAAACCTAGCAGTTACGAGTGTGTGAAATTATGATTATCTAAACGACCAAAAGAAAACGTTTTAGATTAATACAATTTTCAGTATCAAAATGTGATCTTAGAATTGTAAGCTTTCGAACAGTTTTCTGAATATTAAAAAAATATAAATACTTTATTATATTAAGAGTACTAAATAAAATCTTTCAGTTACTTTCAGAGTTATTAGTAAAAGAAAATTTTGAAGTTGATATGCATTCCGCAACTTAGAAGAGACTTCAACTCTCAACTGAAATTGGACGATCTCTCAGATATTTTTTAGGTTACAAAAGCTATTTCAGAGCAAAAAATGGAACATTTTATTTTCATAACATAAAACAAACAGCCTAAAACGTACGAAATAGAATGATTTCCTGCGAAAGACGGCAAAACATAAAATCTTTTAATGGAAAACTTGTTCTCTTCGTGTCTGATTGTGAATAGCAAAATTCTGAATTGGATAAATTATTTATTACCTCTATACACTTTCACATTGATACTTTTCCCAGCTGGAAGCATCGGAATAAGCAATTTTCGAAAACAACGGAAGGGGTTGCAATAAAATATCTGAAAATTATATAACTTGTACCAATAAAAGTTACTTCATGAATGTGTCCGAAACTAGCAAGTTTAGATTTGCAAACATCCTTAACAGCAATCAATTTCGGATCACAATTCAACAGCCACAGAAAGAGTATTTTACATTTTTTTCGATTATAAACACAACAGTTGTGTAAACAAAAGATTCCAGCATAAAAACTCCTATATAAATATTTGCAACCCGCCCCCGCCCCTCCTATTTTTTTTTTCAGCAATGACATTACATTGACGTTAAGCCACGCTTTCTAAAGTACGCCATTGTTTGCAAACCCAATTACGGAATATCTTCAACAATTTTAATTATTAACGGTACATTTAAGTTAGTAGGGCGCAAATTTCGCCAACAGGTTTTTTTCTTTCGCGTGTGTAAGAATACTTTGATGTGTAAATAAAGTATTTTGGCTTTTCGCTTCGTATTGTTTTTATTATTTATTTATTAATTTGTATATTAAATGAAATGAGTTAAAGGCCTTTGTTTTAAGTATTTAATATATCGATTAGGAATGAAAAGAATGCAGTATGAAAGATGTCGAGAGGAACAATATACGGCTATTTGTCCCTGTGCCAGGATAACATAAAATCCCTTATTCACATGTATCTATTACTCCTGAGGGTACTTACCTGTTATACAGGAATTGGCGCTTTTTAAAAAGCTTGGTGTAATTCGAATTTAAGACAGTGAGATTTATTCCAAGATGATATAAACAACTATGAAAATAAAACTGATTATTTATTATGCTGGTTTATGTATGTATTTAAAAAAATGCATCTGACTTCACGTATTAGATAAATTCGTTCTGAATATACAGTAGACCACCGATTAACTGAACTGTCCGAACTCCCCTTTTTCTAGATCAACGGATAGAGGAAAATGAAACGGAATATTATAAAAATAATCCAGGCCCATCACATAATGGAGTTTTTGAATGTTTGGAAACAGCTATGAAATGGTTGGTACAACAGGAGAATACTCATCTTATTCAACTTATGTAAAAAAGAAGAATTCCTGATATTTCAGCATTGAAAATAATATTTTCTTTAAAGCAAAAAGCAATACAAAGCTTTTTTGCTTAAATTTTGAATTTCGCTGTTAAAAAAAATGATATATATATTTAATTTTTTTTTAATGACAAAAATATTTAAAAAGTTAAAAAAAAAAAAAAAAAACACACAATTTATTAACATGCCAGTACTAATAGCTGCCATTCCTAAGCCTGTTTAAAATGGGAAGGAAAATTGTGTAGAAACTAAAGAATTTTTTTTAATCTACGTGCCCACTGTTATATGTAAAAAATGCATTGTAACCACTGTGGCATAATCAGGAACATCCCGAAAATTGCCTATTCAATTATCCGAACCTTCGGTGATCCGGAAAAGTTCGGAAAATGTGCGCTGAACTGTATTTCTTTTTGCACTATCCATGTTTTATATTCGTATATCTATTGTAAAATGGTTTTCGTAAAATTAAATGTTATCTTCTAAATAATATTGGAGATTCTTAACACGCAGTGTGATTCTTGGGTTCGGGTAGGTAAACTAAACAAGTTACAAGTGGCAACTAAATTGAATTATGTTCCTGCAAATGAAAATTTGGAAGCATCTCTAGTGCAGAACGACATTAACTCTCAACCTCGGTGTTACATAAAATGATAGAACTGCTCATCATACAATTAAAAGTTCTCTCAAAGTCTCACTTTCACCTGTATAAATAAGTATAAGGTAACATTTGGTGCAGCAATATACAGTAGAAGACTGTCAGTAAAACACGTCCCGAAAAATACATCTCTCATACCGTAAATAACGAAAGATTTATTATATCGATAAATCTAGAGTAAAATTCAACAGCAAGATCATACTTCATAGGATCATTTCTATAGTATGATTAGCGAGTTCGCTCACCGAACTTCGCAGAAAACCCAACCACGATGATGTGGAGTGGGGTTTCGTCCCGAGCGTGAAACCGGTCCAAATGTCACCTTTTACGGTGGATTCGGCCGTTGATGATCGCGCCCGTTTAGCCTTGTGCTCTACGGGAAGGGCGGAGCTTGCTCTGAGTGGTTCCCAATGTTAATGAAAGGTACAAATATTTGATTGAAAATTTTCTATGGTAACGTCATAAAATTTTTAATGAGAAAAAGAGATTGAATAATATGAAATTTATACGTAATAATATACGTTTAGTTTTTTACTTATGATTGGAAAATAATCACACAATTTTTTTTCTCCTCGTATTCTAACATTATTTTACTTCGGCGTATTGTCTTGTAAGTATGATATGTAAATGAACATGAAAACAACATTTTAAACATTACACATGACGTGAAATGAAATTAACCTTGACAATAAAGGAAGGAAAGAGAGCAGGAATGAAATAAGTATTTTGAAAGATTCTAAATTTTAAAGGAATGATCATTAAAACTGGAATAAATATTTCTAATCCCGCTTGACCATTTCGCCGTAAATTGAAATAGCAATGTGTGATTAAAATATCAAGTTTCTAAATACAGCCCTATGTTTTATTTGCTTATAAAAGCAGTTGTCTGAAAACAGATGGAGTATTTCAAAAGTGATTTGTAGATTTTATATGAATTTTATCATTATTCAATATAGTCTGTGAGCTTTTAAACCGTACTTTTATTTTAGAGATGTTTAGAAGGAGGGATGTAAAATTAACATGTCAAGAGAAATTGAAGAAATCCTAGGGAGAAATATAAATTTACGTCTGAAACATTTAAAACACTCACGTAAGCACGACTACTAAAGTTAAGCCTTCCCAATAGCTATGCTAAAACTAGAAACAGACTACCAACAACTTTATAAATCATGATCAAATTTTAAATTACACAAAGTTATATGAAAATGGTAAAGTTTTCAGTTTAAACTGGACTACTATCACATATAAAACTGTAGCTGTTTTTAAAGACTTTTCACACCACTTTTTTTTCATGGGTAAGATAAAGAGTAAATCTTACTACGACTTCTTGTTAGCTTTGCGCAGAGGCAGTGTCATAGCCAATGAGGTCCTACCGAGGCGTGACTATTGCTAGTTGAAAACTTTTCCCAATACCCCGCCATGGCGACGTGAAATACCGTCGGCATAGGCAATTTTTGGGAACCCCGAAAGGGGTTGAAATCAAAGAAAGTAGATTCGCCATCCAGAACTCTTACAACTACGGAAAAAGAAAGCCAAAATGACCTCATTATAAGCCTTTCCATCAAACTCGCTTTGTTTAACAAAGAAAATCAGATTTTTGACGGCAAAAATTTTATCATCTTCATTTAAAACATGAAAATCTAATATGCTTATATAACTCTTTCACGAGGCCTGAGGCGAATTCGCTTATTTTAGAGATTTGTAGCTCCACCCACTAGCGATAGGTTTGCATTCCATATGTTACATTATATCTCAGAAGTATAGATATACTCCCATTTTTACAATTAGTGTATTATGCATATAAATACTTCGATAAGAAACAGTACCATTATATACATTCGTTTGTAAGGTTGATGCAGACATAGAAATTTCCTTTGTTAAATAATGACACATGCAAGATTAATTGATCAGAGAAGGGATTTCCCGTTTAAACGACAAAACCTAGCAGTTACGAGTGTGTGAAATTATGATTATCTAAACGACCAAAAGAAAACGTTTTAGATTAATACAATTTTCAGTATCAAAATGTGATCTTAGAATTGTAAGCTTTCGAACAGTTTTCTGAATATTCAAAAAATATAAATACTTTATTATATTAAGAGTACTAAATAAAATCTTTCAGTTACTTTCAGAGTTATTAGTAAAAGAAAATTTTGAAGTTGATATGCATTCCGCAACTTAGAAGAGACTTCAACTCTCAACTGAAATTGGACGATCTCTCAGATATTTTTTAGGTTACAAAAGCTATTTCAGAGCAAAAAATGGAACATTTTATTTTCATAACATAAAACAAACAGCCTAAAACGTACGAAATAGAATGATTTCCTGCGAAAGACGGCAAAACATAAAATCTTTTAATGGAAAACTTGTTCTCTTCGTGTCTGATTGTGAATAGCAAAATTCTGAATTGGATAAATTATTTATTACCTCTATACACTTTCACATTGATACTTTTCCCAGCTGGAAGCATCGGAATAAGCAATTTTCGAAAACAACGGAAGGGGTTGCAATAAAATATCTGAAAATTATATAACTTGTACCAATAAAAGTTACTTCATGAATGTGTCCGAAACTAGCAAGTTTAGATTTGCAAACATCCTTAACAGCAATCAATTTCGGATCACAATTCAACAGCCACAGAAAGAGTATTTTACATTTTTTTCGATTATAAACACAACAGTTGTGTAAACAAAAGATTCCAGCATAAAAACTCCTATATAAATATTTGCAACCCGCCCCCGCCCCTCCTATTTTTTTTTTCAGCAATGACATTACATTGACGTTAAGCCACGCTTTCTAAAGTACGCCATTGTTTGCAAACCCAATTACGGAATATCTTCAACAATTTTAATTATTAACGGTACTTTTAAGTTAGTAGGGCGCAAATTTCGCCAACAGGTTTTTTTCTTTCGCGTGTGTAAGAATACTTTGATGTGTAAATAAAGTATTTTAGCTTTTCGCTTCGTATTGTTTTTATTATTTATTTATTAATTTGTATATTAAATGAAATGAGTTAAAGGCCTTTGTTTTAAGTATTTAATATATCGATTAGGAATGAAAAGAATGCAGTATGAAAGATGTCGAGAGGAACAATATACGGCTATTTGTCCCTGTGCCAGGATAACATAAAATCCCTTATTCACATGTATCTATTACTCCTGAGGGTACTTACCTGTTATACAGGAATTGGCGCTTTTTAAAAAGCTTGGTGTAATTCGAATTTAAGACAGTGAGATTTATTCCAAGATGATATAAACAACTATGAAAATAAAACTGATTATTTATTATGCTGGTTTATGTATGTATTTAAAAAAATGCATCTGACTTCACGTATTAGATAAATTCGTTCTGAATATACAGTAGAGCACCGATTAACTGAACTGTCCGAACTCCCCTTTTTCTAGATCAACGGATAGAGGAAAATGAAACGGAATATTATAAAAATAATCCAGGCCCATCACATAATGGAGTTTTTGAATGTTTGGAAACAGCTATGAAATGGTTGGTACAACAGGAGAATACTCATCTTATTCAACTTATGTAAAAAAGAAGAATTCCTGATATTTCAGCATTGAAAATAATATTTTCTTTAAAGCAAAAAGCAATACAAAGCTTTTTTGCTTAAATTTTGAATTTCGCTGTTAAAAAAAATGATATATATATTTAATTTTTTTTTAATGACAAAAATATATAAAAGTTAAAAAATTAAAAAAAAAAACACACAATTTATTAACATGCCAGTACTAATAGCTGCCATTCCTAAGCCTGTTTAAAATGGGAAGGAAAATTGTGTAGAAACTAAAGAATTTTTTTTAATCTACGTGCCCACTGTTATATGTAAAAAATGCATTGTAACCACTGTGGCATAATCAGGAACATCCCGAAAATTGCCTATTCAATTATCCGAACCTTCGGTGATCCGGAAAAGTTCGGAAAATGTGCGCTGAACTGTATTTCTTTTTGCACTATCCATGTTTTATATTCGTATATCTATTGTAAAATGGTTTTCGTAAAATTAAATGTTATCTTTTAAATAATATTGGAGATTCTTAACACGCAGTGTGATTCTTGGGTTCGGGTAGGTAAACTAAACAAGTTACAAGTGGCAACTAAAATGAATTATGTTCCTGCAAATGAAAATTTGGAAGCATCTCTAGTGCAGAACGACATTAACTCTCAACCTCGGTGTTACATAAAATGATAGAACTGCTCATCATACAATTAAAAGTTCTCTCAAAGTCTCACTTTCACCTGTATAAATAAGTATAAGGTAACATTTGGTGCAGCAATATACAGTAGAAGACTGTCAGTAAAACACGTCCCGAAAAATACATCTCTCATACCGTAAATAACGAAAGATTTATTATATCGATAAATCTAGAGTAAAATTCAACAGCAAGATCATACTTCATAGGATCATTTCTATAGTATGATTAGCGAGTTCGCTCACCGAACTTCGCAGAAAACCCAACCACGATGATGTGGAGTGGGGTTTCGTCCCGAGCGTGAAACCGGTCCAAATGTCACCTTTTACGGTGGATTCGGCCGTTGATGATCGCGCCCGTTTAGCCTTGTGCTCTACGGGAAGGGCGGGGCTTGCTCTGAGTGGTTCCCAATCTTAATGAGAGGTACAAATACTTGATTGAAAATTTTCTATGGTAACGTCATAAAATTTTTAATGAGAAAAAGAGATTGAATAATATGAAATTTATACGTAATAATATACGTTTAGTTTTTTACTTATGATTGGAAAATAATCACACAATTTTTTTTCTCCTCGTATTCTAACATTATTTTACTTCGGCGTATTGTCTTGTAAGTATGATATGTAAATGAACATGAAAACAACATTTTAAACATTACACATGACGTGAAATGAAATTAACCTTGACAATAAAGGAAGGAAAGAGAGCAGGAATGAAATAAGTATTTTGAAAGATTCTAAATTTTAAAGGAATGATCATTAAAACTGGAATAAATATTTCTAGTCCCGCTTGACCATTTCGCCGTAAATTGAAATAGCAATGTGTGATTAAAATATCAAGTTTCTAAATACAGCCCTATGTTTTATTTGCTTATAAAAGCAGTTGTCTGAAAACAGATGGAGTATTTCAAAAGTGATTTGTAGATTTTATATGAATTTTATCATTATTCAATATAGTCTGTGAGCTTTTAAACCGTACTTTTATTTTAGAGATGTTTAGAAGGAGGGATGTAAAATTAACATGTCAAGAGAAATTGAAGAAATCCTAGGGAGAAATATAAATTTACGTCTGAAACATTTAAAACACTCACGTAAGCACGACTACTAAAGTTAAGCCTTCCCAATAGCTATGCTAAAACTAGAAACAGACTACCAACAACTTTATAAATCATGATCAAATTTTAAATTACACAAAGTTATATGAAAATGGTAAAGTTTTCAGTTTAAACTGGACTACTATCACATATAAAACTGTAGCTGTTTTTAAAGACTTTTCACACCACTTTTTTTTCATGGGTAAGATAAAGAGTAAATCTTACTACGACTTCTTGTTAGCTTTGCGCAGAGGCAGTGTCATAGCCAATGAGGTCCTACCGAGGCGTGACTATTGCTAGTTGAAAACTTTTCCCAATACCCCGCCATGGCGACGTGAAATACCGTCGGCATAGGCAATTTTTGGGAACCCCGAAAGGGGTTGAAATCAAAGAAAGTAGATTCGCCATCCAGAACTCTTACAACTACGGAAAAAGAAAGCCAAAATGACCTCATTATAAGCCTTTCCATCAAACTCGCTTTGTTTAACAAAGAAAATCAGATTTTTGACGGCAAAAATTTTATCATCTTCATTTAAAACATGAAAATCTAATATGCTTATATAACTCTTTCACGAGGCCTGAGGCGAATTCGCTTATTTTAGAGATTTGTAGCTCCACCCACTAGCGATAGGTTTGCATTCCATATGTTACATTATATCTCAGAAGTATAGATATACTCCCATTTTTACAATTAGTGTATTATGCATATAAATACTTCGATAAGAAACAGTACCATTATATACATTCGTTTGTAAGGTTGATGCAGACATAGAAATTTCCTTTGTTAAATAATGACACATGCAAGATTAATTGATCAGAGAAGGGATTTCCCGTTTAAACGACAAAACCTAGCAGTTACGAGTGTGTGAAATTATGATTATCTAAACGACCAAAAGAAAACGTTTTAGATTAATACAATTTTCAGTATCAAAATGTGATCTTAGAATTGTAAGCTTTCGAACAGTTTTCTGAATATTCAAAAAATATAAATACTTTATTATATTAAGAGTACTAAATAAAATCTTTCAGTTACTTTCAGAGTTATTAGTAAAAGAAAATTTTGAAGTTGATATGCATTCCGCAACTTAGAAGAGACTTCAACTCTCAACTGAAATTGGACGATCTCTCAGATATTTTTTAGGTTACAAAAGCTATTTCAGAGCAAAAAATGGAACATTTTATTTTCATAACATAAAACAAACAGCCTAAAACGTACGAAATAGAATGATTTCCTGCGAAAGACGGCAAAACATAAAATCTTTTAATGGAAAACTTGTTCTCTTCGTGTCTGATTGTGAATAGCAAAATTCTGAATTGGATAAATTATTTATTACCTCTATACACTTTCACATTGATACTTTTCCCAGCTGGAAGCATCGGAATAAGCAATTTTCGAAAACAACGGAAGGGGTTGCAATAAAATATCTGAAAATTATATAACTTGTACCAATAAAAGTTACTTCATGAATGTGTCCGAAACTAGCAAGTTTAGATTTGCAAACATCCTTAACAGCAATCAATTTCGGATCACAATTCAACAGCCACAGAAAGAGTATTTTACATTTTTTTCGATTATAAACACAACAGTTGTGTAAACAAAAGATTCCAGCATAAAAACTCCTATATAAATATTTGCAACCCGCCCCGCCCCTCCTATTTTTTTTTTCAGCAATGACATTACATTGACGTTAAGCCACGCTTTCTAAAGTACGCCATTGTTTGCAAACCCAATTACGGAATATCTTCAACAATTTTAATTATTAACGGTACTTTTAAGTTAGTAGGGCGCAAATTTCGCCAACAGGTTTTTTTCTTTCGCGTGTGTAAGAATACTTTGATGTGTAAATAAAGTATTTTAGCTTTTCGCTTCGTATTGTTTTTATTATTTATTTATTAATTTGTATATTAAATGAAATGAGTTAAAGGCCTTTGTTTTAAGTATTTAATATATCGATTAGGAATGAAAAGAATGCAGTATGAAAGATGTCGAGAGGAACAATATACGGCTATTTGTCCCTGTGCCAGGATAACATAAAATCCCTTATTCACATGTATCTATTACTCCTGAGGGTACTTACCTGTTATACAGGAATTGGCGCTTTTTAAAAAGCTTGGTGTAATTCGAATTTAAGACAGTGAGATTTATTCCAAGATGATATAAACAACTATGAAAATAAAACTGATTATTTATTATGCTGGTTTATGTATGTATTTAAAAAAATGCATCTGACTTCACGTATTAGATAAATTCGTTCTGAATATACAGTAGAGCACCGATTAACTGAACTGTCCGAACTCCCCTTTTTCTAGATCAACGGATAGAGGAAAATGAAACGGAATATTATAAAAATAATCCAGGCCCATCACATAATGGAGTTTTTGAATGTTTGGAAACAGCTATGAAATGGTTGGTACAACAGGAGAATACTCATCTTATTCAACTTATGTAAAAAAGAAGAATTCCTGATATTTCAGCATTGAAAATAATATTTTCTTTAAAGCAAAAAGCAATACAAAGCTTTTTTGCTTAAATTTTGAATTTCGCTGTTAAAAAAAATGATATATATATTTAATTTTTTTTTAATGACAAAAATATATAAAAGTTAAAAAATTAAAAAAAAAAACACACAATTTATTAACATGCCAGTACTAATAGCTGCCATTCCTAAGCCTGTTTAAAATGGGAAGGAAAATTGTGTAGAAACTAAAGAATTTTTTTTAATCTACGTGCCCACTGTTATATGTAAAAAATGCATTGTAACCACTGTGGCATAATCAGGAACATCCCGAAAATTGCCTATTCAATTATCCGAACCTTCGGTGATCCGGAAAAGTTCGGAAAATGTGCGCTGAACTGTATTTCTTTTTGCACTATCCATGTTTTATATTCGTATATCTATTGTAAAATGGTTTTCGTAAAATTAAATGTTATCTTTTAAATAATATTGGAGATTCTTAACACGCAGTGTGATTCTTGGGTTCGGGTAGGTAAACTAAACAAGTTACAAGTGGCAACTAAAATGAATTATGTTCCTGCAAATGAAAATTTGGAAGCATCTCTAGTGCAGAACGACATTAACTCTCAACCTCGGTGTTACATAAAATGATAGAACTGCTCATCATACAATTAAAAGTTCTCTCAAAGTCTCACTTTCACCTGTATAAATAAGTATAAGGTAACATTTGGTGCAGCAATATACAGTAGAAGACTGTCAGTAAAACACGTCCCGAAAAATACATCTCTCATACCGTAAATAACGAAAGATTTATTATATCGATAAATCTAGAGTAAAATTCAACAGCAAGATCATACTTCATAGGATCATTTCTATAGTATGATTAGCGAGTTCGTTCACCGAACTTCGCAGAAAACCCAACCACGATGATGTGGAGTGGGGTTTCGTCCCGAGCGTGAAACCGGTCCAAATGTCACCTTTTACGGTGGATTCGGCCGTTGATGATCGCGCCCGTTTAGCCTTGTGCTCTACGGGAAGGGCGGGGCTTGCTCTGAGTGGTTCCCAATCTTAATGAGAGGTACAAATACTTGATTGAAAATTTTCTATGGTAACGTCATAAAATTTTTAATGAGAAAAAGTGATTGAATAATATGAAATTTATACGTAATAATATACGTTTAGTTTTTTACTTATGATTGGAAAATAATCACACAATTTTTTTTCTCCTCGTATTCTAACATTATTTTACTTCGGCGTATTGTCTTGTAAGTATGATATGTAAATGAACATGAAAACAACATTTTAAACATTACACATGACGTGAAATGAAATTAACCTTGACAATAAAGGAAAGAAAGAGAGCAGGAATGAAATAAGTATTTTGAAAGATTCTAAATTTTAAAGGAATGATAATTAAAACTGGAATAAATATTTCTAGTCCCGCTTGACCATTTCGCCGTAAATTGAAATAGCAATGTGTGATTAAAATATCAAGTTTCTAAATACAGCCCTATGTTTTATTTGCTTATAAAAGCAGTTGTCTGAAAACAGATGGAGTATTTCAAAAGTGATTTGTAGATTTTATATGAATTTTATCATTATTCAATATAGTCTGTGAGCTTTTAAACCGTACTTTTATTTTAGAGATGTTTAGAAGGAGGGATGTAAAATTAACATGTCAAGAGAAATTGAAGAAATCCTAGGGAGAAATATAAATTTACGTCTGAAACATTTAAAACACTCACGTAAGCACGACTAGTAAAGTTAAGCCTTCCCAATAGCTATGCTAAAACTAGAAACAGACTACCAACAACTTTATAAATCATGATCAAATTTTAAATTACACAAAGTTATATGAAAATGGTAAAGTTTTCAGTTTAAACTGGACTACTATCACATATAAAACTGTAGCTGTTTTTAAAGACTTTTCACACCACTTTTTTTTCATGGGTAAGATAAAGAGTAAATCTTACTACGACTTCTTGTTAGCTTTGCGCAGAGGCAGTGTCATAGCCAATGAGGTCCTACCGAGGCGTGACTATTGCTAGTTGAAAACTTTTCCCAATACCCCGCCATGGCGACGTGAAATACCGTCGGCATAGGCAATTTTTGGGAACCCCGAAAGGGGTTGAAATCAAAGAAAGTAGATTCGCCATCCAGAACTCTTACAACTACGGAAAAAGAAAGCCAAAATGACCTCATTATAAGCCTTTCCATCAAACTCGCTTTGTTTAACAAAGAAAATCAGATTTTTGACGGCAAAAATTTTATCATCTTCATTTAAAACATGAAAATCTAATATGCTTATATAACTCTTTCACGAGGCCTGAGGCGAATTCGCTTATTTTAGAGATTTGTAGCTCCACCCACTAGCGATAGGTTTGCATTCCATATGTTACATTATATCTCAGAAGTATAGATATACTCCCATTTTTACAATTAGTGTATTATGCATATAAATACTTCGATAAGAAACAGTACCATTATATACATTCGTTTGTAAGGTTGATGCAGACATAGAAATTTCCTTTGTTAAATAATGACACATGCAAGATTAATTGATCAGAGAAGGGATTTCCCGTTTAAACGACAAAACCTAGCAGTTACGAGTGTGTGAAATTATGATTATCTAAACGACCAAAAGAAAACGTTTTAGATTAATACAATTTTCAGTATCAAAATGTGATCTTAGAATTGTAAGCTTTCGAACAGTTTTCTGAATATTCAAAAAATATAAATACTTTATTATATTAAGAGTACTAAATAAAATCTTTCAGTTACTTTCAGAGTTATTAGTAAAAGAAAATTTTGAAGTTGATATGCATTCCGCAACTTAGAAGAGACTTCAACTCTCAACTGAAATTGGACGATCTCTCAGATATTTTTTAGGTTACAAAAGCTATTTCCGAGCAAAAAATGGAACATTTTATTTTCATAACATAAAACAAACAGCCTAAAACGTACGAAATAGAATGATTTCCTGCGAAAGACGGCAAAACATAAAATCTTTTAATGGAAAACTTGTTCTCTTCGTGTCTGATTGTGAATAGCAAAATTCTGAATTGGATAAATTATTTATTACCTCTATACACTTTCACATTGATACTTTTCCCAGCTGGAAGCATCGGAATAAGCAATTTTCGAAAACAACGGAAGGGGTTGCAATAAAATATCTGAAAATTATATAACTTGTACCAATAAAAGTTACTTCATGAATGTGTCCGAAACTAGCAAGTTTAGATTTGCAAACATCCTTAACAGCAATCAATTTCGGATCACAATTCAACAGCCACAGAAAGAGTATTTTACATTTTTTTCGATTATAAACACAACAGTTGTGTAAACAAAAGATTCCAGCATAAAAACTCCTATATAAATATTTGCAACCCGCCCCCGCCCCTCCTATTTTTTTTTTCAGCAATGACATTACATTGACGTTAAGCCACGCTTTCTAAAGTACGCCATTGTTTGCAAACCCAATTACGGAATATCTTCAACAATTTTAATTATTAACGGTACTTTTAAGTTAGTAGGGCGCAAATTTCGCCAACAGGTTTTTTTCTTTCGCGTGTGTAAGAATACTTTGATGTGTAAATAAAGTATTTTGGCTTTTCGCTTCGTATTGTTTTTATTATTTATTTATTAATTTGTATATTAAATTAAATGAGTTAAAGGCCTTTGTTTTAAGTATTTAATATATCGATTAGGAATGAAAAGAATGCAGTATGAAAGATGTCGAGAGGAACAATATACGGCTATTTGTCCCTGTGCCAGGATAACATAAAATCCCTTATTCACATGTATCTATTACTCCTGAGGGTACTTACCTGTTATACAGGAATTGGCGCTTTTTAAAAAGCTTGGTGTAATTCGAATTTAAGACAGTGAGATTTATTCCAAGATGATATAAACAACTATGAAAATAAAACTGATTATTTATTATGCTGGTTTATGTATGTATTTAAAAAAATGCATCTGACTTCACGTATTAGATAAATTCGTTCTGAATATACAGTAGAGCACCGATTAACTGAACTGTCCGAACTCCCCTTTTTCTAGATCAACGGATAGAGGAAAATGAAACGGAATATTATAAAAATAATCCAGGCCCATCACATAATGGAGTTTTTGAATGTTTGGAAACAGCTATGAAATGGTTGGTACAACAGGAGAATACTCATCTTATTCAACTTATGTAAAAAAGAAGAATTCCTGATATTTCAGCATTGAAAATAATATTTTCTTTAAAGCAAAAAGCAATACAAAGCTTTTTTGCTTAAATTTTGAATTTCGCTGTTAAAAAAAATGATATATATATTTAATTTTTTTTTAATGACAAAAATATTTAAAAAGTTAAAAAATTAAAAAAAAAAAACACACAATTTATTAACATGCCAGTACTAATAGCTGCCATTCCTAAGCCTGTTTAAAATGGGAAGGAAAATTGTGTAGAAACTAAAGAATTTTTTTTAATCTACGTGCCCACTGTTATATGTAAAAAATGCATTGTAACCACTGTGGCATAATCAGGAACATCCCGAAAATTGCCTATTCAATTATCCGAACCTTCGGTGATCCGGAAAAGTTCGGAAAATGTGCGCTGAACTGTATTTCTTTTTGCACTATCCATGTTTTATATTCGTATATCTATTGTAAAATGGTTTTCGTAAAATTAAATGTTATCTTTTAAATAATATTGGAGATTCTTAACACGCAGTGTGATTCTTGGGTTCGGGTAGGTAAACTAAACAAGTTACAAGTGGCAACTAAAATGAATTATGTTCCTGCAAATGAAAATTTGGAAGCATCTCTAGTGCAGAACGACATTAACTCTCAACCTCGGTGTTACATAAAATGATAGAACTGCTCATCATACAATTAAAAGTTCTCTCAAAGTCTCACTTTCACCTGTATAAATAAGTATAAGGTAACATTTGGTGCAGCAATATACAGTAGAAGACTGTCAGTAAAACACGTCCCGAAAAATACATCTCTCATACCGTAAATAACGAAAGATTTATTATATCGATAAATCTAGAGTAAAATTCAACAGCAAGATCATACTTCATAGGATCATTTCTATAGTACGATTAGCGAGTTCGCTCACCGAACTTCGCAGAAAACCCAACCACGATGATGTGGAGTGGGGTTTCGTCCCGAGCGTGAAACCGGTCCAAATGTCACCTTTTACGGTGGATTCGGCCGTTGATGATCGCGCCCGTTTAGCCTTGTGCTCTACGGGAAGGGCGGAGCTTGCTCTGAGTGGTTCCCAATCTTAATGAAAGGTACAAATACTTGATTGAAAATTTTCTATGGTAACGTCATAAAATTTTTAATGAGAAAAAGAGATTGAATAATATGAAATTTATACGTAATAATATACGTTTAGTTTTTTACTTATGATTGGAAAATAATCACACAATTTTTTTTCTCCTCGTATTCTAACATTATTTTACTTCGGCGTATTGTCTTGTAAGTATGATATGTAAATGAACATGAAAACAACATTTTAAACATTACACATGACGTGAAATGAAATTAACCTTGACAATAAAGGAAGGAAAGAGAGCAGGAATGAAATAAGTATTTTGAAAGATTCTAAATTTTAAAGGAATGATCATTAAAACTGGAATAAATATTTCTAGTCCCGCTTGACCATTTCGCCGTAAATTGAAATAGCAATGTGTGATTAAAATATCAAGTTTCTAAATACAGCCCTATGTTTTATTTGCTTATAAAAGCAGTTGTCTGAAAACAGATGGAGTATTTCAAAAGTGATTTGTAGATTTTATATGAATTTTATCATTATTCAATATAGTCTGTGAGCTTTTAAACCGTACTTTTATTTTAGAGATGTTTAGAAGGAGGGATGTAAAATTAACATGTCAAGAGAAATTGAAGAAATCCTAGGGAGAAATATA
Organism: Maratus michaelseni; assembly: GCA_963931845.1. Classification (NCBI taxonomy): domain Eukaryota; kingdom Metazoa; phylum Arthropoda; class Arachnida; order Araneae; family Salticidae; genus Maratus; species Maratus michaelseni. Next base: position 40,069,417 of record OZ007598.1, read on the forward strand.
AATTTACGTCTGAAACATTTAAAACACTCACGTAAGCACGACTACTAAAGTTAAGCCTTCCCAATAGCTATGCTAAAACTAGAAACAGACTACCAACAACTTTATAAATCATGATCAAATTTTAAATTACACAAAGTTATATGAAAATGGTAAAGTTTTCAGTTTAAACTGGACTACTATCACATATAAAACTGTAGCTGTTTTTAAAGACTTTTCACACCACTTTTTTTTCATGGGTAAGATAAAGAGTAAATCTTACTACGACTTCTTGTTAGCTTTGCGCAGAGGCAGTGTCATAGCCAATGAGGTCCTACCGAGGCGTGACTATTGCTAGTTGAAAACTTTTCCCAATACCCCGCCATGGCGACGTGAAATACCGTCGGCATAGGCAATTTTTGGGAACCCCGAAAGGGGTTGAAATCAAAGAAAGTAGATTCGCCATCCAGAACTCTTACAACTACGGAAAAAGAAAGCCAAAATGACCTCATTATAAGCCTTTCCATCAAACTCGCTTTGTTTAACAAAGAAAATCAGATTTTTGACGGCAAAAATTTTATCATCTTCATTTAAAACATGAAAATCTAATATGCTTATATAACTCTTTCACGAGGCCTGAGGCGAATTCGCTTATTTTAGAGATTTGTAGCTCCACCCACTAGCGATAGGTTTGCATTCCATATGTTACATTATATCTCAGAAGTATAGATATACTCCCATTTTTACAATTAGTGTATTATGCATATAAATACTTCGATAAGAAACAGTACCATTTTATACATTCGTTTGTAAGGTTGATGCAGACATAGAAATTTCCTTTGTTAAATAATGACACATGCAAGATTAATTGATCAGAGAAGGGATTTCCCGTTTAAACGACAAAACCTAGCAGTTACGAGTGTGTGAAATTATGATTATCTAAACGACCAAAAGAAAACGTTTTAGATTAATACAATTTTCAGTATCAAAATGTGATCTTAGAATTGTAAGCTTTCGAACAGTTTTCTGAATATTAAAAAAATATAAATACTTTATTATATTAAGAGTACTAAATAAAATCTTTCAGTTACTTTCAGAGTTATTAGTGAAAGAAAATTTTGAAGTTGATATGCATTCCGCAACTTAGAAGAGACTTCAACTCTCAACTGAAATTGGACGATCTCTCAGATATTTTTTAGGTTACAAAAGCTATTTCAGAGCAAAAAATGGAACATTTTATTTTCATAACATAAAACAAACAGCCTAAAACGTACGAAATAGAATGATTTCCTGCGAAAGACGGCAAAACATAAAATCTTTTAATGGAAAACTTGTTCTCTTCGTGTCTGATTGTGAATAGCAAAATTCTGAATTGGATAAATTATTTATTACCTCTATACACTTTCACATTGATACTTTTCCCAGCTGGAAGCATCGGAATAAGCAATTTTCGAAAACAACGGAAGGGGTTGCAATAAAATATCTGAAAATTATATAACTTGTACCAATAAAAGTTACTTCATGAATGTGTCCGAAACTAGCAAGTTTAGATTTGCAAACATCCTTAACAGCAATCAATTTCGGATCACAATTCAACAGCCACAGAAAGAGTATTTTACATTTTTTTCGATTATAAACACAACAGTTGTGTAAACAAAAGATTCCAGCATAAAAACTCCTATATAAATATTTGCAACCCGCCCCCGCCCCTCCTATTTTTTTTTTTCAGCAATGACATTACATTGACGTTAAGCCACGCTTTCTAAAGTACGCCATTGTTTGCAAACCCAATTACGGAATATCTTCAACAATTTTAATTATTAACGGTACTTTTAAGTTAGTAGGGCGCAAATTTCGCCAACAGGTTTTTTTCTTTCGCGTGTGTAAGAATACTTTGATGTGTAAATAAAGTATTTTGGCTTTTCGCTTCGTATTGTTTTTATTATTTATTTATTAATTTGTATATTAAATGAAATGAGTTAAAGGCCTTTGTTTTAAGTATTTAATATATCGATTAGGAATGAAAAGAATGCAGTATGAAAGATGTCGAGAGGAACAATATACGGCTATTTGTCCCTGTGCCAGGATAACATAAAATCCCTTATTCACATGTATCTATTACTCCTGAGGGTACTTACCTGTTATACAGGAATTGGCGCTTTTTAAAAAGCTTGGTGTAATTCGAATTTAAGACAGTGAGATTTATTCCAAGATGATATAAACAACTATGAAAATAAAACTGATTATTTATTATGCTGGTTTATGTATGTATTTAAAAAAATGCATCTGACTTCACGTATTAGATAAATTCGTTCTGAATATACAGTAGACCACCGATTAACTGAACTGTCCGAACTCCCCTTTTTCTAGATCAACGGATAGAGGAAAATGAAACGGAATATTATAAAAATAATCCAGGCCCATCACATAATGGAGTTTTTGAATGTTTGGAAACAGCTATGAAATGGTTGGTACAACAGGAGAATACTCATCTTATTCAACTTATGTAAAAAAGAAGAATTCCTGATATTTCAGCATTGAAAATAATATTTTCTTTAAAGCAAAAAGCAATACAAAGCTTTTTTGCTTAAATTTTGAATTTCGCTGTTAAAAAAAATGATATATATATTTAATTTTTTTTTAATGACAAAAATATTTAAAAAGTTAAAAAATTAAAAAAAAAAACACACACAATTTATTAACATGCCAGTACTAATAGCTGCCATTCCTAAGCCTGTTTAAAATGGGAAGGAAAATTGTGTAGAAACTAAAGAATTTTTTTTAATCTACGTGCCCACTGTTATATGTAAAAAATGCATTGTAACCACTGTGGCATAATCAGGAACATCCCGAAAATTGCCTATTCAATTATCCGAACCTTCGGTGATCCGGAAAAGTTCGGAAAATGTGCGCTGAACTGTATTTCTTTTTGCACTATCCATGTTTTATATTCGTATATCTATTGTAAAATGGTTTTCGTAAAATTAAATGTTATCTTTTAAATAATATTGGAGATTCTTAACACGCAGTGTGATTCTTGGGTTCGGGTAGGTAAACTAAACAAGTTACAAGTGGCAACTAAATTGAATTATGTTCCTGCAAATGAAAATTTGGAAGCATCTCTAGTGCAGAACGACATTAACTCTCAACCTCGGTGTTACATAAAATGATAGAACTGCTCATCATACAATTAAAAGTTCTCTCAAAGTCTCACTTTCACCTGTATAAATAAGTATAAGGTAACATTTGGTGCAGCAATATACAGTAGAAGACTGTCAGTAAAACACGTCCCGAAAAATACATCTCTCATACCGTAAATAACGAAAGATTTATTATATCGATAAATCTAGAGTAAAATTCAACAGCAAGATCATACTTCATAGGATCATTTCTATAGTATGATTAGCGAGTTCGCTCACCGAACTTCGCAGAAAACCCAACCACGATGATGTGGAGTGGGGTTTCGTCCCGAGCGTGAAACCGGTCCAAATGTCACCTTTTACGGTGGATTCGGCCGTTGATGATCGCGCCCGTTTAGCCTTGTGCTCTACGGGAAGGGCGGAGCTTGCTCTGAGTGGTTCCCAATCTTAATGAAAGGTACAAATACTTGATTGAAAATTTTCTATGGTAACGTCATAAAATTTTTAATGAGAAAAAGAGATTGAATAATATGAAATTTATACGTAATAATATACGTTTAGTTTTTTACTTATGATTGGAAAATAATCACACAATTTTTTTTCTCCTCGTATTCTAACATTATTTTACTTCGGCGTATTGTCTTGTAAGTATGATATGTAAATGAACATGAAAACAACATTTTAAACATTACACATGACGTGAAATGAAATTAACCTTGACAATAAAGGAAGGAAAGAGAGCAGGAATGAAATAAGTATTTTGAAAGATTCTAAATTTTAAAGGAATGATCATTAAAACTGGAATAAATATTTCTAGTCCCGCTTGACCATTTCGCCGTAAATTGAAATAGCAATGTGTGATTAAAATATCAAGTTTCTAAATACAGCCCTATGTTTTATTTGCTTATAAAAGCAGTTGTCTGAAAACAGATGGAGTATTTCAAAAGTGATTTGTAGATTTTATATGAATTTTATCATTATTCAATATAGTCTGTGAGCTTTTAAACCGTACTTTTATTTTAGAGATGTTTAGAAGGAGGGATGTAAAATTAACATGTCAAGAGAAATTGAAGAAATCCTAGGGAGAAATATAAATTTACGTCTGAAACATTTAAAACACTCACGTAAGCACGACTACTAAAGTTAAGCCTTCCCAATAGCTATGCTAAAACTAGAAACAGACTACCAACAACTTTATAAATCATGATCAAATTTTAAATTACACAAAGTTATATGAAAATGGTAAAGTTTTCAGTTTAAACTGGACTACTATCACATATAAAACTGTAGCTGTTTTTAAAGACTTTTCACACCACTTTTTTTTCATGGGTAAGATAAAGAGTAAATCTTACTACGACTTCTTGTTAGCTTTGCGCAGAGGCAGTGTCATAGCCAATGAGGTCCTACCGAGGCGTGACTATTGCTAGTTGAAAACTTTTCCCAATACCCCGCCATGGCGACGTGAAATACCGTCGGCATAGGCAATTTTTGGGAACCCCGAAAGGGGTTGAAATCAAAGAAAGTAGATTCGCCATCCAGAACTCTTACAACTACGGAAAAAGAAAGCCAAAATGACCTCATTATAAGCCTTTCCATCAAACTCGCTTTGTTTAACAAAGAAAATCAGATTTTTGACGGCAAAAATTTTATCATCTTCATTTAAAACATGAAAATCTAATATGCTTATATAACTCTTTCACGAGGCCTGAGGCGAATTCGCTTATTTTAGAGATTTGTAGCTCCACCCACTAGCGATAGGTTTGCATTCCATATGTTACATTATATCTCAGAAGTATAGATATACTCCCATTTTTACAATTAGTGTATTATGCATATAAATACTTCGATAAGAAACAGTACCATTATATACATTCGTTTGTAAGGTTGATGCAGACATAGAAATTTCCTTTGTTAAATAATGACACATGCAAGATTAATTGATCAGAGAAGGGATTTCCCGTTTAAACGACAAAACCTAGCAGTTACGAGTGTGTGAAATTATGATTATCTAAACGACCAAAAGAAAACGTTTTAGATTAATACAATTTTCAGTATCAAAATGTGATCTTAGAATTGTAAGCTTTCGAACAGTTTTCTGAATATTCAAAAAATATAAATACTTTATTATATTAAGAGTACTAAATAAAATCTTTCAGTTACTTTCAGAGTTATTAGTAAAAGAAAATTTTGAAGTTGATATGCATTCCGCAACTTAGAAGAGACTTCAACTCTCAACTGAAATTGGACGATCTCTCAGATATTTTTTAGGTTACAAAAGCTATTTCAGAGCAAAAAATGGAACATTTTATTTTCATAACATAAAACAAACAGCCTAAAACGTACGAAATAGAATGATTTCCTGCGAAAGACGGCAAAACATAAAATCTTTTAATGGAAAACTTGTTCTCTTCGTGTCTGATTGTGAATAGCAAAATTCTGAATTGGATAAATTATTTATTACCTCTATACACTTTCACATTGATACTTTTCCCAGCTGGAAGCATCGGAATAAGCAATTTTCGAAAACAACGGAAGGGGTTGCAATAAAATATCTGAAAATTATATAACTTGTACCAATAAAAGTTACTTCATGAATGTGTCCGAAACTAGCAAGTTTAGATTTGCAAACATCCTTAACAGCAATCAATTTCGGATCACAATTCAACAGCCACAGAAAGAGTATTTTACATTTTTTTCGATTATAAACACAACAGTTGTGTAAACAAAAGATTCCAGCATAAAAACTCCTATATAAATATTTGCAACCCGCCCCCGCCCCTCCTATTTTTTTTTTCAGCAATGACATTACATTGACGTTAAGCCACGCTTTCTAAAGTACGCCATTGTTTGCAAACCCAATTACGGAATATCTTCAACAATTTTAATTATTAACGGTACTTTTAAGTTAGTAGGGCGCAAATTTCGCCAACAGGTTTTTTTCTTTCGCGTGTGTAAGAATACTTTGATGTGTAAATAAAGTATTTTGGCTTTTCGCTTCGTATTGTTTTTATTATTTATTTATTAATTTGCATATTAAATGAAATGAGTTAAAGGCCTTTGTTTTAAGTATTTAATATATCGATTAGGAATGAAAAGAATGCAGTATGAAAGATGTCGAGAGGAACAATATACGGCTATTTGTCCCTGTGCCAGGATAACATAAAATCCCTTATTCACATGTATCTATTACTCCTGAGGGTACTTACCTGTTATACAGGAATTGGCGCTTTTTAAAAAGCTTCGTGTAATTCGAATTTAAGACAGTGAGATTTATTCCAAGATGATATAAACAACTATGAAAATAAAACTGATTATTTATTATGCTGGTTTATGTATGTATTTAAAAAAATGCATCTGACTTCACGTATTAGATAAATTCGTTCTGAATATACAGTAGACCACCGATTAACTGAACTGTCCGAACTCCCCTTTTTCTAGATCAACGGATAGAGGAAAATGAAACGGAATATTATAAAAATAATCCAGGCCCATCACATAATGGAGTTTTTGAATGTTTGGAAACAGCTATGAAATGGTTGGTACAACAGGAGAATACTCATCTTATTCAACTTATGTAAAAAAGAAGAATTCCTGATATTTCAGCATTGAAAATAATATTTTCTTTAAAGCAAAAAGCAATACAAAGCTTTTTTGCTTAAATTTTGAATTTCGCTGTTAAAAAAAATGATATATATATTTAATTTTTTTTTAATGACAAAAATATTTAAAAAGTTAAAAAATTAAAAAAAAACACACACAATTTATTAACATGCCAGTACTAATAGCTGCCATTCCTAAGCCTGTTTAAAATGGGAAGGAAAATTGTGTAGAAACTAAAGAATTTTTTTTAATCTACGTGCCCACTGTTATATGTAAAAAATGCATTGTAACCACTGTGGCATAATCAGGAACATCCCGAAAATTGCCTATTCAATTATCCGAACCTTCGGTGATCCGGAAAAGTTCGGAAAATGTGCGCTGAACTGTATTTCTTTTTGCACTATCCATGTTTTATATTCGTATATCTATTGTAAAATGGTTTTCGTAAAATTAAATGTTATCTTTTAAATAATATTGGAGATTCTTAACACGCAGTGTGATTCTTGGGTTCGGGTAGGTAAACTAAACAAGTTACAAGTGGCAACTAAATTGAATTATGTTCCTGCAAATGAAAATTTGGAAGCATCTCCAGTGCAGAACGACATTAACTCTCAACCTCGGTGTTACATAAAATGATAGAACTGCTCATCATACAATTAAAAGTTCTCTCAAAGTCTCACTTTCACCTGTATAAATAAGTATAAGGTAACATTTGGTGCAGCAATATACAGTAGAAGACTGTCAGTAAAACACGTCCCGAAAAATACATCTCTCATACCGTAAATAACGAAAGATTTATTATATCGATAAATCTAGAGTAAAATTCAACAGCAAGATCATACTTCATAGGATCATTTCTATAGTATGATTAGCGAGTTCGCTCACCGAACTTCGCAGAAAACCCAACCACGATGATGTGGAGTGGGGTTTCGTCCCGAGCGTGAAACCGGTCCAAATGTCACCTTTTACGGTGGATTCGGCCGTTGATGATCGCGCCCGTTTAGCCTTGTGCTCTACGGGAAGGGCGGAGCTTGCTCTGAGTGGTTCCCAATCTTAATGAAAGGTACAAATACTTGATTGAAAATTTTCTATGGTAACGTCATAAAATTTTTAATGAGAAAAAGAGATTGAATAATATGAAATTTATACGTAATAATATACGTTTAGTTTTTTACTTATGATTGGAAAATAATCACACAATTTTTTTTCTCCTCGTATTCTAACATTATTTTACTTCGGCGTATTGTCTTGTAAGTATGATATGTAAATGAACATGAAAACAACATTTTAAACATTACACATGACGTGAAATGAAATTAACCTTGACAATAAAGGAAGGAAAGAGAGCAGGAATGAAATAAGTATTTTGAAAGATTCTAAATTTTAAAGGAATGATCATTAAAACTGGAATAAATATTTCTAGTCCCGCTTGACCATTTCGCCGTAAATTGAAATAGCAATGTGTGATTAAAATATCAAGTTTCTAAATACAGCCCTATGTTTTATTTGCTTATAAAAGCAGTTGTCTGAAAACAGATGGAGTATTTCAAAAGTGATTTGTAGATTTTATATGAATTTTATCATTATTCAATATAGTCTGTGAGCTTTTAAACCGTACTTTTATTTTAGAGATGTTTAGAAGGAGGGATGTAAAATTAACATGTCAAGAGAAATTGAAGAAATCCTAGGGAGAAATATAAATTTACGTCTGAAACATTTAAAACACTCACGTAAGCACGACTACTAAAGTTAAGCCTTCCCAATAGCTATGCTAAAACTAGAAACAGACTACCAACAACTTTATAAATCATGATCAAATTTTAAATTACACAAAGTTATATGAAAATGGTAAAGTTTTCAGTTTAAACTGGACTACTATCACATATAAAACTGTAGCTGTTTTTAAAGACTTTTCACACCACTTTTTTTTCATGGGTAAGATAAAGAGTAAATCTTACTACGACTTCTTGTTAGCTTTGCGCAGAGGCAGTGTCATAACCAATGAGGTCCTACCGATGCGTGACTATTGCTAGTTGAAAACTTTTCCCAATACCCCGCCATGGCGACGTGAAATACCGTCGGCATAGGCAATTTTTGGGAACCCCGAAAGGGGTTGAAATCAAAGAAAGTAGATTCGCCATCCAGAACTCTTACAACTACGGAAAAAGAAAGCCAAAATGACCTCATTATAAGCCTTTCCATCAAACTCGCTTTGTTTAACCACGGCCAAACTCGATTCTCTCTTCCCTCATACGGCCTTCACAATCACCCCTTAGTTTCGGAATCGTTAAAAGGCTGCTTCGCCGGTAGATGGCGCGATATACTTACCATAAATAATGCTTAGTAAATGTTACTTCTATACATAAAAATACAAGAATCTTTGCAATTATTCATTATAAAAGGTATATATAACATATGTATCTTTTGTTTCGGCATTTTCTTTACTACAAACAGGAAAAACTAAAAGATTTAGAGATAAAATAAATAAATACAATGCTTTCAGCAATTAAAAATAGTTTAAATAACACGCTACTATAAAATGCAAAACAAACATTATAAGTAAATTTCTATATTTATATACATTTAAATTCTTGATTACTTGAAACATTGGTAATTCTGAGCGTAAAATGCACAATAAAAAATTTAAAAAATAATTACTAGTTTCATAATAGTAGTAAGAAAATTAAGCAAGTTCGCCAATATCCGGCAATGAACTCATATCGATTTTTTTCTCTCAAAACATGGATTATTTTTACACGATTCTTAATTATTAAAAATATGTATATATATATATATATATATATATGTATATTCAAAACAATTTTCAATAAATTTAATCATTATAGGTACTGATCTGAAATATATAAGCATTATATGTAACATATCTATCTTTTACTTCGGCGTTTTCTTTACTACAAACAGGAAAAACTAAAAGATTTAGAGATAAAATAACTAAATACAACGCTTTAAGCAATTAAAAATAGTTTAAATAACATCCTACTACAAAATGTAAAACAAACATTATAAGTAAATTTCAATACATTAAAATTCTGGATTACTTGAAACATTGATAATTCTGAGCGTAAAATACACAGCAAAAAATTTAAAAAATAATTACTAGTTTCATAATGGTAGTAAGAAAATTAAGCAACTTCGCCAATATCCGGCAATAAACTCATATCGAATTTTTTTTTCCTCAAAACATGGATTATTTTTACACGATTCTGAATTATTTAAAATATATGTATATATGTGTACATTCAAAACAATTTTTAATAAATTTAACCATTATAGGTACTGATCTGAAATATATAAGCATATAGAAATATAATAGAATTACATATAAAATTAAATATTATATTCTAGTTCTGGAAAGTCATGGTATAAAAGTATGTATATAAAAATAAAAATATACTTTCATGTTTCATAATATCAACAGAATAAGAAAACATATTTCGCCAATATCCGGCAATCAACTCACATCGCTTTTTTTTTCTCAAAACATGGATTATTTAACAAATTCATAATAATTTTTACAGGTTTTATTATTTTAGAGAATGAACAAGTTTTTTTTTTCTTTTTTTTTTTTTTTTTTTTTTTTTTTGCTGTAGCATTATGTACTATGAGAGAATATTTTTTGTGGAAATTTTAGAATATTGTGTGGTTACAGAAATTACAGAATATTTTTTCAGATTTTTAAAATATTAATTCATAAATCTATCCACCCTACTTGTATATATATATGTATCTATAGGTATATGCAGATTCTATTTCTTGATTAGACTTTAAACATTGATAATTTTTGCAGTGAAATATACATTAATTATTATAAAATTAAAATTAAGTAAACTTTAAAATTTTTCTTGATAAAGAGTTCTTACATGCAGATAAATTGGTTTCATTTGTAAAATACCTTGCCATATTTTTTTAAATGATGGGCAAGAATTTTGCATATATTAATGAGCATATATTTATTTTATGCTCGTTTAAGTCACATTCCCCATAAGGGTTTTTTATTAGTCTTGGATACATCAATTCATAAATAGTTTTGACGAACGAAACGCAAAGATAAGGAAATTCTCCATTAGTAATGGTAAGTAATAGCGCCCCCTACGTTCTTCCGGGGAGAAACTCTTATTCCTCTTGAACAAAGGGAAAATGACTTTTTGTTACGGCCGTATAAAGGGAAGGAGAAAATCGAGTTAGGCCGTGGTTTAACAAAGAAAATCAGATTTTTGACGGCAAAAATTTTATCATCTTCATTTAAAACATGAAAATCTAATATGCTTATATAACTCTTTCACGAGGCCTGAGGCGAATTCGCTTATTTTAGAGATTTGTAGCTCCACCCACTAGCGATAGGTTTGCATTCCATATGTTACATTATATCTCAGAAGTATAGATATACTCCCATTTTTACAATTAGTGTATTATGCATATAAATACTTCGATAAGAAACAGTACCATTATATACATTCGTTTGTAAGGTTGATGCAGACATAGAAATTTCCTTTGTTAAATAATGACACATGCAAGATTAATTGATCAGAGAAGGGATTTCCCGTTTAAACGACAAAACCTAGCAGTTACGAGTGTGTGAAATTATGATTATCTAAACGACCAAAAGAAAACGTTTTAGATTAATACAATTTTCAGTATCAAAATGTGATCTTAGAATTGTAAGCTTTCGAACAGTTTTCTGAATATTCAAAAAATATAAATACTTTATTATATTAAGAGTACTAAATAAAATCTTTCAGTTACTTTCAGAGTTATTAGTAAAAGAAAATTTTGAAGTTGATATGCATTCCGCAACTTAGAAGAGACTTCAACTCTCAACTGAAATTGGACGATCTCTCAGATATTTTTTAGGTTACAAAAGCTATTTCAGAGCAAAAAATGGAACATTTTATTTTCATAACATAAAACAAACAGCCTAAAACGTACGAAATAGAATGATTTCCTGCGAAAGACGGCAAAACATAAAATCTTTTAATGGAAAACTTGTTCTCTTCGTGTCTGATTGTGAATAGCAAAATTCTGAATTGGATAAATTATTTATTACCTCTATACACTTTCACATTGATACTTTTCCCAGCTGGAAGCATCGGAATAAGCAATTTTCGAAAACAACGGAAGGGGTTGCAATAAAATATCTGAAAATTATATAACTTGTACCAATAAAAGTTACTTCATGAATGTGTCCGAAACTAGCAAGTTTAGATTTGCAAACATCCTTAACAGCAATCAATTTCGGATCACAATTCAACAGCCACAGAAAGAGTATTTTACATTTTTTTCGATTATAAACACAACAGTTGTGTAAACAAAAGATTCCAGCATAAAAACTCCTATATAAATATTTGCAACCCGCCCCCGCCCCTCCTATTTTTTTTTTCAGCAATGACATTACATTGACGTTAAGCCACGCTTTCTAAAGTACGCCATTGTTTGCAAACCCAATTACGGAATATCTTCAACAATTTTAATTATTAACGGTACTTTTAAGTTAGTAGGGCGCAAATTTCGCCAACAGGTTTTTTTCTTTCGCGTGTGTAAGAATACTTTGATGTGTAAATAAAGTATTTTGGCTTTTCGCTTCGTATTGTTTTTATTATTTATTTATTAATTTGTATATTAAATGAAATGAGTTAAAGGCCTTTGTTTTAAGTATTTAATATATCGATTAGGAATGAAAAGAATGCAGTATGAAAGATGTCGAGAGGAACAATATACGGCTATTTGTCCCTGTGCCAGGATAACATAAAATCCCTTATTCACATGTATCTATTACTCCTGAGGGTACTTACCTGTTATACAGGAATTGGCGCTTTTTAAAAAGCTTGGTGTAATTCGAATTTAAGACAGTGAGATTTATTCCAAGATGATATAAACAACTATGAAAATAAAACTGATTATTTATTATGCTGGTTTATGTATGTATTTAAAAAAATGCATCTGACTTCACGTATTAGATAAATTCGTTCTGAATATACAGTAGAGCACCGATTAACTGAACTGTCCGAACTCCCCTTTTTCTAGATCAACGGAAAGAGGAAAATGAAACGGAATATTATAAAAATAATCCAGGCCCATCACATAATGGAGTTTTTGAATGTTTGGAAACAGCTATGAAATGGTTGGTACAACAGGAGAATACTGATCTTATTCAACTTATGTAAAAAAGAAGAATTCCTGATATTTCAGCATTGAAAATAATATTTTCTTTTAAGCAAAAAGCAATACAAAGCTTTTTTGCTTAAATTTTGAATTTCGCTGTTAAAAAAAAATGATATATATATTTAATTTTTTTTTAATGACAAAAATATTTAAAAAGTTAAAAAATTAAAAAAAACACACACACAATTTATTAACATGCCAGTACTAATAGCTGCCATTCCTAAGCCTGTTTAAAATGGGAAGGAAAATTGTGTAGAAACTAAAGAATTTTTTTTAATCTACGTGCCCACTGTTATATGTAAAAAATGCATTGTAACCACTGTGGCATAATCAGGAACATCCCGAAAATTGCCTATTCAATTATCCGAACCTTCGGTGATCCGGAAAAGTTCGGAAAATGTGCGCTGAACTGTATTTCTTTTTGCACTATCCATGTTTTATATTCGTATATCTATTGTAAAATGGTTTTCGTAAAATTAAATGTTATCTTTTAAATAATATTGGAGATTCTTAACACGCAGTGTGATTCTTGGGTTCGGGTAGGTAAACTAAACAAGTTACAAGTGGCAACTAAATTGAATTATGTTCCTGCAAATGAAAATTTGGAAGCATCTCTAGTGCAGAACGACATTAACTCTCAACCTCGGTGTTACATAAAATGATAGAACTGCTCATCATACAATTAAAAGTTCTCTCAAAGTCTCACTTTCACCTGTATAAATAAGTATAAGGTAACATTTGGTGCAGCAATATACAGTAGAAGACTGTCAGTAAAACACGTCCCGAAAAATACATCTCTCATACCGTAAATAACGAAAGATTTATTATATCGATAAATCTAGAGTAAAATTCAATAGCAAGATCATACTTCATAGGATCATTTCTATAGTATGATTAGCGAGTTCGCTCACCGAACTTCGCAGAAAACCCAACCACGATGATGTGGAGTGGGGTTTCGTCCCGAGCGTGAAACCGGTCCAAATGTCACCTTTTACGGTGGATTCGGCCGTTGATGATCGCGCCCGTTTAGCCTTGTGCTCTACGGGAAGGGCGGAGCTTGCTCTGAGTGGTTCCCAATCTTAATGAAAGGTACAAATACTTGATTGAAAATTTTCTATGGTAACGTCATAAAATTTTTAATGAGAAAAAGAGATTGAATAATATGAAATTTATACGTAATAATATACGTTTAGTTTTTTACTTATGATTGGAAAATAATCACACAATTTTTTTTCTCCTCGTATTCTAACATTATTTTACTTCGGCGTATTGTCTTGTAAGTATGATATGTAAATGAACATGAAAACAACATTTTAAACATTACACATGACGTGAAATGAAATTAACCTTGACAATAAAGGAAGGAAAGAGAGCAGGAATGAAATAAGTATTTTGAAAGATTCTAAATTTTAAAGGAATGATCATTAAAACTGGAATAAATATTTCTAGTCCCGCTTGACCATTTCGCCGTAAATTGAAATAGCAATGTGTGATTAAAATATCAAGTTTCTAAATACAGCCCTATGTTTTATTTGCTTATAAAAGCAGTTGTCTGAAAACAGATGGAGTATTTCAAAAGTGATTTGTAGATTTTATATGAATTTTATCATTATTCAATATAGTCTGTGAGCTTTTAAACCGTACTTTTATTTTAGAGATGTTTAGAAGGAGGGATGTAAAATTAACATGTCAAGAGAAATTGAAGAAATCCTAGGGAGAAATATAAATTTACGTCTGAAACATTTAAAACACTCACGTAAGCACGACTACTAAAGTTAAGCCTTCCCAATAGCTATGCTAAAACTAGAAACAGACTACCAACAACTTTATAAATCATGATCAAATTTTAAATTACACAAAGTTATATGAAAATGGTAAAGTTTTCAGTTTAAACTGGACTACTATCACATATAAAACTGTAGCTGTTTTTAAAGACTTTTCACACCACTTTTTTTTCATGGGTAAGATAAAGAGTAAATCTTACTACGACTTCTTGTTAGCTTTGCGCAGAGGCAGTGTCATAGCCAATGAGGTCCTACCGAGGCGTGACTATTGCTAGTTGAAAACTTTTCCCAATACCCCGCCATGGCGACGTGAAATACCGTCGGCATAGGCAATTTTTGGGAACCCCGAAAGGGGTTGAAATCAAAGAAAGTAGATTCGCCATCCAGAACTCTTACAACTACGGAAAAAGAAAGCCAAAATGACCTCATTATAAGCCTTTCCATCAAACTCGCTTTGTTTAACAAAGAAAATCAGATTTTTGACGGCAAAAATTTTATCATCTTCATTTAAAACATGAAAATCTAATATGCTTATATAACTCTTTCACGAGGCCTGAGGCGAATTCGCTTATTTTAGAGATTTGTAGCTCCACCCACTAGCGATAGGTTTGCATTCCATATGTTACATTATATCTCAGAAGTATAGATATACTCCCATTTTTACAATTAGTGTATTATGCATATAAATACTTCGATAAGAAACAGTACCATTATATACATTCGTTTGTAAGGTTGATGCAGACATAGAAATTTCCTTTGTTAAATAATGACACATGCAAGATTAATTGATCAGAGAAGGGATTTCCCGTTTAAACGACAAAACCTAGCAGTTACGAGTGTGTGAAATTATGATTATCTAAACGACCAAAAGAAAACGTTTTAGATTAATACAATTTTCAGTATCAAAATGTGATCTTAGAATTGTAAGCTTTCGAACAGTTTTCTGAATATTCAAAAAATATAAATACTTTATTATATTAAGAGTACTAAATAAAATCTTTCAGTTACTTTCAGAGTTATTAGTAAAAGAAAATTTTGAAGTTGATATGCATTCCGCAACTTAGAAGAGACTTCAACTCTCAACTGAAATTGGACGATCTCTCAGATATTTTTTAGGTTACAAAAGCTATTTCAGAGCAAAAAATGGAACATTTTATTTTCATAACATAAAACAAACAGCCTAAAACGTACGAAATAGAATGATTTCCTGCGAAAGACGGCAAAACATAAAATCTTTTAATGGAAAACTTGTTCTCTTCGTGTCTGATTGTGAATAGCAAAATTCTGAATTGGATAAATTATTTATTACCTCTATACACTTTCACATTGATACTTTTCCCAGCTGGAAGCATCGGAATAAGCAATTTTCGAAAACAACGGAAGGGGTTGCAATAAAATATCTGAAAATTATATAACTTGTACCAATAAAAGTTACTTCATGAATGTGTCCGAAACTAGCAAGTTTAGATTTGCAAACATCCTTAACAGCAATCAATTTCGGATCACAATTCAACAGCCACAGAAAGAGTATTTTACATTTTTTTTCGATTATAAACACAACAGTTGTGTAAACAAAAGATTCCAGCATAAAAACTCCTATATAAATATTTGCAACCCGCCCCCGCCCCTCCTATTTTTTTTTTCAGCAATGACATTACATTGACGTTAAGCCACGCTTTCTAAAGTACGCCATTGTTTGCAAACCCAATTACGGAATATCTTCAACAATTTTAATTATTAACGGTACTTTTAAGTTAGTAGGGCGCAAATTTCGCCAACAGGTTTTTTTCTTTCGCGTGTGTAAGAATACTTTGATGTGTAAATAAAGTATTTTGGCTTTTCGCTTCGTATTGTTTTTATTATTTATTTATTAATTTGTATATTAAATGAAATGAGTTAAAGGCCTTTGTTTTAAGTATTTAATATATCGATTAGGAATGAAAAGAATGCAGTATGAAAGATGTCGAGAGGAACAATATACGGCTATTTGTCCCTGTGCCAGGATAACATAAAATCCCTTATTCACATGTATCTATTACTCCTGAGGGTACTTACCTGTTATACAGGAATTGGCGCTTTTTAAAAAGCTTGGTGTAATTCGAATTTAAGACAGTGAGATTTATTCCAAGATGATATAAACAACTATGAAAATAAAACTGATTATTTATTATGCTGGTTTATGTATGTATTTAAAAAAATGCATCTGACTTCACGTATTAGATAAATTCGTTCTGAATATACAGTAGACCACCGATTAACTGAACTGTCCGAACTCCCCTTTTTCTAGATCAACGGATAGAGGAAAATGAAACGGAATATTATAAAAATAATCCAGGCCCATCACATAATGGAGTTTTTGAATGTTTGGAAACAGCTATGAAATGGTTGGTACAACAGGAGAATACTCATCTTATTCAACTTATGTAAAAAAGAAGAATTCCTGATATTTCAGCATTGAAAATAATATTTTCTTTAAAGCAAAAAGCAATACAAAGCTTTTTTGCTTAAATTTTGAATTTCGCTGTTAAAAAAAATGATATATATATTTAATTTTTTTTTAATGACAAAAATATTTAAAAAGTTAAAAAATTAAAAAAAAAAAAACACAATTTATTAACATGCCAGTACTAATAGCTGCCATTCCTAAGCCTGTTTAAAATGGGAAGGAAAATTGTGTAGAAACTAAAGAATTTTTTTTAATCTACGTGCCCACTGTTATATGTAAAAAATGCATTGTAACCACTGTGGCATAATCAGGAACATCCCGAAAATTGCCTATTCAATTATCCGAACCTTCGGTGATCCGGAAAAGTTCGGAAAATGTGCGCTGAACTGTATTTCTTTTTGCACTATCCATGTTTTATATTCGTATATCTATTGTAAAATGGTTTTCGTAAAATTAAATGTTATCTTTTAAATAATATTGGAGATTCTTAACACGCAGTGTGATTCTTGGGTTCGGGTAGGTAAACTAAACAAGTTACAAGTGGCAACTAAATTGAATTATGTTCCTGCAAATGAAAATTTGGAAGCATCTCTAGTGCAGAACGACATTAACTCTCAACCTCGGTGTTACATAAAATGATAGAACTGCTCATCATACAATTAAAAGTTCTCTCAAAGTCTCACTTTCACCTGTATAAATAAGTATAAGGTAACATTTGGTGCAGCAATATACAGTAGAAGACTGTCAGTAAAACACGTCCCGAAAAATACATCTCTCATACCGTAAATAACGAAAGATTTATTATATCGATAAATCTAGAGTAAAATTCAACAGCAAGATCATACTTCATAGGATCATTTCTATAGTATGATTAGCGAGTTCGCTCACCGAACTTCGCAGAAAACCCAACCACGATGATGTGGAGTGGGGTTTCGTCCCGAGCGTGAAACCGGTCCAAATGTCACCTTTTACGGTGGATTCGGCCGTTGATGATCGCGCCCGTTTAGCCTTGTGCTCTACGGGAAGGGCGGAGCTTGCTCTGAGTGGTTCCCAATCTTAATGAAAGGTACAAATACTTGATTGAAAATTTTCTATGGTAACGTCATAAAATTTTTAATGAGAAAAAGAGATTGAATAATATGAAATTTATACGTAATAATATACGTTTAGTTTTTTACTTATGATTGGAAAATAATCACACAATTTTTTTTCTCCTCGTATTCTAACATTATTTTACTTCGGCGTATTGTCTTGTAAGTATGATATGTAAATGAACATGAAAACAACATTTTAAACATTACACATGACGTGAAATGAAATTAACCTTGACAATAAAGGAAGGAAAGAGAGCAGGAATGAAATAAGTATTTTGAAAGATTCTAAATTTTAAAGGAATGATCATTAAAACTGGAATAAATATTTCTAGTCCCGCTTGACCATTTCGCCGTAAATTGAAATAGCAATGTGTGATTAAAATATCAAGTTTCTAAATACAGCCCTATGTTTTATTTGCTTATAAAAGCAGTTGTCTGAAAACAGATGGAGTATTTCAAAAGTGATTTGTAGATTTTATATGAATTTTATCATTATTCAATATAGTCTGTGAGCTTTTAAACCGTACTTTTATTTTAGAGATGTTTAGAAGGAGGGATGTAAAATTAACATGTCAAGAGAAATTGAAGAAATCCTAGGGAGAAATATAAATTTACGTCTGAAACATTTAAAACACTCACGTAAGCACGACTACTAAAGTTAAGCCTTCCCAATAGCTATGCTAAAACTAGAAACAGACTACCAACAACTTTATAAATCATGATCAAATTTTAAATTACACAAAGTTATATGAAAATGGTAAAGTTTTCAGTTTAAACTGGACTACTATCACATATAAAACTGTAGCTGTTTTTAAAGACTTTTCACACCACTTTTTTTTCATGGGTAAGATAAAGAGTAAATCTTACTACGACTTCTTGTTAGCTTTGCGCAGAGGCAGTGTCATAGCCAATGAGGTCCTACCGAGGCGTGACTATTGCTAGTTGAAAACTTTTCCCAATACCCCGCCATGGCGACGTGAAATACCGTCGGCATAGGCAATTTTTGGGAACCCCGAAAGGGGTTGAAATCAAAGAAAGTAGATTCGCCATCCAGAACTCTTACAACTACGGAAAAAGAAAGCCAAAATGACCTCATTATAAGCCTTTCCATCAAACTCGCTTTGTTTAACAAAGAAAATCAGATTTTTGACGGCAAAAATTTTATCATCTTCATTTAAAACATGAAAATCTAATATGCTTATATAACTCTTTCACGAGGCCTGAGGCGAATTCGCTTATTTTAGAGATTTGTAGCTCCACCCACTAGCGATAGGTTTGCATTCCATATGTTACATTATATCTCAGAAGTATAGATATACTCCCATTTTTACAATTAGTGTATTATGCATATAAATACTTCGATAAGAAACAGTACCATTATATACATTCGTTTGTAAGGTTGATGCAGACATAGAAATTTCCTTTGTTAAATAATGACACATGCAAGATTAATTGATCAGAGAAGGGATTTCCCGTTTAAACGACAAAACCTAGCAGTTACGAGTGTGTGAAATTATGATTATCTAAACGACCAAAAGAAAACGTTTTAGATTAATACAATTTTCAGTATCAAAATGTGATCTTAGAATTGTAAGCTTTCGAACAGTTTTCTGAATATTCAAAAAATATAAATACTTTATTATATTAAGAGTACTAAATAAAATCTTTCAGTTACTTTCAGAGTTATTAGTAAAAGAAAATTTTGAAGTTGATATGCATTCCGCAACTTAGAAGAGACTTCAACTCTCAACTGAAATTGGACGATCTCTCAGATATTTTTTAGGTTACAAAAGCTATTTCAGAGCAAAAAATGGAACATTTTATTTTCATAACATAAAACAAACAGCCTAAAACGTACGAAATAGAATGATTTCCTGCGAAAGACGGCAAAACATAAAATCTTTTAATGGAAAACTTGTTCTCTTCGTGTCTGATTGTGAATAGCAAAATTCTGAATTGGATAAATTATTTATTACCTCTATACACTTTCACATTGATACTTTTCCCAGCTGGAAGCATCGGAATAAGCAATTTTCGAAAACAACGGAAGGGGTTGCAATAAAATATCTGAAAATTATATAACTTGTACCAATAAAAGTTACTTCATGAATGTGTCCGAAACTAGCAAGTTTAGATTTGCAAACATCCTTAACAGCAATCAATTTCGGATCACAATTCAACAGCCACAGAAAGAGTATTTTACATTTTTTTCGATTATAAACACAACAGTTGTGTAAACAAAAGATTCCAGCATAAAAACTCCTATATAAATATTTGCAACCCGCCCCCGCCCCTCCTATTTTTTTTTTTCAGCAATGACATTACATTGACGTTAAGCCACGCTTTCTAAAGTACGCCATTGTTTGCAAACCCAATTACGGAATATCTTCAACAATTTTAATTATTAACGGTACTTTTAAGTTAGTAGGGCGCAAATTTCGCCAACAGGTTTTTTTCTTTCGCGTGTGTAAGAATACTTTGATGTGTAAATAAAGTATTTTGGCTTTTCGCTTCGTATTGTTTTTATTATTTATTTATTAATTTGTATATTAAATGAAATGAGTTAAAGGCCTTTGTTTTAAGTATTTAATATATCGATTAGGAATGAAAAGAATGCAGTATGAAAGATGTCGAGAGGAACAATATACGGCTATTTGTCCCTGTGCCAGGATAACATAAAATCCCTTATTCACATGTATCTATTACTCCTGAGGGTACTTACCTGTTATACAGGAATTGGCGCTTTTTAAAAAGCTTGGTGTAATTCGAATTTAAGACAGTGAGATTTATTCCAAGATGATATAAACAACTATGAAAATAAAACTGATTATTTATTATGCTGGTTTATGTATGTATTTAAAAAAATGCATCTGACTTCACGTATTAGATAAATTCGTTCTGAATATACAGTAGACCACCGATTAACTGAACTGTCCGAACTCCCCTTTTTCTAGATCAACGGATAGAGGAAAATGAAACGGAATATTATAAAAATAATCCAGGCCCATCACATAATGGAGTTTTTGAATGTTTGGAAACAGCTATGAAATGGTTGGTACAACAGGAGAATACTCATCTTATTCAACTTATGTAAAAAAGAAGAATTCCTGATATTTCAGCATTGAAAATAATATTTTCTTTAAAGCAAAAAGCAATACAAAGCTTTTTTGCTTAAATTTTGAATTTCGCTGTTAAAAAAAATGATATATATATTTAATTTTTTTTTAATGACAAAAATATTTAAAAAGTTAAAAAATTAAAAAAAAAAACACACAATTTATTAACATGCCAGTACTAATAGCTGCCATTCCTAAGCCTGTTTAAAATGGGAAGGAAAATTGTGTAGAAACTAAAGAATTTTTTTTAATCTACGTGCCCACTGTTATATGTAAAAAATGCATTGTAACCACTGTGGCATAATCAGGAACATCCCGAAAATTGCCTATTCAATTATCCGAACCTTCGGTGATCCGGAAAAGTTCGGAAAATGTGCGCTGAACTGTATTTCTTTTTGCACTATCCATGTTTTATATTCGTATATCTATTGTAAAATGGTTTTCGTAAAATTAAATGTTATCTTTTAAATAATATTGGAGATTCTTAACACGCAGTGTGATTCTTGGGTTCGGGTAGGTAAACTAAACAAGTTACAAGTGGCAACTAAATTGAATTATGTTCCTGCAAATGAAAATTTGGAAGCATCTCTAGTGCAGAACGACATTAACTCTCAACCTCGGTGTTACATAAAATGATAGAACTGCTCATCATACAATTAAAAGTTCTCTCAAAGTCTCACTTTCACCTGTATAAATAAGTATAAGGTAACATTTGGTGCAGCAATATACAGTAGAAGACTGTCAGTAAAACACGTCCCGAAAAATACATCTCTCATACCGTAAATAACGAAAGATTTATTATATCGATAAATCTAGAGTAAAATTCAACAGCAAGATCATACTTCATAGGATCATTTCTATAGTATGATTAGCGAGTTCGCTCACCGAACTTCGCAGAAAACCCAACCACGATGATGTGGAGTGGGGTTTCGTCCCGAGCGTGAAACCGGTCCAAATGTCACCTTTTACGGTGGATTCGGCCGTTGATGATCGCGCCCGTTTAGCCTTGTGCTCTACGGGAAGGGCGGAGCTTGCTCTGAGTGGTTCCCAATCTTAATGAAAGGTACAAATACTTGATTGAAAATTTTCTATGGTAACGTCATAAAATTTTTAATGAGAAAAAGAGATTGAATAATATGAAATTTATACGTAATAATATACGTTTAGTTTTTTACTTATGATTGGAAAATAATCACACAATTTTTTTTCTCCTCGTATTCTAACATTATTTTACTTCGGCGTATTGTCTTGTAAGTATGATATGTAAATGAACATGAAAACAACATTTTAAACATTACACATGACGTGAAATGAAATTAACCTTGACAATAAAGGAAGGAAAGAGAGCAGGAATGAAATAAGTATTTTGAAAGATTCTAAATTTTAAAGGAATGATCATTAAAACTGGAATAAATATTTCTAGTCCCGCTTGACCATTTCGCCGTAAATTGAAATAGCAATGTGTGATTAAAATATCAAGTTTCTAAATACAGCCCTATGTTTTATTTGCTTATAAAAGCAGTTGTCTGAAAACAGATGGAGTATTTCAAAAGTGATTTGTAGATTTTATATGAATTTTATCATTATTCAATATAGTCTGTGAGCTTTTAAACCGTACTTTTATTTTAGAGATGTTTAGAAGGAGGGATGTAAAATTAACATGTCAAGAGAAATTGAAGAAATCCTAGGGAGAAATATAAATTTACGTCTGAAACATTTAAAACACTCACGTAAGCACGACTACTAAAGTTAAGCCTTCCCAATAGCTATGCTAAAACTAGAAACAGACTACCAACAACTTTATAAATCATGATCAAATTTTAAATTACACAAAGTTATATGAAAATGGTAAAGTTTTCAGTTTAAACTGGACTACTATCACATATAAAACTGTAGCTGTTTTTAAAGACTTTTCACACCACTTTTTTTTCATGGGTAAGATAAAGAGTAAATCTTACTACGACTTCTTGTTAGCTTTGCGCAGAGGCAGTGTCATAGCCAATGAGGTCCTACCGAGGCGTGACTATTGCTAGTTGAAAACTTTTCCCAATACCCCGCCATGGCGACGTGAAATACCGTCGGCATAGGCAATTTTTGGGAACCCCGAAAGGGGTTGAAATCAAAGAAAGTAGATTCGCCATCCAGAACTCTTACAACTACGGAAAAAGAAAGCCAAAATGACCTCATTATAAGCCTTTCCATCAAACTCGCTTTGTTTAACAAAGAAAATCAGATTTTTGACGGCAAAAATTTTATCATCTTCATTTAAAACATGAAAATCTAATATGCTTATATAACTCTTTCACGAGGCCTGAGGCGAATTCGCTTATTTTAGAGATTTGTAGCTCCACCCACTAGCGATAGGTTTGCATTCCATATGTTACATTATATCTCAGAAGTATAGATATACTCCCATTTTTACAATTAGTGTATTATGCATATAAATACTTCGATAAGAAACAGTACCATTATATACATTCGTTTGTAAGGTTGATGCAGACATAGAAATTTCCTTTGTTAAATAATGACACATGCAAGATTAATTGATCAGAGAAGGGATTTCCCGTTTAAACGACAAAACCTAGCAGTTACGAGTGTGTGAAATTATGATTATCTAAACGACCAAAAGAAAACGTTTTAGATTAATACAATTTTCAGTATCAAAATGTGATCTTAGAATTGTAAGCTTTCGAACAGTTTTCTGAATATTCAAAAAATATAAATACTTTATTATATTAAGAGTACTAAATAAAATCTTTCAGTTACTTTCAGAGTTATTAGTAAAAGAAAATTTTGAAGTTGATATGCATTCCGCAACTTAGAAGAGACTTCAACTCTCAACTGAAATTGGACGATCTCTCAGATATTTTTTAGGTTACAAAAGCTATTTCAGAGCAAAAAATGGAACATTTTATTTTCATAACATAAAACAAACAGCCTAAAACGTACGAAATAGAATGATTTCCTGCGAAAGACGGCAAAACATAAAATCTTTTAATGGAAAACTTGTTCTCTTCGTGTCTGATTGTGAATAGCAAAATTCTGAATTGGATAAATTATTTATTACCTCTATACACTTTCACATTGATACTTTTCCCAGCTGGAAGCATCGGAATAAGCAATTTTCGAAAACAACGGAAGGGGTTGCAATAAAATATCTGAAAATTATATAACTTGTACCAATAAAAGTTACTTCATGAATGTGTCCGAAACTAGCAAGTTTAGATTTGCAAACATCCTTAACAGCAATCAATTTCGGATCACAATTCAACAGCCACAGAAAGAGTATTTTACATTTTTTTCGATTATAAACACAACAGTTGTGTAAACAAAAGATTCCAGCATAAAAACTCCTATATAAATATTTGCAACCCGCCCCCGCCCCTCCTATTTTTTTTTTCAGCAATGACATTACATTGACGTTAAGCCACGCTTTCTAAAGTACGCCATTGTTTGCAAACCCAATTACGGAATATCTTCAACAATTTTAATTATTAACGGTACTTTTAAGTTAGTAGGGCGCAAATTTCGCCAACAGGTTTTTTTCTTTCGCGTGTGTAAGAATACTTTGATGTGTAAATAAAGTATTTTGGCTTTTCGCTTCGTATTGTTTTTATTATTTATTTATTAATTTGTATATTAAATGAAATGAGTTAAAGGCCTTTGTTTTAAGTATTTAATATATCGATTAGGAATGAAAAGAATGCAGTATGAAAGATGTCGAGAGGAACAATATACGGCTATTTGTCCCTGTGCCAGGATAACATAAAATCCCTTATTCACATGTATCTATTACTCCTGAGGGTACTTACCTGTTATACAGGAATTGGCGCTTTTTAAAAAGCTTGGTGTAATTCGAATTTAAGACAGTGAGATTTATTCCAAGATGATATAAACAACTATGAAAATAAAACTGATTATTTATTATGCTGGTTTATGTATGTATTTAAAAAAATGCATCTGACTTCACGTATTAGATAAATTCGTTCTGAATATACAGTAGACCACCGATTAACTGAACTGTCCGAACTCCCCTTTTTCTAGATCAACGGATAGAGGAAAATGAAACGGAATATTATAAAAATAATCCAGGCCCATCACATAATGGAGTTTTTGAATGTTTGGAAACAGCTATGAAATGGTTGGTACAACAGGAGAATACTCATCTTATTCAACTTATGTAAAAAAGAAGAATTCCTGATATTTCAGCATTGAAAATAATATTTTCTTTAAAGCAAAAAGCAATACAAAGCTTTTTTGCTTAAATTTTGAATTTCGCTGTTAAAAAAAATGATATATATATTTAATTTTTTTTTAATGACAAAAATATTTAAAAAGTTAAAAAATTAAAAAAAAAAACACACAATTTATTAACATGCCAGTACTAATAGCTGCCATTCCTAAGCCTGTTTAAAATGGGAAGGAAAATTGTGTAGAAACTAAAGAATTTTTTTTAATCTACGTGCCCACTGTTATATGTAAAAAATGCATTGTAACCACTGTGGCATAATCAGGAACATCCCGAAAATTGCCTATTCAATTATCCGAACCTTCGGTGATCCGGAAAAGTTCGGAAAATGTGCGCTGAACTGTATTTCTTTTTGCACTATCCATGTTTTATATTCGTATATCTATTGTAAAATGGTTTTCGTAAAATTAAATGTTATCTTTTAAATAATATTGGAGATTCTTAACACGCAGTGTGATTCTTGGGTTCGGGTAGGTAAACTAAACAAGTTACAAGTGGCAACTAAATTGAATTATGTTCCTGCAAATGAAAATTTGGAAGCATCTCTAGTGCAGAACGACATTAACTCTCAACCTCGGTGTTACATAAAATGATAGAACTGCTCATCATACAATTAAAAGTTCTCTCAAAGTCTCACTTTCACCTGTATAAATAAGTATAAGGTAACATTTGGTGCAGCAATATACAGTAGAAGACTGTCAGTAAAACACGTCCCGAAAAATACATCTCTCATACCGTAAATAACGAAAGATTTATTATATCGATAAATCTAGAGTAAAATTCAACAGCAAGATCATACTTCATAGGATCATTTCTATAGTATGATTAGCGAGTTCGCTCACCGAACTTCGCAGAAAACCCAACCACGATGATGTGGAGTGGGGTTTCGTCCCGAGCGTGAAACCGGTCCAAATGTCACCTTTTACGGTGGATTCGGCCGTTGATGATCGCGCCCGTTTAGCCTTGTGCTCTACGGGAAGGGCGGAGCTTGCTCTGAGTGGTTCCCAATCTTAATGAAAGGTACAAATACTTGATTGAAAATTTTCTATGGTAACGTCATAAAATTTTTAATGAGAAAAAGAGATTGAATAATATGAAATTTATACGTAATAATATACGTTTAGTTTTTTACTTATGATTGGAAAATAATCACACAATTTTTTTTCTCCTCGTATTCTAACATTATTTTACTTCGGCGTATTGTCTTGTAAGTATGATATGTAAATGAACATGAAAACAACATTTTAAACATTACACATGACGTGAAATGAAATTAACCTTGACAATAAAGGAAGGAAAGAGAGCAGGAATGAAATAAGTATTTTGAAAGATTCTAAATTTTAAAGGAATGATCATTAAAACTGGAATAAATATTTCTAGTCCCGCTTGACCATTTCGCCGTAAATTGAAATAGCAATGTGTGATTAAAATATCAAGTTTCTAAATACAGCCCTATGTTTTATTTGCTTATAAAAGCAGTTGTCTGAAAACAGATGGAGTATTTCAAAAGTGATTTGTAGATTTTATATGAATTTTATCATTATTCAATATAGTCTGTGAGCTTTTAAACCGTACTTTTATTTTAGAGATGTTTAGAAGGAGGGATGTAAAATTAACATGTCAAGAGAAATTGAAGAAATCCTAGGGAGAAATATAAATTTACGTCTGAAACATTTAAAACACTCACGTAAGCACGACTACTAAAGTTAAGCCTTCCCAATAGCTATGCTAAAACTAGAAACAGACTACCAACAACTTTATAAATCATGATCAAATTTTAAATTACACAAAGTTATATGAAAATGGTAAAGTTTTCAGTTTAAACTGGACTACTATCACATATAAAACTGTAGCTGTTTTTAAAGACTTTTCACACCACTTTTTTTTCATGGGTAAGATAAAGAGTAAATCTTACTACGACTTCTTGTTAGCTTTGCGCAGAGGCAGTGTCATAGCCAATGAGGTCCTACCGAGGCGTGACTATTGCTAGTTGAAAACTTTTCCCAATACCCCGCCATGGCGACGTGAAATACCGTCGGCATAGGCAATTTTTGGGAACCCCGAAAGGGGTTGAAATCAAAGAAAGTAGATTCGCCATCCAGAACTCTTACAACTACGGAAAAAGAAAGCCAAAATGACCTCATTATAAGCCTTTCCATCAAACTCGCTTTGTTTAACAAAGAAAATCAGATTTTTGACGGCAAAAATTTTATCATCTTCATTTAAAACATGAAAATCTAATATGCTTATATAACTCTTTCACGAGGCCTGAGGCGAATTCGCTTATTTTAGAGATTTGTAGCTCCACCCACTAGCGATAGGTTTGCATTCCATATGTTACATTATATCTCAGAAGTATAGATATACTCCCATTTTTACAATTAGTGTATTATGCATATAAATACTTCGATAAGAAACAGTACCATTATATACATTCGTTTGTAAGGTTGATGCAGACATAGAAATTTCCTTTGTTAAATAATGACACATGCAAGATTAATTGATCAGAGAAGGGATTTCCCGTTTAAACGACAAAACCTAGCAGTTACGAGTGTGTGAAATTATGATTATCTAAACGACCAAAAGAAAACGTTTTAGATTAATACAATTTTCAGTATCAAAATGTGATCTTAGAATTGTAAGCTTTCGAACAGTTTTCTGAATATTCAAAAAATATAAATACTTTATTATATTAAGAGTACTAAATAAAATCTTTCAGTTACTTTCAGAGTTATTAGTAAAAGAAAATTTTGAAGTTGATATGCATTCCGCAACTTAGAAGAGACTTCAACTCTCAACTGAAATTGGACGATCTCTCAGATATTTTTTAGGTTACAAAAGCTATTTCAGAGCAAAAAATGGAACATTTTATTTTCATAACATAAAACAAACAGCCTAAAACGTACGAAATAGAATGATTTCCTGCGAAAGACGGCAAAACATAAAATCTTTTAATGGAAAACTTGTTCTCTTCGTGTCTGATTGTGAATAGCAAAATTCTGAATTGGATAAATTATTTATTACCTCTATACACTTTCACATTGATACTTTTCCCAGCTGGAAGCATCGGAATAAGCAATTTTCGAAAACAACGGAAGGGGTTGCAATAAAATATCTGAAAATTATATAACTTGTACCAATAAAAGTTACTTCATGAATGTGTCCGAAACTAGCAAGTTTAGATTTGCAAACATCCTTAACAGCAATCAATTTCGGATCACAATTCAACAGCCACAGAAAGAGTATTTTACATTTTTTTCGATTATAAACACAACAGTTGTGTAAACAAAAGATTCCAGCATAAAAACTCCTATATAAATATTTGCAACCCGCCCCCGCCCCTCCTATTTTTTTTTTCAGCAATGACATTACATTGACGTTAAGCCACGCTTTCTAAAGTACGCCATTGTTTGCAAACCCAATTACGGAATATCTTCAACAATTTTAATTATTAACGGTACTTTTAAGTTAGTAGGGCGCAAATTTCGCCAACAGGTTTTTTTCTTTCGCGTGTGTAAGAATACTTTGATGTGTAAATAAAGTATTTTGGCTTTTCGCTTCGTATTGTTTTTATTATTTATTTATTAATTTGTATATTAAATGAAATGAGTTAAAGGCCTTTGTTTTAAGTATTTAATATATCGATTAGGAATGAAAAGAATGCAGTATGAAAGATGTCGAGAGGAACAATATACGGCTATTTGTCCCTGTGCCAGGATAACATAAAATCCCTTATTCACATGTATCTATTACTCCTGAGGGTACTTACCTGTTATACAGGAATTGGCGCTTTTTAAAAAGCTTGGTGTAATTCGAATTTAAGACAGTGAGATTTATTCCAAGATGATATAAACAACTATGAAAATAAAACTGATTATTTATTATGCTGGTTTATGTATGTATTTAAAAAAATGCATCTGACTTCACGTATTAGATAAATTCGTTCTGAATATACAGTAGACCACCGATTAACTGAACTGTCCGAACTCCCCTTTTTCTAGATCAACGGATAGAGGAAAATGAAACGGAATATTATAAAAATAATCCAGGCCCATCACATAATGGAGTTTTTGAATGTTTGGAAACAGCTATGAAATGGTTGGTACAACAGGAGAATACTCATCTTATTCAACTTATGTAAAAAAGAAGAATTCCTGATATTTCAGCATTGAAAATAATATTTTCTTTAAAGCAAAAAGCAATACAAAGCTTTTTTGCTTAAATTTTGAATTTCGCTGTTAAAAAAAATGATATATATATTTAATTTTTTTTTAATGACAAAAATATTTAAAAAGTTAAAAAATTAAAAAAAAAAACACACAATTTATTAACATGCCAGTACTAATAGCTGCCATTCCTAAGCCTGTTTAAAATGGGAAGGAAAATTGTGTAGAAACTAAAGAATTTTTTTTAATCTACGTGCCCACTGTTATATGTAAAAAATGCATTGTAACCACTGTGGCATAATCAGGAACATCCCGAAAATTGCCTATTCAATTATCCGAACCTTCGGTGATCCGGAAAAGTTCGGAAAATGTGCGCTGAACTGTATTTCTTTTTGCACTATCCATGTTTTATATTCGTATATCTATTGTAAAATGGTTTTCGTAAAATTAAATGTTATCTTTTAAATAATATTGGAGATTCTTAACACGCAGTGTGATTCTTGGGTTCGGGTAGGTAAACTAAACAAGTTACAAGTGGCAACTAAATTGAATTATGTTCCTGCAAATGAAAATTTGGAAGCATCTCTAGTGCAGAACGACATTAACTCTCAACCTCGGTGTTACATAAAATGATAGAACTGCTCATCATACAATTAAAAGTTCTCTCAAAGTCTCACTTTCACCTGTATAAATAAGTATAAGGTAACATTTGGTGCAGCAATATACAGTAGAAGACTGTCAGTAAAACACGTCCCGAAAAATACATCTCTCATACCGTAAATAACGAAAGATTTATTATATCGATAAATCTAGAGTAAAATTCAACAGCAAGATCATACTTCATAGGATCATTTCTATAGTATGATTAGCGAGTTCGCTCACCGAACTTCGCAGAAAACCCAACCACGATGATGTGGAGTGGGGTTTCGTCCCGAGCGTGAAACCGGTCCAAATGTCACCTTTTACGGTGGATTCGGCCGTTGATGATCGCGCCCGTTTAGCCTTGTGCTCTACGGGAAGGGCGGAGCTTGCTCTGAGTGGTTCCCAATCTTAATGAAAGGTACAAATACTTGATTGAAAATTTTCTATGGTAACGTCATAAAATTTTTAATGAGAAAAAGAGATTGAATAATATGAAATTTATACGTAATAATATACGTTTAGTTTTTTACTTATGATTGGAAAATAATCACACAATTTTTTTTCTCCTCGTATTCTAACATTATTTTACTTCGGCGTATTGTCTTGTAAGTATGATATGTAAATGAACATGAAAACAACATTTTAAACATTACACATGACGTGAAATGAAATTAACCTTGACAATAAAGGAAGGAAAGAGAGCAGGAATGAAATAAGTATTTTGAAAGATTCTAAATTTTAAAGGAATGATCATTAAAACTGGAATAAATATTTCTAGTCCCGCTTGACCATTTCGCCGTAAATTGAAATAGCAATGTGTGATTAAAATATCAAGTTTCTAAATACAGCCCTATGTTTTATTTGCTTATAAAAGCAGTTGTCTGAAAACAGATGGAGTATTTCAAAAGTGATTTGTAGATTTTATATGAATTTTATCATTATTCAATATAGTCTGTGAGCTTTTAAACCGTACTTTTATTTTAGAGATGTTTAGAAGGAGGGATGTAAAATTAACATGTCAAGAGAAATTGAAGAAATCCTAGGGAGAAATATAAATTTACGTCTGAAACATTTAAAACACTCACGTAAGCACGACTACTAAAGTTAAGCCTTCCCAATAGCTATGCTAAAACTAGAAACAGACTACCAACAACTTTATAAATCATGATCAAATTTTAAATTACACAAAGTTATATGAAAATGGTAAAGTTTTCAGTTTAAACTGGACTACTATCACATATAAAACTGTAGCTGTTTTTAAAGACTTTTCACACCACTTTTTTTTCATGGGTAAGATAAAGAGTAAATCTTACTACGACTTCTTGTTAGCTTAGGAGACTCTTCGGATGACTGTTGATCTGATCGGACGTGTTATTGCGACGCTCCTCTAGTTTATGATCTGGTGATAGATTGACGTTAGTATAGTTCCGGGTGTTATTGATTCATCCACGATGTCGACGGCTTCGCAAGCCGAGAAAGATGCGAGTATGCTGATAGAAAAGCTGCAAAGGATTATCGACGGTGCGGAACCATCCACGTTTCTCCAAGAGTTTGAAACATTCCCGACCCACTACGAGCCGGCGAATATTGCTCTCCGTGAACTTTTTCAAGGCATAGATGATGAAATTCGAGCCTTACAACTCCGGCCAGACTTCACTACTAATGATGACTGCAAGCAGCAGGTGAGAAACTTATTCCAATCTGGTATTTCTCTTTTGGGGGAGCCATATAATCATAGTCTTGTTCTCAATTCTGGTTTATATAAATTCTTTAAAACTGATATTATGAATAACCTAGGCGCTCTTAGAAGTATTAGCCCAATTCTCCATGCCCCACGCGGTGACAAGCGTCGCCATAGCCAAACTGACGCTGGCATAGAACTTAGTAACAAATTTAAGAATCTGTCTCCCGAGGTTCACCTGGAAGCTATGGACCAGACCTCCACTCCAAATTCTGATCCTGCGAATGTCATATCTGGTACAAAAAAACCAGAAATCCACCCTTTCTTTGTCGAATTCCACGAAATTGATTGGCGATTAATCGCCCAACAAATTAAGGAAATAAATACTGACAATCCACCTTCTATCTGCCTAAAAGGAGAGTTACTCAAAATCCAATGCAAAACTGAAGACCAATTTCGGGCAATTCAAAAATTCTTGTGCGATAAATCACTAAAATTCACGACAATTCAACCTAAAGATCAAAGACCCAAGAAAATTTGCGTCAGGGGTATTCCCCCAAACACTGATCCTACTCACATCATTGATGAGCTAGCCTTACATGGGTTCACCGCCACTCGTGCGGCCATGTTAAGAAACAAAAAAACTGGTATGGGGATGCCTTTATACATGGTTAATGTCCTCCCCTGTAAAGACTTCGACAAAATATACGACATACATGAACTATGTTACATCAAAGTTGATATAGAGCATTTTCGTAATTCTAATAACCCTAAACAGTGCTATCGTTGCCAAAAATTCGGGCACGCCAGCGAAATTTGTAACTTCGACCCCAAGTGCTGCAAATGTGCAGGCCTCCACCTCACTGGTAATTGCCCAACACCCGGTAGGATTACCCCTACCTGTGCAAACTGCGGTGCTGCGCACCCGGCCTCATACGGCGGTTGTCCGAAAAACCCCAAAAACTCTAAAAAACATATTCCACCTAACTCTAAAAATGACAATTACACACCCACTACTAAAAATATCCCCAGGCACATCACCTCCAAAAACGCCCAAGATCTTTATGAAATAATGAAAGAATTTAATTATGTTGAAAAAGCAAAAAACTCCCCTGTCACCACTAACATTACTACACACCTCGACTCAACTGCTACTTCACAAACGGAAGATACACAGGAAACTACTTCTGTTAATCCTTCCACCTCCACTGACAACAACACCTCCCCCCACCCTACACCAACTTCCTCCTCTACCGATTATGTAGAATCCTTTAATAACATGTTCGACATATTCAAAGACATGAAGGAACTCCTTCAAATTACCAAACTATTAAAATGCATAAAACAAATATCCACAGAAACACAAAAGTGTAAAAACCCATTCGAGAAAATGATTATAATAATTAACGAGCTTGATAATTTTGCCAATGAGCTCAACCTAACCAATCACACATAATCCCAAAACACTTTCTCCTCACATACATTTGCAATTCTCATAGACTCTTTCTTGCACTGTAATTTCACTTTGTTATAAATTGCTTCTTCTTAACTCTTGTGTTCTACTGTCATCACATTTGACTGCAACTATCTGGGGATACACTGCCATTACCATTTATACCTACTTTTACGAGTTCACATTCGTGTTACCAGACTATGACATTCGCGATCCTTTTTTCAGTTTATAACCCCGTTATTCCGTCCTTGTTGACGATTCGACTTTGGGCTAACACTTCCCTTTTGAATTTAACTAAATTAAAAAAAAAAAAAAAAAAAAAAAAAAAATTATATACTTAATGTATTTCATTAAACTTAAAAAAAAAAAAAAAAAAAAAAAAAAAAAAAAAATATATATATATATATATTAACTGTATGTATTTGTTAATACACTTATACTTTATATTATCCATATATTTATTGTATGGCCTTGAAAAGTTGCCTTTTTTTTTTAGAGATTTTTCACTTTGCCTTTCCAACATGCATTCGCTATCGTTGTGTTCGAACAGTTAACATTTTTATTTTTCTTAGTCTACTTATTTACACTTCTTTCGTAATTCTTAAAATTTTATTCTTTTTTATTATTCGCGATCTCGCACTAGACTGTTTTTGCAAGATTTTAATTCTCTCTACTTATCATTTTCTATTCTCAATTATTGCTTAGCTATTCATTAAACTCTAATTTAACTCTTGTTATTTAAATTTTTTACTCATTATTATGGCTCTCTCAGGATTAGTTATACGACTACTCATATACTGGATGTAGTTTCTCGCAAACTAGGAAATCCATCAATGCACTCTTCTGTTCACTGTTCACTTGTTAGCTTTGCGCAGAGGCAGTGTCATAGCCAATGAGGTCCTACCGAGGCGTGACTATTGCTAGTTGAAAACTTTTCCCAATACCCCGCCATGGCGACGTGAAATACCGTCGGCATAGGCAATTTTTGGGAACCCCGAAAGGGGTTGAAATCAAAGAAAGTAGATTCGCCATCCAGAACTCTTACAACTACGGAAAAAGAAAGCCAAAATGACCTCATTATAAGCCTTTCCATCAAACTCGCTTTGTTTAACAAAGAAAATCAGATTTTTGACGGCAAAAATTTTATCATCTTCATTTAAAACATGAAAATCTAATATGCTTATATAACTCTTTCACGAGGCCTGAGGCGAATTCGCTTATTTTAGAGATTTGTAGCTCCACCCACTAGCGATAGGTTTGCATTCCATATGTTACATTATATCTCAGAAGTATAGATATACTCCCATTTTTACAATTAGTGTATTATGCATATAAATACTTCGATAAGAAACAGTACCATTATATACATTCGTTTGTAAGGTTGATGCAGACATAGAAATTTCCTTTGTTAAATAATGACACATGCAAGATTAATTGATCAGAGAAGGGATTTCCCGTTTAAACGACAAAACCTAGCAGTTACGAGTGTGTGAAATTATGATTATCTAAACGACCAAAAGAAAACGTTTTAGATTAATACAATTTTCAGTATCAAAATGTGATCTTAGAATTGTAAGCTTTCGAACAGTTTTCTGAATATTCAAAAAATATAAATACTTTATTATATTAAGAGTACTAAATAAAATCTTTCAGTTACTTTCAGAGTTATTAGTAAAAGAAAATTTTGAAGTTGATATGCATTCCGCAACTTAGAAGAGACTTCAACTCTCAACTGAAATTGGACGATCTCTCAGATATTTTTTAGGTTACAAAAGCTATTTCAGAGCAAAAAATGGAACATTTTATTTTCATAACATAAAACAAACAGCCTAAAACGTACGAAATAGAATGATTTCCTGCGAAAGACGGCAAAACATAAAATCTTTTAATGGAAAACTTGTTCTCTTCGTGTCTGATTGTGAATAGCAAAATTCTGAATTGGATAAATTATTTATTACCTCTATACACTTTCACATTGATACTTTTCCCAGCTGGAAGCATCGGAATAAGCAATTTTCGAAAACAACGGAAGGGGTTGCAATAAAATATCTGAAAATTATATAACTTGTACCAATAAAAGTTACTTCATGAATGTGTCCGAAACTAGCAAGTTTAGATTTGCAAACATCCTTAACAGCAATCAATTTCGGATCACAATTCAACAGCCACAGAAAGAGTATTTTACATTTTTTTCGATTATAAACACAACAGTTGTGTAAACAAAAGATTCCAGCATAAAAACTCCTATATAAATATTTGCAACCCGCCCCCGCCCCTCCTATTTTTTTTTTTCAGCAATGACATTACATTGACGTTAAGCCACGCTTTCTAAAGTACGCCATTGTTTGCAAACCCAATTACGGAATATCTTCAACAATTTTAATTATTAACGGTACTTTTAAGTTAGTAGGGCGCAAATTTCGCCAACAGGTTTTTTTCTTTCGCGTGTGTAAGAATACTTTGATGTGTAAATAAAGTATTTTGGCTTTTCGCTTCGTATTGTTTTTATTATTTATTTATTAATTTGTATATTAAATGAAATGAGTTAAAGGCCTTTGTTTTAAGTATTTAATATATCGATTAGGAATGAAAAGAATGCAGTATGAAAGATGTCGAGAGGAACAATATACGGCTATTTGTCCCTGTGCCAGGATAACATAAAATCCCTTATTCACATGTATCTATTACTCCTGAGGGTACTTACCTGTTATACAGGAATTGGCGCTTTTTAAAAAGCTTGGTGTAATTCGAATTTAAGACAGTGAGATTTATTCCAAGATGATATAAACAACTATGAAAATAAAACTGATTATTTATTATGCTGGTTTATGTATGTATTTAAAAAAATGCATCTGACTTCACGTATTAGATAAATTCGTTCTGAATATACAGTAGACCACCGATTAACTGAACTGTCCGAACTCCCCTTTTTCTAGATCAACGGATAGAGGAAAATGAAACGGAATATTATAAAAATAATCCAGGCCCATCACATAATGGAGTTTTTGAATGTTTGGAAACAGCTATGAAATGGTTGGTACAACAGGAGAATACTCATCTTATTCAACTTATGTAAAAAAGAAGAATTCCTGATATTTCAGCATTGAAAATAATATTTTCTTTAAAGCAAAAAGCAATACAAAGCTTTTTTGCTTAAATTTTGAATTTCGCTGTTAAAAAAAATGATATATATATTTAATTTTTTTTTAATGACAAAAATATTTAAAAAGTTAAAAAATTAAAAAAAAAAAACACACAATTTATTAACATGCCAGTACTA
Organism: Maratus michaelseni; assembly: GCA_963931845.1. NCBI lineage: Eukaryota > Metazoa > Arthropoda > Arachnida > Araneae > Salticidae > Maratus > Maratus michaelseni. The sequence continues at coordinate 40,106,224 of OZ007598.1, forward strand.
ATAGCTGCCATTCCTAAGCCTGTTTAAAATGGGAAGGAAAATTGTGTAGAAACTAAAGAATTTTTTTTAATCTACGTGCCCACTGTTATATGTAAAAAATGCATTGTAACCACTGTGGCATAATCAGGAACATCCCGAAAATTGCCTATTCAATTATCCGAACCTTCGGTGATCCGGAAAAGTTCGGAAAATGTGCGCTGAACTGTATTTCTTTTTGCACTATCCATGTTTTATATTCGTATATCTATTGTAAAATGGTTTTCGTAAAATTAAATGTTATCTTTTAAATAATATTGGAGATTCTTAACACGCAGTGTGATTCTTGGGTTCGGGTAGGTAAACTAAACAAGTTACAAGTGGCAACTAAATTGAATTATGTTCCTGCAAATGAAAATTTGGAAGCATCTCTAGTGCAGAACGACATTAACTCTCAACCTCGGTGTTACATAAAATGATAGAACTGCTCATCATACAATTAAAAGTTCTCTCAAAGTCTCACTTTCACCTGTATAAATATGTATAAGGTAACATTTGGTGCAGCAATATACAGTAGAAGACTGTCAGTAAAACACGTCCCGAAAAATACATCTCTCATACCGTAAATAACGAAAGATTTATTATATCGATAAATCTAGAGTAAAATTCAACAGCAAGATCATACTTCATAGGATCATTTCTATAGTATGATTAGCGAGTTCGCTCACCGAACTTCGCAGAAAACCCAACCACGATGATGTGGAGTGGGGTTTCGTCCCGAGCGTGAAACCGGTCCAAATGTCACCTTTTACGGTGGATTCGGCCGTTGATGATCGCGCCCGTTTAGCCTTGTGCTCTACGGGAAGGGCGGAGCTTGCTCTGAGTGGTTCCCAATCTTAATGAAAGGTACAAATACTTGATTGAAAATTTTCTATGGTAACGTCATAAAATTTTTAATGAGAAAAAGAGATTGAATAATATGAAATTTATACGTAATAATATACGTTTAGTTTTTTACTTATGATTGGAAAATAATCACACAATTTTTTTTCTCCTCGTATTCTAACATTATTTTACTTCGGCGTATTGTCTTGTAAGTATGATATGTAAATGAACATGAAAACAACATTTTAAACATTACACATGACGTGAAATGAAATTAACCTTGACAATAAAGGAAGGAAAGAGAGCAGGAATGAAATAAGTATTTTGAAAGATTCTAAATTTTAAAGGAATGATCATTAAAACTGGAATAAATATTTCTAGTCCCGCTTGACCATTTCGCCGTAAATTGAAATAGCAATGTGTGATTAAAATATCAAGTTTCTAAATACAGCCCTATGTTTTATTTGCTTATAAAAGCAGTTGTCTGAAAACAGATGGAGTATTTCAAAAGTGATTTGTAGATTTTATATGAATTTTATCATTATTCAATATAGTCTGTGAGCTTTTAAACCGTACTTTTATTTTAGAGATGTTTAGAAGGAGGGATGTAAAATTAACATGTCAAGAGAAATTGAAGAAATCCTAGGGAGAAATATAAATTTACGTCTGAAACATTTAAAACACTCACGTAAGCACGACTACTAAAGTTAAGCCTTCCCAATAGCTATGCTAAAACTAGAAACAGACTACCAACAACTTTATAAATCATGATCAAATTTTAAATTACACAAAGTTATATGAAAATGGTAAAGTTTTCAGTTTAAACTGGACTACTATCACATATAAAACTGTAGCTGTTTTTAAAGACTTTTCACACCACTTTTTTTTCATGGGTAAGATAAAGAGTAAATCTTACTACGACTTCTTGTTAGCTTTGCGCAGAGGCAGTGTCATAGCCAATGAGGTCCTACCGAGGCGTGACTATTGCTAGTTGAAAACTTTTCCCAATACCCCGCCATGGCGACGTGAAATACCGTCGGCATAGGCAATTTTTGGGAACCCCGAAAGGGGTTGAAATCAAAGAAAGTAGATTCGCCATCCAGAACTCTTACAACTACGGAAAAAGAAAGCCAAAATGACCTCATTATAAGCCTTTCCATCAAACTCGCTTTGTTTAACAAAGAAAATCAGATTTTTGACGGCAAAAATTTTATCATCTTCATTTAAAACATGAAAATCTAATATGCTTATATAACTCTTTCACGAGGCCTGAGGCGAATTCGCTTATTTTAGAGATTTGTAGCTCCACCCACTAGCGATAGGTTTGCATTCCATATGTTACATTATATCTCAGAAGTATAGATATACTCCCATTTTTACAATTAGTGTATTATGCATATAAATACTTCGATAAGAAACAGTACCATTATATACATTCGTTTGTAAGGTTGATGCAGACATAGAAATTTCCTTTGTTAAATAATGACACATGCAAGATTAATTGATCAGAGAAGGGATTTCCCGTTTAAACGACAAAACCTAGCAGTTACGAGTGTGTGAAATTATGATTATCTAAACGACCAAAAGAAAACGTTTTAGATTAATACAATTTTCAGTATCAAAATGTGATCTTAGAATTGTAAGCTTTCGAACAGTTTTCTGAATATTCAAAAAATATAAATACTTTATTATATTAAGAGTACTAAATAAAATCTTTCAGTTACTTTCAGAGTTATTAGTAAAAGAAAATTTTGAAGTTGATATGCATTCCGCAACTTAGAAGAGACTTCAACTCTCAACTGAAATTGGACGATCTCTCAGATATTTTTTAGGTTACAAAAGCTATTTCAGAGCAAAAAATGGAACATTTTATTTTCATAACATAAAACAAACAGCCTAAAACGTACGAAATAGAATGATTTCCTGCGAAAGACGGCAAAACATAAAATCTTTTAATGGAAAACTTGTTCTCTTCGTGTCTGATTGTGAATAGCAAAATTCTGAATTGGATAAATTATTTATTACCTCTATACACTTTCACATTGATACTTTTCCCAGCTGGAAGCATCGGAATAAGCAATTTTCGAAAACAACGGAAGGGGTTGCAATAAAATATCTGAAAATTATATAACTTGTACCAATAAAAGTTACTTCATGAATGTGTCCGAAACTAGCAAGTTTAGATTTGCAAACATCCTTAACAGCAATCAATTTCGGATCACAATTCAACAGCCACAGAAAGAGTATTTTACATTTTTTTCGATTATAAACACAACAGTTGTGTAAACAAAAGATTCCAGCATAAAAACTCCTATATAAATATTTGCAACCCGCCCCCGCCCCTCCTATTTTTTTTTTCAGCAATGACATTACATTGACGTTAAGCCACGCTTTCTAAAGTACGCCATTGTTTGCAAACCCAATTACGGAATATCTTCAACAATTTTAATTATTAACGGTACTTTTAAGTTAGTAGGGCGCAAATTTCGCCAACAGGTTTTTTTCTTTCGCGTGTGTAAGAATACTTTGATGTGTAAATAAAGTATTTTGGCTTTTCGCTTCGTATTGTTTTTATTATTTATTTATTAATTTGTATATTAAATGAAATGAGTTAAAGGCCTTTGTTTTAAGTATTTAATATATCGATTAGGAATGAAAAGAATGCAGTATGAAAGATGTCGAGAGGAACAATATACGGCTATTTGTCCCTGTGCCAGGATAACATAAAATCCCTTATTCACATGTATCTATTACTCCTGAGGGTACTTACCTGTTATACAGGAATTGGCGCTTTTTAAAAAGCTTGGTGTAATTCGAATTTAAGACAGTGAGATTTATTCCAAGATGATATAAACAACTATGAAAATAAAACTGATTATTTATTATGCTGGTTTATGTATGTATTTAAAAAAATGCATCTGACTTCACGTATTAGATAAATTCGTTCTGAATATACAGTAGACCACCGATTAACTGAACTGTCCGAACTCCCCTTTTTCTAGATCAACGGATAGAGGAAAATGAAACGGAATATTATAAAAATAATCCAGGCCCATCACATAATGGAGTTTTTGAATGTTTGGAAACAGCTATGAAATGGTTGGTACAACAGGAGAATACTCATCTTATTCAACTTATGTAAAAAAGAAGAATTCCTGATATTTCAGCATTGAAAATAATATTTTCTTTAAAGCAAAAAGCAATACAAAGCTTTTTTGCTTAAATTTTGAATTTCGCTGTTAAAAAAAATGATATATATATTTAATTTTTTTTTAATGACAAAAATATTTAAAAAGTTAAAAAATTAAAAAAAAAACACACAATTTATTAACATGCCAGTACTAATAGCTGCCATTCCTAAGCCTGTTTAAAATGGGAAGGAAAATTGTGTAGAAACTAAAGAATTTTTTTTAATCTACGTGCCCACTGTTATATGTAAAAAATGCATTGTAACCACTGTGGCATAATCAGGAACATCCCGAAAATTGCCTATTCAATTATCCGAACCTTCGGTGATCCGGAAAAGTTCGGAAAATGTGCGCTGAACTGTATTTCTTTTTGCACTATCCATGTTTTATATTCGTATATCTATTGTAAAATGGTTTTCGTAAAATTAAATGTTATCTTTTAAATAATATTGGAGATTCTTAACACGCAGTGTGATTCTTGGGTTCGGGTAGGTAAACTAAACAAGTTACAAGTGGCAACTAAATTGAATTATGTTCCTGCAAATGAAAATTTGGAAGCATCTCTAGTGCAGAACGACATTAACTCTCAACCTCGGTGTTACATAAAATGATAGAACTGCTCATCATACAATTAAAAGTTCTCTCAAAGTCTCACTTTCACCTGTATAAATAAGTATAAGGTAACATTTGGTGCAGCAATATACAGTAGAAGACTGTCAGTAAAACACGTCCCGAAAAATACATCTCTCATACCGTAAATAACGAAAGATTTATTATATCGATAAATCTAGAGTAAAATTCAACAGCAAGATCATACTTCATAGGATCATTTCTATAGTATGATTAGCGAGTTCGCTCACCGAACTTCGCAGAAAACCCAACCACGATGATGTGGAGTGGGGTTTCGTCCCGAGCGTGAAACCGGTCCAAATGTCACCTTTTACGGTGGATTCGGCCGTTGATGATCGCGCCCGTTTAGCCTTGTGCTCTACGGGAAGGGCGGAGCTTGCTCTGAGTGGTTCCCAATCTTAATGAAAGGTACAAATACTTGATTGAAAATTTTCTATGGTAACGTCATAAAATTTTTAATGAGAAAAAGAGATTGAATAATATGAAATTTATACGTAATAATATACGTTTAGTTTTTTACTTATGATTGGAAAATAATCACACAATTTTTTTTCTCCTCGTATTCTAACATTATTTTACTTCGGCGTATTGTCTTGTAAGTATGATATGTAAATGAACATGAAAACAACATTTTAAACATTACACATGACGTGAAATGAAATTAACCTTGACAATAAAGGAAGGAAAGAGAGCAGGAATGAAATAAGTATTTTGAAAGATTCTAAATTTTAAAGGAATGATCATTAAAACTGGAATAAATATTTCTAGTCCCGCTTGACCATTTCGCCGTAAATTGAAATAGCAATGTGTGATTAAAATATCAAGTTTCTAAATACAGCCCTATGTTTTATTTGCTTATAAAAGCAGTTGTCTGAAAACAGATGGAGTATTTCAAAAGTGATTTGTAGATTTTATATGAATTTTATCATTATTCAATATAGTCTGTGAGCTTTTAAACCGTACTTTTATTTTAGAGATGTTTAGAAGGAGGGATGTAAAATTAACATGTCAAGAGAAATTGAAGAAATCCTAGGGAGAAATATAAATTTACGTCTGAAACATTTAAAACACTCACGTAAGCACGACTACTAAAGTTAAGCCTTCCCAATAGCTATGCTAAAACTAGAAACAGACTACCAACAACTTTATAAATCATGATCAAATTTTAAATTACACAAAGTTATATGAAAATGGTAAAGTTTTCAGTTTAAACTGGACTACTATCACATATAAAACTGTAGCTGTTTTTAAAGACTTTTCACACCACTTTTTTTTCATGGGTAAGATAAAGAGTAAATCTTACTACGACTTCTTGTTAGCTTTGCGCAGAGGCAGTGTCATAGCCAATGAGGTCCTACCGAGGCGTGACTATTGCTAGTTGAAAACTTTTCCCAATACCCCGCCATGGCGACGTGAAATACCGTCGGCATAGGCAATTTTTGGGAACCCCGAAAGGGGTTGAAATCAAAGAAAGTAGATTCGCCATCCAGAACTCTTACAACTACGGAAAAAGAAAGCCAAAATGACCTCATTATAAGCCTTTCCATCAAACTCGCTTTGTTTAACAAAGAAAATCAGATTTTTGACGGCAAAAATTTTATCATCTTCATTTAAAACATGAAAATCTAATATGCTTATATAACTCTTTCACGAGGCCTGAGGCGAATTCGCTTATTTTAGAGATTTGTAGCTCCACCCACTAGCGATAGGTTTGCATTCCATATGTTACATTATATCTCAGAAGTATAGATATACTCCCATTTTTACAATTAGTGTATTATGCATATAAATACTTCGATAAGAAACAGTACCATTATATACATTCGTTTGTAAGGTTGATGCAGACATAGAAATTTCCTTTGTTAAATAATGACACATGCAAGATTAATTGATCAGAGAAGGGATTTCCCGTTTAAACGACAAAACCTAGCAGTTACGAGTGTGTGAAATTATGATTATCTAAACGACCAAAAGAAAACGTTTTAGATTAATACAATTTTCAGTATCAAAATGTGATCTTAGAATTGTAAGCTTTCGAACAGTTTTCTGAATATTCAAAAAATATAAATACTTTATTATATTAAGAGTACTAAATAAAATCTTTCAGTTACTTTCAGAGTTATTAGTAAAAGAAAATTTTGAAGTTGATATGCATTCCGCAACTTAGAAGAGACTTCAACTCTCAACTGAAATTGGACGATCTCTCAGATATTTTTTAGGTTACAAAAGCTATTTCAGAGCAAAAAATGGAACATTTTATTTTCATAACATAAAACAAACAGCCTAAAACGTACGAAATAGAATGATTTCCTGCGAAAGACGGCAAAACATAAAATCTTTTAATGGAAAACTTGTTCTCTTCGTGTCTGATTGTGAATAGCAAAATTCTGAATTGGATAAATTATTTATTACCTCTATACACTTTCACATTGATACTTTTCCCAGCTGGAAGCATCGGAATAAGCAATTTTCGAAAACAACGGAAGGGGTTGCAATAAAATATCTGAAAATTATATAACTTGTACCAATAAAAGTTACTTCATGAATGTGTCCGAAACTAGCAAGTTTAGATTTGCAAACATCCTTAACAGCAATCAATTTCGGATCACAATTCAACAGCCACAGAAAGAGTATTTTACATTTTTTTCGATTATAAACACAACAGTTGTGTAAACAAAAGATTCCAGCATAAAAACTCCTATATAAATATTTGCAACCCGCCCCCGCCCCTCCTATTTTTTTTTTCAGCAATGACATTACATTGACGTTAAGCCACGCTTTCTAAAGTACGCCATTGTTTGCAAACCCAATTACGGAATATCTTCAACAATTTTAATTATTAACGGTACTTTTAAGTTAGTAGGGCGCAAATTTCGCCAACAGGTTTTTTTCTTTCGCGTGTGTAAGAATACTTTGATGTGTAAATAAAGTATTTTGGCTTTTCGCTTCGTATTGTTTTTATTATTTATTTATTAATTTGTATATTAAATGAAATGAGTTAAAGGCCTTTGTTTTAAGTATTTAATATATCGATTAGGAATGAAAAGAATGCAGTATGAAAGATGTCGAGAGGAACAATATACGGCTATTTGTCCCTGTGCCAGGATAACATAAAATCCCTTATTCACATGTATCTATTACTCCTGAGGGTACTTACCTGTTATACAGGAATTGGCGCTTTTTAAAAAGCTTGGTGTAATTCGAATTTAAGACAGTGAGATTTATTCCAAGATGATATAAACAACTATGAAAATAAAACTGATTATTTATTATGCTGGTTTATGTATGTATTTAAAAAAATGCATCTGACTTCACGTATTAGATAAATTCGTTCTGAATATACAGTAGAGCACCGATTAACTGAACTGTCCGAACTCCCCTTTTTCTAGATCAACGGAAAGAGGAAAATGAAACGGAATATTATAAAAATAATCCAGGCCCATCACATAATGGAGTTTTTGAATGTTTGGAAACAGCTATGAAATGGTTGGTACAACAGGAGAATACTGATCTTATTCAACTTATGTAAAAAAAAAGAATTCCTGATATTTCAGCATTGAAAATAATATTTTCTTTTAAGCAAAAAGCAATACAAAGCTTTTTTGCTTAAATTTTGAATTTCGCTGTTAAAAAAAAATGATATATATATTTAATTTTTTTTTAATGACAAAAATATTTAAAAAGTTAAAAAATTAAAAAAAACACACACACAATTTATTAACATGCCAGTACTAATAGCTGCCATTCCTAAGCCTGTTTAAAATGGGAAGGAAAATTGTGTAGAAACTAAAGAATTTTTTTTAATCTACGTGCCCACTGTTATATGTAAAAAATGCATTGTAACCACTGTGGCATAATCAGGAACATCCCGAAAATTGCCTATTCAATTATCCGAACCTTCGGTGATCCGGAAAAGTTCGGAAAATGTGCGCTGAACTGTATTTCTTTTTGCACTATCCATGTTTTATATTCGTATATCTATTGTAAAATGGTTTTCGTAAAATTAAATGTTATCTTTTAAATAATATTGGAGATTCTTAACACGCAGTGTGATTCTTGGGTTCGGGTAGGTAAACTAAACAAGTTACAAGTGGCAACTAAATTGAATTATGTTCCTGCAAATGAAAATTTGGAAGCATCTCTAGTGCAGAACGACATTAACTCTCAACCTCGGTGTTACATAAAATGATAGAACTGCTCATCATACAATTAAAAGTTCTCTCAAAGTCTCACTTTCACCTGTATAAATAAGTATAAGGTAACATTTGGTGCAGCAATATACAGTAGAAGACTGTCAGTAAAACACGTCCCGAAAAATACATCTCTCATACCGTAAATAACGAAAGATTTATTATATCGATAAATCTAGAGTAAAATTCAACAGCAAGATCATACTTCATAGGATCATTTCTATAGTATGATTAGCGAGTTCGCTCACCGAACTTCGCAGAAAACCCAACCACGATGATGTGGAGTGGGGTTTCGTCCCGAGCGTGAAACCGGTCCAAATGTCACCTTTTACGGTGGATTCGGCCGTTGATGATCGCGCCCGTTTAGCCTTGTGCTCTACGGGAAGGGCGGAGCTTGCTCTGAGTGGTTCCCAATCTTAATGAAAGGTACAAATACTTGATTGAAAATTTTCTATGGTAACGTCATAAAATTTTTAATGAGAAAAAGAGATTGAATAATATGAAATTTATACGTAATAATATACGTTTAGTTTTTTACTTATGATTGGAAAATAATCACACAATTTTTTTTCTCCTCGTATTCTAACATTATTTTACTTCGGCGTATTGTCTTGTAAGTATGATATGTAAATGAACATGAAAACAACATTTTAAACATTACACATGACGTGAAATGAAATTAACCTTGACAATAAAGGAAGGAAAGAGAGCAGGAATGAAATAAGTATTTTGAAAGATTCTAAATTTTAAAGGAATGATCATTAAAACTGGAATAAATATTTCTAGTCCCGCTTGACCATTTCGCCGTAAATTGAAATAGCAATGTGTGATTAAAATATCAAGTTTCTAAATACAGCCCTATGTTTTATTTGCTTATAAAAGCAGTTGTCTGAAAACAGATGGAGTATTTCAAAAGTGATTTGTAGATTTTATATGAATTTTATCATTATTCAATATAGTCTGTGAGCTTTTAAACCGTACTTTTATTTTAGAGATGTTTAGAAGGAGGGATGTAAAATTAACATGTCAAGAGAAATTGAAGAAATCCTAGGGAGAAATATAAATTTACGTCTGAAACATTTAAAACACTCACGTAAGCACGACTACTAAAGTTAAGCCTTCCCAATAGCTATGCTAAAACTAGAAACAGACTACCAACAACTTTATAAATCATGATCAAATTTTAAATTACACAAAGTTATATGAAAATGGTAAAGTTTTCAGTTTAAACTGGACTACTATCACATATAAAACTGTAGCTGTTTTTAAAGACTTTTCACACCACTTTTTTTTCATGGGTAAGATAAAGAGTAAATCTTACTACGACTTCTTGTTAGCTTTGCGCAGAGGCAGTGTCATAGCCAATGAGGTCCTACCGAGGCGTGACTATTGCTAGTTGAAAACTTTTCCCAATACCCCGCCATGGCGACGTGAAATACCGTCGGCATAGGCAATTTTTGGGAACCCCGAAAGGGGTTGAAATCAAAGAAAGTAGATTCGCCATCCAGAACTCTTACAACTACGGAAAAAGAAAGCCAAATTGACCTCATTATAAGCCTTTCCATCAAACTCGCTTTGTTTAACAAAGAAAATCAGATTTTTGACGGCAAAAATTTTATCATCTTCATTTAAAACATGAAAATCTAATATGCTTATATAACTCTTTCACGAGGCCTGAGGCGAATTCGCTTATTTTAGAGATTTGTAGCTCCACCCACTAGCGATAGGTTTGCATTCCATATGTTACATTATATCTCAGAAGTATAGATATACTCCCATTTTTACAATTAGTGTATTATGCATATAAATACTTCGATAAGAAACAGTACCATTATATACATTCGTTTGTAAGGTTGATGCAGACATAGAAATTTCCTTTGTTAAATAATGACACATGCAAGATTAATTGATCAGAGAAGGGATTTCCCGTTTAAACGACAAAACCTAGCAGTTACGAGTGTGTGAAATTATGATTATCTAAACGACCAAAAGAAAACGTTTTAGATTAATACAATTTTCAGTATCAAAATGTGATCTTAGAATTGTAAGCTTTCGAACAGTTTTCTGAATATTCAAAAAATATAAATACTTTATTATATTAAGAGTACTAAATAAAATCTTTCAGTTACTTTCAGAGTTATTAGTAAAAGAAAATTTTGAAGTTGATATGCATTCCGCAACTTAGAAGAGACTTCAACTCTCAACTGAAATTGGACGATCTCTCAGATATTTTTTAGGTTACAAAAGCTATTTCAGAGCAAAAAATGGAACATTTTATTTTCATAACATAAAACAAACAGCCTAAAACGTACGAAATAGAATGATTTCCTGCGAAAGACGGCAAAACATAAAATCTTTTAATGGAAAACTTGTTCTCTTCGTGTCTGATTGTGAATAGCAAAATTCTGAATTGGATAAATTATTTATTACCTCTATACACTTTCACATTGATACTTTTCCCAGCTGGAAGCATCGGAATAAGCAATTTTCGAAAACAACGGAAGGGGTTGCAATAAAATATCTGAAAATTATATAACTTGTACCAATAAAAGTTACTTCATGAATGTGTCCGAAACTAGCAAGTTTAGATTTGCAAACATCCTTAACAGCAATCAATTTCGGATCACAATTCAACAGCCACAGAAAGAGTATTTTACATTTTTTTCGATTATAAACACAACAGTTGTGTAAACAAAAGATTCCAGCATAAAAACTCCTATATAAATATTTGCAACCCGCCCCCGCCCCTCCTATTTTTTTTTTCAGCAATGACATTACATTGACGTTAAGCCACGCTTTCTAAAGTACGCCATTGTTTGCAAACCCAATTACGGAATATCTTCAACAATTTTAATTATTAACGGTACTTTTAAGTTAGTAGGGCGCAAATTTCGCCAACAGGTTTTTTTCTTTCGCGTGTGTAAGAATACTTTGATGTGTAAATAAAGTATTTTGGCTTTTCGCTTCGTATTGTTTTTATTATTTATTTATTAATTTGTATATTAAATGAAATGAGTTAAAGGCCTTTGTTTTAAGTATTTAATATATCGATTAGGAATGAAAAGAATGCAGTATGAAAGATGTCGAGAGGAACAATATACGGCTATTTGTCCCTGTGCCAGGATAACATAAAATCCCTTATTCACATGTATCTATTACTCCTGAGGGTACTTACCTGTTATACAGGAATTGGCGCTTTTTAAAAAGCTTGGTGTAATTCGAATTTAAGACAGTGAGATTTATTCCAAGATGATATAAACAACTATGAAAATAAAACTGATTATTTATTATGCTGGTTTATGTATGTATTTAAAAAAATGCATCTGACTTCACGTATTAGATAAATTCGTTCTGAATATACAGTAGAGCACCGATTAACTGAACTGTCCGAACTCCCCTTTTTCTAGATCAACGGAAAGAGGAAAATGAAACGGAATATTATAAAAATAATCCAGGCCCATCACATAATGGAGTTTTTGAATGTTTGGAAACAGCTATGAAATGGTTGGTACAACAGGAGAATACTGATCTTATTCAACTTATGTAAAAAAAAAGAATTCCTGATATTTCAGCATTGAAAATAATATTTTCTTTTAAGCAAAAAGCAATACAAAGCTTTTTTGCTTAAATTTTGAATTTCGCTGTTAAAAAAAAATGATATATATATTTAATTTTTTTTTAATGACAAAAATATTTAAAAAGTTAAAAAATTAAAAAAAACACACACACAATTTATTAACATGCCAGTACTAATAGCTGCCATTCCTAAGCCTGTTTAAAATGGGAAGGAAAATTGTGTAGAAACTAAAGAATTTTTTTTAATCTACGTGCCCACTGTTATATGTAAAAAATGCATTGTAACCACTGTGGCATAATCAGGAACATCCCGAAAATTGCCTATTCAATTATCCGAACCTTCGGTGATCCGGAAAAGTTCGGAAAATGTGCGCTGAACTGTATTTCTTTTTGCACTATCCATGTTTTATATTCGTATATCTATTGTAAAATGGTTTTCGTAAAATTAAATGTTATCTTTTAAATAATATTGGAGATTCTTAACACGCAGTGTGATTCTTGGGTTCGGGTAGGTAAACTAAACAAGTTACAAGTGGCAACTAAATTGAATTATGTTCCTGCAAATGAAAATTTGGAAGCATCTCTAGTGCAGAACGACATTAACTCTCAACCTCGGTGTTACATAAAATGATAGAACTGCTCATCATACAATTAAAAGTTCTCTCAAAGTCTCACTTTCACCTGTATAAATAAGTATAAGGTAACATTTGGTGCAGCAATATACAGTAGAAGACTGTCAGTAAAACACGTCCCGAAAAATACATCTCTCATACCGTAAATAACGAAAGATTTATTATATCGATAAATCTAGAGTAAAATTCAACAGCAAGATCATACTTCATAGGATCATTTCTATAGTATGATTAGCGAGTTCGCTCACCGAACTTCGCAGAAAACCCAACCACGATGATGTGGAGTGGGGTTTCGTCCCGAGCGTGAAACCGGTCCAAATGTCACCTTTTACGGTGGATTCGGCCGTTGATGATCGCGCCCGTTTAGCCTTGTGCTCTACGGGAAGGGCGGAGCTTGCTCTGAGTGGTTCCCAATCTTAATGAAAGGTACAAATACTTGATTGAAAATTTTCTATGGTAACGTCATAAAATTTTTAATGAGAAAAAGAGATTGAATAATATGAAATTTATACGTAATAATATACGTTTAGTTTTTTACTTATGATTGGAAAATAATCACACAATTTTTTTTCTCCTCGTATTCTAACATTATTTTACTTCGGCGTATTGTCTTGTAAGTATGATATGTAAATGAACATGAAAACAACATTTTAAACATTACACATGACGTGAAATGAAATTAACCTTGACAATAAAGGAAGGAAAGAGAGCAGGAATGAAATAAGTATTTTGAAAGATTCTAAATTTTAAAGGAATGATCATTAAAACTGGAATAAATATTTCTAGTCCCGCTTGACCATTTCGCCGTAAATTGAAATAGCAATGTGTGATTAAAATATCAAGTTTCTAAATACAGCCCTATGTTTTATTTGCTTATAAAAGCAGTTGTCTGAAAACAGATGGAGTATTTCAAAAGTGATTTGTAGATTTTATATGAATTTTATCATTATTCAATATAGTCTGTGAGCTTTTAAACCGTACTTTTATTTTAGAGATGTTTAGAAGGAGGGATGTAAAATTAACATGTCAAGAGAAATTGAAGAAATCCTAGGGAGAAATATAAATTTACGTCTGAAACATTTAAAACACTCACGTAAGCACGACTACTAAAGTTAAGCCTTCCCAATAGCTATGCTAAAACTAGAAACAGACTACCAACAACTTTATAAATCATGATCAAATTTTAAATTACACAAAGTTATATGAAAATGGTAAAGTTTTCAGTTTAAACTGGACTACTATCACATATAAAACTGTAGCTGTTTTTAAAGACTTTTCACACCACTTTTTTTTCATGGGTAAGATAAAGAGTAAATCTTACTACGACTTCTTGTTAGCTTTGCGCAGAGGCAGTGTCATAGCCAATGAGGTCCTACCGAGGCGTGACTATTGCTAGTTGAAAACTTTTCCCAATACCCCGCCATGGCGACGTGAAATACCGTCGGCATAGGCAATTTTTGGGAACCCCGAAAGGGGTTGAAATCAAAGAAAGTAGATTCGCCATCCAGAACTCTTACAACTACGGAAAAAGAAAGCCAAAATGACCTCATTATAAGCCTTTCCATCAAACTCGCTTTGTTTAACAAAGAAAATCAGATTTTTGACGGCAAAAATTTTAATCTTCATTTAAAACATGAAAATCTAATATGCTTATATAACTCTTTCACGAGGCCTGAGGCGAATTCGCTTATTTTAGAGATTTGTAGCTCCACCCACTAGCGATAGGTTTGCATTCCATATGTTACATTATATCTCAGAAGTATAGATATACTCCCATTTTTACAATTAGTGTATTATGCATATAAATACTTCGATAAGAAACAGTACCATTATATACATTCGTTTGTAAGGTTGATGCAGACATAGAAATTTCCTTTGTTAAATAATGACACATGCAAGATTAATTGATCAGAGAAGGGATTTCCCGTTTAAACGACAAAACCTAGCAGTTACGAGTGTGTGAAATTATGATTATCTAAACGACCAAAAGAAAACGTTTTAGATTAATACAATTTTCAGTATCAAAATGTGATCTTAGAATTGTAAGCTTTCGAACAGTTTTCTGAATATTCAAAAAATATAAATACTTTATTATATTAAGAGTACTAAATAAAATCTTTCAGTTACTTTCAGAGTTATTAGTAAAAGAAAATTTTGAAGTTGATATGCATTCCGCAACTTAGAAGAGACTTCAACTCTCAACTGAAATTGGACGATCTCTCAGATATTTTTTAGGTTACAAAAGCTATTTCAGAGCAAAAAATGGAACATTTTATTTTCATAACATAAAACAAACAGCCTAAAACGTACGAAATAGAATGATTTCCTGCGAAAGACGGCAAAACATAAAATCTTTTAATGGAAAACTTGTTCTCTTCGTGTCTGATTGTGAATAGCAAAATTCTGAATTGGATAAATTATTTATTACCTCTATACACTTTCACATTGATACTTTTCCCAGCTGGAAGCATCGGAATAAGCAATTTTCGAAAACAACGGAAGGGGTTGCAATAAAATATCTGAAAATTATATAACTTGTACCAATAAAAGTTACTTCATGAATGTGTCCGAAACTAGCAAGTTTAGATTTGCAAACATCCTTAACAGCAATCAATTTCGGATCACAATTCAACAGCCACAGAAAGAGTATTTTACATTTTTTTCGATTATAAACACAACAGTTGTGTAAACAAAAGATTCCAGCATAAAAACTCCTATATAAATATTTGCAACCCGCCCCCGCCCCTCCTATTTTTTTTTTTCAGCAATGACATTACATTGACGTTAAGCCACGCTTTCTAAAGTACGCCATTGTTTGCAAACCCAATTACGGAATATCTTCAACAATTTTAATTATTAACGGTACTTTTAAGTTAGTAGGGCGCAAATTTCGCCAACAGGTTTTTTTCTTTCGCGTGTGTAAGAATACTTTGATGTGTAAATAAAGTATTTTGGCTTTTCGCTTCGTATTGTTTTTATTATTTATTTATTAATTTGTATATTAAATGAAATGAGTTAAAGGCCTTTGTTTTAAGTATTTAATATATCGATTAGGAATGAAAAGAATGCAGTATGAAAGATGTCGAGAGGAACAATATACGGCTATTTGTCCCTGTGCCAGGATAACATAAAATCCCTTATTCACATGTATCTATTACTCCTGAGGGTACTTACCTGTTATACAGGAATTGGCGCTTTTTAAAAAGCTTGGTGTAATTCGAATTTAAGACAGTGAGATTTATTCCAAGATGATATAAACAACTATGAAAATAAAACTGATTATTTATTATGCTGGTTTATGTATGTATTTAAAAAAATGCATCTGACTTCACGTATTAGATAAATTCGTTCTGAATATACAGTAGACCACCGATTAACTGAACTGTCCGAACTCCCCTTTTTCTAGATCAACGGATAGAGGAAAATGAAACGGAATATTATAAAAATAATCCAGGCCCATCACATAATGGAGTTTTTGAATGTTTGGAAACAGCTATGAAATGGTTGGTACAACAGGAGAATACTCATCTTATTCAACTTATGTAAAAAAGAAGAATTCCTGATATTTCAGCATTGAAAATAATATTTTCTTTAAAGCAAAAAGCAATACAAAGCTTTTTTGCTTAAATTTTGAATTTCGCTGTTAAAAAAAATGATATATATATTTAATTTTTTTTTAATGACAAAAATATTTAAAAAGTTAAAAAATTAAAAAAAAAAACACACAATTTATTAACATGCCAGTACTAATAGCTGCCATTCCTAAGCCTGTTTAAAATGGGAAGGAAAATTGTGTAGAAACTAAAGAATTTTTTTTAATCTACGTGCCCACTGTTATATGTAAAAAATGCATTGTAACCACTGTGGCATAATCAGGAACATCCCGAAAATTGCCTATTCAATTATCCGAACCTTCGGTGATCCGGAAAAGTTCGGAAAATGTGCGCTGAACTGTATTTCTTTTTGCACTATCCATGTTTTATATTCGTATATCTATTGTAAAATGGTTTTCGTAAAATTAAATGTTATCTTTTAAATAATATTGGAGATTCTTAACACGCAGTGTGATTCTTGGGTTCGGGTAGGTAAACTAAACAAGTTACAAGTGGCAACTAAATTGAATTATGTTCCTGCAAATGAAAATTTGGAAGCATCTCTAGTGCAGAACGACATTAACTCTCAACCTCGGTGTTACATAAAATGATAGAACTGCTCATCATACAATTAAAAGTTCTCTCAAAGTCTCACTTTCACCTGTATAAATAAGTATAAGGTAACATTTGGTGCAGCAATATACAGTAGAAGACTGTCAGTAAAACACGTCCCGAAAAATACATCTCTCATACCGTAAATAACGAAAGATTTATTATATCGATAAATCTAGAGTAAAATTCAACAGCAAGATCATACTTCATAGGATCATTTCTATAGTATGATTAGCGAGTTCGCTCACCGAACTTCGCAGAAAACCCAACCACGATGATGTGGAGTGGGGTTTCGTCCCGAGCGTGAAACCGGTCCAAATGTCACCTTTTACGGTGGATTCGGCCGTTGATGATCGCGCCCGTTTAGCCTTGTGCTCTACGGGAAGGGCGGAGCTTGCTCTGAGTGGTTCCCAATCTTAATGAAAGGTACAAATACTTGATTGAAAATTTTCTATGGTAACGTCATAAAATTTTTAATGAGAAAAAGAGATTGAATAATATGAAATTTATACGTAATAATATACGTTTAGTTTTTTACTTATGATTGGAAAATAATCACACAATTTTTTTTCTCCTCGTATTCTAACATTATTTTACTTCGGCGTATTGTCTTGTAAGTATGATATGTAAATGAACATGAAAACAACATTTTAAACATTACACATGACGTGAAATGAAATTAACCTTGACAATAAAGGAAGGAAAGAGAGCAGGAATGAAATAAGTATTTTGAAAGATTCTAAATTTTAAAGGAATGATCATTAAAACTGGAATAAATATTTCTAGTCCCGCTTGACCATTTCGCCGTAAATTGAAATAGCAATGTGTGATTAAAATATCAAGTTTCTAAATACAGCCCTATGTTTTATTTGCTTATAAAAGCAGTTGTCTGAAAACAGATGGAGTATTTCAAAAGTGATTTGTAGATTTTATATGAATTTTATCATTATTCAATATAGTCTGTGAGCTTTTAAACCGTACTTTTATTTTAGAGATGTTTAGAAGGAGGGATGTAAAATTAACATGTCAAGAGAAATTGAAGAAATCCTAGGGAGAAATATAAATTTACGTCTGAAACATTTAAAACACTCACGTAAGCACGACTACTAAAGTTAAGCCTTCCCAATAGCTATGCTAAAACTAGAAACAGACTACCAACAACTTTATAAATCATGATCAAATTTTAAATTACACAAAGTTATATGAAAATGGTAAAGTTTTCAGTTTAAACTGGACTACTATCACATATAAAACTGTAGCTGTTTTTAAAGACTTTTCACACCACTTTTTTTTCATGGGTAAGATAAAGAGTAAATCTTACTACGACTTCTTGTTAGCTTTGCGCAGAGGCAGTGTCATAGCCAATGAGGTCCTACCGAGGCGTGACTATTGCTAGTTGAAAACTTTTCCCAATACCCCGCCATGGCGACGTGAAATACCGTCGGCATAGGCAATTTTTGGGAACCCCGAAAGGGGTTGAAATCAAAGAAAGTAGATTCGCCATCCAGAACTCTTACAACTACGGAAAAAGAAAGCCAAAATGACCTCATTATAAGCCTTTCCATCAAACTCGCTTTGTTTAACAAAGAAAATCAGATTTTTGACGGCAAAAATTTTATCATCTTCATTTAAAACATGAAAATCTAATATGCTTATATAACTCTTTCACGAGGCCTGAGGCGAATTCGCTTATTTTAGAGATTTGTAGCTCCACCCACTAGCGATAGGTTTGCATTCCATATGTTACATTATATCTCAGAAGTATAGATATACTCCCATTTTTACAATTAGTGTATTATGCATATAAATACTTCGATAAGAAACAGTACCATTATATACATTCGTTTGTAAGGTTGATGCAGACATAGAAATTTCCTTTGTTAAATAATGACACATGCAAGATTAATTGATCAGAGAAGGGATTTCCCGTTTAAACGACAAAACCTAGCAGTTACGAGTGTGTGAAATTATGATTATCTAAACGACCAAAAGAAAACGTTTTAGATTAATACAATTTTCAGTATCAAAATGTGATCTTAGAATTGTAAGCTTTCGAACAGTTTTCTGAATATTCAAAAAATATAAATACTTTATTATATTAAGAGTACTAAATAAAATCTTTCAGTTACTTTCAGAGTTATTAGTAAAAGAAAATTTTGAAGTTGATATGCATTCCGCAACTTAGAAGAGACTTCAACTCTCAACTGAAATTGGACGATCTCTCAGATATTTTTTAGGTTACAAAAGCTATTTCAGAGCAAAAAATGGAACATTTTATTTTCATAACATAAAACAAACAGCCTAAAACGTACGAAATAGAATGATTTCCTGCGAAAGACGGCAAAACATAAAATCTTTTAATGGAAAACTTGTTCTCTTCGTGTCTGATTGTGAATAGCAAAATTCTGAATTGGATAAATTATTTATTACCTCTATACACTTTCACATTGATACTTTTCCCAGCTGGAAGCATCGGAATAAGCAATTTTCGAAAACAACGGAAGGGGTTGCAATAAAATATCTGAAAATTATATAACTTGTACCAATAAAAGTTACTTCATGAATGTGTCCGAAACTAGCAAGTTTAGATTTGCAAACATCCTTAACAGCAATCAATTTCGGATCACAATTCAACAGCCACAGAAAGAGTATTTTACATTTTTTTCGATTATAAACACAACAGTTGTGTAAACAAAAGATTCCAGCATAAAAACTCCTATATAAATATTTGCAACCCGCCCCCGCCCCTCCTATTTTTTTTTTCAGCAATGACATTACATTGACGTTAAGCCACGCTTTCTAAAGTACGCCATTGTTTGCAAACCCAATTACGGAATATCTTCAACAATTTTAATTATTAACGGTACTTTTAAGTTAGTAGGGCGCAAATTTCGCCAACAGGTTTTTTTCTTTCGCGTGTGTAAGAATACTTTGATGTGTAAATAAAGTATTTTGGCTTTTCGCTTCGTATTGTTTTTATTATTTATTTATTAATTTGTATATTAAATGAAATGAGTTAAAGGCCTTTGTTTTAAGTATTTAATATATCGATTAGGAATGAAAAGAATGCAGTATGAAAGATGTCGAGAGGAACAATATACGGCTATTTGTCCCTGTGCCAGGATAACATAAAATCCCTTATTCACATGTATCTATTACTCCTGAGGGTACTTACCTGTTATACAGGAATTGGCGCTTTTTAAAAAGCTTGGTGTAATTCGAATTTAAGACAGTGAGATTTATTCCAAGATGATATAAACAACTATGAAAATAAAACTGATTATTTATTATGCTGGTTTATGTATGTATTTAAAAAAATGCATCTGACTTCACGTATTAGATAAATTCGTTCTGAATATACAGTAGACCACCGATTAACTGAACTGTCCGAACTCCCCTTTTTCTAGATCAACGGATAGAGGAAAATGAAACGGAATATTATAAAAATAATCCAGGCCCATCACATAATGGAGTTTTTGAATGTTTGGAAACAGCTATGAAATGGTTGGTACAACAGGAGAATACTCATCTTATTCAACTTATGTAAAAAAGAAGAATTCCTGATATTTCAGCATTGAAAATAATATTTTCTTTAAAGCAAAAAGCAATACAAAGCTTTTTTGCTTAAATTTTGAATTTCGCTGTTAAAAAAAATGATATATATATTTAATTTTTTTTTAATGACAAAAATATTTAAAAAGTTAAAAAATTAAAAAAAAAAACACACAATTTATTAACATGCCAGTACTAATAGCTGCCATTCCTAAGCCTGTTTAAAATGGGAAGGAAAATTGTGTAGAAACTAAAGAATTTTTTTTAATCTACGTGCCCACTGTTATATGTAAAAAATGCATTGTAACCACTGTGGCATAATCAGGAACATCCCGAAAATTGCCTATTCAATTATCCGAACCTTCGGTGATCCGGAAAAGTTCGGAAAATGTGCGCTGAACTGTATTTCTTTTTGCACTATCCATGTTTTATATTCGTATATCTATTGTAAAATGGTTTTCGTAAAATTAAATGTTATCTTTTAAATAATATTGGAGATTCTTAACACGCAGTGTGATTCTTGGGTTCGGGTAGGTAAACTAAACAAGTTACAAGTGGCAACTAAATTGAATTATGTTCCTGCAAATGAAAATTTGGAAGCATCTCTAGTGCAGAACGACATTAACTCTCAACCTCGGTGTTACATAAAATGATAGAACTGCTCATCATACAATTAAAAGTTCTCTCAAAGTCTCACTTTCACCTGTATAAATAAGTATAAGGTAACATTTGGTGCAGCAATATACAGTAGAAGACTGTCAGTAAAACACGTCCCGAAAAATACATCTCTCATACCGTAAATAACGAAAGATTTATTATATCGATAAATCTAGAGTAAAATTCAACAGCAAGATCATACTTCATAGGATCATTTCTATAGTATGATTAGCGAGTTCGCTCACCGAACTTCGCAGAAAACCCAACCACGATGATGTGGAGTGGGGTTTCGTCCCGAGCGTGAAACCGGTCCAAATGTCACCTTTTACGGTGGATTCGGCCGTTGATGATCGCGCCCGTTTAGCCTTGTGCTCTACGGGAAGGGCGGAGCTTGCTCTGAGTGGTTCCCAATCTTAATGAAAGGTACAAATACTTGATTGAAAATTTTCTATGGTAACGTCATAAAATTTTTAATGAGAAAAAGAGATTGAATAATATGAAATTTATACGTAATAATATACGTTTAGTTTTTTACTTATGATTGGAAAATAATCACACAATTTTTTTTCTCCTCGTATTCTAACATTATTTTACTTCGGCGTATTGTCTTGTAAGTATGATATGTAAATGAACATGAAAACAACATTTTAAACATTACACATGACGTGAAATGAAATTAACCTTGACAATAAAGGAAGGAAAGAGAGCAGGAATGAAATAAGTATTTTGAAAGATTCTAAATTTTAAAGGAATGATCATTAAAACTGGAATAAATATTTCTAGTCCCGCTTGACCATTTCGCCGTAAATTGAAATAGCAATGTGTGATTAAAATATCAAGTTTCTAAATACAGCCCTATGTTTTATTTGCTTATAAAAGCAGTTGTCTGAAAACAGATGGAGTATTTCAAAAGTGATTTGTAGATTTTATATGAATTTTATCATTATTCAATATAGTCTGTGAGCTTTTAAACCGTACTTTTATTTTAGAGATGTTTAGAAGGAGGGATGTAAAATTAACATGTCAAGAGAAATTGAAGAAATCCTAGGGAGAAATATAAATTTACGTCTGAAACATTTAAAACACTCACGTAAGCACGACTACTAAAGTTAAGCCTTCCCAATAGCTATGCTAAAACTAGAAACAGACTACCAACAACTTTATAAATCATGATCAAATTTTAAATTACACAAAGTTATATGAAAATGGTAAAGTTTTCAGTTTAAACTGGACTACTATCACATATAAAACTGTAGCTGTTTTTAAAGACTTTTCACACCACTTTTTTTTCATGGGTAAGATAAAGAGTAAATCTTACTACGACTTCTTGTTAGCTTAGGAGACTCTTCGGATGACTGTTGATCTGATCGGACGTGTTATTGCGACGCTCCTCTAGTTTATGATCTGGTGATAGATTGACGTTAGTATAGTTCCGGGTGTTATTGATTCATCCACGATGTCGACGGCTTCGCAAGCCGAGAAAGATGCGAGTATGCTGATAGAAAAGCTGCAAAGGATTATCGACGGTGCGGAACCATCCACGTTTCTCCAAGAGTTTGAAACATTCCCGACCCACTACGAGCCGGCGAATATTGCTCTCCGTGAACTTTTTCAAGGCATAGATGATGAAATTCGAGCCTTACAACTCCGGCCAGACTTCACTACTAATGATGACTGCAAGCAGCAGGTGAGAAACTTATTCCAATCTGGTATTTCTCTTTTGGGGGAGCCATATAATCATAGTCTTGTTCTCAATTCTGGTTTATATAAATTCTTTAAAACTGATATTATGAATAACCTAGGCGCTCTTAGAAGTATTAGCCCAATTCTCCATGCCCCACGCGGTGACAAGCGTCGCCATAGCCAAACTGACGCTGGCATAGAACTTAGTAACAAATTTAAGAATCTGTCTCCCGAGGTTCACCTGGAAGCTATGGACCAGACCTCCACTCCAAATTCTGATCCTGCGAATGTCATATCTGGTACAAAAAAACCAGAAATCCACCCTTTCTTTGTCGAATTCCACGAAATTGATTGGCGATTAATCGCCCAACAAATTAAGGAAATAAATACTGACAATCCACCTTCTATCTGCCTAAAAGGAGAGTTACTCAAAATCCAATGCAAAACTGAAGACCAATTTCGGGCAATTCAAAAATTCTTGTGCGATAAATCACTAAAATTCACGACAATTCAACCTAAAGATCAAAGACCCAAGAAAATTTGCGTCAGGGGTATTCCCCCAAACACTGATCCTACTCACATCATTGATGAGCTAGCCTTACATGGGTTCACCGCCACTCGTGCGGCCATGTTAAGAAACAAAAAAACTGGTATGGGGATGCCTTTATACATGGTTAATGTCCTCCCCTGTAAAGACTTCGACAAAATATACGACATACATGAACTATGTTACATCAAAGTTGATATAGAGCATTTTCGTAATTCTAATAACCCTAAACAGTGCTATCGTTGCCAAAAATTCGGGCACGCCAGCGAAATTTGTAACTTCGACCCCAAGTGCTGCAAATGTGCAGGCCTCCACCTCACTGGTAATTGCCCAACACCCGGTAGGATTACCCCTACCTGTGCAAACTGCGGTGCTGCGCACCCGGCCTCATACGGCGGTTGTCCGAAAAACCCCAAAAACTCTAAAAAACATATTCCACCTAACTCTAAAAATGACAATTACACACCCACTACTAAAAATATCCCCAGGCACATCACCTCCAAAAACGCCCAAGATCTTTATGAAATAATGAAAGAATTTAATTATGTTGAAAAAGCAAAAAACTCCCCTGTCACCACTAACATTACTACACACCTCGACTCAACTGCTACTTCACAAACGGAAGATACACAGGAAACTACTTCTGTTAATCCTTCCACCTCCACTGACAACAACACCTCCCCCCACCCTACACCAACTTCCTCCTCTACCGATTATGTAGAATCCTTTAATAACATGTTCGACATATTCAAAGACATGAAGGAACTCCTTCAAATTACCAAACTATTAAAATGCATAAAACAAATATCCACAGAAACACAAAAGTGTAAAAACCCATTCGAGAAAATGATTATAATAATTAACGAGCTTGATAATTTTGCCAATGAGCTCAACCTAACCAATCACACATAATCCCAAAACACTTTCTCCTCACATACATTTGCAATTCTCATAGACTCTTTCTTGCACTGTAATTTCACTTTGTTATAAATTGCTTCTTCTTAACTCTTGTGTTCTACTGTCATCACATTTGACTGCAACTATCTGGGGATACACTGCCATTACCATTTATACCTACTTTTACGAGTTCACATTCGTGTTACCAGACTATGACATTCGCGATCCTTTTTTCAGTTTATAACCCCGTTATTCCGTCCTTGTTGACGATTCGACTTTGGGCTAACACTTCCCTTTTGAATTTAACTAAATTAAAAAAAAAAAAAAAAAAAAAAAAAAAATTATATACTTAATGTATTTCATTAAACTTAAAAAAAAAAAAAAAAAAAAAAAAAAAAAAAAAATATATATATATATATTAACTGTATGTATTTGTTAATACACTTATACTTTATATTATCCATATATTTATTGTATGGCCTTGAAAAGTTGCCTTTTTTTTTTTAGAGATTTTTCACTTTGCCTTTCCAACATGCATTCGCTATCGTTGTGTTCGAACAGTTAACATTTTTATTTTTCTTAGTCTACTTATTTACACTTCTTTCGTAATTCTTAAAATTTTATTCTTTTTTATTATTCGCGATCTCGCACTAGACTGTTTTTGCAAGATTTTAATTCTCTCTACTTATCATTTTCTATTCTCAATTATTGCTTAGCTATTCATTAAACTCTAATTTAACTCTTGTTATTTAAATTTTTTACTCATTATTATGGCTCTCTCAGGATTAGTTATACGACTACTCATATACTGGATGTAGTTTCTCGCAAACTAGGAAATCCATCAATGCACTCTTCTGTTCACTGTTCACTTGTTAGCTTTGCGCAGAGGCAGTGTCATAGCCAATGAGGTCCTACCGAGGCGTGACTATTGCTAGTTGAAAACTTTTCCCAATACCCCGCCATGGCGACGTGAAATACCGTCGGCATAGGCAATTTTTGGGAACCCCGAAAGGGGTTGAAATCAAAGAAAGTAGATTCGCCATCCAGAACTCTTACAACTACGGAAAAAGAAAGCCAAAATGACCTCATTATAAGCCTTTCCATCAAACTCGCTTTGTTTAACAAAGAAAATCAGATTTTTGACGGCAAAAATTTTATCATCTTCATTTAAAACATGAAAATCTAATATGCTTATATAACTCTTTCACGAGGCCTGAGGCGAATTCGCTTATTTTAGAGATTTGTAGCTCCACCCACTAGCGATAGGTTTGCATTCCATATGTTACATTATATCTCAGAAGTATAGATATACTCCCATTTTTACAATTAGTGTATTATGCATATAAATACTTCGATAAGAAACAGTACCATTATATACATTCGTTTGTAAGGTTGATGCAGACATAGAAATTTCCTTTGTTAAATAATGACACATGCAAGATTAATTGATCAGAGAAGGGATTTCCCGTTTAAACGACAAAACCTAGCAGTTACGAGTGTGTGAAATTATGATTATCTAAACGACCAAAAGAAAACGTTTTAGATTAATACAATTTTCAGTATCAAAATGTGATCTTAGAATTGTAAGCTTTCGAACAGTTTTCTGAATATTCAAAAAATATAAATACTTTATTATATTAAGAGTACTAAATAAAATCTTTCAGTTACTTTCAGAGTTATTAGTAAAAGAAAATTTTGAAGTTGATATGCATTCCGCAACTTAGAAGAGACTTCAACTCTCAACTGAAATTGGACGATCTCTCAGATATTTTTTAGGTTACAAAAGCTATTTCAGAGCAAAAAATGGAACATTTTATTTTCATAACATAAAACAAACAGCCTAAAACGTACGAAATAGAATGATTTCCTGCGAAAGACGGCAAAACATAAAATCTTTTAATGGAAAACTTGTTCTCTTCGTGTCTGATTGTGAATAGCAAAATTCTGAATTGCATAAATTATTTATTACCTCTATACACTTTCACATTGATACTTTTCCCAGCTGGAAGCATCGGAATAAGCAATTTTCGAAAACAACGGAAGGGGTTGCAATAAAATATCTGAAAATTATATAACTTGTACCAATAAAAGTTACTTCATGAATGTGTCCGAAACTAGCAAGTTTAGATTTGCAAACATCCTTAACAGCAATCAATTTCGGATCACAATTCAACAGCCACAGAAAGAGTATTTTACATTTTTTTCGATTATAAACACAACAGTTGTGTAAACAAAAGATTCCAGCATAAAAACTCCTATATAAATATTTGCAACCCGCCCCCGCCCCTCCTATTTTTTTTTTCAGCAATGACATTACATTGACGTTAAGCCACGCTTTCTAAAGTACGCCATTGTTTGCAAACCCAATTACGGAATATCTTCAACAATTTTAATTATTAACGGTACTTTTAAGTTAGTAGGGCGCAAATTTCGCCAACAGGTTTTTTTCTTTCGCGTGTGTAAGAATACTTTGATGTGTAAATAAAGTATTTTGGCTTTTCGCTTCGTATTGTTTTTATTATTTATTTATTAATTTGTATATTAAATGAAATGAGTTAAAGGCCTTTGTTTTAAGTATTTAATATATCGATTAGGAATGAAAAGAATGCAGTATGAAAGATGTCGAGAGGAACAATATACGGCTATTTGTCCCTGTGCCAGGATAACATAAAATCCCTTATTCACATGTATCTATTACTCCTGAGGGTACTTACCTGTTATACAGGAATTGGCGCTTTTTAAAAAGCTTGGTGTAATTCGAATTTAAGACAGTGAGATTTATTCCAAGATGATATAAACAACTATGAAAATAAAACTGATTATTTATTATGCTGGTTTATGTATGTATTTAAAAAAATGCATCTGACTTCACGTATTAGATAAATTCGTTCTGAATATACAGTAGACCACCGATTAACTGAACTGTCCGAACTCCCCTTTTTCTAGATCAACGGATAGAGGAAAATGAAACGGAATATTATAAAAATAATCCAGGCCCATCACATAATGGAGTTTTTGAATGTTTGGAAACAGCTATGAAATGGTTGGTACAACAGGAGAATACTCATCTTATTCAACTTATGTAAAAAAGAAGAATTCCTGATATTTCAGCATTGAAAATAATATTTTCTTTAAAGCAAAAAGCAATACAAAGCTTTTTTGCTTAAATTTTGAATTTCGCTGTTAAAAAAAATGATATATATATTTAATTTTTTTTTAATGACAAAAATATTTAAAAAGTTAAAAAATTAAAAAAAAAAAACACACAATTTATTAACATGCCAGTACTAATAGCTGCCATTCCTAAGCCTGTTTAAAATGGGAAGGAAAATTGTGTAGAAACTAAAGAATTTTTTTTAATCTACGTGCCCACTGTTATATGTAAAAAATGCATTGTAACCACTGTGGCATAATCAGGAACATCCCGAAAATTGCCTATTCAATTATCCGAACCTTCGGTGATCCGGAAAAGTTCGGAAAATGTGCGCTGAACTGTATTTCTTTTTGCACTATCCATGTTTTATATTCGTATATCTATTGTAAAATGGTTTTCGTAAAATTAAATGTTATCTTTTAAATAATATTGGAGATTCTTAACACGCAGTGTGATTCTTGGGTTCGGGTAGGTAAACTAAACAAGTTACAAGTGGCAACTAAATTGAATTATGTTCCTGCAAATGAAAATTTGGAAGCATCTCTAGTGCAGAACGACATTAACTCTCAACCTCGGTGTTACATAAAATGATAGAACTGCTCATCATACAATTAAAAGTTCTCTCAAAGTCTCACTTTCACCTGTATAAATATGTATAAGGTAACATTTGGTGCAGCAATATACAGTAGAAGACTGTCAGTAAAACACGTCCCGAAAAATACATCTCTCATACCGTAAATAACGAAAGATTTATTATATCGATAAATCTAGAGTAAAATTCAACAGCAAGATCATACTTCATAGGATCATTTCTATAGTATGATTAGCGAGTTCGCTCACCGAACTTCGCAGAAAACCCAACCACGATGATGTGGAGTGGGGTTTCGTCCCGAGCGTGAAACCGGTCCAAATGTCACCTTTTACGGTGGATTCGGCCGTTGATGATCGCGCCCGTTTAGCCTTGTGCTCTACGGGAAGGGCGGAGCTTGCTCTGAGTGGTTCCCAATCTTAATGAAAGGTACAAATACTTGATTGAAAATTTTCTATGGTAACGTCATAAAATTTTTAATGAGAAAAAGAGATTGAATAATATGAAATTTATACGTAATAATATACGTTTAGTTTTTTACTTATGATTGGAAAATAATCACACAATTTTTTTTCTCCTCGTATTCTAACATTATTTTACTTCGGCGTATTGTCTTGTAAGTATGATATGTAAATGAACATGAAAACAACATTTTAAACATTACACATGACGTGAAATGAAATTAACCTTGACAATAAAGGAAGGAAAGAGAGCAGGAATGAAATAAGTATTTTGAAAGATTCTAAATTTTAAAGGAATGATCATTAAAACTGGAATAAATATTTCTAGTCCCGCTTGACCATTTCGCCGTAAATTGAAATAGCAATGTGTGATTAAAATATCAAGTTTCTAAATACAGCCCTATGTTTTATTTGCTTATAAAAGCAGTTGTCTGAAAACAGATGGAGTATTTCAAAAGTGATTTGTAGATTTTATATGAATTTTATCATTATTCAATATAGTCTGTGAGCTTTTAAACCGTACTTTTATTTTAGAGATGTTTAGAAGGAGGGATGTAAAATTAACACGTCAAGAGAAATTGAAGAAATCCTAGGGAGAAATATAAATTTACGTCTGAAACATTTAAAACACTCACGTAAGCACGACTACTAAAGTTAAGCCTTCCCAATAGCTATGCTAAAACTAGAAACAGACTACCAACAACTTTATAAATCATGATCAAATTTTAAATTACACAAAGTTATATGAAAATGGTAAAGTTTTCAGTTTAAACTGGACTACTATCACATATAAAACTGTAGCTGTTTTTAAAGACTTTTCACACCACTTTTTTTTCATGGGTAAGATAAAGAGTAAATCTTACTACGACTTCTTGTTAGCTTTGCGCAGAGGCAGTGTCATAGCCAATGAGGTCCTACCGAGGCGTGACTATTGCTAGTTGAAAACTTTTCCCAATACCCCGCCATGGCGACGTGAAATACCGTCGGCATAGGCAATTTTTGGGAACCCCGAAAGGGGTTGAAATCAAAGAAAGTA
Source organism: Maratus michaelseni (assembly GCA_963931845.1). Taxonomy (NCBI): domain Eukaryota; kingdom Metazoa; phylum Arthropoda; class Arachnida; order Araneae; family Salticidae; genus Maratus; species Maratus michaelseni. Next base: position 40,136,082 of record OZ007598.1, read on the forward strand.
GATTCGCCATCCAGAACTCTTACAACTACGGAAAAAGAAAGCCAAAATGACCTCATTATAAGCCTTTCCATCAAACTCGCTTTGTTTAACAAAGAAAATCAGATTTTTGACGGCAAAAATTTTATCATCTTCATTTAAAACATGAAAATCTAATATGCTTATATAACTCTTTCACGAGGCCTGAGGCGAATTCGCTTATTTTAGAGATTTGTAGCTCCACCCACTAGCGATAGGTTTGCATTCCATATGTTACATTATATCTCAGAAGTATAGATATACTCCCATTTTTACAATTAGTGTATTATGCATATAAATACTTCGATAAGAAACAGTACCATTATATACATTCGTTTGTAAGGTTGATGCAGACATAGAAATTTCCTTTGTTAAATAATGACACATGCAAGATTAATTGATCAGAGAAGGGATTTCCCGTTTAAACGACAAAACCTAGCAGTTACGAGTGTGTGAAATTATGATTATCTAAACGACCAAAAGAAAACGTTTTAGATTAATACAATTTTCAGTATCAAAATGTGATCTTAGAATTGTAAGCTTTCGAACAGTTTTCTGAATATTCAAAAAATATAAATACTTTATTATATTAAGAGTACTAAATAAAATCTTTCAGTTACTTTCAGAGTTATTAGTAAAAGAAAATTTTGAAGTTGATATGCATTCCGCAACTTAGAAGAGACTTCAACTCTCAACTGAAATTGGACGATCTCTCAGATATTTTTTAGGTTACAAAAGCTATTTCAGAGCAAAAAATGGAACATTTTATTTTCATAACATAAAACAAACAGCCTAAAACGTACGAAATAGAATGATTTCCTGCGAAAGACGGCAAAACATAAAATCTTTTAATGGAAAACTTGTTCTCTTCGTGTCTGATTGTGAATAGCAAAATTCTGAATTGGATAAATTATTTATTACCTCTATACACTTTCACATTGATACTTTTCCCAGCTGGAAGCATCGGAATAAGCAATTTTCGAAAACAACGGAAGGGGTTGCAATAAAATATCTGAAAATTATATAACTTGTACCAATAAAAGTTACTTCATGAATGTGTCCGAAACTAGCAAGTTTAGATTTGCAAACATCCTTAACAGCAATCAATTTCGGATCACAATTCAACAGCCACAGAAAGAGTATTTTACATTTTTTTCGATTATAAACACAACAGTTGTGTAAGCAAAAGATTCCAGCATAAAAACTCCTATATAAATATTTGCAACCCGCCCCCGCCCCTCCTATTTTTTTTTTTCAGCAATGACATTACATTGACGTTAAGCCACGCTTTCTAAAGTACGCCATTGTTTGCAAACCCAATTACGGAATATCTTCAACAATTTTAATTATTAACGGTACTTTTAAGTTAGTAGGGCGCAAATTTCGCCAACAGGTTTTTTTCTTTCGCGTGTGTAAGAATACTTTGATGTGTAAATAAAGTATTTTGGCTTTTCGCTTCGTATTGTTTTTATTATTTATTTATTAATTTGTATATTAAATGAAATGAGTTAAAGGCCTTTGTTTTAAGTATTTAATATATCGATTAGGAATGAAAAGAATGCAGTATGAAAGATGTCGAGAGGAACAATATACGGCTATTTGTCCCTGTGCCAGGATAACATAAAATCCCTTATTCACATGTATCTATTACTCCTGAGGGTACTTACCTGTTATACAGGAATTGGCGCTTTTTAAAAAGCTTGGTGTAATTCGAATTTAAGACAGTGAGATTTATTCCAAGATGATATAAACAACTATGAAAATAAAATTGATTATTTATTATGCTGGTTTATGTATGTATTTAAAAAAATGCATCTGACTTCACGTATTAGATAAATTCGTTCTGAATATACAGTAGACCACCGATTAACTGAACTGTCCGAACTCCCCTTTTTCTAGATCAACGGATAGAGGAAAATGAAACGGAATATTATAAAAATAATCCAGGCCCATCACATAATGGAGTTTTTGAATGTTTGGAAACAGCTATGAAATGGTTGGTACAACAGGAGAATACTCATCTTATTCAACTTATGTAAAAAAGAAGAATTCCTGATATTTCAGCATTGAAAATAATATTTTCTTTAAAGCAAAAAGCAATACAAAGCTTTTTTGCTTAAATTTTGAATTTCGCTGTTAAAAAAAATGATATATATATTTAATTTTTTTTTAATGACAAAAATATTTAAAAAGTTAAAAAATTAAAAAAAAAACACACAATTTATTAACATGCCAGTACTAATAGCTGCCATTCCTAAGCCTGTTTAAAATGGGAAGGAAAATTGTGTAGAAACTAAAGAATTTTTTTTAATCTACGTGCCCACTGTTATATGTAAAAAATGCATTGTAACCACTGTGGCATAATCAGGAACATCCCGAAAATTGCCTATTCAATTATCCGAACCTTCGGTGATCCGGAAAAGTTCGGAAAATGTGCGCTGAACTGTATTTCTTTTTGCACTATCCATGTTTTATATTCGTATATCTATTGTAAAATGGTTTTCGTAAAATTAAATGTTATCTTTTAAATAATATTGGAGATTCTTAACACGCAGTGTGATTCTTGGGTTCGGGTAGGTAAACTAAACAAGTTACAAGTGGCAACTAAATTGAATTATGTTCCTGCAAATGAAAATTTGGAAGCATCTCTAGTGCAGAACGACATTAACTCTCAACCTCGGTGTTACATAAAATGATAGAACTGCTCATCATACAATTAAAAGTTCTCTCAAAGTCTCACTTTCACCTGTATAAATAAGTATAAGGTAACATTTGGTGCAGCAATATACAGTAGAAGACTGTCAGTAAAACACGTCCCGAAAAATACATCTCTCATACCGTAAATAACGAAAGATTTATTATATCGATAAATCTAGAGTAAAATTCAACAGCAAGATCATACTTCATAGGATCATTTCTATAGTATGATTAGCGAGTTCGCTCACCGAACTTCGCAGAAAACCCAACCACGATGATGTGGAGTGGGGTTTCGTCCCGAGCGTGAAACCGGTCCAAATGTCACCTTTTACGGTGGATTCGGCCGTTGATGATCGCGCCCGTTTAGCCTTGTGCTCTACGGGAAGGGCGGAGCTTGCTCTGAGTGGTTCCCAATCTTAATGAAAGGTACAAATACTTGATTGAAAATTTTCTATGGTAACGTCATAAAATTTTTAATGAGAAAAAGAGATTGAATAATATGAAATTTATACGTAATAATATACGTTTAGTTTTTTACTTATGATTGGAAAATAATCACACAATTTTTTTTCTCCTCGTATTCTAACATTATTTTACTTCGGCGTATTGTCTTGTAAGTATGATATGTAAATGAACATGAAAACAACATTTTAAACATTACACATGACGTGAAATGAAATTAACCTTGACAATAAAGGAAGGAAAGAGAGCAGGAATGAAATAAGTATTTTGAAAGATTCTAAATTTTAAAGGAATGATCATTAAAACTGGAATAAATATTTCTAGTCCCGCTTGACCATTTCGCCGTAAATTGAAATAGCAATGTGTGATTAAAATATCAAGTTTCTAAATACAGCCCTATGTTTTATTTGCTTATAAAAGCAGTTGTCTGAAAACAGATGGAGTATTTCAAAAGTGATTTGTAGATTTTATATGAATTTTATCATTATTCAATATAGTCTGTGAGCTTTTAAACCGTACTTTTATTTTAGAGATGTTTAGAAGGAGGGATGTAAAATTAACATGTCAAGAGAAATTGAAGAAATCCTAGGGAGAAATATAAATTTACGTCTGAAACATTTAAAACACTCACGTAAGCACGACTACTAAAGTTAAGCCTTCCCAATAGCTATGCTAAAACTAGAAACAGACTACCAACAACTTTATAAATCATGATCAAATTTTAAATTACACAAAGTTATATGAAAATGGTAAAGTTTTCAGTTTAAACTGGACTACTATCACATATAAAACTGTAGCTGTTTTTAAAGACTTTTCACACCACTTTTTTTTCATGGGTAAGATAAAGAGTAAATCTTACTACGACTTCTTGTTAGCTTTGCGCAGAGGCAGTGTCATAGCCAATGAGGTCCTACCGAGGCGTGACTATTGCTAGTTGAAAACTTTTCCCAATACCCCGCCATGGCGACGTGAAATACCGTCGGCATAGGCAATTTTTGGGAACCCCGAAAGGGGTTGAAATCAAAGAAAGTAGATTCGCCATCCAGAACTCTTACAACTACGGAAAAAGAAAGCCAAAATGACCTCATTATAAGCCTTTCCATCAAACTCGCTTTGTTTAACAAAGAAAATCAGATTTTTGACGGCAAAAATTTTATCATCTTCATTTAAAACATGAAAATCTAATATGCTTATATAACTCTTTCACGAGGCCTGAGGCGAATTCGCTTATTTTAGAGATTTGTAGCTCCACCCACTAGCGATAGGTTTGCATTCCATATGTTACATTATATCTCAGAAGTATAGATATACTCCCATTTTTACAATTAGTGTATTATGCATATAAATACTTCGATAAGAAACAGTACCATTATATACATTCGTTTGTAAGGTTGATGCAGACATAGAAATTTCCTTTGTTAAATAATGACACATGCAAGATTAATTGATCAGAGAAGGGATTTCCCGTTTAAACGACAAAACCTAGCAGTTACGAGTGTGTGAAATTATGATTATCTAAACGACCAAAAGAAAACGTTTTAGATTAATACAATTTTCAGTATCAAAATGTGATCTTAGAATTGTAAGCTTTCGAACAGTTTTCTGAATATTCAAAAAATATAAATACTTTATTATATTAAGAGTACTAAATAAAATCTTTCAGTTACTTTCAGAGTTATTAGTAAAAGAAAATTTTGAAGTTGATATGCATTCCGCAACTTAGAAGAGACTTCAACTCTCAACTGAAATTGGACGATCTCTCAGATATTTTTTAGGTTACAAAAGCTATTTCAGAGCAAAAAATGGAACATTTTATTTTCATAACATAAAACAAACAGCCTAAAACGTACGAAATAGAATGATTTCCTGCGAAAGACGGCAAAACATAAAATCTTTTAATGGAAAACTTGTTCTCTTCGTGTCTGATTGTGAATAGCAAAATTCTGAATTGGATAAATTATTTATTACCTCTATACACTTTCACATTGATACTTTTCCCAGCTGGAAGCATCGGAATAAGCAATTTTCGAAAACAACGGAAGGGGTTGCAATAAAATATCTGAAAATTATATAACTTGTACCAATAAAAGTTACTTCATGAATGTGTCCGAAACTAGCAAGTTTAGATTTGCAAACATCCTTAACAGCAATCAATTTCGGATCACAATTCAACAGCCACAGAAAGAGTATTTTACATTTTTTTCGATTATAAACACAACAGTTGTGTAAACAAAAGATTCCAGCATAAAAACTCCTATATAAATATTTGCAACCCGCCCCCGCCCCTCCTATTTTTTTTTTCAGCAATGACATTACATTGACGTTAAGCCACGCTTTCTAAAGTACGCCATTGTTTGCAAACCCAATTACGGAATATCTTCAACAATTTTAATTATTAACGGTACTTTTAAGTTAGTAGGGCGCAAATTTCGCCAACAGGTTTTTTTCTTTCGCGTGTGTAAGAATACTTTGATGTGTAAATAAAGTATTTTGGCTTTTCGCTTCGTATTGTTTTTATTATTTATTTATTAATTTGTATATTAAATGAAATGAGTTAAAGGCCTTTGTTTTAAGTATTTAATATATCGATTAGGAATGAAAAGAATGCAGTATGAAAGATGTCGAGAGGAACAATATACGGCTATTTGTCCCTGTGCCAGGATAACATAAAATCCCTTATTCACATGTATCTATTACTCCTGAGGGTACTTACCTGTTATACAGGAATTGGCGCTTTTTAAAAAGCTTGGTGTAATTCGAATTTAAGACAGTGAGATTTATTCCAAGATGATATAAACAACTATGAAAATAAAACTGATTATTTATTATGCTGGTTTATGTATGTATTTAAAAAAATGCATCTGACTTCACGTATTAGATAAATTCGTTCTGAATATACAGTAGAGCACCGATTAACTGAACTGTCCGAACTCCCCTTTTTCTAGATCAACGGAAAGAGGAAAATGAAACGGAATATTATAAAAATAATCCAGGCCCATCACATAATGGAGTTTTTGAATGTTTGGAAACAGCTATGAAATGGTTGGTACAACAGGAGAATACTGATCTTATTCAACTTATGTAAAAAAAAAGAATTCCTGATATTTCAGCATTGAAAATAATATTTTCTTTTAAGCAAAAAGCAATACAAAGCTTTTTTGCTTAAATTTTGAATTTCGCTGTTAAAAAAAAATGATATATATATTTAATTTTTTTTTAATGACAAAAATATTTAAAAAGTTAAAAAATTAAAAAAAACACACACACAATTTATTAACATGCCAGTACTAATAGCTGCCATTCCTAAGCCTGTTTAAAATGGGAAGGAAAATTGTGTAGAAACTAAAGAATTTTTTTTAATCTACGTGCCCACTGTTATATGTAAAAAATGCATTGTAACCACTGTGGCATAATCAGGAACATCCCGAAAATTGCCTATTCAATTATCCGAACCTTCGGTGATCCGGAAAAGTTCGGAAAATGTGCGCTGAACTGTATTTCTTTTTGCACTATCCATGTTTTATATTCGTATATCTATTGTAAAATGGTTTTCGTAAAATTAAATGTTATCTTTTAAATAATATTGGAGATTCTTAACACGCAGTGTGATTCTTGGGTTCGGGTAGGTAAACTAAACAAGTTACAAGTGGCAACTAAATTGAATTATGTTCCTGCAAATGAAAATTTGGAAGCATCTCTAGTGCAGAACGACATTAACTCTCAACCTCGGTGTTACATAAAATGATAGAACTGCTCATCATACAATTAAAAGTTCTCTCAAAGTCTCACTTTCACCTGTATAAATAAGTATAAGGTAACATTTGGTGCAGCAATATACAGTAGAAGACTGTCAGTAAAACACGTCCCGAAAAATACATCTCTCATACCGTAAATAACGAAAGATTTATTATATCGATAAATCTAGAGTAAAATTCAACAGCAAGATCATACTTCATAGGATCATTTCTATAGTATGATTAGCGAGTTCGCTCACCGAACTTCGCAGAAAACCCAACCACGATGATGTGGAGTGGGGTTTCGTCCCGAGCGTGAAACCGGTCCAAATGTCACCTTTTACGGTGGATTCGGCCGTTGATGATCGCGCCCGTTTAGCCTTGTGCTCTACGGGAAGGGCGGAGCTTGCTCTGAGTGGTTCCCAATCTTAATGAAAGGTACAAATACTTGATTGAAAATTTTCTATGGTAACGTCATAAAATTTTTAATGAGAAAAAGAGATTGAATAATATGAAATTTATACGTAATAATATACGTTTAGTTTTTTACTTATGATTGGAAAATAATCACACAATTTTTTTTCTCCTCGTATTCTAACATTATTTTACTTCGGCGTATTGTCTTGTAAGTATGATATGTAAATGAACATGAAAACAACATTTTAAACATTACACATGACGTGAAATGAAATTAACCTTGACAATAAAGGAAGGAAAGAGAGCAGGAATGAAATAAGTATTTTGAAAGATTCTAAATTTTAAAGGAATGATCATTAAAACTGGAATAAATATTTCTAGTCCCGCTTGACCATTTCGCCGTAAATTGAAATAGCAATGTGTGATTAAAATATCAAGTTTCTAAATACAGCCCTATGTTTTATTTGCTTATAAAAGCAGTTGTCTGAAAACAGATGGAGTATTTCAAAAGTGATTTGTAGATTTTATATGAATTTTATCATTATTCAATATAGTCTGTGAGCTTTTAAACCGTACTTTTATTTTAGAGATGTTTAGAAGGAGGGATGTAAAATTAACATGTCAAGAGAAATTGAAGAAATCCTAGGGAGAAATATAAATTTACGTCTGAAACATTTAAAACACTCACGTAAGCACGACTACTAAAGTTAAGCCTTCCCAATAGCTATGCTAAAACTAGAAACAGACTACCAACAACTTTATAAATCATGATCAAATTTTAAATTACACAAAGTTATATGAAAATGGTAAAGTTTTCAGTTTAAACTGGACTACTATCACATATAAAACTGTAGCTGTTTTTAAAGACTTTTCACACCACTTTTTTTTCATGGGTAAGATAAAGAGTAAATCTTACTACGACTTCTTGTTAGCTTTGCGCAGAGGCAGTGTCATAGCCAATGAGGTCCTACCGAGGCGTGACTATTGCTAGTTGAAAACTTTTCCCAATACCCCGCCATGGCGACGTGAAATACCGTCGGCATAGGCAATTTTTGGGAACCCCGAAAGGGGTTGAAATCAAAGAAAGTAGATTCGCCATCCAGAACTCTTACAACTACGGAAAAAGAAAGCCAAATTGACCTCATTATAAGCCTTTCCATCAAACTCGCTTTGTTTAACAAAGAAAATCAGATTTTTGACGGCAAAAATTTTATCATCTTCATTTAAAACATGAAAATCTAATATGCTTATATAACTCTTTCACGAGGCCTGAGGCGAATTCGCTTATTTTAGAGATTTGTAGCTCCACCCACTAGCGATAGGTTTGCATTCCATATGTTACATTATATCTCAGAAGTATAGATATACTCCCATTTTTACAATTAGTGTATTATGCATATAAATACTTCGATAAGAAACAGTACCATTATATACATTCGTTTGTAAGGTTGATGCAGACATAGAAATTTCCTTTGTTAAATAATGACACATGCAAGATTAATTGATCAGAGAAGGGATTTCCCGTTTAAACGACAAAACCTAGCAGTTACGAGTGTGTGAAATTATGATTATCTAAACGACCAAAAGAAAACGTTTTAGATTAATACAATTTTCAGTATCAAAATGTGATCTTAGAATTGTAAGCTTTCGAACAGTTTTCTGAATATTCAAAAAATATAAATACTTTATTATATTAAGAGTACTAAATAAAATCTTTCAGTTACTTTCAGAGTTATTAGTAAAAGAAAATTTTGAAGTTGATATGCATTCCGCAACTTAGAAGAGACTTCAACTCTCAACTGAAATTGGACGATCTCTCAGATATTTTTTAGGTTACAAAAGCTATTTCAGAGCAAAAAATGGAACATTTTATTTTCATAACATAAAACAAACAGCCTAAAACGTACGAAATAGAATGATTTCCTGCGAAAGACGGCAAAACATAAAATCTTTTAATGGAAAACTTGTTCTCTTCGTGTCTGATTGTGAATAGCAAAATTCTGAATTGGATAAATTATTTATTACCTCTATACACTTTCACATTGATACTTTTCCCAGCTGGAAGCATCGGAATAAGCAATTTTCGAAAACAACGGAAGGGGTTGCAATAAAATATCTGAAAATTATATAACTTGTACCAATAAAAGTTACTTCATGAATGTGTCCGAAACTAGCAAGTTTAGATTTGCAAACATCCTTAACAGCAATCAATTTCGGATCACAATTCAACAGCCACAGAAAGAGTATTTTACATTTTTTTCGATTATAAACACAACAGTTGTGTAAACAAAAGATTCCAGCATAAAAACTCCTATATAAATATTTGCAACCCGCCCCCGCCCCTCCTATTTTTTTTTTCAGCAATGACATTACATTGACGTTAAGCCACGCTTTCTAAAGTACGCCATTGTTTGCAAACCCAATTACGGAATATCTTCAACAATTTTAATTATTAACGGTACTTTTAAGTTAGTAGGGCGCAAATTTCGCCAACAGGTTTTTTTCTTTCGCGTGTGTAAGAATACTTTGATGTGTAAATAAAGTATTTTGGCTTTTCGCTTCGTATTGTTTTTATTATTTATTTATTAATTTGTATATTAAATGAAATGAGTTAAAGGCCTTTGTTTTAAGTATTTAATATATCGATTAGGAATGAAAAGAATGCAGTATGAAAGATGTCGAGAGGAACAATATACGGCTATTTGTCCCTGTGCCAGGATAACATAAAATCCCTTATTCACATGTATCTATTACTCCTGAGGGTACTTACCTGTTATACAGGAATTGGCGCTTTTTAAAAAGCTTGGTGTAATTCGAATTTAAGACAGTGAGATTTATTCCAAGATGATATAAACAACTATGAAAATAAAACTGATTATTTATTATGCTGGTTTATGTATGTATTTAAAAAAATGCATCTGACTTCACGTATTAGATAAATTCGTTCTGAATATACAGTAGAGCACCGATTAACTGAACTGTCCGAACTCCCCTTTTTCTAGATCAACGGAAAGAGGAAAATGAAACGGAATATTATAAAAATAATCCAGGCCCATCACATAATGGAGTTTTTGAATGTTTGGAAACAGCTATGAAATGGTTGGTACAACAGGAGAATACTGATCTTATTCAACTTATGTAAAAAAAAAGAATTCCTGATATTTCAGCATTGAAAATAATATTTTCTTTTAAGCAAAAAGCAATACAAAGCTTTTTTGCTTAAATTTTGAATTTCGCTGTTAAAAAAAAATGATATATATATTTAATTTTTTTTTAATGACAAAAATATTTAAAAAGTTAAAAAATTAAAAAAAACACACACACAATTTATTAACATGCCAGTACTAATAGCTGCCATTCCTAAGCCTGTTTAAAATGGGAAGGAAAATTGTGTAGAAACTAAAGAATTTTTTTTAATCTACGTGCCCACTGTTATATGTAAAAAATGCATTGTAACCACTGTGGCATAATCAGGAACATCCCGAAAATTGCCTATTCAATTATCCGAACCTTCGGTGATCCGGAAAAGTTCGGAAAATGTGCGCTGAACTGTATTTCTTTTTGCACTATCCATGTTTTATATTCGTATATCTATTGTAAAATGGTTTTCGTAAAATTAAATGTTATCTTTTAAATAATATTGGAGATTCTTAACACGCAGTGTGATTCTTGGGTTCGGGTAGGTAAACTAAACAAGTTACAAGTGGCAACTAAATTGAATTATGTTCCTGCAAATGAAAATTTGGAAGCATCTCTAGTGCAGAACGACATTAACTCTCAACCTCGGTGTTACATAAAATGATAGAACTGCTCATCATACAATTAAAAGTTCTCTCAAAGTCTCACTTTCACCTGTATAAATAAGTATAAGGTAACATTTGGTGCAGCAATATACAGTAGAAGACTGTCAGTAAAACACGTCCCGAAAAATACATCTCTCATACCGTAAATAACGAAAGATTTATTATATCGATAAATCTAGAGTAAAATTCAACAGCAAGATCATACTTCATAGGATCATTTCTATAGTATGATTAGCGAGTTCGCTCACCGAACTTCGCAGAAAACCCAACCACGATGATGTGGAGTGGGGTTTCGTCCCGAGCGTGAAACCGGTCCAAATGTCACCTTTTACGGTGGATTCGGCCGTTGATGATCGCGCCCGTTTAGCCTTGTGCTCTACGGGAAGGGCGGAGCTTGCTCTGAGTGGTTCCCAATCTTAATGAAAGGTACAAATACTTGATTGAAAATTTTCTATGGTAACGTCATAAAATTTTTAATGAGAAAAAGAGATTGAATAATATGAAATTTATACGTAATAATATACGTTTAGTTTTTTACTTATGATTGGAAAATAATCACACAATTTTTTTTCTCCTCGTATTCTAACATTATTTTACTTCGGCGTATTGTCTTGTAAGTATGATATGTAAATGAACATGAAAACAACATTTTAAACATTACACATGACGTGAAATGAAATTAACCTTGACAATAAAGGAAGGAAAGAGAGCAGGAATGAAATAAGTATTTTGAAAGATTCTAAATTTTAAAGGAATGATCATTAAAACTGGAATAAATATTTCTAGTCCCGCTTGACCATTTCGCCGTAAATTGAAATAGCAATGTGTGATTAAAATATCAAGTTTCTAAATACAGCCCTATGTTTTATTTGCTTATAAAAGCAGTTGTCTGAAAACAGATGGAGTATTTCAAAAGTGATTTGTAGATTTTATATGAATTTTATCATTATTCAATATAGTCTGTGAGCTTTTAAACCGTACTTTTATTTTAGAGATGTTTAGAAGGAGGGATGTAAAATTAACATGTCAAGAGAAATTGAAGAAATCCTAGGGAGAAATATAAATTTACGTCTGAAACATTTAAAACACTCACGTAAGCACGACTACTAAAGTTAAGCCTTCCCAATAGCTATGCTAAAACTAGAAACAGACTACCAACAACTTTATAAATCATGATCAAATTTTAAATTACACAAAGTTATATGAAAATGGTAAAGTTTTCAGTTTAAACTGGACTACTATCACATATAAAACTGTAGCTGTTTTTAAAGACTTTTCACACCACTTTTTTTTCATGGGTAAGATAAAGAGTAAATCTTACTACGACTTCTTGTTAGCTTTGCGCAGAGGCAGTGTCATAGCCAATGAGGTCCTACCGAGGCGTGACTATTGCTAGTTGAAAACTTTTCCCAATACCCCGCCATGGCGACGTGAAATACCGTCGGCATAGGCAATTTTTGGGAACCCCGAAAGGGGTTGAAATCAAAGAAAGTAGATTCGCCATCCAGAACTCTTACAACTACGGAAAAAGAAAGCCAAAATGACCTCATTATAAGCCTTTCCATCAAACTCGCTTTGTTTAACAAAGAAAATCAGATTTTTGACGGCAAAAATTTTAATCTTCATTTAAAACATGAAAATCTAATATGCTTATATAACTCTTTCACGAGGCCTGAGGCGAATTCGCTTATTTTAGAGATTTGTAGCTCCACCCACTAGCGATAGGTTTGCATTCCATATGTTACATTATATCTCAGAAGTATAGATATACTCCCATTTTTACAATTAGTGTATTATGCATATAAATACTTCGATAAGAAACAGTACCATTATATACATTCGTTTGTAAGGTTGATGCAGACATAGAAATTTCCTTTGTTAAATAATGACACATGCAAGATTAATTGATCAGAGAAGGGATTTCCCGTTTAAACGACAAAACCTAGCAGTTACGAGTGTGTGAAATTATGATTATCTAAACGACCAAAAGAAAACGTTTTAGATTAATACAATTTTCAGTATCAAAATGTGATCTTAGAATTGTAAGCTTTCGAACAGTTTTCTGAATATTCAAAAAATATAAATACTTTATTATATTAAGAGTACTAAATAAAATCTTTCAGTTACTTTCAGAGTTATTAGTAAAAGAAAATTTTGAAGTTGATATGCATTCCGCAACTTAGAAGAGACTTCAACTCTCAACTGAAATTGGACGATCTCTCAGATATTTTTTAGGTTACAAAAGCTATTTCAGAGCAAAAAATGGAACATTTTATTTTCATAACATAAAACAAACAGCCTAAAACGTACGAAATAGAATGATTTCCTGCGAAAGACGGCAAAACATAAAATCTTTTAATGGAAAACTTGTTCTCTTCGTGTCTGATTGTGAATAGCAAAATTCTGAATTGGATAAATTATTTATTACCTCTATACACTTTCACATTGATACTTTTCCCAGCTGGAAGCATCGGAATAAGCAATTTTCGAAAACAACGGAAGGGGTTGCAATAAAATATCTGAAAATTATATAACTTGTACCAATAAAAGTTACTTCATGAATGTGTCCGAAACTAGCAAGTTTAGATTTGCAAACATCCTTAACAGCAATCAATTTCGGATCACAATTCAACAGCCACAGAAAGAGTATTTTACATTTTTTTCGATTATAAACACAACAGTTGTGTAAACAAAAGATTCCAGCATAAAAACTCCTATATAAATATTTGCAACCCGCCCCCGCCCCTCCTATTTTTTTTTTTCAGCAATGACATTACATTGACGTTAAGCCACGCTTTCTAAAGTACGCCATTGTTTGCAAACCCAATTACGGAATATCTTCAACAATTTTAATTATTAACGGTACTTTTAAGTTAGTAGGGCGCAAATTTCGCCAACAGGTTTTTTTCTTTCGCGTGTGTAAGAATACTTTGATGTGTAAATAAAGTATTTTGGCTTTTCGCTTCGTATTGTTTTTATTATTTATTTATTAATTTGTATATTAAATGAAATGAGTTAAAGGCCTTTGTTTTAAGTATTTAATATATCGATTAGGAATGAAAAGAATGCAGTATGAAAGATGTCGAGAGGAACAATATACGGCTATTTGTCCCTGTGCCAGGATAACATAAAATCCCTTATTCACATGTATCTATTACTCCTGAGGGTACTTACCTGTTATACAGGAATTGGCGCTTTTTAAAAAGCTTGGTGTAATTCGAATTTAAGACAGTGAGATTTATTCCAAGATGATATAAACAACTATGAAAATAAAACTGATTATTTATTATGCTGGTTTATGTATGTATTTAAAAAAATGCATCTGACTTCACGTATTAGATAAATTCGTTCTGAATATACAGTAGACCACCGATTAACTGAACTGTCCGAACTCCCCTTTTTCTAGATCAACGGATAGAGGAAAATGAAACGGAATATTATAAAAATAATCCAGGCCCATCACATAATGGAGTTTTTGAATGTTTGGAAACAGCTATGAAATGGTTGGTACAACAGGAGAATACTCATCTTATTCAACTTATGTAAAAAAGAAGAATTCCTGATATTTCAGCATTGAAAATAATATTTTCTTTAAAGCAAAAAGCAATACAAAGCTTTTTTGCTTAAATTTTGAATTTCGCTGTTAAAAAAAATGATATATATATTTAATTTTTTTTTAATGACAAAAATATTTAAAAAGTTAAAAAATTAAAAAAAAAACACACAATTTATTAACATGCCAGTACTAATAGCTGCCATTCCTAAGCCTGTTTAAAATGGGAAGGAAAATTGTGTAGAAACTAAAGAATTTTTTTTAATCTACGTGCCCACTGTTATATGTAAAAAATGCATTGTAACCACTGTGGCATAATCAGGAACATCCCGAAAATTGCCTATTCAATTATCCGAACCTTCGGTGATCCGGAAAAGTTCGGAAAATGTGCGCTGAACTGTATTTCTTTTTGCACTATCCATGTTTTATATTCGTATATCTATTGTAAAATGGTTTTCGTAAAATTAAATGTTATCTTTTAAATAATATTGGAGATTCTTAACACGCAGTGTGATTCTTGGGTTCGGGTAGGTAAACTAAACAAGTTACAAGTGGCAACTAAATTGAATTATGTTCCTGCAAATGAAAATTTGGAAGCATCTCTAGTGCAGAACGACATTAACTCTCAACCTCGGTGTTACATAAAATGATAGAACTGCTCATCATACAATTAAAAGTTCTCTCAAAGTCTCACTTTCACCTGTATAAAAAAGTATAAGGTAACATTTGGTGCAGCAATATACAGTAGAAGACTGTCAGTAAAACACGTCCCGAAAAATACATCTCTCATACCGTAAATAACGAAAGATTTATTATATCGATAAATCTAGAGTAAAATTCAACAGCAAGATCATACTTCATAGGATCATTTCTATAGTATGATTAGCGAGTTCGCTCACCGAACTTCGCAGAAAACCCAACCACGATGATGTGGAGTGGGGTTTCGTCCCGAGCGTGAAACCGGTCCAAATGTCACCTTTTACGGTGGATTCGGCCGTTGATGATCGCGCCCGTTTAGCCTTGTGCTCTACGGGAAGGGCGGAGCTTGCTCTGAGTGGTTCCCAATCTTAATGAAAGGTACAAATACTTGATTGAAAATTTTCTATGGTAACGTCATAAAATTTTTAATGAGAAAAAGAGATTGAATAATATGAAATTTATACGTAATAATATACGTTTAGTTTTTTACTTATGATTGGAAAATAATCACACAATTTTTTTTCTCCTCGTATTCTAACATTATTTTACTTCGGCGTATTGTCTTGTAAGTATGATATGTAAATGAACATGAAAACAACATTTTAAACATTACACATGACGTGAAATGAAATTAACCTTGACAATAAAGGAAGGAAAGAGAGCAGGAATGAAATAAGTATTTTGAAAGATTCTAAATTTTAAAGGAATGATCATTAAAACTGGAATAAATATTTCTAGTCCCGCTTGACCATTTCGCCGTAAATTGAAATAGCAATGTGTGATTAAAATATCAAGTTTCTAAATACAGCCCTATGTTTTATTTGCTTATAAAAGCAGTTGTCTGAAAACAGATGGAGTATTTCAAAAGTGATTTGTAGATTTTATATGAATTTTATCATTATTCAATATAGTCTGTGAGCTTTTAAACCGTACTTTTATTTTAGAGATGTTTAGAAGGAGGGATGTAAAATTAACATGTCAAGAGAAATTGAAGAAATCCTAGGGAGAAATATAAATTTACGTCTGAAACATTTAAAACACTCACGTAAGCACGACTACTAAAGTTAAGCCTTCCCAATAGCTATGCTAAAACTAGAAACAGACTACCAACAACTTTATAAATCATGATCAAATTTTAAATTACACAAAGTTATATGAAAATGGTAAAGTTTTCAGTTTAAACTGGACTACTATCACATATAAAACTGTAGCTGTTTTTAAAGACTTTTCACACCACTTTTTTTTCATGGGTAAGATAAAGAGTAAATCTTACTACGACTTCTTGTTAGCTTTGCGCAGAGGCAGTGTCATAGCCAATGAGGTCCTACCGAGGCGTGACTATTGCTAGTTGAAAACTTTTCCCAATACCCCGCCATGGCGACGTGAAATACCGTCGGCATAGGCAATTTTTGGGAACCCCGAAAGGGGTTGAAATCAAAGAAAGTAGATTCGCCATCCAGAACTCTTACAACTACGGAAAAAGAAAGCCAAAATGACCTCATTATAAGCCTTTCCATCAAACTCGCTTTGTTTAACAAAGAAAATCAGATTTTTGACGGCAAAAATTTTATCATCTTCATTTAAAACATGAAAATCTAATATGCTTATATAACTCTTTCACGAGGCCTGAGGCGAATTCGCTTATTTTAGAGATTTGTAGCTCCACCCACTAGCGATAGGTTTGCATTCCATATGTTACATTATATCTCAGAAGTATAGATATACTCCCATTTTTACAATTAGTGTATTATGCATATAAATACTTCGATAAGAAACAGTACCATTATATACATTCGTTTGTAAGGTTGATGCAGACATAGAAATTTCCTTTGTTAAATAATGACACATGCAAGATTAATTGATCAGAGAAGGGATTTCCCGTTTAAACGACAAAACCTAGCAGTTACGAGTGTGTGAAATTATGATTATCTAAACGACCAAAAGAAAACGTTTTAGATTAATACAATTTTCAGTATCAAAATGTGATCTTAGAATTGTAAGCTTTCGAACAGTTTTCTGAATATTCAAAAAATATAAATACTTTATTATATTAAGAGTACTAAATAAAATCTTTCAGTTACTTTCAGAGTTATTAGTAAAAGAAAATTTTGAAGTTGATATGCATTCCGCAACTTAGAAGAGACTTCAACTCTCAACTGAAATTGGACGATCTCTCAGATATTTTTTAGGTTACAAAAGCTATTTCAGAGCAAAAAATGGAACATTTTATTTTCATAACATAAAACAAACAGCCTAAAACGTACGAAATAGAATGATTTCCTGCGAAAGACGGCAAAACATAAAATCTTTTAATGGAAAACTTGTTCTCTTCGTGTCTGATTGTGAATAGCAAAATTCTGAATTGGATAAATTATTTATTACCTCTATACACTTTCACATTGATACTTTTCCCAGCTGGAAGCATCGGAATAAGCAATTTTCGAAAACAACGGAAGGGGTTGCAATAAAATATCTGAAAATTATATAACTTGTACCAATAAAAGTTACTTCATGAATGTGTCCGAAACTAGCAAGTTTAGATTTGCAAACATCCTTAACAGCAATCAATTTCGGATCACAATTCAACAGCCACAGAAAGAGTATTTTACATTTTTTTCGATTATAAACACAACAGTTGTGTAAACAAAAGATTCCAGCATAAAAACTCCTATATAAATATTTGCAACCCGCCCCCGCCCCTCCTATTTTTTTTTTCAGCAATGACATTACATTGACGTTAAGCCACGCTTTCTAAAGTACGCCATTGTTTGCAAACCCAATTACGGAATATCTTCAACAATTTTAATTATTAACGGTACTTTTAAGTTAGTAGGGCGCAAATTTCGCCAACAGGTTTTTTTCTTTCGCGTGTGTAAGAATACTTTGATGTGTAAATAAAGTATTTTGGCTTTTCGCTTCGTATTGTTTTTATTATTTATTTATTAATTTGTATATTAAATGAAATGAGTTAAAGGCCTTTGTTTTAAGTATTTAATATATCGATTAGGAATGAAAAGAATGCAGTATGAAAGATGTCGAGAGGAACAATATACGGCTATTTGTCCCTGTGCCAGGATAACATAAAATCCCTTATTCACATGTATCTATTACTCCTGAGGGTACTTACCTGTTATACAGGAATTGGCGCTTTTTAAAAAGCTTGGTGTAATTCGAATTTAAGACAGTGAGATTTATTCCAAGATGATATAAACAACTATGAAAATAAAACTGATTATTTATTATGCTGGTTTATGTATGTATTTAAAAAAATGCATCTGACTTCACGTATTAGATAAATTCGTTCTGAATATACAGTAGAGCACCGATTAACTGAACTGTCCGAACTCCCCTTTTTCTAGATCAACGGAAAGAGGAAAATGAAACGGAATATTATAAAAATAATCCAGGCCCATCACATAATGGAGTTTTTGAATGTTTGGAAACAGCTATGAAATGGTTGGTACAACAGGAGAATACTGATCTTATTCAACTTATGTAAAAAAGAAGAATTCCTGATATTTCAGCATTGAAAATAATATTTTCTTTTAAGCAAAAAGCAATACAAAGCTTTTTTCCTTAAATTTTGAATTTCGCTGTTAAAAAAAAATGATATATATATTTAATTTTTTTTTAATGACAAAAATATTTAAAAAGTTAAAAAATTAAAAAAAACACACACACAATTTATTAACATGCCAGTACTAATAGCTGCCATTCCTAAGCCTGTTTAAAATGGGAAGGAAAATTGTGTAGAAACTAAAGAATTTTTTTTAATCTACGTGCCCACTGTTATATGTAAAAAATGCATTGTAACCACTGTGGCATAATCAGGAACATCCCGAAAATTGCCTATTCAATTATCCGAACCTTCGGTGATCCGGAAAAGTTCGGAAAATGTGCGCTGAACTGTATTTCTTTTTGCACTATCCATGTTTTATATTCGTATATCTATTGTAAAATGGTTTTCGTAAAATTAAATGTTATCTTTTAAATAATATTGGAGATTCTTAACACGCAGTGTGATTCTTGGGTTCGGGTAGGTAAACTAAACAAGTTACAAGTGGCAACTAAATTGAATTATGTTCCTGCAAATGAAAATTTGGAAGCATCTCTAGTGCAGAACGACATTAACTCTCAACCTCGGTGTTACATAAAATGATAGAACTGCTCATCATACAATTAAAAGTTCTCTCAAAGTCTCACTTTCACCTGTATAAAAAAGTATAAGGTAACATTTGGTGCAGCAATATACAGTAGAAGACTGTCAGTAAAACACGTCCCGAAAAATACATCTCTCATACCGTAAATAACGAAAGATTTATTATATCGATAAATCTAGAGTAAAATTCAACAGCAAGATCATACTTCATAGGATCATTTCTATAGTATGATTAGCGAGTTCGCTCACCGAACTTCGCAGAAAACCCAACCACGATGATGTGGAGTGGGGTTTCGTCCCGAGCGTGAAACCGGTCCAAATGTCACCTTTTACGGTGGATTCGGCCGTTGATGATCGCGCCCGTTTAGCCTTGTGCTCTACGGGAAGGGCGGAGCTTGCTCTGAGTGGTTCCCAATCTTAATGAAAGGTACAAATACTTGATTGAAAATTTTCTATGGTAACGTCATAAAATTTTTAATGAGAAAAAGAGATTGAATAATATGAAATTTATACGTAATAATATACGTTTAGTTTTTTACTTATGATTGGAAAATAATCACACAATTTTTTTTCTCCTCGTATTCTAACATTATTTTACTTCGGCGTATTGTCTTGTAAGTATGATATGTAAATGAACATGAAAACAACATTTTAAACATTACACATGACGTGAAATGAAATTAACCTTGACAATAAAGGAAGGAAAGAGAGCAGGAATGAAATAAGTATTTTGAAAGATTCTAAATTTTAAAGGAATGATCATTAAAACTGGAATAAATATTTCTAGTCCCGCTTGACCATTTCGCCGTAAATTGAAATAGCAATGTGTGATTAAAATATCAAGTTTCTAAATACAGCCCTATGTTTTATTTGCTTATAAAAGCAGTTGTCTGAAAACAGATGGAGTATTTCAAAAGTGATTTGTAGATTTTATATGAATTTTATCATTATTCAATATAGTCTGTGAGCTTTTAAACCGTACTTTTATTTTAGAGATGTTTAGAAGGAGGGATGTAAAATTAACATGTCAAGAGAAATTGAAGAAATCCTAGGGAGAAATATAAATTTACGTCTGAAACATTTAAAACACTCACGTAAGCACGACTACTAAAGTTAAGCCTTCCCAATAGCTATGCTAAAACTAGAAACAGACTACCAACAACTTTATAAATCATGATCAAATTTTAAATTACACAAAGTTATATGAAAATGGTAAAGTTTTCAGTTTAAACTGGACTACTATCACATATAAAACTGTAGCTGTTTTTAAAGACTTTTCACACCACTTTTTTTTCATGGGTAAGATAAAGAGTAAATCTTACTACGACTTCTTGTTAGCTTTGCGCAGAGGCAGTGTCATAGCCAATGAGGTCCTACCGAGGCGTGACTATTGCTAGTTGAAAACTTTTCCCAATACCCCGCCATGGCGACGTGAAATACCGTCGGCATAGGCAATTTTTGGGAACCCCGAAAGGGGTTGAAATCAAAGAAAGTAGATTCGCCATCCAGAACTCTTACAACTACGGAAAAAGAAAGCCAAAATGACCTCATTATAAGCCTTTCCATCAAACTCGCTTTGTTTAACAAAGAAAATCAGATTTTTGACGGCAAAAATTTTATCATCTTCATTTAAAACATGAAAATCTAATATGCTTATATAACTCTTTCACGAGGCCTGAGGCGAATTCGCTTATTTTAGAGATTTGTAGCTCCACCCACTAGCGATAGGTTTGCATTCCATATGTTACATTATATCTCAGAAGTATAGATATACTCCCATTTTTACAATTAGTGTATTATGCATATAAATACTTCGATAAGAAACAGTACCATTATATACATTCGTTTGTAAGGTTGATGCAGACATAGAAATTTCCTTTGTTAAATAATGACACATGCAAGATTAATTGATCAGAGAAGGGATTTCCCGTTTAAACGACAAAACCTAGCAGTTACGAGTGTGTGAAATTATGATTATCTAAACGACCAAAAGAAAACGTTTTAGATTAATACAATTTTCAGTATCAAAATGTGATCTTAGAATTGTAAGCTTTCGAACAGTTTTCTGAATATTCAAAAAATATAAATACTTTATTATATTAAGAGTACTAAATAAAATCTTTCAGTTACTTTCAGAGTTATTAGTAAAAGAAAATTTTGAAGTTGATATGCATTCCGCAACTTAGAAGAGACTTCAACTCTCAACTGAAATTGGACGATCTCTCAGATATTTTTTAGGTTACAAAAGCTATTTCAGAGCAAAAAATGGAACATTTTATTTTCATAACATAAAACAAACAGCCTAAAACGTACGAAATAGAATGATTTCCTGCGAAAGACGGCAAAACATAAAATCTTTTAATGGAAAACTTGTTCTCTTCGTGTCTGATTGTGAATAGCAAAATTCTGAATTGGATAAATTATTTATTACCTCTATACACTTTCACATTGATACTTTTCCCAGCTGGAAGCATCGGAATAAGCAATTTTCGAAAACAACGGAAGGGGTTGCAATAAAATATCTGAAAATTATATAACTTGTACCAATAAAAGTTACTTCATGAATGTGTCCGAAACTAGCAAGTTTAGATTTGCAAACATCCTTAACAGCAATCAATTTCGGATCACAATTCAACAGCCACAGAAAGAGTATTTTACATTTTTTTCGATTATAAACACAACAGTTGTGTAAACAAAAGATTCCAGCATAAAAACTCCTATATAAATATTTGCAACCCGCCCCCGCCCCTCCTATTTTTTTTTTCAGCAATGACATTACATTGACGTTAAGCCACGCTTTCTAAAGTACGCCATTGTTTGCAAACCCAATTACGGAATATCTTCAACAATTTTAATTATTAACGGTACTTTTAAGTTAGTAGGGCGCAAATTTCGCCAACAGGTTTTTTTCTTTCGCGTGTGTAAGAATACTTTGATGTGTAAATAAAGTATTTTGGCTTTTCGCTTCGTATTGTTTTTATTATTTATTTATTAATTTGTATATTAAATGAAATGAGTTAAAGGCCTTTGTTTTAAGTATTTAATATATCGATTAGGAATGAAAAGAATGCAGTATGAAAGATGTCGAGAGGAACAATATACGGCTATTTGTCCCTGTGCCAGGATAACATAAAATCCCTTATTCACATGTATCTATTACTCCTGAGGGTACTTACCTGTTATACAGGAATTGGCGCTTTTTAAAAAGCTTGGTGTAATTCGAATTTAAGACAGTGAGATTTATTCCAAGATGATATAAACAACTATGAAAATAAAACTGATTATTTATTATGCTGGTTTATGTATGTATTTAAAAAAATGCATCTGACTTCACGTATTAGATAAATTCGTTCTGAATATACAGTAGAGCACCGATTAACTGAACTGTCCGAACTCCCCTTTTTCTAGATCAACGGAAAGAGGAAAATGAAACGGAATATTATAAAAATAATCCAGGCCCATCACATAATGGAGTTTTTGAATGTTTGGAAACAGCTATGAAATGGTTGGTACAACAGGAGAATACTGATCTTATTCAACTTATGTAAAAAAGAAGAATTCCTGATATTTCAGCATTGAAAATAATATTTTCTTTTAAGCAAAAAGCAATACAAAGCTTTTTTCCTTAAATTTTGAATTTCGCTGTTAAAAAAAAATGATATATATATTTAATTTTTTTTTAATGACAAAAATATTTAAAAAGTTAAAAAATTAAAAAAAACACACACACAATTTATTAACATGCCAGTACTAATAGCTGCCATTCCTAAGCCTGTTTAAAATGGGAAGGAAAATTGTGTAGAAACTAAAGAATTTTTTTTAATCTACGTGCCCACTGTTATATGTAAAAAATGCATTGTAACCACTGTGGCATAATCAGGAACATCCCGAAAATTGCCTATTCAATTATCCGAACCTTCGGTGATCCGGAAAAGTTCGGAAAATGTGCGCTGAACTGTATTTCTTTTTGCACTATCCATGTTTTATATTCGTATATCTATTGTAAAATGGTTTTCGTAAAATTAAATGTTATCTTTTAAATAATATTGGAGATTCTTAACACGCAGTGTGATTCTTGGGTTCGGGTAGGTAAACTAAACAAGTTACAAGTGGCAACTAAATTGAATTATGTTCCTGCAAATGAAAATTTGGAAGCATCTCTAGTGCAGAACGACATTAACTCTCAACCTCGGTGTTACATAAAATGATAGAACTGCTCATCATACAATTAAAAGTTCTCTCAAAGTCTCACTTTCACCTGTATAAAAAAGTATAAGGTAACATTTGGTGCAGCAATATACAGTAGAAGACTGTCAGTAAAACACGTCCCGAAAAATACATCTCTCATACCGTAAATAACGAAAGATTTATTATATCGATAAATCTAGAGTAAAATTCAACAGCAAGATCATACTTCATAGGATCATTTCTATAGTATGATTAGCGAGTTCGCTCACCGAACTTCGCAGAAAACCCAACCACGATGATGTGGAGTGGGGTTTCGTCCCGAGCGTGAAACCGGTCCAAATGTCACCTTTTACGGTGGATTCGGCCGTTGATGATCGCGCCCGTTTAGCCTTGTGCTCTACGGGAAGGGCGGAGCTTGCTCTGAGTGGTTCCCAATCTTAATGAAAGGTACAAATACTTGATTGAAAATTTTCTATGGTAACGTCATAAAATTTTTAATGAGAAAAAGAGATTGAATAATATGAAATTTATACGTAATAATATACGTTTAGTTTTTTACTTATGATTGGAAAATAATCACACAATTTTTTTTCTCCTCGTATTCTAACATTATTTTACTTCGGCGTATTGTCTTGTAAGTATGATATGTAAATGAACATGAAAACAACATTTTAAACATTACACATGACGTGAAATGAAATTAACCTTGACAATAAAGGAAGGAAAGAGAGCAGGAATGAAATAAGTATTTTGAAAGATTCTAAATTTTAAAGGAATGATCATTAAAACTGGAATAAATATTTCTAGTCCCGCTTGACCATTTCGCCGTAAATTGAAATAGCAATGTGTGATTAAAATATCAAGTTTCTAAATACAGCCCTATGTTTTATTTGCTTATAAAAGCAGTTGTCTGAAAACAGATGGAGTATTTCAAAAGTGATTTGTAGATTTTATATGAATTTTATCATTATTCAATATAGTCTGTGAGCTTTTAAACCGTACTTTTATTTTAGAGATGTTTAGAAGGAGGGATGTAAAATTAACATGTCAAGAGAAATTGAAGAAATCCTAGGGAGAAATATAAATTTACGTCTGAAACATTTAAAACACTCACGTAAGCACGACTACTAAAGTTAAGCCTTCCCAATAGCTATGCTAAAACTAGAAACAGACTACCAACAACTTTATAAATCATGATCAAATTTTAAATTACACAAAGTTATATGAAAATGGTAAAGTTTTCAGTTTAAACTGGACTACTATCACATATAAAACTGTAGCTGTTTTTAAAGACTTTTCACACCACTTTTTTTTCATGGGTAAGATAAAGAGTAAATCTTACTACGACTTCTTGTTAGCTTTGCGCAGAGGCAGTGTCATAGCCAATGAGGTCCTACCGAGGCGTGACTATTGCTAGTTGAAAACTTTTCCCAATACCCCGCCATGGCGACGTGAAATACCGTCGGCATAGGCAATTTTTGGGAACCCCGAAAGGGGTTGAAATCAAAGAAAGTAGATTCGCCATCCAGAACTCTTACAACTACGGAAAAAGAAAGCCAAAATGACCTCATTATAAGCCTTTCCATCAAACTCGCTTTGTTTAACAAAGAAAATCAGATTTTTGACGGCAAAAATTTTATCATCTTCATTTAAAACATGAAAATCTAATATGCTTATATAACTCTTTCACGAGGCCTGAGGCGAATTCGCTTATTTTAGAGATTTGTAGCTCCACCCACTAGCGATAGGTTTGCATTCCATATGTTACATTATATCTCAGAAGTATAGATATACTCCCATTTTTACAATTAGTGTATTATGCATATAAATACTTCGATAAGAAACAGTACCATTATATACATTCGTTTGTAAGGTTGATGCAGACATAGAAATTTCCTTTGTTAAATAATGACACATGCAAGATTAATTGATCAGAGAAGGGATTTCCCGTTTAAACGACAAAACCTAGCAGTTACGAGTGTGTGAAATTATGATTATCTAAACGACCAAAAGAAAACGTTTTAGATTAATACAATTTTCAGTATCAAAATGTGATCTTAGAATTGTAAGCTTTCGAACAGTTTTCTGAATATTCAAAAAATATAAATACTTTATTATATTAAGAGTACTAAATAAAATCTTTCAGTTACTTTCAGAGTTATTAGTAAAAGAAAATTTTGAAGTTGATATGCATTCCGCAACTTAGAAGAGACTTCAACTCTCAACTGAAATTGGACGATCTCTCAGATATTTTTTAGGTTACAAAAGCTATTTCAGAGCAAAAAATGGAACATTTTATTTTCATAACATAAAACAAACAGCCTAAAACGTACGAAATAGAATGATTTCCTGCGAAAGACGGCAAAACATAAAATCTTTTAATGGAAAACTTGTTCTCTTCGTGTCTGATTGTGAATAGCAAAATTCTGAATTGGATAAATTATTTATTACCTCTATACACTTTCACATTGATACTTTTCCCAGCTGGAAGCATCGGAATAAGCAATTTTCGAAAACAACGGAAGGGGTTGCAATAAAATATCTGAAAATTATATAACTTGTACCAATAAAAGTTACTTCATGAATGTGTCCGAAACTAGCAAGTTTAGATTTGCAAACATCCTTAACAGCAATCAATTTCGGATCACAATTCAACAGCCACAGAAAGAGTATTTTACATTTTTTTCGATTATAAACACAACAGTTGTGTAAACAAAAGATTCCAGCATAAAAACTCCTATATAAATATTTGCAACCCGCCCCCGCCCCTCCTATTTTTTTTTCAGCAATGACATTACATTGACGTTAAGCCACGCTTTCTAAAGTACGCCATTGTTTGCAAACCCAATTACGGAATATCTTCAACAATTTTAATTATTAACGGTACTTTTAAGTTAGTAGGGCGCAAATTTCGCCAACAGGTTTTTTTCTTTCGCGTGTGTAAGAATACTTTGATGTGTAAATAAAGTATTTTGGCTTTTCGCTTCGTATTGTTTTTATTATTTATTTATTAATTTGTATATTAAATGAAATGAGTTAAAGGCCTTTGTTTTAAGTATTTAATATATCGATTAGGAATGAAAAGAATGCAGTATGAAAGATGTCGAGAGGAACAATATACGGCTATTTGTCCCTGTGCCAGGATAACATAAAATCCCTTATTCACATGTATCTATTACTCCTGAGGGTACTTACCTGTTATACAGGAATTGGCGCTTTTTAAAAAGCTTGGTGTAATTCGAATTTAAGACAGTGAGATTTATTCCAAGATGATATAAACAACTATGAAAATAAAACTGATTATTTATTATGCTGGTTTATGTATGTATTTAAAAAAATGCATCTGACTTCACGTATTAGATAAATTCGTTCTGAATATACAGTAGAGCACCGATTAACTGAACTGTCCGAACTCCCCTTTTTCTAGATCAACGGAAAGAGGAAAATGAAACGGAATATTATAAAAATAATCCAGGCCCATCACATAATGGAGTTTTTGAATGTTTGGAAACAGCTATGAAATGGTTGGTACAACAGGAGAATACTGATCTTATTCAACTTATGTAAAAAAGAAGAATTCCTGATATTTCAGCATTGAAAATAATATTTTCTTTTAAGCAAAAAGCAATACAAAGCTTTTTTCCTTAAATTTTGAATTTCGCTGTTAAAAAAAAATGATATATATATTTAATTTTTTTTTAATGACAAAAATATTTAAAAAGTTAAAAAATTAAAAAAAACACACACACAATTTATTAACATGCCAGTACTAATAGCTGCCATTCCTAAGCCTGTTTAAAATGGGAAGGAAAATTGTGTAGAAACTAAAGAATTTTTTTTAATCTACGTGCCCACTGTTATATGTAAAAAATGCATTGTAACCACTGTGGCATAATCAGGAACATCCCGAAAATTGCCTATTCAATTATCCGAACCTTCGGTGATCCGGAAAAGTTCGGAAAATGTGCGCTGAACTGTATTTCTTTTTGCACTATCCATGTTTTATATTCGTATATCTATTGTAAAATGGTTTTCGTAAAATTAAATGTTATCTTTTAAATAATATTGGAGATTCTTAACACGCAGTGTGATTCTTGGGTTCGGGTAGGTAAACTAAACAAGTTACAAGTGGCAACTAAATTGAATTATGTTCCTGCAAATGAAAATTTGGAAGCATCTCTAGTGCAGAACGACATTAACTCTCAACCTCGGTGTTACATAAAATGATAGAACTGCTCATCATACAATTAAAAGTTCTCTCAAAGTCTCACTTTCACCTGTATAAAAAAGTATAAGGTAACATTTGGTGCAGCAATATACAGTAGAAGACTGTCAGTAAAACACGTCCCGAAAAATACATCTCTCATACCGTAAATAACGAAAGATTTATTATATCGATAAATCTAGAGTAAAATTCAACAGCAAGATCATACTTCATAGGATCATTTCTATAGTATGATTAGCGAGTTCGCTCACCGAACTTCGCAGAAAACCCAACCACGATGATGTGGAGTGGGGTTTCGTCCCGAGCGTGAAACCGGTCCAAATGTCACCTTTTACGGTGGATTCGGCCGTTGATGATCGCGCCCGTTTAGCCTTGTGCTCTACGGGAAGGGCGGAGCTTGCTCTGAGTGGTTCCCAATCTTAATGAAAGGTACAAATACTTGATTGAAAATTTTCTATGGTAACGTCATAAAATTTTTAATGAGAAAAAGAGATTGAATAATATGAAATTTATACGTAATAATATACGTTTAGTTTTTTACTTATGATTGGAAAATAATCACACAATTTTTTTTCTCCTCGTATTCTAACATTATTTTACTTCGGCGTATTGTCTTGTAAGTATGATATGTAAATGAACATGAAAACAACATTTTAAACATTACACATGACGTGAAATGAAATTAACCTTGACAATAAAGGAAGGAAAGAGAGCAGGAATGAAATAAGTATTTTGAAAGATTCTAAATTTTAAAGGAATGATCATTAAAACTGGAATAAATATTTCTAGTCCCGCTTGACCATTTCGCCGTAAATTGAAATAGCAATGTGTGATTAAAATATCAAGTTTCTAAATACAGCCCTATGTTTTATTTGCTTATAAAAGCAGTTGTCTGAAAACAGATGGAGTATTTCAAAAGTGATTTGTAGATTTTATATGAATTTTATCATTATTCAATATAGTCTGTGAGCTTTTAAACCGTACTTTTATTTTAGAGATGTTTAGAAGGAGGGATGTAAAATTAACATGTCAAGAGAAATTGAAGAAATCCTAGGGAGAAATATAAATTTACGTCTGAAACATTTAAAACACTCACGTAAGCACGACTACTAAAGTTAAGCCTTCCCAATAGCTATGCTAAAACTAGAAACAGACTACCAACAACTTTATAAATCATGATCAAATTTTAAATTACACAAAGTTATATGAAAATGGTAAAGTTTTCAGTTTAAACTGGACTACTATCACATATAAAACTGTAGCTGTTTTTAAAGACTTTTCACACCACTTTTTTTTCATGGGTAAGATAAAGAGTAAATCTTACTACGACTTCTTGTTAGCTTTGCGCAGAGGCAGTGTCATAGCCAATGAGGTCCTACCGAGGCGTGACTATTGCTAGTTGAAAACTTTTCCCAATACCCCGCCATGGCGACGTGAAATACCGTCGGCATAGGCAATTTTTGGGAACCCCGAAAGGGGTTGAAATCAAAGAAAGTAGATTCGCCATCCAGAACTCTTACAACTACGGAAAAAGAAAGCCAAAATGACCTCATTATAAGCCTTTCCATCAAACTCGCTTTGTTTAACAAAGAAAATCAGATTTTTGACGGCAAAAATTTTATCATCTTCATTTAAAACATGAAAATCTAATATGCTTATATAACTCTTTCACGAGGCCTGAGGCGAATTCGCTTATTTTAGAGATTTGTAGCTCCACCCACTAGCGATAGGTTTGCATTCCATATGTTACATTATATCTCAGAAGTATAGATATACTCCCATTTTTACAATTAGTGTATTATGCATATAAATACTTCGATAAGAAACAGTACCATTATATACATTCGTTTGTAAGGTTGATGCAGACATAGAAATTTCCTTTGTTAAATAATGACACATGCAAGATTAATTGATCAGAGAAGGGATTTCCCGTTTAAACGACAAAACCTAGCAGTTACGAGTGTGTGAAATTATGATTATCTAAACGACCAAAAGAAAACGTTTTAGATTAATACAATTTTCAGTATCAAAATGTGATCTTAGAATTGTAAGCTTTCGAACAGTTTTCTGAATATTAAAAAAATATAAATACTTTATTATATTAAGAGTACTAAATAAAATCTTTCAGTTACTTTCAGAGTTATTAGTAAAAGAAAATTTTGAAGTTGATATGCATTCCGCAACTTAGAAGAGACTTCAACTCTCAACTGAAATTGGACGATCTCTCAGATATTTTTTAGGTTACAAAAGCTATTTCAGAGCAAAAAATGGAACATTTTATTTTCATAACATAAAACAAACAGCCTAAAACGTACGAAATAGAATGATTTCCTGCGAAAGACGGCAAAACATAAAATCTTTTAATGGAAAACTTGTTCTCTTCGTGTCTGATTGTGAATAGCAAAATTCTGAATTGGATAAATTATTTATTACCTCTATACACTTTCACATTGATACTTTTCCCAGCTGGAAGCATCGGAATAAGCAATTTTCGAAAACAACGGAAGGGGTTGCAATAAAATATCTGAAAATTATATAACTTGTACCAATAAAAGTTACTTCATGAATGTGTCCGAAACTAGCAAGTTTAGATTTGCAAACATCCTTAACAGCAATCAATTTCGGATCACAATTCAACAGCCACAGAAAGAGTATTTTACATTTTTTTCGATTATAAACACAACAGTTGTGTAAACAAAAGATTCCAGCATAAAAACTCCTATATAAATATTTGCAACCCGCCCCCGCCCCTCCTATTTTTTTTTTCAGCAATGACATTACATTGACGTTAAGCCACGCTTTCTAAAGTACGCCATTGTTTGCAAACCCAATTACGGAATATCTTCAACAATTTTAATTATTAACGGTACTTTTAAGTTAGTAGGGCGCAAATTTCGCCAACAGGTTTTTTTCTTTCGCGTGTGTAAGAATACTTTGATGTGTAAATAAAGTATTTTGGCTTTTCGCTTCGTATTGTTTTTATTATTTATTTATTAATTTGTATATTAAATGAAATGAGTTAAAGGCCTTTGTTTTAAGTATTTAATATATCGATTAGGAATGAAAAGAATGCAGTATGAAAGATGTCGAGAGGAACAATATACGGCTATTTGTCCCTGTGCCAGGATAACATAAAATCCCTTATTCACATGTATCTATTACTCCTGAGGGTACTTACCTGTTATACAGGAATTGGCGCTTTTTAAAAAGCTTGGTGTAATTCGAATTTAAGACAGTGAGATTTATTCCAAGATGATATAAACAACTATGAAAATAAAACTGATTATTTATTATGCTGGTTTATGTATGTATTTAAAAAAATGCATCTGACTTCACGTATTAGATAAATTCGTTCTGAATATACAGTAGAGCACCGATTAACTGAACTGTCCGAACTCCCCTTTTTCTAGATCAACGGAAAGAGGAAAATGAAACGGAATATTATAAAAATAATCCAGGCCCATCACATAATGGAGTTTTTGAATGTTTGGAAACAGCTATGAAATGGTTGGTAAAACAGGAGAATACTGATCTTATTCAACTTATGTAAAAAAGAAGAATTCCTGATATTTCAGCATTGAAAATAATATTTTCTTTTAAGCAAAAAGCAATACAAAGCTTTTTTCCTTAAATTTTGAATTTCGCTGTTAAAAAAAAATGATATATATATTTAATTTTTTTTTAATGACAAAAATATTTAAAAAGTTAAAAAATTAAAAAAAACACACACACAATTTATTAACATGCCAGTACTAATAGCTGCCATTCCTAAGCCTGTTTAAAATGGGAAGGAAAATTGTGTAGAAACTAAAGAATTTTTTTTAATCTACGTGCCCACTGTTATATGTAAAAAATGCATTGTAACCACTGTGGCATAATCAGGAACATCCCGAAAATTGCCTATTCAATTATCCGAACCTTCGGTGATCCGGAAAAGTTCGGAAAATGTGCGCTGAACTGTATTTCTTTTTGCACTATCCATGTTTTATATTCGTATATCTATTGTAAAATGGTTTTCGTAAAATTAAATGTTATCTTTTAAATAATATTGGAGATTCTTAACACGCAGTGTGATTCTTGGGTTCGGGTAGGTAAACTAAACAAGTTACAAGTGGCAACTAAATTGAATTATGTTCCTGCAAATGAAAATTTGGAAGCATCTCTAGTGCAGAACGACATTAACTCTCAACCTCGGTGTTACATAAAATGATAGAACTGCTCATCATACAATTAAAAGTTCTCTCAAAGTCTCACTTTCACCTGTATAAAAAAGTATAAGGTAACATTTGGTGCAGCAATATACAGTAGAAGACTGTCAGTAAAACACGTCCCGAAAAATACATCTCTCATACCGTAAATAACGAAAGATTTATTATATCGATAAATCTAGAGTAAAATTCAACAGCAAGATCATACTTCATAGGATCATTTCTATAGTATGATTAGCGAGTTCGCTCACCGAACTTCGCAGAAAACCCAACCACGATGATGTGGAGTGGGGTTTCGTCCCGAGCGTGAAACCGGTCCAAATGTCACCTTTTACGGTGGATTCGGCCGTTGATGATCGCGCCCGTTTAGCCTTGTGCTCTACGGGAAGGGCGGAGCTTGCTCTGAGTGGTTCCCAATCTTAATGAAAGGTACAAATACTTGATTGAAAATTTTCTATGGTAACGTCATAAAATTTTTAATGAGAAAAAGAGATTGAATAATATGAAATTTATACGTAATAATATACGTTTAGTTTTTTACTTATGATTGGAAAATAATCACACAATTTTTTTTCTCCTCGTATTCTAACATTATTTTACTTCGGCGTATTGTCTTGTAAGTATGATATGTAAATGAACATGAAAACAACATTTTAAACATTACACATGACGTGAAATGAAATTAACCTTGACAATAAAGGAAGGAAAGAGAGCAGGAATGAAATAAGTATTTTGAAAGATTCTAAATTTTAAAGGAATGATCATTAAAACTGGAATAAATATTTCTAGTCCCGCTTGACCATTTCGCCGTAAATTGAAATAGCAATGTGTGATTAAAATATCAAGTTTCTAAATACAGCCCTATGTTTTATTTGCTTATAAAAGCAGTTGTCTGAAAACAGATGGAGTATTTCAAAAGTGATTTGTAGATTTTATATGAATTTTATCATTATTCAATATAGTCTGTGAGCTTTTAAACCGTACTTTTATTTTAGAGATGTTTAGAAGGAGGGATGTAAAATTAACATGTCAAGAGAAATTGAAGAAATCCTAGGGAGAAATATAAATTTACGTCTGAAACATTTAAAACACTCACGTAAGCACGACTACTAAAGTTAAGCCTTCCCAATAGCTATGCTAAAACTAGAAACAGACTACCAACAACTTTATAAATCATGATCAAATTTTAAATTACACAAAGTTATATGAAAATGGTAAAGTTTTCAGTTTAAACTGGACTACTATCACATATAAAACTGTAGCTGTTTTTAAAGACTTTTCACACCACTTTTTTTTCATGGGTAAGATAAAGAGTAAATCTTACTACGACTTCTTGTTAGCTTTGCGCAGAGGCAGTGTCATAGCCAATGAGGTCCTACCGAGGCGTGACTATTGCTAGTTGAAAACTTTTCCCAATACCCCGCCATGGCGACGTGAAATACCGTCGGCATAGGCAATTTTTGGGAACCCCGAAAGGGGTTGAAATCAAAGAAAGTAGATTCGCCATCCAGAACTCTTACAACTACGGAAAAAGAAAGCCAAAATGACCTCATTATAAGCCTTTCCATCAAACTCGCTTTGTTTAACAAAGAAAATCAGATTTTTGACGGCAAAAATTTTATCATCTTCATTTAAAACATGAAAATCTAATATGCTTATATAACTCTTTCACGAGACCTGAGGCGAATTCGCTTATTTTAGAGATTTGTAGCTCCACCCACTAGCGATAGGTTTGCATTCCATATGTTACATTATATCTCAGAAGTATAGATATACTCCCATTTTTACAATTAGTGTATTATGCATATAAATACTTCGATAAGAAACAGTACCATTATATACATTCGTTTGTAAGGTTGATGCAGACATAGAAATTTCCTTTGTTAAATAATGACACATGCAAGATTAATTGATCAGAGAAGGGATTTCCCGTTTAAACGACAAAACCTAGCAGTTACGAGTGTGTGAAATTATGATTATCTAAACGACCAAAAGAAAACGTTTTAGATTAATACAATTTTCAGTATCAAAATGTGATCTTAGAATTGTAAGCTTTCGAACAGTTTTCTGAATATTCAAAAAATATAAATACTTTATTATATTAAGAGTACTAAATAAAATCTTTCAGTTACTTTCAGAGTTATTAGTAAAAGAAAATTTTGAAGTTGATATGCATTCCGCAACTTAGAAGAGACTTCAACTCTCAACTGAAATTGGACGATCTCTCAGATATTTTTTAGGTTACAAAAGCTATTTCAGAGCAAAAAATGGAACATTTTATTTTCATAACATAAAACAAACAGCCTAAAACGTACGAAATAGAATGATTTCCTGCGAAAGACGGCAAAACATAAAATCTTTTAATGGAAAACTTGTTCTCTTCGTGTCTGATTGTGAATAGCAAAATTCTGAATTGGATAAATTATTTATTACCTCTATACACTTTCACATTGATACTTTTCCCAGCTGGAAGCATCGGAATAAGCAATTTTCGAAAACAACGGAAGGGGTTGCAATAAAATATCTGAAAATTATATAACTTGTACCAATAAAAGTTACTTCATGAATGTGTCCGAAACTAGCAAGTTTAGATTTGCAAACATCCTTAACAGCAATCAATTTCGGATCACAATTCAACAGCCACAGAAAGAGTATTTTACATTTTTTTCGATTATAAACACAACAGTTGTGTAAACAAAAGATTCCAGCATAAAAACTCCTATATAAATATTTGCAACCCGCCCCCGCCCCTCCTATTTTTTTTTTCAGCAATGACATTACATTGACGTTAAGCCACGCTTTCTAAAGTACGCCATTGTTTGCAAACCCAATTACGGAATATCTTCAACAATTTTAATTATTAACGGTACTTTTAAGTTAGTAGGGCGCAAATTTCGCCAACAGGTTTTTTCTTTCGCGTGTGTAAGAATACTTTGATGTGTAAATAAAGTATTTTGGCTTTTCGCTTCGTATTGTTTTTATTATTTATTTATTAATTTGTATATTAAATGAAATGAGTTAAAGGCCTTTGTTTTAAGTATTTAATATATCGATTAGGAATGAAAAGAATGCAGTATGAAAGATGTCGAGAGGAACAATATACGGCTATTTGTCCCTGTGCCAGGATAACATAAAATCCCTTATTCACATGTATCTATTACTCCTGAGGGTACTTACCTGTTATACAGGAATTGGCGCTTTTTAAAAAGCTTGGTGTAATTCGGATTTAAGACAGTGAGATTTATTCCAAAATGATATAAACAACTATGAAAATAAAACTGATTATTTATTATGCTGTTTTATGTATGTATTTAAAAAAATGCATCTGACTTCACGTATTAGATAAATTCGTTCTGAATATACAGTAGAGCACCGATTAACTGAACTGTCCGAACTCCCCTTTTTCTAGATCAACGGATAGAGGAAAATGAAACGGAATATTATAAAAATAATCCAGGCCCATCACATAATGGAGTTTTTGAATGTTTGGAAACAGCTATGAAATGGTTGGTACAACAGGAGAATACTGATCTTATTCAACTTATGTAAAAAAGAAGAATTCCTGATATTTCAGCATTGAAAATAATATTTTCTTTTAAGCAAAAAGCAATACAAAGCTTTTTTGCTTAAATTTTGAATTTCGCTGTTAAAAAAAAATGATATATATATTTAATTTTTTTTTAATGACAAAAATATTTAAAAAGTTAAAAAATTAAAAAAAAAAACACACAATTTATTAACATGCCAGTACTAATAGCTGCCATTCCTAAGCCTGTTTAAAATGGGAAGGAAAATTGTGTAGAAACTAAAGAATTTTTTTTAATCTACGTGCCCACTGTTATATGTAAAAAATGCATTGTAACCACTGTGGCATAATCAGGAACATCCCGAAAATTGCCTATTCAATTATCCGAACCTTCGGTGATCCGGAAAAGTTCGGAAAATGTGCGCTGAACTGTATTTCTTTTTGCACTATCCATGTTTTATATTCGTATATCTATTGTAAAATGGTTTTCGTAAAATTAAATGTTATCTTTTAAATAATATTGGAGATTCTTAACACGCAGTGTGATTCTTGGGTTCGGGTAGGTAAACTAAACAAGTTACAAGTGGCAACTAAATTGAATTATGTTCCTGCAAATGAAAATTTGGAAGCATCTCTAGTGCAGAACGACATTAACTCTCAACCTCGGTGTTACATAAAATGATAGAACTGCTCATCATACAATTAAAAGTTCTCTCAAAGTCTCACTTTCACCTGTATAAATAAGTATAAGGTAACATTTGGTGCAGCAATATACAGTAGAAGACTGTCAGTAAAACACGTCCCGAAAAATACATCTCTCATACCGTAAATAACGAAAGATTTATTATATCGATAAATCTAGAGTAAAATTCAACAGCAAGATCATACTTCATAGGATCATTTCTATAGTATGATTAGCGAGTTCGCTCACCGAACTTCGCAGAAAACCCAACCACGATGATGTGGAGTGGGGTTTCGTCCCGAGCGTGAAACCGGTCCAAATGTCACCTTTTACGGTGGATTCGGCCGTTGATGATCGCGCCCGTTTAGCCTTGTGCTCTACGGGAAGGGCGGAGCTTGCTCTGAGTGGTTCCCAATCTTAATGAAAGGTACAAATACTTGATTGAAAATTTTCTATGGTAACGTCATAAAATTTTTAATGAGAAAAAGAGATTGAATAATATGAAATTTATACGTAATAATATACGTTTAGTTTTTTACTTATGATTGGAAAATAATCACACAATTTTTTTTCTCCTCGTATTCTAACATTATTTTACTTCGGCGTATTGTCTTGTAAGTATGATATGTAAATGAACATGAAAACAACATTTTAAACATTACACATGACGTGAAATGAAATTAACCTTGACAATAAAGGAAGGAAAGAGAGCAGGAATGAAATAAGTATTTTGAAAGATTCTAAATTTTAAAGGAATGATCATTAAAACTGGAATAAATATTTCTAGTCCCGCTTGACCATTTCGCCGTAAATTGAAATAGCAATGTGTGATTAAAATATCAAGTTTCTAAATACAGCCCTATGTTTTATTTGCTTATAAAAGCAGTTGTCTGAAAACAGATGGAGTTTTTCAAAAGTGATTTGTAGATTTTATATGAATTTTATCATTATTCAATATAGTCTGTGAGCTTTTAAACCGTACTTTTATTTTAGAGATGTTTAGAAGGAGGGATGTAAAATTAACATGTCAAGAGAAATTGAAGAAATCCTGGGGAGAAATATAAATTTACGTCTGAAACATTTAAAACACTCACGTAAGCACGACTACTAAAGTTAAGCCTTCCCAATAGCTATGCTAAAACTAGAAACAGACTACCAACAACTTTATAAATCATGATCAAATTTTAAATAACACAAAGTTATATGAAAATGGTAAAGTTTTCAGTTTAAACTGGACTACTATCACATATAAAACTGTAGCTGTTTTTAAAGACTTTTCACACCACTTTTTTTTCATGGGTAAGATAAAGAGTAAATCTTACTACGACTTCTTGTTAGCTTTGCGCAGAGGCAGTGTCATAGCCAATGAGGTCCTACCGAGGCGTGACTATTGCTAGTTGAAAACTTTTCCCAATACCGTCGGCATAGGCAATTTTTGGGAACCCCGAAAGGGGTTGAAATCAAAGAAAGTAGATTCGCCATCCAGAACTCTTACAACTACGGAAAAAGAAAGCCAAAATGACCTCATTATAAGCCTTTCCATCAAACTCGCTTTGTTTAACAAAGAAAATCAGATTTTTGACGGCAAAAATTTTATCATCTTCATTTAAAACATGAAAATCTAATATGCTTATATAACTCTTTCACGAGGCCTGAGGCGAATTCGCTTATTTTAGAGATTTGTAGCTCCACCCACTAGCGATAGGTTTGCATTCCATATGTTACATTATATCTCAGAAGTATAGATATACTCCCATTTTTACAATTAGTGTATTATGCATATAAATACTTCGATAAGAAACAGTACCATTATATACATTCGTTTGTAAGGTTGATGCAGACATAGAAATTTCCTTTGTTAAATAATGACACATGCAAGATTAATTGATCAGAGAAGGGATTTCCCGTTTAAACGACAAAACCTAGCAGTTACGAGTGTGTGAAATTATGATTATCTAAACGACCAAAAGAAAACGTTTTAGATTAATACAATTTTCAGTATCAAAATGTGATCTTAGAATTGTAAGCTTTCGAACAGTTTTCTGAATATTCAAAAAATATAAATACTTTATTATATTAAGAGTACTAAATAAAATCTTTCAGTTACTTTCAGAGTTATTAGTAAAAGAAAATTTTGAAGTTGATATGCATTCCGCAACTTAGAAGAGACTTCAACTCTCAACTGAAATTGGACGATCTCTCAGATATTTTTTAGGTTACAAAAGCTATTTCAGAGCAAAAAATGGAACATTTTATTTTCATAACATAAAACAAACAGCCTAAAACGTACGAAATAGAATGATTTCCTGCGAAAGACGGCAAAACATAAAATCTTTTAATGGAAAACTTGTTCTCTTCGTGTCTGATTGTGAATAGCAAAATTCTGAATTGGATAAATTATTTATTACCTCTATACACTTTCACATTGATACTTTTCCCAGCTGGAAGCATCGGAATAAGCAATTTTCGAAAACAACGGAAGGGGTTGCAATAAAATATCTGAAAATTATATAACTTGTACCAATAAAAGTTATTTCATGAATGTGTCCGAAACTAGCAAGTTTAGATTTGCAAACATCCTTAACAGCAATCAATTTCGGATCACAATTCAACAGCCACAGAAAGAGTATTTTACATTTTTTTCGATTATAAACACAACAGTTGTGTAAACAAAAGATTCCAGCATAAAAACTCCTATATAAATATTTGCAACCCGCCCCCGCCCCTCCTATTTTTTTTTTCAGCAATGACATTACATTGACGTTAAGCCACGCTTTCTAAAGTACGCCATTGTTTGCAAACCCAATTACGGAATATCTTCAACAATTTTAATTATTAACGGTACTTTTAAGTTAGTAGGGCGCAAATTTCGCCAACAGGTTTTTTTCTTTCGCGTGTGTAAGAATACTTTGATGTGTAAATAAAGTATTTTGGCTTTTCGCTTCGTATTGTTTTTATTATTTATTTATTAATTTGTATATTAAATGAAATGAGTTAAAGGCCTTTGTTTTAAGTATTTAATATATCGATTAGGAATGAAAAGAATGCAGTATGAAAGATGTCGAGAGGAACAATATACGGCTATTTGTCCCTGTGCCAGGATAACATAAAATCCCTTATTCACATGTATCTATTACTCCTGAGGGTACTTACCTGTTATACAGGAATTGGCGCTTTTTAAAAAGCTTGGTGTAATTCGAATTTAAGACAGTGAGATTTATTCCAAGATGATATAAACAACTATGAAAATAAAACTGATTATTTATTATGCTGGTTTATGTATGTATTTAAAAAAATGCATCTGACTTCACGTATTAGATAAATTCGTTCTGAATATACAGTAGAGCACCGATTAACTGAACTGTCCGAACTCCCCTTTTTCTAGATCAACGGAAAGAGGAAAATGAAACGGAATATTATAAAAATAATCCAGGCCCATCACATAATGGAGTTTTTGAATGTTTGGAAACAGCTATGAAATGGTTGGTACAACAGGAGAATACTGATCTTATTCAACTTATGTAAAAAAGAAGAATTCCTGATATTTCAGCATTGAAAATAATATTTTCTTTTAAGCAAAAAGCAATACAAAGCTTTTTTCCTTAAATTTTGAATTTCGCTGTTAAAAAAAAATGATATATATATTTAATTTTTTTTTAATGACAAAAATATTTAAAAAGTTAAAAAATTAAAAAAAACACACACACAATTTATTAACATGCCAGTACTAATAGCTGCCATTCCTAAGCCTGTTTAAAATGGGAAGGAAAATTGTGTAGAAACTAAAGAATTTTTTTTAATCTACGTGCCCACTGTTATATGTAAAAAATGCATTGTAACCACTGTGGCATAATCAGGAACATCCCGAAAATTGCCTATTCAATTATCCGAACCTTCGGTGATCCGGAAAAGTTCGGAAAATGTGCGCTGAACTGTATTTCTTTTTGCACTATCCATGTTTTATATTCGTATATCTATTGTAAAATGGTTTTCGTAAAATTAAATGTTATCTTTTAAATAATATTGGAGATTCTTAACACGCAGTGTGATTCTTGGGTTCGGGTAGGTAAACTAAACAAGTTACAAGTGGCAACTAAATTGAATTATGTTCCTGCAAATGAAAATTTGGAAGCATCTCTAGTGCAGAACGACATTAACTCTCAACCTCGGTGTTACATAAAATGATAGAACTGCTCATCATACAATTAAAAGTTCTCTCAAAGTCTCACTTTCACCTGTATAAATAAGTATAAGGTAACATTTGGTGCAGCAATATACAGTAGAAGACTGTCAGTAAAACACGTCCCGAAAAATACATCTCTCATACCGTAAATAACGAAAGATTTATTATATCGATAAATCTAGAGTAAAATTCAACAGCAAGATCATACTTCATAGGATCATTTCTATAGTATGATTAGCGAGTTCGCTCACCGAACTTCGCAGAAAACCCAACCACGATGATGTGGAGTGGGGTTTCGTCCCGAGCGTGAAACCGGTCCAAATGTCACCTTTTACGGTGGATTCGGCCGTTGATGATCGCGCCCGTTTAGCCTTGTGCTCTACGGGAAGGGCGGAGCTTGCTCTGAGTGGTTCCCAATCTTAATGAAAGGTACAAATACTTGATTGAAAATTTTCTATGGTAACGTCATAAAATTTTTAATGAGAAAAAGAGATTGAATAATATGAAATTTATACGTAATAATATACGTTTAGTTTTTTACTTATGATTGGAAAATAATCACACAATTTTTTTTCTCCTCGTATTCTAACATTATTTTACTTCGGCGTATTGTCTTGTAAGTATGATATGTAAATGAACATGAAAACAACATTTTAAACATTACACATGACGTGAAATGAAATTAACCTTGACAATAAAGGAAGGAAAGAGAGCAGGAATGAAATAAGTATTTTGAAAGATTCTAAATTTTAAAGGAATGATCATTAAAACTGGAATAAATATTTCTAGTCCCGCTTGACCATTTCGCCGTAAATTGAAATAGCAATGTGTGATTAAAATATCAAGTTTCTAAATACAGCCCTATGTTTTATTTGCTTATAAAAGCAGTTGTCTGAAAACAGATGGAGTATTTCAAAAGTGATTTGTAGATTTTATATGAATTTTATCATTATTCAATATAGTCTGTGAGCTTTTAAACCGTACTTTTATTTTAGAGATGTTTAGAAGGAGGGATGTAAAATTAGCATGTCAAGAGAAATTGAAGAAATCCTAGGGAGAAATATAAATTTACGTCTGAAACATTTAAAACACTCACGTAAGCACGACTACTAAAGTTAAGCCTTCCCAATAGCTATGCTAAAACTAGAAACAGACTACCAACAACTTTATAAATCATGATCAAATTTTAAATTACACAAAGTTATATGAAAATGGTAAAGTTTTCAGTTTAAACTGGACTACTATCACATATAAAACTGTAGCTGTTTTTAAAGACTTTTCACACCACTTTTTTTTCATGGGTAAGATAAAGAGTAAATCTTACTACGACTTCTTGTTAGCTTTGCGCAGAGGCAGTGTCATAGCCAATGAGGTCCTACCGAGGCGTGACTATTGCTAGTTGAAAACTTTTCCCAATACCCCGCCATGGCGACGTGAAATACCGTCGGCATAGGCAATTTTTGGGAACCCCGAAAGGGGTTGAAATCAAAGAAAGTAGATTCGCCATCCAGAACTCTTACAACTACGGAAAAAGAAAGCCAAAATGACCTCATTATAAGCCTTTCCATCAAACTCGCTTTGTTTAACAAAGAAAATCAGATTTTTGACGGCAAAAATTTTATCATCTTCATTTAAAACATGAAAATCTAATATGCTTATATAACTCTTTCACGAGGCCTGAGGCGAATTCGCTTATTTTAGAGATTTGTAGCTCCACCCACTAGCGATAGGTTTGCATTCCATATGTTACATTATATCTCAGAAGTATAGATATACTCCCATTTTTACAATTAGTGTATTATGCATATAAATACTTCGATAAGAAACAGTACCATTATATACATTCGTTTGTAAGGTTGATGCAGACATAGAAATTTCCTTTGTTAAATAATGACACATGCAAGATTAATTG
This sequence comes from Maratus michaelseni, assembly GCA_963931845.1. Classification (NCBI taxonomy): domain Eukaryota; kingdom Metazoa; phylum Arthropoda; class Arachnida; order Araneae; family Salticidae; genus Maratus; species Maratus michaelseni. The sequence goes on from OZ007598.1 coordinate 40,178,545, forward strand.
ATCAGAGAAGGGATTTCCCGTTTAAACGACAAAACCTAGCAGTTACGAGTGTGTGAAATTATGATTATCTAAACGACCAAAAGAAAACGTTTTAGATTAATACAATTTTCAGTATCAAAATGTGATCTTAGAATTGTAAGCTTTCGAACAGTTTTCTGAATATTCAAAAAATATAAATACTTTATTATATTAAGAGTACTAAATAAAATCTTTCAGTTACTTTCAGAGTTATTAGTAAAAGAAAATTTTGAAGTTGATATGCATTCCGCAACTTAGAAGAGACTTCAACTCTCAACTGAAATTGGACGATCTCTCAGATATTTTTTAGGTTACAAAAGCTATTTCAGAGCAAAAAATGGAACATTTTATTTTCATAACATAAAACAAGCAGCCTAAAACGTACGAAATAGAATGATTTCCTGCGAAAGACGGCAAAACATAAAATCTTTTAATGGAAAACTTGTTCTCTTCGTGTCTGATTGTGAATAGCAAAATTCTGAATTGGATAAATTATTTATTACCTCTATACACTTTCACATTGATACTTTTCCCAGCTGGAAGCATCGGAATAAGCAATTTTCGAAAACAACGGAAGGGGTTGCAATAAAATATCTGAAAATTATATAACTTGTACCAATAAAAGTTATTTCATGAATGTGTCCGAAACTAGCAAGTTTAGATTTGCAAACATCCTTAACAGCAATCAATTTCGGATCACAATTCAACAGCCACAGAAAGAGTATTTTACATTTTTTTCGATTATAAACACAACAGTTGTGTAAACAAAAGATTCCAGCATAAAAACTCCTATATAAATATTTGCAACCCGCCCCCGCCCCTCCTATTTTTTTTTTTCAGCAATGACATTACATTGACGTTAAGCCACGCTTTCTAAAGTACGCCATTGTTTGCAAACCCAATTACGGAATATCTTCAACAATTTTAATTATTAACGGTACTTTTAAGTTAGTAGGGCGCAAATTTCGCCAACAGGTTTTTTTCTTTCGCGTGTGTAAGAATACTTTGATGTGTAAATAAAGTATTTTGGCTTTTCGCTTCGTATTGTTTTTATTATTTATTTATTAATTTGTATATTAAATGAAATGAGTTAAAGGCCTTTGTTTTAAGTATTTAATATATCGATTAGGAATGAAAAGAATGCAGTATGAAAGATGTCGAGAGGAACAATATACGGCTATTTGTCCCTGTGCCAGGATAACATAAAATCCCTTATTCACATGTATCTATTACTCCTGAGGGTACTTACCTGTTATACAGGAATTGGCGCTTTTTAAAAAGCTTGGTGTAATTCGAATTTAAGACAGTGAGATTTATTCCAAGATGATATAAACAACTATGAAAATAAAACTGATTATTTATTATGCTGGTTTATGTATGTATTTAAAAAAATGCATCTGACTTCACGTATTAGATAAATTCGTTCTGAATATACAGTAGAGCACCGATTAACTGAACTGTCCGAACTCCCCTTTTTCTAGATCAACGGAAAGAGGAAAATGAAACGGAATATTATAAAAATAATCCAGGCCCATCACATAATGGAGTTTTTGAATGTTTGGAAACAGCTATGAAATGGTTGGTACAACAGGAGAATACTGATCTTATTCAACTTATGTAAAAAAGAAGAATTCCTGATATTTCAGCATTGAAAATAATATTTTCTTTTAAGCAAAAAGCAATACAAAGCTTTTTTCCTTAAATTTTGAATTTCGCTGTTAAAAAAAAATGATATATATATTTAATTTTTTTTTAATGACAAAAATATTTAAAAAGTTAAAAAATTAAAAAAAACACACACACAATTTATTAACATGCCAGTACTAATAGCTGCCATTCCTAAGCCTGTTTAAAATGGGAAGGAAAATTGTGTAGAAACTAAAGAATTTTTTTTAATCTACGTGCCCACTGTTATATGTAAAAAATGCATTGTAACCACTGTGGCATAATCAGGAACATCCCGAAAATTGCCTATTCAATTATCCGAACCTTCGGTGATCCGGAAAAGTTCGGAAAATGTGCGCTGAACTGTATTTCTTTTTGCACTATCCATGTTTTATATTCGTATATCTATTGTAAAATGGTTTTCGTAAAATTAAATGTTATCTTTTAAATAATATTGGAGATTCTTAACACGCAGTGTGATTCTTGGGTTCGGGTAGGTAAACTAAACAAGTTACAAGTGGCAACTAAATTGAATTATGTTCCTGCAAATGAAAATTTGGAAGCATCTCTAGTGCAGAACGACATTAACTCTCAACCTCGGTGTTACATAAAATGATAGAACTGCTCATCATACAATTAAAAGTTCTCTCAAAGTCTCACTTTCACCTGTATAAATAAGTATAAGGTAACATTTGGTGCAGCAATATACAGTAGAAGACTGTCAGTAAAACACGTCCCGAAAAATACATCTCTCATACCGTAAATAACGAAAGATTTATTATATCGATAAATCTAGAGTAAAATTCAACAGCAAGATCATACTTCATAGGATCATTTCTATAGTATGATTAGCGAGTTCGCTCACCGAACTTCGCAGAAAACCCAACCACGATGATGTGGAGTGGGGTTTCGTCCCGAGCGTGAAACCGGTCCAAATGTCACCTTTTACGGTGGATTCGGCCGTTGATGATCGCGCCCGTTTAGCCTTGTGCTCTACGGGAAGGGCGGAGCTTGCTCTGAGTGGTTCCCAATCTTAATGAAAGGTACAAATACTTGATTGAAAATTTTCTATGGTAACGTCATAAAATTTTTAATGAGAAAAAGAGATTGAATAATATGAAATTTATACGTAATAATATACGTTTAGTTTTTTACTTATGATTGGAAAATAATCACACAATTTTTTTTCTCCTCGTATTCTAACATTATTTTACTTCGGCGTATTGTCTTGTAAGTATGATATGTAAATGAACATGAAAACAACATTTTAAACATTACACATGACGTGAAATGAAATTAACCTTGACAATAAAGGAAGGAAAGAGAGCAGGAATGAAATAAGTATTTTGAAAGATTCTAAATTTTAAAGGAATGATCATTAAAACTGGAATAAATATTTCTAGTCCCGCTTGACCATTTCGCCGTAAATTGAAATAGCAATGTGTGATTAAAATATCAAGTTTCTAAATACAGCCCTATGTTTTATTTGCTTATAAAAGCAGTTGTCTGAAAACAGATGGAGTATTTCAAAAGTGATTTGTAGATTTTATATGAATTTTATCATTATTCAATATAGTCTGTGAGCTTTTAAACCGTACTTTTATTTTAGAGATGTTTAGAAGGAGGGATGTAAAATTAACATGTCAAGAGAAATTGAAGAAATCCTAGGGAGAAATATAAATTTACGTCTGAAACATTTAAAACACTCACGTAAGCACGACTACTAAAGTTAAGCCTTCCCAATAGCTATGCTAAAACTAGAAACAGACTACCAACAACTTTATAAATCATGATCAAATTTTAAATTACACAAAGTTATATGAAAATGGTAAAGTTTTCAGTTTAAACTGGACTACTATCACATATAAAACTGTAGCTGTTTTTAAAGACTTTTCACACCACTTTTTTTTCATGGGTAAGATAAAGAGTAAATCTTACTACGACTTCTTGTTAGCTTTGCGCAGAGGCAGTGTCATAGCCAATGAGGTCCTACCGAGGCGTGACTATTGCTAGTTGAAAACTTTTCCCAATACCCCGCCATGGCGACGTGAAATACCGTCGGCATAGGCAATTTTTGGGAACCCCGAAAGGGGTTGAAATCAAAGAAAGTAGAATCGCCATCCAGAACTCTTACAACTACGGAAAAAGAAAGCCAAAATGACCTCATTATAAGCCTTTCCATCAAACTCGCTTTGTTTAACAAAGAAAATCAGATTTTTGACGGCAAAAATTTTATCATCTTCATTTAAAACATGAAAATCTAATATGCTTATATAACTCTTTCACGAGGCCTGAGGCGAATTCGCTTATTTTAGAGATTTGTAGCTCCACCCACTAGCGATAGGTTTGCATTCCATATGTTACATTATATCTCAGAAGTATAGATATACTCCCATTTTTACAATTAGTGTATTATGCATATAAATACTTCGATAAGAAACAGTACCATTATATACATTCGTTTGTAAGGTTGATGCAGACATAGAAATTTCCTTTGTTAAATAATGACACATGCAAGATTAATTGATCAGAGAAGGGATTTCCCGTTTAAACGACAAAACCTAGCAGTTACGAGTGTGTGAAATTATGATTATCTAAACGACCAAAAGAAAACGTTTTAGATTAATACAATTTTCAGTATCAAAATGTGATCTTAGAATTGTAAGCTTTCGAACAGTTTTCTGAATATTCAAAAAATATAAATACTTTATTATATTAAGAGTACTAAATAAAATCTTTCAGTTACTTTCAGAGTTATTAGTAAAAGAAAATTTTGAAGTTGATATGCATTCCGCAACTTAGAAGAGACTTCAACTCTCAACTGAAATTGGACGATCTCTCAGATATTTTTTAGGTTACAAAAGCTATTTCAGAGCAAAAAATGGAACATTTTATTTTCATAACATAAAACAAACAGCCTAAAACGTACGAAATAGAATGATTTCCTGCGAAAGACGGCAAAACATAAAATCTTTTAATGGAAAACTTGTTCTCTTCGTGTCTGATTGTGAATAGCAAAATTCTGAATTGGATAAATTATTTATTACCTCTATACACTTTCACATTGATACTTTTCCCAGCTGGAAGCATCGGAATAAGCAATTTTCGAAAACAACGGAAGGGGTTGCAATAAAATATCTGAAAATTATATAACTTGTACCAATAAAAGTTATTTCATGAATGTGTCCGAAACTAGCAAGTTTAGATTTGCAAACATCCTTAACAGCAATCAATTTCGGATCACAATTCAACAGCCACAGAAAGAGTATTTTACATTTTTTTCGATTATAAACACAACAGTTGTGTAAACAAAAGATTCCAGCATAAAAACTCCTATATAAATATTTGCAACCCGCCCCCGCCCCTCCTATTTTTTTTTTCAGCAATGACATTACATTGACGTTAAGCCACGCTTTCTAAAGTACGCCATTGTTTGCAAACCCAATTACGGAATATCTTCAACAATTTTAATTATTAACGGTACTTTTAAGTTAGTAGGGCGCAAATTTCGCCAACAGGTTTTTTTCTTTCGCGTGTGTAAGAATACTTTGATGTGTAAATAAAGTATTTTGGCTTTTCGCTTCGTATTGTTTTTATTATTTATTTATTAATTTGTATATTAAATGAAATGAGTTAAAGGCCTTTGTTTTAAGTATTTAATATATCGATTAGGAATGAAAAGAATGCAGTATGAAAGATGTCGAGAGGAACAATATACGGCTATTTGTCCCTGTGCCAGGATAACATAAAATCCCTTATTCACATGTATCTATTACTCCTGAGGGTACTTACCTGTTATACAGGAATTGGCGCTTTTTAAAAAGCTTGGTGTAATTCGAATTTAAGACAGTGAGATTTATTCCAAGATGATATAAACAACTATGAAAATAAAACTGATTATTTATTATGCTGGTTTATGTATGTATTTAAAAAAATGCATCTGACTTCACGTATTAGATAAATTCGTTCTGAATATACAGTAGAGCACCGATTAACTGAACTGTCCGAACTCCCCTTTTTCTAGATCAACGGAAAGAGGAAAATGAAACGGAATATTATAAAAATAATCCAGGCCCATCACATAATGGAGTTTTTGAATGTTTGGAAACAGCTATGAAATGGTTGGTACAACAGGAGAATACTGATCTTATTCAACTTATGTAAAAAAGAAGAATTCCTGATATTTCAGCATTGAAAATAATATTTTCTTTTAAGCAAAAAGCAATACAAAGCTTTTTTCCTTAAATTTTGAATTTCGCTGTTAAAAAAAAATGATATATATATTTAATTTTTTTTTAATGACAAAAATATTTAAAAAGTTAAAAAATTAAAAAAAACACACACACAATTTATTAACATGCCAGTACTAATAGCTGCCATTCCTAAGCCTGTTTAAAATGGGAAGGAAAATTGTGTAGAAACTAAAGAATTTTTTTTAATCTACGTGCCCACTGTTATATGTAAAAAATGCATTGTAACCACTGTGGCATAATCAGGAACATCCCGAAAATTGCCTATTCAATTATCCGAACCTTCGGTGATCCGGAAAAGTTCGGAAAATGTGCGCTGAACTGTATTTCTTTTTGCACTATCCATGTTTTATATTCGTATATCTATTGTAAAATGGTTTTCGTAAAATTAAATGTTATCTTTTAAATAATATTGGAGATTCTTAACACGCAGTGTGATTCTTGGGTTCGGGTAGGTAAACTAAACAAGTTACAAGTGGCAACTAAATTGAATTATGTTCCTGCAAATGAAAATTTGGAAGCATCTCTAGTGCAGAACGACATTAACTCTCAACCTCGGTGTTACATAAAATGATAGAACTGCTCATCATACAATTAAAAGTTCTCTCAAAGTCTCACTTTCACCTGTATAAATAAGTATAAGGTAACATTTGGTGCAGCAATATACAGTAGAAGACTGTCAGTAAAACACGTCCCGAAAAATACATCTCTCATACCGTAAATAACGAAAGATTTATTATATCGATAAATCTAGAGTAAAATTCAACAGCAAGATCATACTTCATAGCATCATTTCTATAGTATGATTAGCGAGTTCGCTCACCGAACTTCGCAGAAAACCCAACCACGATGATGTGGAGTGGGGTTTCGTCCCGAGCGTGAAACCGGTCCAAATGTCACCTTTTACGGTGGATTCGGCCGTTGATGATCGCGCCCGTTTAGCCTTGTGCTCTACGGGAAGGGCGGAGCTTGCTCTGAGTGGTTCCCAATCTTAATGAAAGGTACAAATACTTGATTGAAAATTTTCTATGGTAACGTCATAAAATTTTTAATGAGAAAAAGAGATTGAATAATATGAAATTTATACGTAATAATATACGTTTAGTTTTTTACTTATGATTGGAAAATAATCACACAATTTTTTTTCTCCTCGTATTCTAACATTATTTTACTTCGGCGTATTGTCTTGTAAGTATGATATGTAAATGAACATGAAAACAACATTTTAAACATTACACATGACGTGAAATGAAATTAACCTTGACAATAAAGGAAGGAAAGAGAGCAGGAATGAAATAAGTATTTTGAAAGATTCTAAATTTTAAAGGAATGATCATTAAAACTGGAATAAATATTTCTAGTCCCGCTTGACCATTTCGCCGTAAATTGAAATAGCAATGTGTGATTAAAATATCAAGTTTCTAAATACAGCCCTATGTTTTATTTGCTTATAAAAGCAGTTGTCTGAAAACAGATGGAGTATTTCAAAAGTGATTTGTAGATTTTATATGAATTTTATCATTATTCAATATAGTCTGTGAGCTTTTAAACCGTACTTTTATTTTAGAGATATTTAGAAGGAGGGATGTAAAATTAACATGTCAAGAGAAATTGAAGAAATCCTAGGGAGAAATATAAATTTACGTCTGAAACATTTAAAACACTCACGTAAGCACGACTACTAAAGTTAAGCCTTCCCAATAGCTATGCTAAAACTAGAAACAGACTACCAACAACTTTATAAATCATGATCAAATTTTAAATTACACAAAGTTATATGAAAATGGTAAAGTTTTCAGTTTAAACTGGACTACTATCACATATAAAACTGTAGCTGTTTTTAAAGACTTTTCACACCACTTTTTTTTCATGGGTAAGATAAAGAGTAAATCTTACTACGACTTCTTGTTAGCTTTGCGCAGAGGCAGTGTCATAGCCAATGAGGTCCTACCGAGGCGTGACTATTGCTAGTTGAAAACTTTTCCCAATACCCCGCCATGGCGACGTGAAATACCGTCGGCATAGGCAATTTTTGGGAACCCCGAAAGGGGTTGAAATCAAAGAAAGTAGATTCGCCATCCAGAACTCTTACAACTACGGAAAAAGAAAGCCAAAATGACCTCATTATAAGCCTTTCCATCAAACTCGCTTTGTTTAACAAAGAAAATCAGATTTTTGACGGCAAAAATTTTATCATCTTCATTTAAAACATGAAAATCTAATATGCTTATATAACTCTTTCACGAGACCTGAGGCGAATTCGCTTATTTTAGAGATTTGTAGCTCCACCCACTAGCGATAGGTTTGCATTCCATATGTTACATTATATCTCAGAAGTATAGATATACTCCCATTTTTACAATTAGTGTATTATGCATATAAATACTTCGATAAGAAACAGTACCATTATATACATTCGTTTGTAAGGTTGATGCAGACATAGAAATTTCCTTTGTTAAATAATGACACATGCAAGATTAATTGATCAGAGAAGGGATTTCCCGTTTAAACGACAAAACCTAGCAGTTACGAGTGTGTGAAATTATGATTATCTAAACGACCAAAAGAAAACGTTTTAGATTAATACAATTTTCAGTATCAAAATGTGATCTTAGAATTGTAAGCTTTCGAACAGTTTTCTGAATATTCAAAAAATATAAATACTTTATTATATTAAGAGTACTAAATAAAATCTTTCAGTTACTTTCAGAGTTATTAGTAAAAGAAAATTTTGAAGTTGATATGCATTCCGCAACTTAGAAGAGACTTCAACTCTCAACTGAAATTGGACGATCTCTCAGATATTTTTTAGGTTACAAAAGCTATTTCAGAGCAAAAAATGGAACATTTTATTTTCATAACATAAAACAAACAGCCTAAAACGTACGAAATAGAATGATTTCCTGCGAAAGACGGCAAAACATAAAATCTTTTAATGGAAAACTTGTTCTCTTCGTGTCTGATTGTGAATAGCAAAATTCTGAATTGGATAAATTATTTATTACCTCTATACACTTTCACATTGATACTTTTCCCAGCTGGAAGCATCGGAATAAGCAATTTTCGAAAACAACGGAAGGGGTTGCAATAAAATATCTGAAAATTATATAACTTGTACCAATAAAAGTTACTTCATGAATGTGTCCGAAACTAGCAAGTTTAGATTTGCAAACATCCTTAACAGCAATCAATTTCGGATCACAATTCAACAGCCACAGAAAGAGTATTTTACATTTTTTTCGATTATAAACACAACAGTTGTGTAAACAAAAGATTCCAGCATAAAAACTCCTATATAAATATGTGCAACCCGCCCCCGCCCCTCCTATTTTTTTTTTCAGCAATGACATTACATTGACGTTAAGCCACGCTTTCTAAAGTACGCCATTGTTTGCAAACCCAATTACGGAATATCTTCAACAATTTTAATTATTAACGGTACTTTTAAGTTAGTAGGGCGCAAATTTCGCCAACAGGTTTTTTTCTTTCGCGTGTGTAAGAATACTTTGATGTGTAAATAAAGTATTTTGGCTTTTCGCTTCGTATTGTTTTTATTATTTATTTATTAATTTGTATATTAAATGAAATGAGTTAAAGGCCTTTGTTTTAAGTATTTAATATATCGATTAGGAATGAAAAGAATGCAGTATGAAAGATGTCGAGAGGAACAATATACGGCTATTTGTCCCTGTGCCAGGATAACATAAAATCCCTTATTCACATGTATCTATTACTCCTGAGGGTACTTACCTGTTATACAGGAATTGGCGCTTTTTAAAAAGCTTGGTGTAATTCGGATTTAAGACAGTGAGATTTATTCCAAAATGATATAAACAACTATGAAAATAAAACTGATTATTTATTATGCTGTTTTATGTATGTATTTAAAAAAATGCATCTGACTTCACGTATTAGATAAATTCGTTCTGAATATACAGTAGAGCACCGATTAACTGAACTGTCCGAACTCCCCTTTTTCTAGATCAACGGATAGAGGAAAATGAAACGGAATATTATAAAAATAATCCAGGCCCATCACATAATGGAGTTTTTGAATGTTTGGAAACAGCTATGAAATGGTTGGTACAACAGGAGAATACTCATCTTATTCAACTTATGTAAAAAAGAAGAATTCCTGATATTTCAGCATTGAAAATAATATTTTCTTTTAAGCAAAAAGCAATACAAAGCTTTTTTGCTTAAATTTTGAATTTCGCTGTTAAAAAAAATGATATTGTTGTGAGCTCGGGGTTCGAAAGGACTGATGCCAATATATAAGAACAATCAAAAAGGCTTTATTCACTATAAACAGTGCAATACGAACACCAATATCTTCTGAAAATTACAAGATATTCAGTAATCTTCAAATCCAATAAAAGCACAGCAAAATTTCACACAGAAACAATGCGTTCAGTACGACGTATCAACGACAAAATCAATCCGAGAAACACAGTTCTCAATGCAAAGCCTCTCGTATGAATTCAATCGCAGTTGACAGACAACTCACTAACTGGACTGGTGGAGGTCCCTTATATAGGCTTCAGAGATCTTTCCAGATTATTCCAGAGCTTTCAGATGCTAGAAATTACCAGAAAGTGCTTTAACTTTTGATAGAGAACCAAAGTGAGAAAGGATCCCAATGTACAGGTATAAGGGGGGGTGGTTGCACAAAAAGTCGCCAAATCCGTCGCCAACTTGGCGACATTTGGCGATATATCGCCAAATTTGGCGACAAAAATAAGTCGCCAAAACCATCGCCAACTTGGCGATAAACCCATTCCTTGGCGATTTTACCATAGACTTCCATTATAAAGATGAGGGTGTAAGGTTGTTTTCCTTGCAAACCATCTGAGGCCTTTAGCATTGAGTTACATGATGCTCAATAGGAAATACATTAATAATACTGCAATTTTCACAATAATAAAATAAAATAAATTTAAACAAATGGAATATTTACAGATATATACAAAATTCATAACATTGCCCCCCTCTCAAGGACCGCACGTCCCGGGCAGTTCAACCTTTGATCGGAAAGCAAACCCGTTACCAACAAATGCTATACTATTCAAAACACATTCATAATGCTGAATTATACAAAATATACACTTATTTAAAAATAAAATTAAATTAAAGCATAGACATTATTACATACTAGTATTTAAATAATAATAACAATAATAATGATAATGCTAAGCAAAATAAATAATTACATTAATTTATATACAAGACCATGGTCATACTAATTTACATTATTTACATTACACTATTTACAATCACTGAACTAAGTACTATGGCCATAGTATGGAGCCAGCCTGTCGTAATGAACGACTCTAGGCTTCGAACTTGGTGACTTTCGGATCCGAATTACGACATCGTTCAGTCTGTTTAGGACTGTATAAGGACCGTCCCAGTGCGATTGCAGTTTGGGAGAAAGTCCTTTACGTCGAGTCGGATTATAAAACCAAACCTTGTCACCTTCTTTGAATTGATGTCCCGTGGCTTTCGTGTCGTACCTGGTCTTCATCTTCTCCGTCTGTATATTGATCCGCTCTCGAGCCAAGTTGTGGACGTCTTCAAATCGTGCCTGGAGATTCTGCACGTATCCCTCTGGCGATGAAGGCGTATCTGGAGGGCGACCAAAAATCAGATCACAAGGTAGACGAAGATCACGACCGAAAAGCATCTGAGACGGGGAATAGCCGGTTGTTTCATGGACGGCGCTGCGATAGGCGAGAAGAAACAAGGGAAGTTTTTCGTCCCAGTCTTGTTGATTTCTTGAGACTAGCAGTGAGAGATTGTTGAGGATGGTACGATTAAATCTCTCAACCATGCCATCCGATTGTGGATGTAAATGCGTCGTCCTAGTTTTGTCCATTCCGAGAAGTTGACAGAGACCCTCAATCACAGCAGAGATGAAATTTCTCCCCTGGTCAGAATGCATTTGAAGGGGGACTCCATACCTTGATATCCACTGGTGTACCAAGGCATCCGCAACCGTAGAAGCTTCTTGATCAGGGATGGCATAAACTTCAGGCCATTTCGTGAAGTAGTCCATGACAACAAGGAGGTATTTGTTGCCATCAGCACTTCTTGGCAGAGGGCCTAGGATGTCAAGGGCGATGCGTTCGAAAGGTGCTCCTACATTGTAGAGATGTAGTCTTCCTCGGCTACGTTTCTTTGGTCCTTTCCGAGCTGCACATGCATCGCAAGATTTGCACCATTGTTCGACGTCATCTCTCGCTTTTCCCCAGAAGAAGCGCTCTCGGACTCTGTGTAATGTTTTCATGACTCCAAAATGGCCACCAGTGCGACTGCCATGTAATTCCTTGAGGACGTCTGGGATTCGGGATCGAGGAAGTACCAACTGCCACCGAGATGTCTTCCCATCTTCCGATTCGAATTTTCGGAACAGGACACCATTCTTGACGTGGAGGGAGTTCCAAAGAGCCCAATATTGCTTCGTCGTAGGACTGTAAGTCGAGATGTCTTTCCAACTGGGCTTCGTGCTAGAAGATTCTAATAACTCCAAGATTGGTTTGATCTCAGAGTCTGCCATTTGATCTTCTCGAATCTTCTCATCACTCCAGGGATCTGGTGGCGTCAATAGTGAAGTCTTCGTCTAGCGTATGACATATTCGGGATTATACTTGCTCTCCGCTCTGGAACAATAGCGACAGCTCTCGGGACACGGTCTTCTTGATAGGGCATCGGCGTTTCCATGCGATGAGCCTTTGCGATGCCTGATGTCAAAGTCGTATTCCTGGAGTCGTTGTATCCATCTGGCTACTTGGCCCTCTGGGTTCTTAAAATTCATCAGCCATGTTAGGGATGCGTGGTCAGTACGAAGGAGAAATTTCCTGCCATAGAGATAGTGATGGAAGTGTTCTATGGCTTTCACTATAGCTAATAACTCCTTACGAGTGACGCAATAATTCCGCTCTGGTTTCGATAAACATTTGCTCCAGTATGCTACGACTCGTTCTTGGCCACCTATTTCTTGGGAAAGTACAGCGCCGACACTTTCCTGACTGGCATCCGTGTCCACAATGAATTGTTTGTCGGGGTCTGGATAGGTAAGGACTGGAGAGGATGTGAGAGCTTCTTTCAGCCGCTGGAATGAATTGTCGCATTCTTGTGTCCATAGAAACTTCTGTTTGCTTTCAGTGACCCTATGCAAGGGTCTTGCGATGTTGGAGAACCCCTGTACAAACTTTCTGTAATAAGTGCATAGTCCCAGAAAGCTTCGCAACTGATGGACATTTTCCGGACGTTTCCAGTGCTTTACTGCAGACACTTTTTCAGGATCTGTTCGAACACCTTCAGCTGAGATGATGTGTCCTAAATAGTTTACTTCGCGTTGGAAGAACTTGCATTTCAGAGGGTTCAGCTTTAAATTCGCCGCTCTTAGCTTCGTTAACACTTTTCGAATATTTCCAAGATGTTCTTCAAACGTGCGGCCACCAATGATGACGTCATCTAGGTAGATGAGACAAGCTTCAAAAGTCAGGCCTTTTAACACTGTCTCCATGAGGCGCTCGAACGTTGCTGGAGCATTGCAGAGTCCGAACGGCATAACTTTAAATTGCCAAAGTCCTTGTCCAGTAGTAAATGCAGTCTTCTCTTTGTCATCAGGATGGATCTCTACCTGCCAATATCCACTCTTCAAATCCAGCGTGGAAAACCATTTATGTCCTGAAAGAGTATCTAGCGTGTCGTCTATTCTTGGTAGAGGATAGCTGTCCTTCTTCGTGATATCGTTAAGTTTACGATAATCCACACAAAATCTTGTGGAGCCATCTTTCTTTCGGACCAACACGATGGGAGAGGCCCACGGACTTGATGACGGTTCGATGATGTCACTATCCTGCATCTCTTGTAAGAGCTTAGAAACCTCTTCTTGTTTTGCGAACGGCAAGCGTCTTGGATGCTGTTTAATCGGTGGATGGTCGGCAGTGTCGATTCTATGACGTGTCAGACAAGTGCGACCTATATCACTCTCGTTTTGTGAAAACACATCCTTAAACTCCTGGAACAGTCTTTCTGCGGCATGTCTCTGCTCAGGAGATAAATTCTCATTTCGTCCAATTTCAGGTGTTAAACTTGTAGGCGGCTCCGACAACGTCAAGCTCGGGTCTTTGCAAACACAGGTGACTGGAGCACAGGTTGCAAGCACTTCACCCTTCTGGATAATTCTAGATTTTTCACTTACGTTCGCAATTCTCACAGGTATGACATCTCTCGACAGATCTACCAGCGCTGATGCTATTAGCACTCCCTTTGGGCTCTTCTCAGGATATCCAGTCAAGCCATACTGGAAAATTCTTTCGTTTCCAGTTAATCCAGGTATCATCATTTCGGTTCGAGGAGGGATGATAACATCTGCCTTGGCTATGATCCGTTGAATAGACCCGGACTCATTTCCAAGTTTAAAAATAGTGACATCTTCTTGAGCAGAGCATAACTCATTATTCTTAAAGTCCAGTGTAAATCCATGCTCTTTTAAAATGTCCAGTCCGAGTATGAAAGGGTCTGAAATATCGGCCACATAGACGGTATGATGGTAAGCGGCGTTCCCAAACTTTATTTTCAGTGTCATTCTTCCATGTATGTCGATCTTATCTCCGGTCACAGTTTGAAGGATAACACGTGGCGGGGTCCAGGAGAGTTTTTCTTTCAGCCGCTGAGCTAGATCTTTCCGAATGATGGTCACATTGGCTCCTGTATCGATGATCATATTACAGGGCAAATCATTCACACTTCCGACTAGAAAAACTCCGTTCTCGCCGCAACTTCTTGCAGAAATTTCACATACTTGAAAATGAGGCTTCTTAAGATCTGGAAACCTCCGCCCCGCAAGATGGCCATTAATCAATTTTCCTGCTCCTGTGTTAGCGGGTGAGCTATTACCTTCGGTGTTGGGTCGTCTTGGGCAGTCGATTTGGATATGGCCTTCTCCACCGCATTTCCAGCACTTGATCGTCCTGTAAGGTTTGTTGGCCATTAAGGAATTCATCTTTCTCATTATGTCATTCATCTGCTGCTGTAAGCACTCCACAGCTCTATCCGATGTCTCAGGCATGTTGGCTACTCGCACAAAGTGCCTATCTTTCCTTGTAGCTTGCTGGGCTGCCTCGAATTTCAGGGCATAAACTAAAGCCCTTTTAAGTCACTGAGATCTGCAATCCGGAGTTGTTTCTGGATCTCAAAGTCACGCACACCATCGATGAAATGCTGCAGAGCCAAGTTTTCTCTAATTTCAGTCGGACAGTCAGGATAAGCAAGATGTGAAAGTCTCTCGACATCCGTAGCAAGCTCTTGCAGGGATTCAGTGGATTTCTGCTGTCGAGATTTGAGCTGGAGTCTGCTATATTCCTTCATGCATTTCTCGCCAAAGCGTAATTCTAAGGCACTGACGAGCGTTTCAAAATCCAGCGGTTCATTTGCAGGCAAAGTCTGTAGGACGTCGGCAGCATCAGCTCGTAGAGAAGCAGCTAACTGGCAAGCCTTTGTCTGGGAATCCCATCCATTGGCGTCCGCTACGATCCCGAATTGTGTCTTAAAAACTGGCCATGAGGATTTTCCGTCATAGGTCGAGAGTTTAATAGAGGCCCGAGGAAGCATAGCTTGATACTTGACATCTTCGGGATAGTTTTCGGCAGTGATCTTTTGTTTCTTCACATTTTCCAACTCTTTTTCTAAACTCTCAATCCTTTCTTCGACGGTCTTGGCGATCTTTTGAACTTTTTCTTCTACTCTTTCTTCAACGGTCTCGGCGATCTTTTGAACTTTTTCTTCTACTCTTTCTTCTACGGTATTGGCTGTCCTTTGAATTTCTTCTACTTTTCCTTCTATTTGTTGAAATCTTCTTTCAACTTTGTTTTCCACGCCGTCAATTCTGTCATTTAAAGATGTTATTTCATCCTCTATTAAGTCTTTCAACTCTCCAAGGTTGGTTGACATATCCTTCTTCATTTCATTTTTTAAGTCGCCAAGGTTGGCAGTCATTTTCTCGTCTATCGCTGACATTTCCTTCTTCATTTCTTCCGACATTTCCTTCATTTCAGCCTGGTTTGCAGTCATTTTCTCATCTATCTCAGTCATTTCCTTCTTCATTTCTTCTTTCAACTCGCCAAGGTTGGCAGTCATTTTCTCATCCATCGCTGGCATATCCTTCTTCATTTCAGCCTGATTCGCAGTCATTTTCTCATCCATCTTTCCTAATTTCTCCAATAATTTAGTCAGTTGCGCCTCCATTGCTCTGGTAATCGGCATTCAACCCCACTCCTGACACCAAATGTTGTGAGCTCGGGGTTCGAAAGGACTGATGCCAATATATAAGAACAATCAAAAAGGCTTTATTCACTATAAACAGTGCAATACGAACATCAATATCTTCTGAAAATTACAAGATATTCAGTAATCTTCAAATCCAATAAAAGCATAGCAAAATTTCACACAGAAACAATGCGTTCAATACGACGTATCAACGACAAAATCAATCCGAGAAACACAGTTCTCAATGCAAAGCCTCTCGTATGAATTCAATCGCAGTTGACAGACAACTCACTAACTGGACTGGTGGAGGTCCCTTATATAGGCTTCAGAGATCTTTCCAGATTATTCCAGAGCTTTCAGATGCTAGAAATTACCAGAAAGTGCTTTAACTTTTGATAGAGAACCAAAGTGAGAAAGGATCCCAATGTACAGATATAAGGGGGGGTGGTTGCACAAAAAGTCGCCAAATCCGTCGCCAACTTGGCGACATTTGGCGATATATCGCCAAATTTGGCTACAAAAATAAGTCGCCAAAACCATCGCCAACTTGGCGATAAACCCATTCCTTGGCGATTTTACCATAGACTTCCATTATAAAGATGAGGGTGTAAGGTTGTTTTCCTTGCAAACCATCCGAGGCCTTTAGCATTGAGTTACATGATGCTCAATAGGAAATACATTAATAATACTGCAATTTTCACAATAATAAAATAAAATAAATTTAAACAAATGGAATATTTACAGATATATACAAAATTCATAACAATATATATATTTAATTTTTTTTTTAATGACAAAAATATTTAAAAAGTTAAAAAATTAAAAAAAAACACACACAATTTATTAACATGCCAGTACTAATAGCTGCCATTCCTAAGCCTGTTTAAAATGGGAAGGAAAATTGTGTAGAAACTAAAGAATTTTTTTTAATCTACGTGCCCACTGTTATATGTAAAAAATGCATTGTAACCACTGTGGCATAATCAGGAACATCCCGAAAATTGCCTATTCAATTATCCGAACCTTCGGTGATCCGGAAAAGTTCGGAAAATGTGCGCTGAACTGTATTTCTTTTTGCACTATCCATGTTTTATATTCGTATATCTATTGTAAAATGGTTTTCGTAAAATTAAATGTTATCTTTTAAATAATATTGGAGATTCTTAACACGCAGTGTGATTCTTGGGTTCGGGTAGGTAAACTAAACAAGTTACAAGTGGCAACTAAATTGAATTATGTTCCTGCAAATGAAAATTTGGAAGCATCTCTAGTGCAGAACGACATTAACTCTCAACCTCGGTGTTACATAAAATGATAGAACTGCTCATCATACAATTAAAAGTTCTCTCAAAGTCTCACTTTCACCTGTATAAATAAGTATAAGGTAACATTTGGTGCAGCAATATACAGTAGAAGACTGTCAGTAAAACACGTCCCGAAAAATACATCTCTCATACCGTAAATAACGAAAGATTTATTATATCGATAAATCTAGAGTAAAATTCAACAGCAAGATCATACTTCATAGGATCATTTCTATAGTATGATTAGCGAGTTCGCTCACCGAATTTCGCAGAAAACCCAACCACGATGATGTGGAGTGGGGTTTCGTCCCGAGCGTGAAGCCGGTCCAAATGTCACCTTTTACGGTGGATTCGGCCGTTGATGATCGCGCCCGTTTAGCCTTGTGCTCTACGGGAAGGGCGGAGCTTGCTCTGAGTGGTTCCCAATCTTAATGAAAGGTACAAATACTTGATTGAAAATTTTCTATGGTAACGTCATAAAATTTTTAATGAGAAAAAGAGATTGAATAATATGAAATTTATACGAAATAATATACGTTTAGTTTTTTACTTATGATTGGAAAATAATCACACAATTTTTTTCTCCTCGTATTCTAACATTATTTTACTTCGGCGTATTGTCTTGTAAGTATGATATGTAAATGAACATGAAAACAACATTTTAAACATTACACATGACGTGAAATGAAATTAACCTTGATAATAAAGGAAAGAAAGAGAGCAGGAATGAAATAAGTATTTTGAAAGATTCTAAATTTTAAAGGAATGATCATTAAAACTGGAATAAATATTTCTAGTCCCGCTTGACCATTTCGCCGTAAATTGAAATAGCAATGTGTGATTAAAATATCAAGTTTCTAAATACAGCCCTATGTTTTATTTGCTTATAAAAGCAGTTGTCTGAAAACAGATGGAGTATTTGAAAAGTGATTTGTAGATTTTATATGAATTTTATCATTATTCAATATAGTCTGTGAGCTTTTAAACCGTACTTTTATTTTAGAGATGTTTAGAAGGAGGGATGTAAAATTAACATGTCAAGAGAAATTGAAGAAATCCTAGGGAGAAATATAAATTTACGTCTGAAACATTTAAAACACTCACGTAAGCACGACTACTAAAGTTAAGCCTTCCCAATAGCTATGCTAAAACTAGAAACAGACTACCAACAACTTTATAAATCATGATCAAATTTTAAATTACACAAAGTTATATGAAAATGGTAAAGTTTTCAGTTTAAACTGGACTACTATCACATATAAAACTGTAGCTGTTTTTAAAGACTTTTCACACCACTTTTTTTTCATGGGTAAGATAAAGAGTAAATCTTACTACGACTTCTTGTTAGCTTTGCGCAGAGGCAGTGTCATAGCCAATGAGGTCCTACCGAGGCGTGACTATTGCTAGTTGAAAACTTTTCCCAATACCCCGCCATGGCGACGTGAAATACCGTCGGCATAGGCAATTTTTGGGAACCCCGAAAGGGGTTGAAATCAAAGAAAGTAGATTCGCCATCCAGAACTCTTACAACTACGGAAAAAGAAAGCCAAAATGACCTCATTATAAGCCTTTCCATCAAACTCGCTTTGTTTAACAAAGAAAATCAGATTTTTGACGGCAAAAATTTTATCATCTTCATTTAAAACATGAAAATCTAATATGCTTATATAACTCTTTCACGAGGCCTGAGGCGAATTCGCTTATTTTAGAGATTTGTAGCTCCACCCACTAGCGATAGGTTTGCATTCCATATGTTACATTATATCTCAGAAGTATAGATATACTCCCATTTTTACAATTAGTGTATTATGCATATAAATACTTCGATAAGAAACAGTACCATTATATACATTCGTTTGTAAGGTTGATGCAGACATAGAAATTTCCTTTGTTAAATAATGACACATGCACGATTAATTGATCAGAGAAGGGATTTCCCGTTTAAACGACAAAACCTAGCAGTTACGAGTGTGTGAAATTATGATTATCTAAACGACCAAAAGAAAACGTTTTAGATTAATACAATTTTCAGTATCAAAATGTGATCTTAGAATTGTAAGCTTTCGAACAGTTTTCTGAATATTCAAAAAATATAAATACTTTATTATATTAAGAGTACTAAATAAAATCTTTCAGTTACTTTCAGAGTTATTAGTAAAAGAAAATTTTGAAGTTGATATGCATTCCGCAACTTAGAAGAGACTTCAACTCTCAACTGAAATTGGACGATCTCTCAGATATTTTTTAGGTTACAAAAGCTATTTCAGAGCAAAAAATGGAACATTTTATTTTCATAACATAAAACAAACAGCCTAAAACGTACGAAATAGAATGATTTTCTGCGAAAGACGGCAAAACATAAAATCTTTTAATGGAAAACTTGTTCTCTTCGTGTCTGATTGTGAATAGCAAAATTCTGAATTGGATAAATTATTTATTACCTCTATACACTTTCACATTGATACTTTTCCTAGCTGGAAGCATCGGAATAAGCAATTTTCGAAAACAACGGAAGGGGTTGCAATAAAATATCTGAAAATTATATAGCTTGTACCAATATAAGTTACTTCATGAATGTGTCCGAAACTAGCAAGTTTAGATTTGCAAACATCCTTAACAGCAATCAATTTCGGATCACAATTCAACAGCCACAGAAAGAGTATTTTACATTTTTTTCGATTATAAACACAACAGTTGTGTAAACAAAAGATTCCAGCATAAAAACTCCTATATAAATATTTGCAACCCGCCCCCGCGCCTCCTATTTTTTTTTTTCAGCAATGACATTACATTGACGTTAAGCCAAGCTTTCTAAAGTACGCCATTGTTTGCAAACCCAATTACGGAATATCTTCAACAATTTTAATTATTAACGGTACTTTTAAGTTAGTAGGGCGCAAATTTCGCCAACAGGTTTTTTTCTTTCGCGTGTGTAAGAATACTTTGATGTGTAAATAAAGTATTTTGGCTTTTCGCTTCGTATTGTTTTTATTATTTATTTATTAATTTGTATATTAAATGAAATGAGTTAAAGGCCTTTGTTTTAAGTATTTAATATATCGATTAGGAATGAAAAGAATGCAGTATGAAAGATGTCGAGAGGAACAATATACGGCTATTTGTCCCTGTGCCAGGATAACATAAAATCCCTTATTCACATGTATCTATTACTCCTGAGGGTACTTACCTGTTATACAGGAATTGGCGCTTTTTAAAAAGCTTGGTGTAATTCGGATTTAAGACAGTGAGATTTATTCCAAAATGATATAAACAACTATGAAAATAAAACTGATTATTTATTATGCTGGTTTATGTATGTATTTAAAAAAATGCATCTGACTTCACGTATTAGATAAATTCGTTCTGAATATACAGTAGAGCACCGATTAACTGAACTGTCCGAACCTTTTTCTAGATCAACGGAAAGAGGAAAATGAAACGGAATATTATAAAAATAATCCAGGCCCATCACATAATGGAGTTTTTGAATGTTTGGAAACAGCTATGAAATGGTTGGTACAACAGGAGAATACTGATCTTATTCAACTTATGTAAAAAAGAAGAATTCCTGATATTTCAGCATTGAAAATAATATTTTCTTTTAAGCAAAAAGCAATACAAAGCTTTTTTGCTTAAATTTTGAATTTCGCTGTTAAAAAAAATGATATATATATTTAATTTTTTTTTAATGACAAAAATATTTAAAAAGTTAAAAAATTAAAAAAAACACACACACAATTTATTAACATGCCAGTACTAATAGCTGCCATTCCTAAGCCTGTTTAAAATGGGAAGGAAAATTGTGTAGAAACTAAAGAATTTTTTTTAATCTACGTGCCCACTGTTATATGTAAAAAATGCATTGTAACCACTGTGGCATAATCAGGAACATCCCGAAAATTGCCTATTCAATTATCCGAACCTTCGGTGATCCGGAAAAGTTCGGAAAATGTGCGCTGAACTGTATTTCTTTTTGCACTATCCATGTTTTATATTCGTATATCTATTGTAAAATGGTTTTCGTAAAATTAAATGTTATCTTTTAAATAATATTGGAGATTCTTAACACGCAGTGTGATTCTTGGGTTCGGGTAGGTAAACTAAACAAGTTACAAGTGGCAACTAAATTGAATTATGTTCCTGCAAATGAAAATTTGGAAGCATCTCTAGTGCAGAACGACATTAACTCTCAATCTCGGTGTTACATAAAATGATAGAACTGCTCATCATACAATTAAAAGTTCTCTCAAAGTCTCACTTTCACCTGTATAAATAAGTATAAGGTAACATTTGGTGCAGGAATATACAGTAGAAGACTGTCAGTAAAACACGTCCCGAAAAATACATCTCTCATACCGTAAATAACGAAAGATTTATTATATCGATAAATCTAGAGTAAAATTCAACAGCAAGATCATACTTCATAGGATCATTTCTATAGTATGATTAGCGAGTTCGCTCACCGAACTTCGCAGAAAACCCAACCACGATGATGTGGAGTGGGGTTTCGTCCCGAGCGTGAAGCCGGTCCAAATGTCACCTTTTACGGTGGATTCGGCCGTTGATGATCGCGCCCGTTTAGCCTTGTGCTCTACGGGAAGGGCGGAGCTTGCTCTGAGTGGTTCCCAATCTTATTGAAAGGTACAAATACTTGATTGAAAATTTTCTATGGTAACGTCATAAAATTTTTAATGAGAAAAAGAGATTGAATAATATGAAATTTATACGTAATAATATACGTTTAGTTTTTTACTTATGATTGGAAAATAATCACACAATTTTTTTCTCCTCGTATTCTAACATTATTTTACTTCGGCGTATTGTCTTGTAAGTATGATATGTAAATGAACATGAAAACAACATTTTAAACATTACACATGACGTGAAATGAAATTAACCTTGATAATAAAGGAAAGAAAGAGAGCAGGAATGAAATAAGTATTTTGAAAGATTCTAAATTTTAAAGGAATGATCATTAAAACTGGAATAAATATTTCTAGTCCCGCTTGACCATTTCGCCGTAAATTGAAATAGCAATGTGTGATTAAAATATCAAGTTTCTAAATACAGCCCTATGTTTTATTTGCTTATAAAAGCAGTTGTCTGAAAACAGATGGAGTATTTCAAAAGTGATTTGTAGATTTTATATGAATTTTATCATTATTCAATATAGTCTGTGAGCTTTTAAACCGTACTTTTATTTTAGAGATGTTTAGAAGGAGGGATGTAAAATTAACATGTCAAGAGAAATTGAAGAAATCCTAGGGAGAAATATAAATTTACGTCTGAAACATTTAAAACACTCACGTAAGCACGACTAGTAAAGTTAAGCCTTCCCAATAGCTATGCTAAAACTAGAAACAGACTACCAACAACTTTATAAATCATGATCAAATTTTAAATTACACAAAGTTATATGAAAATGGTAAAGTTTTCAGTTTAAACTGGACTACTATCACATATAAAACTGTAGCTGTTTTTAAAGACTTTTCACACCACTTTTTTTTCATGGGTAAGATAAAGAGTAAATCTTACTACGACTTCTTGTTAGCTTTGCGCAGAGGCAGTGTCATAGCCAATGAGGTCCTACCGAGGCGTGACTATTGCTAGTTGAAAACTTTTCCCAATACCCCGCCATGGCGACGTGAAATACCGTCGGCATAGGCAATTTTTGGGAACCCCGAAAGGGGTTGAAATCAAAGAAAGTAGATTCGCCATCCAGAACTCTTACAACTACGGAAAAAGAAAGCCAAAATGACCTCATTATAAGCCTTTCCATCAAACTCGCTTTGTTTAACAAAGAAAATCAGATTTTTGACGGCAAAAATTTTATCATCTTCATTTAAAACATGAAAATCTAATATGCTTATATAACTCTTTCACGAGGCCTGAGGCGAATTCGCTTATTTTAGAGATTTGTAGCTCCACCCACTAGCGATAGGTTTGCATTCCATATGTTACATTATATCTCAGAAGTATAGATATACTCCCATTTTTACAATTAGTGTATTATGCATATAAATACTTCGATAAGAAACAGTACCATTATATACATTCGTTTGTAAGGTTGATGCAGACATAGAAATTTCCTTTGTTAAATAATGACACATGCACGATTAATTGATCAGAGAAGGGATTTCCCGTTTAAACGACAAAACCTAGCAGTTACGAGTGTGTGAAATTATGATTATCTAAACGACCAAAAGAAAACGTTTTAGATTAATACAATTTTCAGTATCAAAATGTGATCTTAGAATTGTAAGCTTTCGAACAGTTTTCTGAATATTCAAAAAATATAAATACTTTATTATATTAAGAGTACTAAATAAAATCTTTCAGTTACTTTCAGAGTTATTAGTAAAAGAAAATTTTGAAGTTGATATGCATTCCGCAACTTAGAAGAGACTTCAACTCTCAACTGAAATTGGACGATCTCTCAGATATTTTTTAGGTTACAAAAGCTATTTCAGAGCAAAAAATGGAACATTTTATTTTCATAACATAAAACAAACAGCCTAAAACGTACGAAATAGAATGATTTTCTGCGAAAGACGGCAAAACATAAAATCTTTTAATGGAAAACTTGTTCTCTTCGTGTCTGATTGTGAATAGCAAAATTCTGAATTGGATAAATTATTTATTACCTCTATACACTTTCACATTGATACTTTTCCTAGCTGGAAGCATCGGAATAAGCAATTTTCGAAAACAACGGAAGGGGTTGCAATAAAATATCTGAAAATTATATAGCTTGTACCAATATAAGTTACTTCATGAATGTGTCCGAAACTAGCAAGTTTAGATTTGCAAACATCCTTAACAGCAATCAATTTCGGATCACAATTCAACAGCCACAGAAAGAGTATTTTACATTTTTTTCGATTATAAACACAACAGTTGTGTAAACAAAAGATTCCAGCATAAAAACTCCTATATAAATATTTGCAACCCGCCCCCGCGCCTCCTATTTTTTTTTTTCAGCAATGACATTACATTGACGTTAAGCCAAGCTTTCTAAAGTACGCCATTGTTTGCAAACCCAATTACGGAATATCTTCAACAATTTTAATTATTAACGGTACTTTTAAGTTAGTAGGGCGCAAATTTCGCCAACAGGTTTTTTTCTTTCGCGTGTGTAAGAATACTTTGATGTGTAAATAAAGTATTTTGGCTTTTCGCTTCGTATTGTTTTTATTATTTATTTATTAATTTGTATATTAAATGAAATGAGTTAAAGGCCTTTGTTTTAAGTATTTAATATATCGATTAGGAATGAAAAGAATGCAGTATGAAAGATGTCGAGAGGAACAATATACGGCTATTTGTCCCTGTGCCAGGATAACATAAAATCCCTTATTCACATGTATCTATTACTCCTGAGGGTACTTACCTGTTATACAGGAATTGGCGCTTTTTAAAAAGCTTGGTGTAATTCGAATTTAAGACAGTGAGATTTATTCCAAAATGATATAAACAACTATGAAAATAAAACTGATTATTTATTATGCTGGTTTATGTATGTATTTAAAAAAATGCATCTGACTTCACGTATTAGATAAATTCGTTCTGAATATACAGTAGAGCACCGATTAACTGAACTGTCCGAACCTTTTTCTAGATCAACGGAAAGAGGAAAATGAAACGGAATATTATAAAAATAATCCAGGCCCATCACATAATGGAGTTTTTGAATGTTTGGAAACAGCTATGAAATGGTTGGTACAACAGGAGAATACTGATCTTATTCAACTTATGTAAAAAAGAAGAATTCCTGATATTTCAGCATTGAAAATAATATTTTCTTTTAAGCAAAAAGCAATACAAAGCTTTTTTGCTTAAATTTTGAATTTCGCTGTTAAAAAAAATGATATATATATTTAATTTTTTTTTAATGACAAAAATATTTAAAAAGTTAAAAAATTAAAAAAAACACACACACAATTTATTAACATGCCAGTACTAATAGCTGCCATTCCTAAGCCTGTTTAAAATGGGAAGGAAAATTGTGTAGAAACTAAAGAATTTTTTTTAATCTACGTGCCCACTGTTATATGTAAAAAATGCATTGTAACCACTGTGGCATAATCAGGAACATCCCGAAAATTGCCTATTCAATTATCCGAACCTTCGGTGATCCGGAAAAGTTCGGAAAATGTGCGCTGAACTGTATTTCTTTTTGCACTATCCATGTTTTATATTCGTATATCTATTGTAAAATGGTTTTCGTAAAATTAAATGTTATCTTTTAAATAATATTGGAGATTCTTAACACGCAGTGTGATTCTTGGGTTCGGGTAGGTAAACTAAACAAGTTACAAGTGGCAACTAAATTGAATTATGTTCCTGCAAATGAAAATTTGGAAGCATCTCTAGTGCAGAACGACATTAACTCTCAATCTCGGTGTTACATAAAATGATAGAACTGCTCATCATACAATTAAAAGTTCTCTCAAAGTCTCACTTTCACCTGTATAAATAAGTATAAGGTAACATTTGGTGCAGGAATATACAGTAGAAGACTGTCAGTAAAACACGTCCCGAAAAATACATCTCTCATACCGTAAATAACGAAAGATTTATTATATCGATAAATCTAGAGTAAAATTCAACAGCAAGATCATACTTCATAGGATCATTTCTATAGTATGATTAGCGAGTTCGCTCACCGAACTTCGCAGAAAACCCAACCACGATGATGTGGAGTGGGGTTTCGTCCCGAGCGTGAAGCCGGTCCAAATGTCACCTTTTACGGTGGATTCGGCCGTTGATGATCGCGCCCGTTTAGCCTTGTGCTCTACGGGAAGGGCGGAGCTTGCTCTGAGTGGTTCCCAATCTTATTGAAAGGTACAAATACTTGATTGAAAATTTTCTATGGTAACGTCATAAAATTTTTAATGAGAAAAAGAGATTGAATAATATGAAATTTATACGTAATAATATACGTTTAGTTTTTTACTTATGATTGGAAAATAATCACACAATTTTTTTCTCCTCGTATTCTAACATTATTTTACTTCGGCGTATTGTCTTGTAAGTATGATATGTAAATGAACATGAAAACAACATTTTAAACATTACACATGACGTGAAATGAAATTAACCTTGATAATAAAGGAAAGAAAGAGAGCAGGAATGAAATAAGTATTTTGAAAGATTCTAAATTTTAAAGGAATGATCATTAAAACTGGAATAAATATTTCTAGTCCCGCTTGACCATTTCGCCGTAAATTGAAATAGCAATGTGTGATTAAAATATCAAGTTTCTAAATACAGCCCTATGTTTTATTTGCTTATAAAAGCAGTTGTCTGAAAACAGATGGAGTATTTCAAAAGTGATTTGTAGATTTTATATGAATTTTATCATTATTCAATATAGTCTGTGAGCTTTTAAACCGTACTTTTATTTTAGAGATGTTTAGAAGGAGGGATGTAAAATTAACATGTCAAGAGAAATTGAAGAAATCCTAGGGAGAAATATAAATTTACGTCTGAAACATTTAAAACACTCACGTAAGCACGACTAGTAAAGTTAAGCCTTCCCAATAGCTATGCTAAAACTAGAAACAGACTACCAACAACTTTATAAATCATGATCAAATTTTAAATTACACAAAGTTATATGAAAATGGTAAAGTTTTCAGTTTAAACTGGACTACTATCACATATAAAACTGTAGCTGTTTTTAAAGACTTTTCACACCACTTTTTTTTCATGGGTAAGATAAAGAGTAAATCTTACTACGACTTCTTGTTAGCTTTGCGCAGAGGCAGTGTCATAGCCAATGAGGTCCTACCGAGGCGTGACTATTGCTAGTTGAAAACTTTTCCCAATACCCCGCCATGGCGACGTGAAATACCGTCGGCATAGGCAATTTTTGGGAACCCCGAAAGGGGTTGAAATCAAAGAAAGTAGATTCGCCATCCAGAACTCTTACAACTACGGAAAAAGAAAGCCAAAATGACCTCATTATAAGCCTTTCCATCAAACTCGCTTTGTTTAACAAAGAAAATCAGATTTTTGACGGCAAAAATTTTATCATCTTCATTTAAAACATGAAAATCTAATATGCTTATATAACTCTTTCACGAGGCCTGAGGCGAATTCGCTTATTTTAGAGATTTGTAGCTTCACCCACTAGCGATAGGTTTGCATTCCATATGTTACATTATATCTCAGAAGTATAGATATACTCCCATTTTTACAATTAATGTATTATGCATATAAATACTTCGATAAGAAACAGTACCATTATATACATTCGTTTGTAAGGTTGATGCAGACATAGAAATTTCCTTTGTTAAATAATGACACATGCAAGATTAATTGATCAGAGAAAGGATTTCCCGTTTAAACGACAAAACCTAGCAGTTACGAGTGTGTGAAATTATGATTATCTAAACGACCAAAAGAAAACGTTTTAGATTAATACAATTTTCAGTATCAAAATGTGATCTTAGAATTGTAAGCTTTCGAACAGTTTTCTGAATATTCAAAAAATATAAATACTTTATTATATTAAGAGTACTAAATAAAATCTTTCAGTTACTTTCAGAGTTATTAGTAAAAGAAAATTTTGAAGTTGATATGCATTCCGCAACTTAGAAGAGACTTCAACTCTCAACTGAAATTGGACGATCTCTCAGATATTTTTTAGGTTACAAAAGCTATTTCAGAGCAAAAAATGGAACATTTTATTTTCATAACATAAAACAAACAGCCTAAAACGTACGAAATAGAATGATTTTCTGCGAAAGACGGCAAAACATAAAATCTTTTAATGGAAAACTTGTTCTCTTCGTGTCTGATTGTGAATAGCAAAATTCTGAATTGGATAAATTATTTATTACCTCTATACACTTTCACATTGATACTTTTCCCAACTGGAAGCATCGGAATAAGCAATTTTCGAAAACAACGGAAGGGGTTGCAATAAAATATCTGAAAATTATATAACCTGTACCAATAAAAGTTACTTCATGAATGTGTCAGAAACTAGCAAGTTTAGATTTGCAAACATCCTTAACAGCAATCAATTTCGGATCACAATTCAACAGCCACAGAAAGAGTATTTTACATTTTGAATTACATTCTGAATATTCAAAAAATATAAATACTTTATTATATTAAGAGTACTAAATAAAATCTTTCAGTTACTTTCAGAGTTATTAGTAAAAGAAAATTTTGAAGTTTATATGCATTCCGCAACTTAGAAGCGACTTCAACTCTCAACTGAAGTGGACGATCTCTCAGATATTTTTTAGGTTACAAAAGCCATTTCAGAGTAAACAAGAAATGAAAATCATGCACCAAGCAGAGATTATGAAACGCTTACCAACACTAACAGAATACTTTAACAAACCATCGCTGTTTAATTTGGTAAATAAGGTATCTAAGTAAACATTTCAGAAAAACGCATTTGAATTCCGGATTTCAGCAATTACTGTCCACAGCCGGAAAAGTACTCCTTTCTTTTTGCAGCCCTGTATATAATTTATATACTCTATAGTATGCTACAATTTAGTTTAGTAATAAAACACATAACACAGTTGGAAATTTGTCTTTTGCAGTTACTGCCAATTATACGGAAACGTACTTGAATTATTTTGTACCGTCCTGTATACACGCTATTTGCACACGCCATATATTAAGCTGTAGTTTAATTTAGTCAAATACATACTGAAATCATACTTCCCGAAATTCTCATAAATTGGCAGCCATGTATTCAGTTCTTTGCGTGGCCCTGTCTGTGATTTTATTTATATTCTACAAACGTTTCTCGGTATACTAAATATATTTCACGTTCAAAATGCATAACTCGATTAAAAACCCATTTAATCAATTTACGCTGATGCACCGTAATGCTTACGAATTTTGTGTAGCCCTGTATATGATCTGTAGCATTTATACATACCTCATAGCATTCAAAAATTAGTTAAACGCATACCTTACTAAAATCCCACTTCCAATTATGGCTTATAAACAATACTTCGGACACGGTACTGTAAACGAAATATTTTGTATGCCCCTGTAAATGAACGATAAATGCTATGCACATAACAAGTATCTTTTAGTAAACCTCAATAATGTATATCAATTTCATTATATTTGAAATGGCGCAACATAATTAAAATATGCTGCAAACAGTTTTTCTCCGTAGACCATTATGTAAAAAAATACTTTACACTCTTTTACACTTTATTCTACAGAGAGCATGTCTTAGTTCATCTCAGAACTTGATATCAATTTCATTATGTTTGTAATAATGTAACATGATTAAAATGCGCCACAAACAATTTTCCACATTAAACCATAATGTAATGGAATTCTTTTCAGTTTCCCTGTAAACTAATTTTAAGTGCTAGAAGTGCCATGTTCGATAAGTAAGTATCTAGTAGTGTATTTCAGTGATGTATACCAATTTCAATATATTTGAAATAGTGTCACATCATTAAAATGCACTGCAAAGAATTTTCCCCCATAGACCATAATGTAACGGCATTCTTTTGAGTGCCTCTGTAAAAAAAAAAGTAAAAGTGCTACACAGTACTTATTCACATTTGAAATAATAATTTGATTAAGCCCTTTCTTTGACATAGTGGAACGCAAAAAATATTTTCAGTCTTGTTCGTGGGGAGAGGATTTCAACGTTTATGCACTAAGCTTTTTATTAAAATATTAAAATCAGAGAAAAAAATATTTCTATCCTGGTGCACCTTGGTATGTGCAAGTTTCACTGAAGTAACAGAGTTCTTCCTACATATCTTTACACTACCGTCCCGAGCTTCCTCTCGGTGATTCTGACCCGACCTTTTCAGTAAGGGAGGTGACCGGAAGCCGAGCATTGCGCGGAAGCTTCGTCGGGTTTCTCCGAATCGGCCCGTTCATTCGGGAAGAAGACCGGGTGCCCGACGCATGAAGCTGAAGTCGACACGAGGGAAGCAGTAGCCGACGAATCCGATTCCTTGCCGTGGTGGGACGGCTTAAAGGCGGTGTCTGTCTAGCCGGAGTGCGACTCCCTCCTCCATATTGGTGCGGTCTTCGTGTTCCAGGAGGAAGGCCGATGCCGACCCTGGAGAGTCCTATGTGTAGAACAAACCCGTGTCGCAGTTGCCGAGAGGCTTCAGGTTCACGGGAGGCCCAGGAGGCCCGTTCCGCGGGACACTCGGGACGACAGAGGTGGCGAAAGGACATCGCGTAGACCAATCCCTCGTGCCCGGAGCATAGAGCTGCCGGGGGGTGACGCGAGGGCAAAGGTTGACTAAATCGGATCGGGCGGTTGCAAACTTTGTCTATGAGGAGACGAGAGCGCAGGCAGGATCTGTTGAGCACGACACGCATGGTTCCTAGTGAAGAACTTCGCGACCGAAACAGGTGTGGTGCCCTGTAGGTCGCCTTGCGAGTCCTCTGCGGCAGGATCAGTTGGGAGTCGCCTTCGAAGCCTGGTTCGAGATTGCCCGGCCAGAACGAGCAACGACACGGGAGCACGGCCTCAGCCTGCGATAAGTGTCTTGCAAGGTTTCTGGGCGGGAGGGGACCTTCTCGAGATAGGGCCACGGAGTGCGGACCGGAGGCTCGTCGGTAAAACGGCGATGTCTGGGCTCGAAATCAAATCATGGGCCGAAACCTAGTCCAGCACGTCTTCTGTGCAGCCAGGAACTTCCACGTCTGGCAGGCGGACGAGTGGCTCGTCTCCTAAGCTTCAACCAATACTAACCTCGATCGGGCCCGCCTCTTTGGCGCGTTTGGGGTAGCTTTCCGCGACCTCCAGAGTCCGATAGCGGCCTCTTGATTCCTTCTTGTTGTGTTTTTAGATTTTTAATTTGTTTGTGCATGTTTTTGTGATATGTGTTACTGTGATATATGCTTGTCGCCATACTCGGTGTGGCGGGAATCCCATGATAGGGATTCAGTCGCTGGTTTACTGGCTAGTTCTGCCTAGTCGGGTTCAAACTCGCGCCGTCCACCGAGGGCAACCGAGCCGAGTCTCGTCTATGAGACAGAGACCGATTTTCCCCGTGGTCTCGGGTCGGCCAGGGGCACCTTCCGACACACGTAGTGTCGCCCGCGGAAGATGAGACAAGTGGCTTGTTCTTCCATACATTTCATGATCGGACTCCGCGGGAAAGCAAGGACCGTAGGGATGCCGAACATCAGGTGGATGACCCGACTCCCTTATGGGTGTTCGGCGATGAAGCCGTTCGACAGTCTCTACGGCTCATCAGGTGTCACGTGGGGAAGTATCCTTTGATGGTGGGAACTTCCGCCGAATCGTAACGACCTCTGTCGTCGACTCTGGGGCAAAAAGATGAGGAGGCGTCGCTGGAACGCGAACCCTCTGAATCGATCGTAGCGACCTGGCGAGACAAAGTCATGGTCTGCGTTATAAATCCTTCAGGATTTGGGCACGATGAGGAGTGGGCTCGCTCGGCGCCGACGGCGCCTATTAGTTTTATATCTTTACACTAATTCTACCTTTAGAAGTCAAACTGTCCACTTAAAGATACATATCTTTTTTAAAAAATCTCACCTCTACTCAACAACGTGAACTTTCTGACACATTCGCACAGTCACTTGTATAAGATAAAGGCATAAAATTTGTAGAAACGACTTCTGAAGTGATTTGAAATAGGGTAGCATTTTTCATTTTTTAACACTTTCCAGTCTAGTTGAAAAGTGTTTATGACTTCGGTTTGTCTAGCCGTCTGTCCGTGCTTAACTCCCGTAAATATGCTCGGATTGCCCTGCAATTTTTATATGTTATTGTCGTTAGCTATAGCATGTTCCCTATTTCAACTGAAGTGTGTAGCACTTATAGTTTTTTTACAGGGACACTCAAAAGAATTCCGTTACATGACGGTCTATGGGGAAAAATCATTTGCGGTTTATTTTAATGATGTTACACAATTTCAAACACATTGTAATTGATATATATCACTAAAAAGCATTACAAGAAGCTTAATATGGAATAGGGTGTGCATATCACTTATAGTTACTTTACAGGGACAGTCAAAAGAATTCCGTTACAATACGTCTATGGAGTAAAAATCGTTTGCAGTTTAATTAAACAATGTTTCACAATTTTAAACGCATTTAAATTTATATATATCACTAAGGTGCATTACAAGAGGCTTACTGCAGAATATTGTGTGTATAGCAGTCATCGTTCATTTACAGGGACACACAAAAGAATTCTTTACTGTCTGTTAACAATAATTCCTGGAAGTGTGTTTTAAGTTGCTGAACGCGATTTTAAATGTAACTCACTTTTTGTCTATTTCGTGGTGTGTATACATTCTGTAGATCCTATACAGGGCAGCACAAAAGTTCGCGAACACATTTCCGTTTATTGACAGAAACTCCAGATGGAGAATTTTAAACTGTACTACACGTTTCCTAACTAAACTAAAATTTAGCATCCTATGTAATATATATACAAATCTATAGATCATATACAGGGCTGAATAAAAGTATTCGGATATTTTTCCGAATATTGTTTGTGTTGGAAATTCCTGAAATTACGTTTTTAAATATGTTATGCGTTTTCCAAATTGTTTACTTAGATGTTATCTTTCAGCTTATTAAACAGTAATGATTTGTAAAATTATTTTGGAAGCGTTGGAAAGTGTTACATAATCTATGCTTCACGCATGATTTTTCGTTCTTGTTTTTTTTTTTATGTATTAAAAATGTACTTCAGTTATAATTAATTGCTGTCTCATGACGACCATTCCTGAGCTGACATGTTAAAAATTGTCTTAAATTGCTTTTCTGAAAGAGCCTTTATCTCGAAAAAGTGAAAACTGAATAATAACAACTGAAAATTTACTGCATTTAGGAAGAAAAATTAATTCGCGAGTAATTAGTCGAAAATTCTCTTTTGAGAGAAACTGGATTCTATATCTTTCAGGATGAAGAAGGGGGGGGGGGAGGTTTTGTTTTAAGGTCTCGTGTGTCTGTTACTGCTATCCTTATCGCCTTTTAAAACAAAATAACTTTGTTAACGTCAACGGAAGAATTTTTTTTCAGCTATTTAACACATTAACGAACGGTGGCATATTTTTAGATCACTAGACTTACTGGCAATAAAGCGTCTTTCACATCAGTAAATATGAAAATAAATGTATACTAGCTTTTACGAGACTTGAACTTGAACTTGTGATAGGTTCAATGGGCTTCCAAGTTGCGAAGCAACTGCACTTTGTACTAATACTGCTTCTATGTACCAACCTTGTACAAGGTTAGTATGTACCAACTGCACCCTGGCTTTGAGTAGGTGTATAGCAAATCCTGAGAGAGCCATATGAAATGTCTAGCCGTAGTCCAATTGACTACATAAAATAGGATAGTGTTAAGTATCTCTATAAAAATGAAAATTTACTAGTTAAAGTATAAAAGTAAAAATAGTTCATAGTTCAAAAAAAACAAAAATATGCCAGACGAGGTAAAGTAAAGATGATAAGAGAAGTTTAGGAGAAAAGTCAATATAAAATTATGAGTAAAAAATTATATAATAGTATATATATATATATATATATATTTTTTTTTAATTAAAGAGAAAAATTTTGAGGTAAGAATTATAGCTCGGAAGGACTATTCATCAAGAATAGTGGAGTACCTTGGTTTTTTCCGGTTGGATGGACTGCAAGCATCGTAGTCAGGTAGCTCATAAATGAGTTCATTTGGAATGTGATTAATGTCATTGTAGAATTTTTTCGCAAGGTGTTTAATGCGATGTTTGAGTGAAGTCGTTTTCAGATCCTTGAGGATTGTGGAGTTTTTGAGGTATCTAGACCCGTTCACTAGCCCTTCAATGACAAACTCCCTCCCTATGAGGAGGGATCATTCCATTTTTTTAGAAGGTGGGGAAAGTTAGAGAGTCAATTGAAATGGTGGCTCCATCTATCAATTTCAAATTAAAATACATTACCGGAACATTGAAGATATCATTTTTGTTTAATGTTTTATTTATTATTTGGCTATTAAATAAAATAAGAGAAATATTTTTTTTTAAATTGAAATCGGATTTTTAAAATTCAAATCTCGCTAATTTTATCTTGTTTAGCTGCAGTGATAGCGTCTCCTTGCTAAAATTATATAACTACAGAAATGCAATTGGAGCAGGATTTAACTAAGTTTTGCTTTTTTGGCGAAAAATAAAAGTAAGTAACGTATCTAAAGCAGATTACTAAAATTTTTTCGTATTCGATTTCATAATTCTCTAACTTTAAACTATCTTAAAATTCTCGAAAAATAAAAGTAAGTAACGTATCTAAAGCAGATTACTAAAATTTTTTCGTATTCGATTTCATAATTCTTTAACTTTAAACTATCTTAAAATTCTCGAAAAATAAAAGTAAGTAACGTATCTAAAGCAGATTACTAAAATTTTTTCGTATTCGATTTCATAATTCTTTAACTTTAAACTATCTTAAAATTCTCGAAAAATAAAAGTAAGTAACGTATCTAAAGCCATATTACTGAATTTTTTTCGCATTCAATTTCATAATTCTTTAACTTTAAACTATCTTAAAATTGTGTCATTTGTGCCTCCCCCCACCCCCTCAAAATTAATCGAAGTTGGCCTTAAAAAAGCCCTTTTGGTTATAAAATCATCAGACATAGAAGCAGTATTAATCAAAATATCAACACAAGGCAAATACGGTGATCCTATTACATTCATTCCCTTAGTAACGCACGCCGCGATCACTCCCTACCTTTCCCCACCTGCTAAAAAAAATGGAATGATCCCTCCTCATAGGGAGGGAGTTTGTCATTGAAAGGCTAGTGACCCATTCCTGATGTAACGGAGCTGTTTGTAATGGGTACTAGAGAGGCTGTTCATACTGGTTTTGCAAGTGAAGCCCTTGATTGGACGTGCATATGTGATAAAAGAGAGAATGCAAGCATTATATATTAAGAGTTTGTTGTGTATGCTTTTACGAGACAAATCCCTTGATAAAATAATATAAAAAATATTCTTCATTTAAAAGTGGTGGGAAATCTAAAATTTTAATTTTAACACTTTACCGACTTGCCGTCGATTAATCGACGGCCGGTCGGCAAAGTGTTAACAATAAATAAGCACGAAAATAGAAGAATGAAATTAGGTGGGCTGGAAGAGTAAATTATGGGGTGGGCTCGGGACCCACGGGCTGATATAAGTTGACGCCACTATTAACAAATATAAGTATTCTTACGAAAATAGTTCATAGAGTTGTATAGAACTCTATAGAATTCTTTAGAAGTTCTATAGAATACTATTTTTACAGAGTTTTGAAGAATACTTTTCTAAAGAAAATGTTTCTATAGAATTCGTAGACGTACTGTAGATTCATTAGCTCCATAAACTAATGATTCTATAGATTTTTTTTTTTTTTTTAATTAAAAAAAAAATATTTTTTGGTCTTTTAAAATTTATGTGTACTAATTTATTGATAGCTATATATTAAAAAATATATATATTAAATAATTTTGTAACACAGCTGTTTAATAGATAATAGTACTCCATAGATTTAATATGACTTATATGTATATAATTCAATTCAATTTTAATACATTGTGATTCAACTGTCAATGTAATAATATATCAGTTAAACTACTGAATTAAATGATGATTAATTAATTTGTTTGTTTATAATTATTTATTGTTAAATTTATAAAACCATCCATCTAATTTAATAAACTTTATTCAGTTTAATAGTATTGTAATTTTTATACAAATATTTTAATCTGAAGTATAAATATTTAAACAATTGTTTCAGGTTTAAATGATAATTTATTAGACTTTAGTGTAATAAGAGGTTTGAAATAACTGCCAATGGTTGTATCATGCTGAAAGTACTAGTTCTTTGTCTGATCACTGAAGTCAAACAGCATTGGACGCGGTTACTACTTGGGAGGGTGACCACCTGAGTTCTATATAAAATTCTATACACATTTTAATAGAAGCTCTACATTACTTCTACTAGTTCTTAACTTATCTTTAACCTTAAAATTTTCAATTTTATTTTTAATTTACTAAGTAGTATTTATACTAGTACAGCTATACTGTTTTTTACCTTAACTTAATTGATCTATCCTCATTTGCAATTTCTACTACAGTAAAACCCCGGTTATCCGCAAAGCATGGGACCAAAGGATATTCGGTTAACCGGGGTTCGATAGGAATTTTCGGATAACCGGGAGGCTTCCTAATTTTATTCTACCAGATGACACTGTACTCACTCTTCTTACTTCCCCACAGTCAGGTAAAGGGTTAGTGCTGGCAATTGCTGCAAAAGTCCGTATTCTATTCGATTTCCCCTTCCTGTTTACACGTGTTTTAATTTCCTCCAAACTTTATTTACGATAAAATTAAAAACACAAACATTAACAAAAAAAAAAAAAAAATAAAATACAAACGGGTTTTTATAAGCATGAAGAGCTCAACGAGTTGAAAAAGTTGATATTGGCACCTCAATATATTGAAGTAGGCGTGATAAGGCAGCATTAAAGCAATGCAAAGTTAAAAAAAAAAAAAAATCACAACATATTTTGTAAAGAAATGAAATGCTGTATGTGTCTATGCAATAAAATGTCTACATTTACACAATAGTCTAAATAAGTAAGCTGACGATGTTTATTTATTTCATAAACTGCATGCTTGTTTAAAAATAAAATTTTTCATATTAAAAAAAAAGGAGTGTTAAGGTGTTTCGGTTAAGCCGATTTTCGGATAACTGGGATTCGGATAATCGGGGTTCTACTGTATTTTATTTATATTAATTTTGTTATCATTATTTACTAACATCAATTTATTCCATCTTAAGCATTCCTTATTTTACTTAACTTGTTATGTAGTTTAAAACTACAATCTATATCATTTCCCCATTGGCTCAATATTTAATAAAACATCCTATCCATAGATTGGGCGTTAAGTTGGTCTCAACTAGGAAGCCCCTCAAAGCTACTTCACTTTTCAAGCATTACTTCTATAGATATTTTTATAGAAGATCTACATCTACAGACATTTCTATTGAACTTCTACAGATATTTCTATAGCTTTTAAAAGCTATATGTCGATTGTGATTGAAAAATACGAGATAATTCAATGATAGTTTAGTCATTTGTTAAACATTTTTTATTCCAGTAACAGAAAAATCTACTCCCACCAGCTTTTGTTAACAGCTCTTTATGACAAGTTTTTCCTGCATTTATACCGATCATACTTTTTAGTACTTTGGTTTGTTTTTGTCTTGTTACATAACGAGACTAAACTTTCCTAAGCAGAGATCTCTCGTTTTACAATGAGGGATTTCTCTGTCCACCACATCTGCGAATTGTTAACAGATTGTTATTTCGTAATGAAAAAATAAGTCATTTAATATCCAAAAATGTTATTCAGGAATGTTAGAAAAATATATCGCTCAATATCAAATGATAATATTCAGCAATGACAGAAAAAAATATCACTTACTGTCAAAAAATGATATTCAGAGATGTTGGAAAATATTGGCCAACATTCACAGATGTCAAAAACTAATATTCACAAATATTATTTTAGGGGGGGTCATTTAACGTTGGCCGATATTACATTTTGATATTGGCCAATATCTTTGTGCTACCTGGGTTGATTAAACAAGCTTATAAAATAAACGGACCATAATACTATAGGATTCTATAATATATTTTCTATAATTTTTTTCATAGATTTCTATACGACATTTTTGTAAGGGTAGGCTTGGGTGCCTCTGAGTCTCGCGGCCGTAGCAATTGCCACCTTAGGCTACCGATAGTTACGTTACTTACTGCTGAGTTCAAATCACACATTTGCATTTTCTCAAGATGATTATCGCATGTTTTAGAATTAATACAGTGAAATATTTATTGTAATTTTTAACACATCTTAAACCGGAAACGTAAAAACACGTCTTTTGGATACATGTAATTCCGCCCACGACTGATACTTTTGAATTTTATGTGTTACATTATTTCTCCAGAAACATACACAATATTCGTATTTTTACACTTAGACAACTATGCATATAAATACTTTGATTAGAGATAATACCATTATTATATACATTCATTTATAATATAAACACGAACAGAGAAAATATGTTTTTGACATAAAGAAACATTCTAGAGTAACGCCCACAGGCGGAGCTTCCTGTTTAAAAGATGAATACTACCTGCTTAACCCTTTATATCCTGAATTAATTTTCCAGCTACTTTTTAGATGCTCAAAATCATCGATTATTCCCACCAGTTCTTTTTTTTTTTTTTTGTAAAGTTTTCCTTATCTAATCATAGCATTTTTGTGATTCAATTGGGTGAAAATTTCTCATTTGAAAAACTGGTGGTAACAGATTAAAAATTCTGTAAAAGACGCTCGTCGCGAAGGGGTTAAAGTGGTACTTATAAGTACCGTCAGGATAAAAAGGGTTAAGATGTGTTAAGTGCTAGCCTTAAAGATTTTAGAAATGCTAATATGATATTTTTGTAGCTTTCACAATGCGAACTTTTTAATTTTGTCAACACGTTTCGAAGATAGACATACGAAAACAAAATTTAATAAATTTGTATATAGTATTTATATTAATATAGCAATATTTTTTTTCCTTAAAAAATTAAAATAAACGATTTCAATAAAACATTATTAATATATACGCAAACAGAGGTTACTAAACAAAAGGATTTAGTTAGTGATTTCATTTAAGCACTATATATAAAATAACTAATTAACTTCTATAACTATCCAAACATGTAATTATTTCAATATTAGTAAAATTGTACTAATTTAATAGATTTTTTTAACAGATTTTATATCATTGCGCTTTAAATTGAAAAACTGATAATTTTCTACAGTATCTTCTCAGACACGCTTCTTAGAATCTAAAATCATGTACTTAGATTTATATTTTATGTTTTGTTAAGCCTTTATGCATCTTTTGCATTATTAGCAATATTTTTTTCCTATGAAAAATTTTAGCCATAAAATTGTCGTGTAATATGTCGATGATCTGTTGCATTAATGGAAGTTTTTGATATAATCTGTAAAGTCTTAAAACGATCTCGGTAAATCTACTTATGATAAATAAAATATATATATATACTTTACTAAAATAACGTGGCTTTGGTGAAGACTTCTATGTAATCCAAAAAATACAGGAAAGATTTAGTTTTCAAAATACAACCCACCACTATTTGGAGAAGGCAAATTTGTACTACAATAATCAGAGATTATTTCTGCGTGGTATATATTTGACTTATGTTATAAAGAAATTTCTAGCTCAAATCAGAATTAATTCAGTTGGTCTCGGTTAACAGGAAGCGTGAGTTTACTTTTGTTTGAAGAACAGCTTCCCCTTTGTCCAATAAACAGTCTTTTTACGAAGGAAATTACCCTCAGAGGTGGGGTTGTTGCCACTCGTGCGTAAGGTCCATTCATACTTACCTGGCACTGGGGTCAGCCTTGATCACGAAGGAGGCTCCCCGAGCAGAGACCTCTCATAGCACACTGAAGGGTTGACGTTCGCCACATCCGCAAATTGCGGTTGCTTGGGGTGCATAATTTTTGGTAGTTGGGACTGCGTTCGCGCTGTCCCTGTAATTAAGAAGTAAGGAAAATACCTACAACTAAGAGAAGGAGACACTAATGTCAACCAGCTGTGAGTGAAGTAATCGAGGATGTCATTTGTTTACATCGGATCAATTAACCCATTAAAGCCGGAATTATTTTTCTCTTTAAAATGCAAAAATTGCATTTCATACCAATTTTTCAAAGTAACAACTTTAGTCTCCTGTTATTACGGAGTTTCTGTCATCAGATAAACAGAATATTTCTCTTAAAATATACTGGTATACAAACAACAAAATGGGTAAAAGCTATTCCGGTACCTTATGGTACCAGTAGGCTTTAATCGGTTAAATAGGAATAATTTAGATTACGCACGACGGGAGTAAAAAAAGTTGAATTCAAACATTTTTCTCCGGGAGGGATTTCTGTGACTCCAAGGAGGAAATTATAGAGTTCCGGGAGGAGGGGGTAATTACACTTTTTGACCATTAAAAGCATGAAATCTCAAATTTTCCGGAAGGGGGAGACATTTCAATGCTTCGGGGGGAATGTCCCCCTGGGACACCCGATGAATTCAACATTGGTAGATTCTACGGCGAGAACGAGGTGATGGCATTGTAATGGCAGGAGACCGGTGATCTGCTGTATAGAGAGGTATAAATAGAAAATTATGTTTAAGCTTGCGCGTCTTAAGATGCATTTATATTTTAAGTTTAGGCCTTTGTGGAAATTTTAAAAAACATAATCAATGGTCTGCATCGTTAACAAATTTTATGATAGAAATGAATAAGATTATTCCCTTTTAAAAAACTATCATTGTTTTTTCAATTATATTTAAATATTTTTCAAAATGAAAGAGAATAAAAACAGTACTTAAAAGTTAACCCTCACGATAT